>JAFCMP010000501.1:0-600000 GCA_017506865.1 Tribonema minus
ATGGGCAAATGGCTTGCAGCAAGCCAGCAGAAATAGGGCACTTCACACTATCATCATGTTCGCTCATAGGTGTGAAGTGTGCTGCTGGCGGCTGTCAGTAAATGCAGTTGTGCAAGGTTCGGCTCCACCCACGGACCAGAAAAATACATGATGAAAATTGTACTTCAAGTATAATATAATGGCCGCAGCGACATTGCTTGTGGTGAGACCAAAGAGGACTGCAACCATGGACTGCATCCCCGCATCACGGAACAGGTGCAGACTTTCACCGAGCAACACTGTATACCCTCCCTGCTCTGACATGCACGCACCTTGACCTTGGCTTCGAAGAGGTCCTTCTTGTTGAGGAAGAGGATGGTGGAGCAGCGCTCAAAGTACGGGCTGTGGCAGATCTCACGGAACAGCATGATGGCCTCGATCATCCTAACGGTAATCAGCAGCGAGCAGTGATGCACACGTTTGATGTGAGCATAAAAGAGTGGCATTTGACGCGTGCAGCATGCCTCTTTTTCTGAGTCATCGAAGCCTTCTCAGGCCACTGTCCCTGGTCCATCACCTCCTTCAGGTGTCATCTTGCCATTCTCAAGACAAGTATGAAACATTCAACGGTGACAGGCAATCATATGTTGCTGAGAGTACTTGCAGTTGCCAGCATATGCGCTAACGTCACACAAATCAATTGCAAACAGGCGACCAGTGGTTGTGAGCGTAGTGCGCAGTGCGTGCCCTGTGCCTGATGTTGTACTCACACCGCAGACACATGGAAGGATGTACTTGAGGTACAAACTAAACTGAAGTCGTTCGTACCGGGAGGCTTTCCACTGAGCAGCGCGCACGTTCGCCATGCATCATCAGTGTTGAGCGCTGCATGTGTGGCAGGACTCTACCAACCACAAGCCCTACTGTTCGTGGTCTGCAAACGGTACTTCAACAGGAAATCCTTGACTACAGGCCCCCGACACCACAATACATCCAGTTCTAGCAGCACACGACTGGCATCAGTCTTATGTTGGATTGGTGACATTGATGCGTACCTCTGACGCTGCAGAGCAACATGCTAGTGAGCAGCAGCTCTCTACATTGCAAACGGTCGTGAGTTCGAGCTTGAACATTGACGAAAGGCCGCAACAAGTATGCACGCCCCGCCTCCTGTTCCATGGCTGCTCTTGACGTCCAACAAGGCACGCAACAGGTCTTTGCGCCTCAAGGACTGCCATACGCCTCAACACATCCCAAGCGTGACGGCTCCTGAGACGACAGTGAAGTCAGTCTGTGCTGCACTTGGGGCTAACGTTTAGAATTTTGATTTGAGTCAGTTGGGAGGGCTCAATGAAGTCAGGCAGGCAGTGGTTGGGTAAGGGTTAAGTCGCAACTTAGGGTTAGGTTAAGGAGGTAACATATATACACACCGCGTCCAACTGCTACAGCGCTCCTCAAGTCGGCGTCGAAATTTTTAAACAGCCCCCGACTGTACATGGGGAGCGCTGCCACAAGTTTGACGGCCGTGACACGGCAGAGCAGCAGATCCGCGCATTAAGCTCAATGCGCTGCTGACGCAGGTGTGTTGCTCAACGCGTGTGTGCTGCGCACTCCAAACTTCAAAGCTGAATGTTGAAGTACGGCATCGGCGGCAGCGCTCACCGGTTCGTGGCGGCGTCCTCGTACAGCCCCTGGTCGTACTCGGAAAGCGCGGCGACGTAGATGACGGCGGTGATGTTGTCGAAGCAGTGGATCCACTTCTTGCGCTCGTTGCGCTGGCCGCCGACGTCATAGATCTCAAACGCGAGGCCGTCGATCGTGTAGCGGTCCACCACGATGCCGCTCGAGCGGATGCGCACGTGCAGCATGTCCTGCGCGGTGGCCGCGTAGCCGGGCGCGCTGATGCGGTCGAGGTCATTGAAGAAGTAGGACATGCTGTCGACGATCTGCATGCAGGGGGGGGGGGGGGGGGGGGCAAGGGGGTGAAGGGGGGAAGGGGGGGGGGGGGAAGCAGGGAGGGGGGGGGGAGGTGGCAGTTAAGATGACGGTCCGAACAGGCGCACAGCACAGAAGGGCTTGTGTTGCATGCTGCGGCGTGTCACCAGTCCGTACTTCAATTTGCTGTCTGCTGCAGTGGCCAGCAGCGCGACCTTCCAAGTTGCATCAGAGGTAGCAGCCGCAGCTGCAGGCGACGCCGGCCCAATCCTCAACTCAGCGCTAAGCACTGCTGCTCGCCTCACAGCGCTCACCTGGTACTCGTTGCGCTGCGCCCACGTATGTGTGGATATCGTGCCCTGGCCCTACCATAGCGCTGAGCGCTGCCATTCAGAGCTGCTCACCTAACAAAATGGCCACCTGATACTCTCGTTGAGCAGTGCTGCCTGTCTCACCCGATACTCGTTGTGGCGCGCTCACGTCTGCTGTATGACGGCGTCATGCCTCAACCAAAACTTCAAACCTGAACTTCAGCGCTGAGCACTGCTGCCTGCCTCACCTGGTACTCGTTGCGGCGCGCCCACGTCTGCTGTATGACGGCGTCGTGCCAGAGCGCCTTCATGGCGGCGCCGAGGGCCTCGTCGACCTCCGCCGTCTCCTCGACGTAGCGCACCGCGTCGCGCGCCTCCTTGGGCTGCGCGCACGGCGCAAGGGGCGCAAGGGCGGGGTGAGGAAACGTAGTGATGAGGGGACTAGGGGGGTGGCATTGTAACGATAATGATTAGGTAGGCGCTGGAGTGCAGTGCGCAAAAGGGTGGGAGTGGTCGGGTGGGAGACGCATCGAAAGTAGCGACGGGGGCGCCGAACCTACTGGGTGGCGAGCAAAGCGGCTGGTCAGCGTGAAGCAGGGTGCTGGGTGGAACGTGCTGAGCAATGAACACTTGAAGTCGAGCCTCCCTGCACGTCAGGAGAGCGCGACAGCCATTGCGCGCTTGGCAGGAGCGCCGCGCGCGGCGTCGGCACGATGCTGCTGCGACTTGCAGAGCGCACAGCGGCATGCCTTCTGACGTGTCAGCGATCAGTGGCAGACCTGGTGGAACCTGGCACTCTGCCATGAGTAAGCCAGTCATTGCTGTCACGCGTGATGCTGCGCCGTCGTTCTATGATATGTCAACCTAGGAAACAGTTGGTTGCGATTAAGCACGCTGCAATGTATGTGTGATCGCGGTGATCTGGTACCACGCTGGAGCATGTTGAAGTTCTGGCAGAGGCGGCATTGGCAGAACAACTCAAGTGCCTCCGAGTCGCCCAGTCATGCGGTGTTGACAGCTCACCACGCGGCAACATGTGCTCTGTGCCTACGCGGCACGAGCGTTACGAATGCTGCACAGCGGCACGTCAAGCAAGACGCTACTGTGTGCTGACGTACCACTTGAGACCACACAGCATCGCAACGCCATCAGGACTCTGCTGGCAGATCGTGGTACAGATTTCAAGCTTCAAGTGCGGCGCGTCACAAGCAGTAACACTACAGTGTGACACCAAAGTGGACGTTAGACGCAAGATGGTGCCACCTTGTCTGCCGCTGCATGTACTTCATGTCAATTCTCGCTCGCGGCGGCAAAAGCACTGATGATCGATGTCAACCTTACTACCACAGTCCAGAGGTACCCTTGTGACCAGGTGTCTGAATGCTGATGGACAGTCGTTTTGACTGTAATACCCCCTTGCGACAAAGTGTCTGAATGCTGATCGACAGTCGCTCTGACTGTGCTACCAGCAGCGCACGACTTGGAGACGCAGAGGAGCCACCCTGTTCATCGGCAGCTCATTACTAGCCACGAACACATCCGGCACACTAACTAGCAAGCTACATAAAGTGAGCACATGTGAGCACAATAAAAACTTCAAGTGCATGATGATGTAACTTCAAGTGAACTTCAGAGGATACATACCTTGATGTCATTCTCCAGGCCGAACAAGCTAGCTTGCCGGACGAGGATCTTCATGGTGGTAACCAAATTTGCGTACACCACGGGTGTCTGTGATGCAAGCGCGCATGCAGCGGAAGCGGTGAGAAGCAGGCGGCTGGCCCGCATAATCGCCAAGCTGAAGGTTGCGATCATACGCAACGAACAGCTTGTGTATCCGAGTCGTGAACTGTGAACTGGCATTGTACTGGCAAGCTTGCAAGGATGACGGCGGCACTAGTGCGTTACTTCAAGTCTTTGAACTCTAGGGTTAGAAGTTTCTGCACTGGCGCCGCTGACGTCGTGCAGCCAACTTGTAGGCATGCAGGCAAGAGGCCTGCCACTGTGACAGTGACGACTTGCAGGCAACACATGTGTGGTGCACGTAGCCTTCAAACGGGTGTAGCGTACCGCGCATTTGCTGTCCAAAAAACACATGTCACACAATTCTGCAGACCACATGTTCCGCGCCTACAAGCTGCATTGACAATGACCGCCGACGGTTTTGACAGTATGTTCTGCGCCTGCATAGACCGTGCCCACACAACCAGCCTTGCAAAAGGCCGTATCAGTGACCACCCAACTATTCAGGTCAGTGATACCTACTCTAGGTGAAGTTGGCGCAAGATGACGCCGACCACAAGTCCCAGCGGTAGCTGACAGTTGCAATGACTCGGAGGTGGCAGCGATAGCGAAGGTTTTCATGAAGGACAGACAGACGCGTACGCCATTACGATCGCTAGCCGCCTCAGGATGGCGGCGATTTTAGTGTAAAGCCGCAGTGCATCTGCTGCCAATGAGTGTCTTCACGCTGTCTGTAGCGGAAGTGCCTCAGCAACACACCGAGTTGCCTACGTGTACACCACAAATTCTACAGGCACTGTCAAACAGAAAGTCATGGCCAAAAGCAGTCAAGCAGTCGTTGAGGTGGCGCTCCACCAGTGGAGAAATGCACGGTGATTCACCAGCAGCTACGGTGTCATGGGAAGGTCGTCGACTGCGCTTCACACGCAAGCCAACCTGAATCCAACAGCAAAGCTTAATCATGCTGGCTCGAAAGCTGCATGTACTATGTAGAGTGGAGAAATGGGTTGCCTACCATTTGTCGCCGATCCTCCTCCGTAAATTCTCCGTAGAGTAGCTTCATTTGCCGAAAGATGGTGGACTTTCCAGACTCGCCTGGTCCCAGCAGCAGCAGCCGTATTTTTTTCTGACGGTCGCGCAAAGCAAGCAAGAGTTTGATGCAGCAATTGAATCATCAGCGGTGTGTTGCGATTTGGGTGTGAAGCAAGAGCCATATATTTGCTAGAGTCTCCGGCCATGGAAGCAGCGCTCGACAAGCAGCCAAGCGCGAGTGTTGCAAGACGACGGCATACGCAACAGGCTGCTGGCGCCAGTGTGCCCTGCTGCGGCCGCAGCAAGTGTGAGAGCTTGCGGACATCACAAGATACATGATTGGGCTTCAGTGTATCCACGCCCTGCACTCGCCCGCATGGCGACTGCCGACTGCGACGCAGATGCACTAGCCGAATGACAATTCTACAGGCAGACCTGTGTCCTGCGCGGAAAGGAAAATGACGCTCACCTGTTCTCTGCGATATGCACTTTGACACAGCTCGTCCACTTCCCTGCTGCGCTTCCAGGCCTCTCTCTCCTCAGGGTTCCTCGACACGCAGCCTCCCATGCTGCGCTCTTTCTCTCTAGCTGCGTAGCTTAGCCTGATTCGTGGCTTGTGGCCTTGCTCGCTCTATCCTCGCTAATTGTGTGAGGAGGATACAGCGCGTTTTAAACCTGT
This sequence comes from Tribonema minus, assembly GCA_017506865.1. Lineage (NCBI taxonomy): Eukaryota > Xanthophyceae > Tribonematales > Tribonemataceae > Tribonema > Tribonema minus. The sequence continues at coordinate 5,680 of JAFCMP010000501.1, forward strand.
GTGTGTGCGTACTCGGCCCTAGTGGCTACAAAAGCAAGCGGACTGCCTCAGCAGCGGTACCACGCTAGCACGCTGCGGTTAAAGCACAGCTCTTGGCGGACAAAAGCACTTGTGCACCTGCATGCAATTGCCTCATGAGTCTTTCGCCTTCCTCGACATTAGCCGAGGATGGCTGGTGGAGATGAGCCTGCCCGCCCGCTTGCTGCAGCTTGATTGGCAGGCTTCTTCTTCATGATACACATGTGCTGCTGCTACTCATGGCTACACTCATTCATGATCAATCAAGACAGACACCTCATACGTCATAGGCCGCGAGACCCCATAGCATTGGGTTCTGGCCAGTGGGCGTATACACCATGTGGATGTATGTGGTAGAGGGTGTCGGGCGCCAGACATCGTTGCTGTTGCCTGCATGTCCGGAACAGGAGCTGGAGAACAGGAGTCAGCGATTCGTCCGAATTTGTGAGAGTGTGCCTCCGCTTGCGTTGCCGTTGCCGTTGCAGAGACGTGTGAAGGTGGGAGCAGCGCGGCTGTGGGTTTTTTGGACACTCGCGGTCATGCAGCATATGCGTGCAGGCGCTGCAGCACGCGGAGAGGGCACGGACAGCACCCAACGGGCTACGAGGATGGGCGGCGCAGTTGAAGTTCATGGCACACGAAAAGCTTGGCTGTACTAAAGTCCCGTCTTTTTTGCATGCTGTTTTTCGAGAGCAAGCGCACTTGTGGCACGCTTGATAGCTTCACTTAACACCTCATTTTTACTGGTGTTGAGGTGCAGGGCTGGCTGAGGCTGACTGCGGGTCAAGGTGCACAACGTGTCCACCCCGCTGGAACTGCTATTAGAAATCAAAATGCACACACAAAGTGCAGTCATGATGTCTCTGGATGGTCAGCGTTGCCACCGTACGCAGCCCTGCCGCAGCGCCAATGTCTGTGTGACACTGCGCCGCGGCATGCGCGCGGGCAGACAGATTCTGAGCGCTGTGCTGCTCCAGGTCGGCTGCTGAAGCACACCTCCTGTGTGCCAGACGCGGGCTGCGGCAGGCCAGGCGGCGCACTCAGCTGGGCTGACAACCAGCAGCGGAAACTCTTGCCGAGAGCAAGAAGAGGGCTGAAGCGCGTGGAGCACTGCACAGAGCAGCGTCGGGCGATGGTGGCCATGTTTCGTGATTTTGCAACGTTGTGGAGCCATACACTCCGGAACTCACATTTGCTGCATTAGCTTGCAGCCATTCAGTATGATTTCCAATGGTACATACTCGCACCCTTCTTTCGACTTCAAAACGGCAAGCTTCCTTCATAAAGTTCCATCATGTTTTCTTCCATCCTCAAAGTTTCCAGCCTGCGATTGCTCGCGATGTTATGCACGTACTTGCCAGTACACAGCTCAAGAGTTTTTTCATTGCTGATAAGCATTGCTCGGCAACAACAGCCGTGGCGCCGCGTAAAGAGTGAGAACGGCGTTGCTTCAGTAAAGATAAGATCTGCGCTGGCAATACAATGCGTCACACTACCAGCAAGCGCACCCTGCGGGGTGGAAAGCACGTAGGTGACTCTCTCTCTCTCAAACTTGAACTTCAAAGAACACAAGCAGTAGCAATGAGCTCCCGAAACGACGCACAGGCTGCTGTCTCGGTCAGCAGAGCGTGGCAGCCCCGCAACTGCATTAACCTGCTAATTGGCGACGCCAGGAGAAAGCAGATCATGCCTCTTGTAGTGCACCTGCTTCCACAAGATCTCGCATGGTGGAATGCATCCAGTGACAAGCTGTGGGAAGAGCTGCAGCGGCTGCTCAAGGATCAGGTTATTACGCCCTATCTGGCCACGCCATCTGCAGTCACGGGTGACGAGGAGGAAGAGAAGAGCACCGACGCCATTTCCACCAGCCGCAGGAAAGCGCGCAGAGGCGAGAAGTGCGTCCAGGGCGAGGGACTGCAGTTCACGTTCCGCTTTCGGCCCACCAAACCCGTCTATTCAATAATCACATTCAACTCCGTTCCGGCTGCTACTCAGCAGCAACAGACTGCCAGCAAACAAGCAGCGCCGGCATACGCATCCCTCCCCTTGAATGAAGCCACGCTTCTTGCGTGGGTGTTCAAGTTCGATCCAGCAAATCCGTATGCGCCGCTGCCCACCGAAACAGTAGAAGTCTTTCCCATAACATCCTTCTTCCCCATCCGAAGTGGAGACGCCATCGGCGGGGGCGGCAGCGCAGCGACAGAAGGCGATGGCGGCGGCGGCGGCGACGCAGCTGATGATGAAGACCGCCAGATGAGAGTTGCCATCGAGCTGTCGCTGGCGGAGAGCAGACGGAATGGCAGCAGCAGCGGCGGCGGCGGCGGCGGCGGCGGAGGCGGCGCCAGCGGGTGAGCCATCTGCGCTCTGGCCAGCAGCAGGAGCGAGGGCAGCGACAGCTGGTGGAGCATCTCGGGCCGGCAGAGTATGCGCAGCAGCATGCGCAGTGCTGGGTGTGCGTGTATGCGCAGCAAACGGCATCAGCAGAATACTCGAAGCACTCAGCAAGGCGTTGGCTCAATCAACAATTCACGCGGCGGCGGCGGCCTGAAGGGGGCACCAGCAGCAGCGCTCAGGTGCTGATGGCAGACGGTATGACCCAACGCGGCGGCAGCGTACGCGCACGTTGCGCCCTGCGACTGCGCAAGCACTAGCGCAGCGGCCACATACGCCATGTGCGCATGGCGGCCGGCCCGATTGTCAGGAAATCATCAGCATCGGACGCCACAGCACGCGCGCCCTCTGCAAGCGTGTGCAGCGCGTGACAGCTAAGCTGCGATCAGTGCATATGCGCCCAACCGACGCCCTCCCCACACCGGGCGGTGTCAGTTGCTGGGGTTGTTGCGAGCGTGCCATGCTGTGGCGTGTGCTGAAGGTGTGTGATTCAATGGCACAAACGACATGCTATACCGCATATGCGGGCTGTGTGCGCCAAGTGTGCTTTGATCGCACTGTTTTTGTTTTCAGTTGACGGCCTGCCACAAGAAAGGTTCCCTGGTACAGGGTTGCTGTCAGCGGCTGCGTTTGTGCTGTTCAGCATTATGATTTGCGTGGTAGCGCTGTGGTAGTGCATTCAGAACCACATAACGCTGGTTTGCGCATGTGCGGTCAAAAGGTCATGATGGTGGTAGACAGAAGTTCTCGCATGTGACTTCAGTCACTGTATGAGTATGCACATGCTGCGCGTCGAGGCAGGAGAACCATCAGGGCAGTTATGTCGTACAGTCACAGAATCATGCTGCTGAACCATGAGGTGGGGGGCCATCAACAGGTCGCCACCACCACCTTCCCCCAGTGGCACAGCACTGAAGCGGCTCCGCTGGGCAGGCGCCGCCGCCGCTGCTGCCGCCGCGCGCCATCGCACCAGCAGCACATGCAGCAGCATCTGCGAGCGAGAAAGCGGGCAGCGGGTGGCCGCAGTCACCTGAAGCCCATGGACGGCCCCCCTGGGCCACCCCCCCTGTGCAGCGCACGTGCGCATGGCAGGCGGAGCTCACGCATATATGCGAGCCGAGGCTGCGGACGCCGCGGCGGCGTGCAAAGCTGCTGTGGGCACGGCGGCAGCTGGGCGTGCCCTCGATTGAATGCAGTAGGTTGAAACCCGCCTCTTTGAGAGGGCGCTGCAGCAGTGCGGGTGACGCGCCGCCGCGAGGAGATGGCGATGGCGACGGAAGGCACCTCGCAGCGCGCTGCTGGCTGGGACATCATCCTGAAACATCCGTCAATTCGCAATCTTGATGACATTGTCCTGCAAATGCTCCACTGTCAGGCAGCAGTCACCAAAACAAACCTGGGTCTGATCGCAGAGCTGCGGCATGAAAACGCGCAGCTGCATGCGACCAACACGGCGGTGACGAACGCCAAAGCTGTCTACGCTGTGCAGCTGCAGGCACGCGTGCCGTAGGTGCTGGACACGGATCGTGTGCTCCTGCTGCTGCAGAAATGCAACCAGCAGTACACCACACAGATCCACGCGACGCGATCCTTCATGTGAAAAGCAATGCAGTGACTCTCCATCTACACCTCAACCCTAACCCTAAGGGGCAATGCTACCACACACACCCCCGCTCCTAGATGAGTCAGCAGTGCACAGCGGACGTCAACACAAGCATTGCATCTCATGACTTTGTGTGGGCTCAGCTCGCGCAGGCGCGGGCGCAGGCCAGAGGCAGCAGCGTCAGCTGACTACATGATTGCGGTGCAGTTGCAGCAGACCGGCAGCACCTGGGTCATGGAGCGCAGCCCCCCTGATGTCTTGGTGGGGCTGGAACACATGGCACTTGGAGGAGGGATGCATGTTATTTAAGCATTGCCGGGGTGCTTGCTGAGTGAGGGCAAGAGCGCAGCCACAGCGCATGATGAACTGCTGGCTCGGTGAGCACTGCTGCTGACGTGCAGCAACAGAGGCTGCAATCATGCGGAGGTTGCACAGCAGCACCCATTCTCTAGCGAACAGCTCATGTGCCAATGCAAACGCACACGGGCGACAAAAGTGCAGTGGCAGTGGCGCTTGCGCCTTTCGTGGTGTGATGAGCGCAGGTGTGTGGATTTCCGCTTGTAAAAAGCCTGTCCCCCGCCACATGCCGCAAGTAACCTTACCCATGCAGCACAACAGCAGCTGCGCAATGAAACGCAGGGACGCCCCCCCCCCCCCCCTTCCCCCTTTCCGCCCTCCCTTGGCGCTCTTGCACAACCTCCACCATAACGCTGTATAATCATGCCCCCCCCCCTCCGCGCGCTTATCCAACTGCACACCCTCCAATCCACCAAACAGCAGGGCAACACAGCAGCGCACGATGCGCTATAACCTTTGCAGTACCCTCCCACCCCCTACAATCTGTGCCCCAGCCCCAAACCCTCTGCTCCCACAATCTGCCCCCCCCCCTCCCCCCAGAAACCCCCAGCTGCCGCCAACTCCCCCTCTCTCCCAGGGACTAGCCCCCCTGATTCTCAAGGGGCTCTGCGCCCCCCCCCCCCCACCCCCTCCCTCTCCCCTTCTGCCCCCCCCCCCTGGACCGTCACGCATGCGCGCGCGCGCGCGCCCACGCTACCCCCCAAAGCTCTGCCGCGTGACGTGCTGCATGAACTCGGCGTAGTTCATGCCGCCGCCGGGGAACGGCGCGCGGTCCTCCACGAGGTGCCAGAAGAAGCGGTGCTCGTTCTGCCCGTCGCCCTCGCCGACGACCATGAGCTGCAGGTAGTGCTGCGCGCGCTCCTCGCGCAGCGCGGCGACCACGGCGTTGACGCGCGCGCACGCATCGCCGCTGCTGCCGCCGGGCTGCGCCGCCGCCGGCAGCAGCGCGAGCGCGGACGTGTCGAGGCCTTCGAGGGAGGGCGCGCCGATGAGCGACGCCACGAGCGCGCGGTTCGCGGCGCGCCCGACCCACATGAGCAGGCCCACGCCGTTCTCCAGGAGGAAGATGCCGTCGCTGCGGTTGGGCGTGGGGGGGGGGGGGGGCAAGGGGGGGGGGGGGGGAGTGCAAAGTGAGGATTGCAGGCGTGATGTGCTTCATGCGCAGCATTGGGGGGAGGGACTGCGCTTGGTGATGATGATGGAGAGGGGGCAGTGATGAGGCAGTCACAGCAGGATGCGGATGCTGACGGCAGGCACCACATGGGCCGGAAGGTAGGGACGGCCAGGGGGTGCACAGATGTCGTGATGTGTGCAATCAGAAAGCACGACACGCACGGGAGCGATTTGATGCAGGGACGGACTGCAGCAGGTGGCAGCGCTTTCAAGAGGCAGCGCTGCCCAGCCATGAACAACGCACAGCCCAGCTCTCTGCACGTGCCGCGGGCTGCTTCGTGAACTCACCAGTGCTGTGTGGCACCGAGACCCAACCCTAACCCTACCGCTAACCCGCATATCACACCATCGCCGCACTGACCTGGTGAGCCTCTCCGCAGACAGGTTGACGACGGGGGGCAGGCGCACCAGCGTGCTGCGGCCGGCGGTGGGCATGCCCTGCGCGCAGCGAGTGAACAATGACAAAGCGCAGCAGCAGCGATGGGTCAATTGACGAGCGCGACTTTGATCTGGCCCTAAGATCAGCGCATCCGAGTGACTTGCCATGCTCCGCACCAGTCTGTGCTACTGCCAGCTGCCAATGCGTGTGGACTGAGGGTTTTGGTTAGCCTCAATCCTAACCCTGTAGCCCTAACTCTAGCCCTGACCCTGAACCCTAAGTGGGCAGATATCAGTGAGCAATGGTCCCAGCTGTCCTTGCCGCTTCTGCATTTGGGGCATGCATGCTCTACGCACTGCCTGCTGACGGCACGAAACGAGTCAGCAGCATGGGCAAACGCCTTGCGGCGCTGTTGGCAGAGCCACCCCTGCAAACATGTAACCTATGCAAGCAGGAACTGCAAACTGCAGAGTCCGTCTGGATCACTTCTATGTATGTAGTCCAAGCTTTGAGGTATGATGCTCGTTTACAGGCAAACTGTAAAACGATGGAATGGGACCCAACTCTAATCCTAACCCTGTCTCTCGCACCATTCCTAGGCGCTCGCTTTGACTCCTGCAGCCTCCGCCAGTGTCACTGATCACGGTCCGCGGTCTGATCCGCGACTCTTATTGAATTGTGCGTTCTTGAGGCATTCGTGCAATTAGTTGGCAACAACCACAAGCACCCAGGTGTGCGCCTCGGCTGCCGCCGCCCATTTGCTTACCACAGTTCAAGTTTCAACCTGTGACGCTCATCAAGTCGTGCGTTCTTGACATGCTGATGCAACAAGCTAACGCACCAAGCTGGCAACCACCACGACATGCCCAAGCGCGTACGCTGCGGCCTCCGCCACAGACACTTGCTTAAGTGCTCGTTGCAAAGTAGAAGTATCACTCAAGTCGTGCGTTTCTGATATCGCCGGTGCAACGAGCTGATGCCACAAGCTGACGCAGGTAACGAATCGGCGCGTACCTCGGCCGCCGCGGCCTCTGCCATTGTCACTCGTTCAAGTGCTCATTGATGTCGTACTGAAATATGACTCAAGTAGTGTGTTTCTGATATTGCCGATGCAACGAGCTGATGCCACAAGCAGACGCAGGTAAAGAACCGGCGCGTACCTCAGCCGCCGCGGCTTCCGCCGAGATCGGCGTCCCCGCGTCCGCCGGCATGTCGTGTATGCTGAACATGCGCGGGTAGATGAAGCAGCGCGAGTCGTCCACGGGCATGTTGACCAGCTGAGCCATGATGAAGGCGCGCTCGTCGGGGCGGATCTCCGCGCCGCCGCGGAACGCGGGGTTCTTCTGCAGCGCCATGCTGTACAGCGGGAGGAGCTGCGGGGCGCGGCGGCGACGGCGACAGTTGCGGCGGCGGTAGCGGCGGCGGCGCGCATACGTGATGAGCTCGCTTCAGTGTCTTCATGATTGGAGCAGATCATGGCGAGGTGCTGCACAGCAGTGTGAACTAGATGGCGAGTTGCAAGGCAGTGAATGCGCGCAGCTTGTCGCGCAGCCGCGGCAGCACGGCGTCAACACGCCGAGCCACTACATGGCCAACACGACTACAGCAGTCCAATCGCACCCAGGCGCCGCGACAGAACGCAGTCAGCGCCCTTCCCGCACGCGCCAGGCTTCGGACCATGACACAGAAGTATTCTGGCTCCTGTGGATATGGTGGCACTGTTTGACTCGTGGCCAATCGCCGCAGCAGCGGCGACCACGGTTATTGGCAGAAGGCATGTGCGGCTGTGTAACCACACCTTGTCACCTAGAAAGGCCTCTGCGTGTGATTCGTTTCCACGACATCATCAGCGCACGACACGCAGCAGCGCTCGACCGTGCGCGCACCTGGATCGCTTCCGGCATGCCCGCGGGCTGCTGCTGCGCGCCGCCGTAGCCGCCGTAGCCGCCGCCGCGCGTGGCGCGCAGGATCTCGACGCAGACGTCCTGAATGCGCGCGCGCGCGGCGTCGAGGCCGGACGTGAGCGCCACGTCCAGCGCCTGCTTGGCCACCAGGTTGCACAGCGCGTCGATGCTGACGCTGTTGAAGATCTCCTGCGGGGGGGGGGGGGGGGGGGGGGGGTGATTCGAGTCAGGCCACGGTATGTGGTGCTTTCATGCGTCCGCATATGGTGTTCCTGTGTCACATGCCGTGTCTGCCGGGGCGTGCGCTGTCAACAAGCGCCCGTACAGGCTGTCATACCGCCAGGGTTTGACATCTGAAAGTCAGGGTCGCAGTTTCAAGTGGTGAACACACTAGAGGACAGGTAATGAGCTTGTGTGAGTAGTACATCCGAAGCGAAATTAATAAAAGTACATCCAGGCCACGCATCTGTCCACCTTGGCTCCGATTCTGGCTGAACTGCTCAGGCTATGTCAATCCTGCTGCCGCTGTCACAGCATCCTAACAGCTACATATCGCCACTCGACACATCGTCATCATGCTGTCCTTGTGCTCAGCTCACCCTCCCCCCCCCCCACACACACACATCTGCCTGAGCCAAAGGCATGCATCCCTTACTGTGTTGCAGAGCCCAGCGCCAGTGCCCACAGTTCACCTGTGCCGAGGGCACTCGCGCACAGCGCAGCGCGCACGCCGATCCGCTCGCAACGCGCATATGCATGTGCAGTTCCAATGCAAAGCGCACTCTTGGCGATACAATGCTTATGCAGAGCACTGGTGACAGTCGCAAGCGCCGGCGCACGTGCGCGTGTGAGCGGAGGGCACGCTGCCGGCCGCGCCCGACAGCAACGCGCGTCCAGCAGTCGGCAGTGGCATGCGCCGCGACCACGCGCAGCAGCAGCAGCAGCAGCAGCAAGCGGCAGCAGCAGCAGCAGCGCTCGGCGCACCTGGCAGACGGTCTTGACGGGCAGAGCCACGTTGTGCACGCGGATGCGCCGCTCGCCCGTGCTGGTTGTGTACAGCAGCGCCGCCTGCGGCGTACAATGTGAGTCGCCAGTCACGGCGGTGTACAGAGTGAGTCGTGAGTCATAAGTTGCGGGTCATGCTGTCGATGGTGCGCACCGCGCGGCCAGATCTGTGCAACCTGACGTCGTTCTGAACTGATTTCGGGAGGCTGAAATATGAGCCTTCCCCATGCCTTTGACACCTGCACGCTAGCACCGAATACAGTGCTGGGGTATGCACTGCGCCGGCAACACCTGCACGTCGTCATTGACACCCTGCACATGCGAGCACGCACGCACGAAAACCTACATGCATACATACATACCTGTATGCTGATGACGCTGGCCACGAGGACCTGCTCGTCGACACATGCGAGCACACGCACATGTACATGCATATACCTGTATGCTGGTGACGGTAGCCACGAGAAATTGCTCGTCGGCACATAAGAGCACACATACCTACATACCTTCATCTACATAATACCTGTATGCTGATGACGCTGGCCACGAGGACCTGCTCGTCGTACGCAAACTCCACGCCAAAGACGCTGTCGGGCGTGCAGTTGGGGAGCGCCAGGAGGTCCGTGCCGCGGATGAAGTAGTTGCCGTAGAAGTTGGACATTCGCAGGCCCCTGCGTACAGATAATGGGGGGGGGGGGAGGGGTGATATGCATAGGTCAGAACTACGTGTGATGGCCTGAGAAGAGCATGATGGGGGGGGGGGGGGGGATGTGTATCGATAGGTAAGGGCGATGTGTGATGACCGATCCGGCGCGGTGCATGCGCTGCAGTGGGCGCGAAAGGGGGTGCGCCGACGCGCCGCAAAGTTGAAGTTGGCACGGAAGTGTCGGAGCGAAACGTGTCAACGCTCGGTGCAGCGCGGGGAGGCGGCGGTGTGCAAGCGCGCTGCACAGTTAAAATAAAACCACACTTCAGAGTCGAAGTTGGCAGAGAGCAGGCGCATGTGCGGCAGCGCTCACCTCGTCGCGCGCACCCTCATGACGGCCTCAAAGGCGGTCGCGCGCGTGAGCACGCGCGTGAGCTCCGCCTGCAGCTTGACGCCGTCGCGCTGCACGTTGAAGCCTGAGAGGCGTCGAGCGTTGCAACGCAGCAGAGGACGCAAGGAGCGAAGCGGCTGTGCGTCAGACCTAGCAAATGCGCTGGTAAGGGTCAAAGGTAGGATTAGTCAGGGTTAGGGGCTGCATGGGCTGGGCTGCTGACATGCCGCGCTGCACGTTGTAGCCTGCGAAGCGGCGAGCGTTGCAGCACGGCAGAGGATGCAAGGGAAAGCGGCTGTGCATTAGACCTGGCAGGAGCGCTAGTTCCTAGGGACGAAGTCACTAGGTCTCCGTTTGCACATTGCGCAAAAGACCCAAAATCGCAATAACTTCTGAACTAGAAGCCTGTTTCTCATCCTGTTTGGTGCATGGTACAGACCATATTGTTAGGTATAATGACGATGCAACAGATCTGCAGCAGACCATGTGTGTGATGCTGTGGGTAATTACAAAGCCTCAAAAGTAAGGTTTATTCGGATTAAAAGAGTTTGCGTGTCTGTGTGTGCACCGAAAACCCGATATATATCGCCGGTATTCATGTCACATCATGAACAGGCAAGATTGAGGTGATCATGCGACAGAAGCTAGTGGTGGGGCTAGCTTAAAAATGAGGCGCGCACAGCACGAAGGAGCAGCCGTGCGGCACAGCTTGCGGAGGACAGTCTGTGGCAACACAGTGCAGCTGCCTGAGCGAGGCTAACGCAGCACGCGAGAACTGTTGCCGAGTGAGGTGCAGCAACAGCCTTGCTTCACGGTAAGCAGTGCTGAGCCACGTGTGGCACCAAGTGCTGGCGCTGACTAGCATCACGGCGAATAAAACGCATGGTATGGCGGGGAAGCAGCAACTTGGTGTGGCTTGTGAGCTGAGCATGGTAAGGCTCAGCTACACGTGTCTGCCAGCATAAGCCCAGTGCAGCAGATGAGGAAGCTTTACCCATGGCGTGGGCTGCCTGGACGGACGGAGCGTGTCGTGTTCCGACGATGGGCTGCTGTAGGCAATGAGGTGATGCTCCTTGACTAGCAGGAGGAGCAAAATACTGGTGGTTAAGGTGACACAGATATGCAGCAATTTTTGGTCAGTTGACTTGGCGACCCATCAGCAATCAACCTCCACAAGTGGTACTTGCGACAGTTCGCGACGGCGACTGGCCTGGCTGGCTGAAGTTGAAGCCATAAGTTAACGTATGAGCCCGAGGCTTGCAGAGCTTTATGCTGTCAAATCGGGGAAGTGAGCAGCAGACTGTCAATTGACTCGGCGACCCATCAGTCATGAACTTCTGTGGCTAGTACTTGCCAACTGTTTGCAACGGCGACTGGCTTGGGCTGGCTGCAGCTGAAGACATATGCAACATGCGGGGCTTGCAGAGCTGCCAGTGCATGCTGTCATACTGGGCCATGTATGCAGTGAGCACGCAGCAGGTTGCGGTTGGCTGACTATGAGTATCAAACAGCCATGACCGGTCCTTGCCGACTGTTTACAGTGGTGACTGGCTTGGGCTGGTTGCACCCGAAGACGTGATCCAGCTTTCAGGCTTGCAGAGCGGCCTGAACTAGCACTGAGTGGCACCCTCGCGGTATGCCGCAAAGGGTACCAAGGCTTTTACCTGCATGCCACTGCCATGGTCGTGGCATAGCTGCTTCTGGCAGCAGGTGCCATGAAAATGCATTCTTCATAAAGGTCAGGTGATACCTCGACGCACTGGTGTCAACAGCATCATGTGGTATGAGAGCAGCTGAGGCGCAGACAAACCTGGCCCAGCAGGACGTTACAGCAAACTTCTGATGTTGCCATGAAACCTGCATGGAGTAAGTGCATTCCTCTGGGCGGTGTATGCGCTTGAAGCTACATAAAAGTGATACCAACAAGAATCTGGCTGAACTCCTGCTTTGCCATGCTTGGTGTGCAATGAAGCAGGTAGAGTGTCTGCTGCTGTGCATTGACAACGGTGTGCCTGCAGACATGTCTGCAAGGCCAGCTTGCATTGGCAACATGTTTGCAATACAACAACCCCGACGTCAAATTTCCACGGCTTGTGAGCAAACACTGTGACAATGCTCTTGTTGATTTTTTCTAGCACCAAGGTGCACTCTACTTGCGCGCGTCCCTAGGACTCTCCCCCAGCCCGCAGGGCTATTATACCAAGAGAGGCTGTCGCGCTGCATGTTGACATTGATGTTGTCCCTCCGGGCGTCGAACGTCGCAACGCAGCAGGGGACGCAGGGACGAGATGGCCGCACGTCCGAACCTGAACGCCCGAAGAAAGGAAGGCTGATGTTTGGCCTGACTGCATCGCGCTCAGCGCAGCGGCGCTGCGCAAAGCTCCAAAGAAGCACTTCAACTGCGATGACACCGGCGTGTACGCCGGCTGCGAGCCCGCTGCGGCAGGCGCTCGCGACCTCAGGTCAGCGGTGCAGCGCGGCAGGGTCTCAGGGTATGAGACGGCTACCTTTTTTTTAATTGCCAGGAGCACCAATGAGCGGAGCAGCGGGTGCCGGGCCTGGGTCACACAGCAGTGCTGCTGACACAGCAGTGCTCAGCGCGCGCGCATCTACTGCGCGCAACGCACGGCCCGGGCGGGGTATCATTTCTGCGGGGGTAATTATCTTGTCAATGGCATACCGCAGCAGCTACCTTCTGTAGAGATTTAGCGCACCTGGGTAGTAGAACAGCTGTCCGCCAGTCTTGCTGGGGAGCTGGAAGAGCGTGGCAACGTCCATGTACTGCGCACCGCACAAGAACAGGTCCACGCAGATCTGCAGCTTGCTGAAGTCCTGGGCCTTGTTCTGCGGGGCGGGGGGGGGGGGGGGGGGGGGGGGCACCACCGGGTTGGGTCAGGAACATGAGGTGTAGGTGCGTATTGATTCACGGTGACGCGCGTGCCTTTGAGGACGCGAAGAGTGGGCCCTTGACGGTTGAGCGGCGTTGGACGTGAGAGCCATGTGCTGGCGTGCGGTCAAGTGACGCAGAGCGTTGCCGACGCGTCAGGATCCCGATGGATGCGGAAGCCCACGCCTGCTGCAGCGCTATTTAAGTACATAGTGCGTCGACTCCTGCACTTGATGCAAAGCTCACAATATCAACAGGCGAGTTCCTCCTGGCTGTGCCGTCTTCTGACCCACCCAACATGGCAACGCATGACCGCAGGTTGCCTCCAACCTCAACAGCATCTACTGCACGCCGGTGACGCTCCCTCACCTGGTACCAGGGCTCGTCCGGCTTGAGCATGAGGTGCTCCTTGTCCGTGCCCAGCATGACCGCAAGTTGCCTCCAAGTTCAACAGCACCCACTGCAGGCAGTGACGCTCCCTCACCTGGTACCACGGCTCGTCCGGCTTGAGCATGAGGTGCTCCTTGTCGGTGCCCAGCATGCGCGGGTTCTCGCGGTGCTTGAGCTTGGCCTCGCCCAGCGACGGCAGGTTCGCGCAGAACACCACCATCTTGCCGCCGAGGTGCGCCTGGAGCGCGCAGGAGGACGCGCACGAGGGAGTGTGTCACGGCGTGAACGTGACCTGATCCGTTGAAGTTGAAGTTATGCCCACCCACTCAACGTCTTCCGTTCTTCAACTCATATAGCCGTTAGGTTGAAGAGGTATGGGGCTAGGGCTAAGGTTAGGGTTAGGGCTAGGGTTAGGGTTAGGTCAGCGCAGCCGCATTGCACCGCAGAGGGTTCAGGCAGACCGCCCTCTGTCTCGCAGCAGCCCCGGCGCGTTCCCCGCACGTTCCTCAGGACGCGCCGTGCCGCCACCAAAGATGATCTATTCGCGCGCAGCCTAATCAGCAATCGCCCACACAGCGGACGCGCGTAAACGCTCGTGAGCAAAGTTTTGGGTTAGGGTTAGGGTTAGGGTCAACCCTGAGCGCAGACAGCGCACCAGGGCGCCTGATCCTGCCACCTTTCCTGCCTGCAGAGGCACCCGCCAAAAGTGGCTGCGCACGCGGCGCGTGGCTCGCGATCGAAGAGCAGCAAAGCAGGAAAGACGCGATTGCACGCTGTCGGTCCTGGGCACCGGCCAAAGCATCAGCTGTACGCAGGCGGCAGCAAGTGACTCACCATGACCTTGCCGGCAGCGTTGAGCGCAAGGCCGAGCGCGCTGATCACGGACCAAGTTCAACAAGTGGCTCACCATGACCGAGCGCGCTGTCGACGGACCAACTTCAACAAGTGACTCACCATGACCTTGCCGGCGGCGTTCAGCGCGGGGCCGAGCGCGCTGTCCACGGAGCGCGCCGCGCGGTGCATCTGCGGCAGCGCGTCCAACAGGGCGTCTACCACGGCACGGCTCTCCGCGAGGTTCACCAGCAGGTCGTCCGGGCACGGCAAGAAGAGGTCGCTGATGTCGCTCACCACCAGCATCTGCGCGGTTCGAAGAGAGATGGGGTTCGGGCGAGCATCAGGGTCAGGGTTTTCTTGTTCAACACCAATGTTATCACGTCCGGTGACAAAGAATGTACTGCGAAAACCATCAAGGCATGGCCCGCAAACAGTGCTCAACACCCGAGGCAGAGCATCGCCGCTGCGCCCAACGTTGGAAAAGGTCAGGCCTTGCCAACGTCACATGAAGTTGCATGTTGGAATGCACCGTGGACAATGATTCAAAGGCCCTCATCTGATGGATACACCAGCACAATCCAGCAGACAGAGCAGCTACAGATGACCGTCACAACAGCGAGGCTGCAGACAGGCGGCCAGGCCCAAAGCGCAGCTTCTGCATAAGAAGCTACGCGGGTGGCGACCAATACATGTTGCAGCAAACAGGGTGCAGCAGACTTGCCTGCGGCTGCGACAGTGTGGACTTGAGGTTGTAGAAGTGGATGGAGCCGTCAAAGGTGATGAGCCCGAACTGCGAGCGCTCATCGCCGGGCACCCTGGGGCGTCGAGTGAAAAGTAACAGAAGTGCTGGTGGGTGAGATCAGCGAGTCGCGAGAGCACGCACGCCAAGCGTGCCGGCGAGCACGCAGCAGCGTGCCCCGCAGCATACATGCACATGCATGTACTCCGAAGTATAAAAAATGGGAAGCGAAGTATACAGGCGCGTGCAGTGAGCAGCGTGAGGGCCGGGGCGTTAGCCTGTGCGCGCGTTGAGCACTGAGGCCAGTGTCACTTCACTTGAAGTATGCCCTCTGCCAAGCGTGTGCTGAGAAACAGCTGGGGAACTGTTGCAACTGACATGCAGAGGTGAAATGCACAGTGCTCGCAATGCTGTCAACACGAAACCCCTGCCGCTTCTGCTTTGAAAACAGTGCTGTGAGCATGCAAACCTATTCGTCCTGTTGTACATCAGCAACCTGCGCTCGACAGCGCTCAGCTCTTCGCACCCGCGCCCTGCTATGCGCCTGGCGCCCTGTCTTACTTGCCCCGCCCGCAACCAATCTCACACGCGCGCATACAGAGCAGCTGCTGACGACTCGTGCGACACGACAACCACGCCAACAAAACACATCAGACACGCCCTCTGCGCACCTGTCCAGGCACGCCTTGCGCATGCACATGTCGTGGCAACAACAACACGTCACCTCGTGCCTTGCAGCAACTCCGCCCCCAAATGACATCCCAAGCGCGCACGCATACAGAGAGAAACTGCCGATGAGTCGCGCGACGCGACAACCTTTTAAGACACACAACACAGTTAAAATGCCAACATGCGCCCGCTGCGCACCTGTCCAGGCACGCCTTGATGGCGGCGACCGCGGCCGCGACCATGCCCGTGTTGACGGCGTTCGCGCTGACGTCGATGACAAAGAAGTACACGGGCGCCACGGGCGGGCGCACCATGTACTCTGCGGGCGCCTGGATCTCGACGGACCCGTACGCGAGCTCCGGGCGCTGGTCGCGGTCGCGGCGCATGCCGTTCGCGTCGAGGTGGCAGAAGTAAGATGTGGGGACGTCGTTGACCATGCCGCACACGTTGCAGCGCCACTGCCGCCCGTTGTTCATCCAGCTGCGCGCGACGCGCGTAAAGGGGGGGGGGGGGGGAGGAGGGGGGCGGCATCAATGGCGAGTCTGAGTGCCAGTCTGAGTGAGAGTCGTCGAGTCTGCGATGTTGGGCAGTGTTGCGGTGCGGCAGGGCGGCGCTGCTCGGTCGATGCGACCTAGCCCTAACCCTAAGATATGGCGGCCGCACGTGTTGGTACTGCTACACGGCTGCATGCTGCTGAACACTTGCGCGTGTGCACAACATGGCACTGCTCGGATGTTGAGTGCGAGACGATCAGACGGGCGTACCGCGTTAGGCGGTTGCGCGCTCGCGGGGCGGGGGTGGGGAGGACCGCATCTGCAGTGGGGGCGAGTCTGCACTGGCTGGCGCTCTTGGACGCAAGCGGCCCGACCACAAGTAGGCAAGATTGAGGCAAAGTGTCCGCGTGCAGAGGGATAGTGCGCATAAACTTAACGCTCAAAGGTTCGCATCTGCGGTGGGGGTGACACTGCACTGGCTGGCGCTGTTGCAAGCTGGCGGCCAAACCGCAGGGGCAGCACATTGTGAGTGAAGTGTCAGCGTGCAGCGGGACAGTGCACGTGAACTTGACGCCGCAAGATATCAGCGAATGGCCACGCGCGAATTGCCGCCTTGTCGCTGATGTTCCCAGCTGCTTGCGGAAGTGAATAGTGCGGCTACGGCTAGATGTGCTTCAGGCACGGCGGCAGCGACATGTGCAAATCTGCAGTGCAGTAATGGCCAATGCCGCGCCTGGAACAAATGCCAGAGCCGTCGTACAGCGTGTGAGCAGCAGCGCTCGACTGCACACTGCCGCATGGCGATGGACGCCATGCCGACCTAACAATGATGAATGACTTCACTTTAGACCTTCAAGTATGCGCAACACACACGACGCGACCCCCCAGCTGCAGATGCGTACATGCACGCGACACACAGACCTGCCGCAGGCTGCACAGCGCATGATGGTGTGTATGTCCCCACAAAGCAATGCGCTAGCGACGGTCCTGCAGAGCATGGGGCGCACCTGACGAACGGGTTGATGTACGTACGGCAGCGCTTACAGCGCACGATGCCCTGCGAGCCAAAGTTGACCACCTCACAGCCGCCGTACTGCCGCAAGGAACACGCGCAGGGCAACAGCATACACAGCAGATCAGAAGTGCGCGTGAAAACGACGTGAACTCTCAAGCAGCGGGCGAGTGAGGGCCGTTGGCGTCAATGACTGCGTCAATCGACTCGCCATGGCCGCGGTGCAACCGCGGTGGGCGGCCCACACGAGAAGCGCCACGAATGATGAGTAGTGCTGAGCAGCTGACAGGAGCTTTATGACAAGTGGCTGCCTCCTTACCCCCCCCACCCCCCTTACCCCCGTCTGGAAACTTGATCTGTGCCAGAGACAAGCGACCGAAGGAGGTAATTCACTCGCAAACCCTCAGCAGCCATGAAACTGGCCGCTCCTCTGACGTTATCATCACCGTCGCCTTGGCTCCAGAACGTGTAGCGACGGAGCACCTGTATGCCGGCAGTGAGGCTGCTTCAAAGACGCACACGCTAAGGCCATCGCGAGCGCGCGCTTGATTTCGCGCGCTGTGCATCTCAGTGCTCAGAAGACCAGCGCTGCTCAGTGAACACAGCAGTGCTCAGCCAATGCATCATGTCCAGTCTACGCAGCACTGGCCGCATGCCACCCAATGCTGTCTTCTTCAGTCCCGCAGCACGCTGCAAGGCAGCGAGAGACCCCACACGCATGCCTAGTTCAGTGCTTGTGGACTGTAAAACAGGGTAAAACTCAGTCTTCGCTGTGGACGTACCGGAGGTATCTGGTCGTCCAGCCCCATGGGCTGTATGATGGCGCCGATGGGCAGCTTGCACTGCGCGTGCGCGCTGGCGGAGCTGGGGATCTGATGGGGGCGGAGAGCAGCAGGGCCGAACGGCAATCGCGAATTATTGACAGTACAATTGCTTTCGGTGTGTGGGCAGTCGCAACCCAAATGTGATGCAGTGACATGCCGCGCGCAGCTGCCAGCAGCCCCCTCGCACCGCTCCCCCAGATGGACGAAAGCGGTGACTTGTTTCTAAAAACCGTGATATCACTGTCCCGAGGCCTCTGCGCCATCAGCAGCAAGGGCACTAGCATAAGACAGGAAGGTGCGCAGTTCACGTCGCCCTCGCGCCGCCAACATATCACTATGCGTACTACCACGGTGCAGCGAGTGCCCAGCGCAGTGCACACTTCAAGTTGCAGTTCACGCATGGAGTTCCCGGGGAGGTCGCGCTGGCCATGGCGCCTGCTGCCAACCCTGCATTCACTGTCAGAGCAAGCAGTTGACGATAGTGCGCCGTCGTGCCGCTCCGCTGCTGTCGTGCAGAGCGCGCTGCTTCAACGGCGCGTCACACTCTTCAACTTCACCTTCATGTACACGCACGCAAGCTATGCCGTACAGAGCCCTACCGCAGCCGACAACGAGTGCGTGACGAGAGGCGTACTCACGGTAATCATGTCTACATCGCATGCTCTGAGTGGTCGCCATGCACGCATGCAATGAAGACTGCCATGCAAGCGCGCTGGACGACTGCTGCGTAAGCGTGCGCTGTCTGCTGCGTAAGCGTGCGCTGTCGACCACAAGCACGAGAGCACCGTGCACCCGCGGCCCGAGAAACAGTCATACCAGGCCCCACATACGCAACACATTGGCGGCCATACAACAGGGTGCAGGTGTCATCGACTGAGCGCTGCCACACAACCCTAAGCCCAAGCCCTAATTGTGCGTGTGGCGCGTCAGATGGCAACATTCCTCGCTTCACCGCGAGGTACCTGCCCTGTGCGCATGCTCATGAGTCATTCAAGTGTTGGACTGACATCTACCTTGTCTGCTTTGCATAGTTTTGCGGCATGAATACTGCACCACCGCTGACATCTCCGGCGTGTATGACCCCTGTTTGATAGAGAGGTGATACGTACTTTTTAAACGCCTCTCAGGTGCGCCCCCTGTCACTGGAACGCTGCTACCAATTGTGACCCCATACCGCTTCTGCGCTGCACTGACTGAGAACGTCAACTTCAACTTCATGCAAGCGTGTCATGTAGCCATGATTGCACACGAGTGCCCCTCGGCGCACACCTCAACGGTGCACTTCATGACAGTGCTGTCCTCCAGTTGAAGTTGCACCTCTACCGTAGAAACTGTTACATAACACCTCTCCTGTGGAGCTCTCCGCGGCTACGACAGCACCATCAGCAGTGCTCAGAATCAGTGCTCAACGACAACGCACAACGCACTGACCTCTGACAGCAACATGCACATTTGATTTACATAGTATGGAGCACCCAAGCACGTGCCGCATCACACGCCATCAACCGCGTTCAACGACAGCGCCACCCTCCTGCGCAGGAACAACACAAGTCTGCGTGCACATGCCACGTGGCGGCCGCAACATTCGCCATCACCAGCGCTCCAACAGCAGCGCTCGACACGGCTCAGCTGAGCCCGAGCCGCAGGAGGCAAACAGGGTTAGGGTTAGGATTAGGGCTCGCAGTGACACTGTCGTTGCAGAACAAACTTGCGTGTGCACGCACGCCATAAGAGCGAGTTGGCGCATGGACGTTACATGTACATGCTTCAAAGCGTGTGCTTGAAGTCAGCAGCAGCGCTCAAAACTCACCTCGCCCACGGTCATGCGCATCACGCGCGGGTCCGCCTGGATGGTGATGTCTATCTCGTGGATGCCGGGCAGCTGCTCAGCGTGCGACGCCGCGGCAGGCGCCGCTGGCCCCGCTGGCGCGCCCTGCGGCGCTGCACCGTACGCACCCGCCCCACCCCCAAAGCCCCCCGGCCCCGCTCCGTAACTGCCGCCCGGCGCACCTCCTCCGTAGCCGGCGCCTGCGCAGAGCGCCGCGACGTTGTGTGATGCTTCAAAGTTGAAGTTGATGTGATATTTCAAAGTTGAAGTGTGGTGTGATACTTCAAATTTGAAGTATGTGGTGACTTGGAGCACACAACAACGACGTCGTTGCGGCGCTGTTGCGGCGGCGTGCGGCGGCGCTGTGATGGTGACAGAGCGTCCCAGTGAACTGTGCTGACGACGCGGTGGACCCACGGGTACACGAACTGGGCGCACGTGCAGCTAGCTGCATTGCGCAGCAAGGGAAGGCGCGGTAACCCCCAACGTAACCCTAGCCTCTTGAGTCACGAGCCGCATCGGCGCGTGGTCTAGTGGGGCGAGCGCGACGTAGGCGGTAGGCACAGTCATGTGCTGATCTGCACAGCGCCGCATGTGTGACAGCGGGTGGAGGTACTGTAGATCACGGAGTATACAACCCCCCCGTTTTAGCACGCCGCGAGGCCCGTGATCGGAAGACAGGGGGTCTTTTACGGGGGGGGGGTCTTATACAACGTACCCCCCGTCTTGCTCGCGCGTGAGTGGCTGCGGTAGCATATATCGCATGATATACACTGCAGCACAGCTACCCAAGCAGCAGCCACAAATGAACGTTCTGCAGCTCACACCCTAGCACGCCTGGTGCAAACACGCCCTTAGCACTGCAAACTCATGGCCGCAGAGGCATCGCACAGCAACGCAGCTCGCACCACCTGCTTTCACGCTGCACCACAACTAGTCCCTCGCGCTGAATTATGCCGAAACGACTTGAAGTTGGCGTAACTGCCAGTTCCTTTGTCCACAAGCCCCCGGTCTTATACACCACGAGCTTACCCCGGTCTTGTACAGCATACCCCCGGTCTTGCATACACACCCACACCTCCCTTGGGAGACGGGGGTCTTATACTACAGTATACGATGGGGGGGTCTTATACAAGAGGGGGGTTTGATACTCCGTGATCCACGGTAGCTACAGCAGTGCGTGCTGGCAGTGGCGTCACCGCGACAACTGCGTTGCGCTGCACCGCATGATTCAATCTCTGAACAATGAGAACTACTTTGAAGTACTTTCTTTGATAGTAGTACTTATTGCGAAGTACATTGTGGGATTAATGACGGCATCTGACCACAGCCACATCAGGTGACAAACCAAGTGCTGAAGCGTCCCCTCACTGACGGAGCGTACCTCTGAGCACTCACATTGATCACCGCCGCTTGCAAACACCGGCTGCAACACACCCCCTGATGCACTTTAACTTCAACTCACGACTCACCCATTCCAGGGTACGATGGCTGCGCCTGCACCCCCGGTCCCACCCCCGGGCCCCCCCCCATCGCCCCCCCTCCCCCCATTGACATCCTGTCAAACTGTGCAGTGGGGGGCTCCAAGCTCCCGGGTCCTGTGATTGGCTGCCCGGGGGGTCCCCCCATTCCTGAAGGGGGGCCTGCAGGGGCTATGGGGGTTGGAGCCCCGCCCGCTAGCGTGTAGAACTGCACGCTCTTGGGGGCTGGCGGCCTGGTTTCAAAGAGGGGGAAACAAGGGGGGTCAGCAGGGCGGAGCGGTGTCACACATGGACTGTCTGTGGCAGCTGTGATTGGCACGCACAATGCGCAGCGGGCGCAGTCCACTTCAACCACCTGGGTTCCGCCATGATCGACACAGGTGACGCTTTTCAGTTACTGCTGGTTTCTGATGCCACCCTGGCGCAAGTGCAGGCGCGCGCACAGCGCACGCGCTGCATTTATCGAGGTTCCAGAATGCGCTGTCAGGTGGCACCTCCCGCGAACACTTTCAGGAGCTGTGTACCAGCTACTTTGGGAGTCAGCCGCGACGACCGCGGAAACGGTGGCGACAACAGCGTCGAGGGCAGCGGCGGCGATAACGGCAACACCGGCGGCCGGGAGAGCGATGGCGGCGGCAATGGCGGCGAGGAGGGAGGCTCAACACACCCTGATTGCACTTTCAACAGGGATGTAGTATTCGCCCTCAACCACGCGCCTGGCGGCACTCCCGTGGGGCAACAACTCCCATCCGCGGAGCAGTTCACCGCTGCCCGCGGTCAGCCGCAACGCAAGCCTTCCACCAGCTCCTTCTCCAGGGCGTCTCAGTCGTCGCCCAGGCCACGGCCGACGTACAGTACTGTTCTGTACTGTACTGACGTTTCAATTGCGGGATACAGGACACGTAATTGTGGGATACAGGACACGCTGCTCGGCGACGCTTCGGACGCCCGCGCGCGCATCGGCGAGCTGGACACGCAACTGCCGACGCCAACCAGCGCCAGGAGCAGCGTGCGCAGGCCCTCAATAGCATAGCAGCGCTAACGAGCAACGTCGCGTCGCTCAGCAGCTGGTTGGCGTCGGTAGTGCCGACGCCAACCAGCGCCAGGAGCAGCGTGCGCAGGCCCTCAATAGCATAGCAGCGCTAACGAGCAACGTCGCGTCGCTCAGCAGCTGGTTGGCGTCGGTAGTTGAGGTTTCCAGCTCGACGATGCGCGCGCGGGCGTCCGAAGCGTCGCCGAGCAGGAAGTATACTGCACTGTCCTGTACTGACTGTACTGCAGTGTGCTGCCTGTGCTGCACGCTCAATTACTCAGTGCACTAGTCTCGCTCACAGTAACAACGCGATGTATGCAGCAGTCCTTGACACCTCCAGCAATGGTGACACTTGGTGAATGCTGCAGTCACTGCAGCAAACGTGAAAGTTTACGGTGATTTCCATAATAAGCAAAAGATTGTCGCTCCTGCTTTCAGAGCCCTGCTTGAGCCCCCATTAATACCAAAAGGCAGGATCGCCCAGCAGCCGCACTTGTGCGATTGTGACCCTCAACTGCCTGGCAGGCCGCATGTCAGCACTGCCGATAATGTGAACACTACAGCTTGGCTTGATCACAGCGCGGCATGCTTGCGCCGCGGAGCGCAGTTCAGCATTGTTCAACAATGCGATCACCACAGCTTGGCATGCCTACATCGCTTGGTATGCGCGATCCGCAGTGGGCACGGAAACATTGGTCATCGCGTGAGCATTACAACCCGGCATGACCACAGTGCTCAGCAAGATGAGCACCACAGCTCAGCATGATCACAGCTCAGCTTGGGCGACCCGCAGTGAGCCTGTCTGCACTGCTCAAGCACTACAGCTGCGCGTCATCACGGCTCAGCATGGGCAACCCGCACCAAGCATGTCAGCACTGCTCAGCAATGTGAGCACCAAACGGCTCAGCATGACTGCAGTGCTCAACGACGTGAGCACCGCGCACAGCTCGGCGTGCGCGACCCGTGGTGAAGCTGTCAGCCCTGCTCATAAACGTGAACACTACCGCTCAGCGTGCGTAATCAGAAGTCAACTTCCGCACGCACCTTGACACCGGCGAATTAGTCGATGGTGGCGGCGGCATCCCCCCCATGCCCGTTGGCGGCCCCCCCGCTCCAGGGGGAGCGAAGCCCATTGGAGGTCCCCCCATTCCTGATGGCGGTGCGCCCATCGGCGGCCCCGGTGGACCCCCCATTCTCCCAGCAGCTGCTCCTGGTGGTAGCACGTGTACAGACGGCAGGAGAGGTTATAATTTCAAGCATGGCCTGTGTGCAAATGCGCGCGATCGGATGCAGCGCAGCTTGCCAGTGACGCCAGCTACGGGAGTTGGCGGCCTCTGATCAAGAGACCGCTGCTACAGCACCACAGTATATTGTACGCTCCTCTGTTGGATATGCGTGCTCTGCGGAGCAGCCCGTGCTGTTGCACAAACTCAAACCCCGTATCGCTGCGGCGCGGTGCAGACGACACGCCACGCGCGTCAGCTGCAGCACCCTGGCAACAAGCACTGCCGTGCGTGGCTTATCTTGGCCCGCATACGCTACCAACGCCACCGTTCACAGCACACGCATCAGCAGGCGACAGCCAAGAACTCCTCAGCCACGAGCACACACGCCGCTTTCTCTCTCTCTCTCTCTCTCTCACCCATCGGCGCGCCGGGCGGCCCGTGCATCCCCCCCGGCGGCCCCCCATACCCCCCTCCCCCGCCCGAAGGCCCCCCGCCGCCGCCCCCCGCATACGCATTAACCGGCGCCGGAGCACGCGGCGCGCCATACCCTCCGGGCGCAGTCATCGGAGGCTGCTGCTGCTGTTGTGGCTGCGGCGCGCCGGGGTAGCCACCGGGCGCGGCGGTGGCCGGTGGCGCTGCTCCGAAGCCGCGCGGCTGCTGCTGCTGCGGCGCCTGCCCCGGGGGGGGCTGCCGCTGCATGGGGGACTGGCCCGGGGGGGGCTGGGGGTGGATGCGCAGTGAGAGCGGGAGTGGAGTGCAGAGTGAGCTGCGGCGGTGTTGGGGTTCGCGTGCGTGGGCACGCGCGCTGCGAGCAATGTCACTCGGGAATCTCTGCAGTTGTATTTAACAAACAGAGGAGCTGATGGGAGCGGATGCGATTGCACGCCGGGACGAATACCGCACAAGAGACGCTGAGAAGGCGCCTCAGCGCGTGCCGGTGCCTGGTGCGGGGCAGAAGAGCTGACTTCATGAGACACGCTGCAAGTTTTACGCAACCCCTGCTGCACACTCACGTTTCCAGGCGGCGGAGCCATGCCAGGTGGCGGGGGGGCCCCTGGGCCACCATGCTGTCCAAAACTACCGTAAGAGGCAGGCGGCCCTCGGCCCGGGTAGTTGTAAGACATGTTTCCTGCGTAGCAGAATCGTCGTTGCAGCAGAAGTCAGGCAAGAGACAGCTGCAGAGGAGCAGGTCTACAACGATCCTGCGCTCTCTGATGCTTGAGAAAAGGAGCAGTGCAAAGGCTGCACACGCAGGCAAGGTGGCCAGACACTTCGGCTGGCATTGCATTGCTTCACACTTCATTACCATCTCTTCTTGAAAGAGTCCTCACCCGTGTGCTCTCAGCTTCGTCACCTTCGCAACCGTTTCCCTAGTCCAAGAGTGCTCACCTCCTCAGATGGCTGCTGCGTAGTGTGAGCAGCTCAGCGCTGAAGGATGCAGCGAGGCGAGATGCAAAAGATGGCGCCTCTGCTGGCACAGCCTCCGTCTGCTGTGCCCTGCACCCACGACGCTTCAGACACCGAACCTGGGACTGGCATTTGACTCGTGCTACGTACTCGCCCAGAGATCAAAGAGTGATGGTGGAGGGAAGTGTGCTAATAGCTGTAAGTAAGCGCATTTGGGTATTTGGTGTATGGCATGCATATGTGCAACAATTGCTATGCCACCTATGCATCGCGTCTGTGATGGGCGTGTCTCTACACTACTGCTGCAAGAACCCTCAAGTGCCAGCAATGCCAGAGAAGTTGAGGACTTGTAAAAAGTTCAATAGGCTCACGCGAGGCCGATAATCCTATGCATTCCTAGGGTCAACTCGATTGCAGCAATGTAGTCTGCATTGCAACCCGGTTTCTTGAACACTGGCATTCGACACAGTCCAGCATCCGCGCTCCGCGTAGTACGTGTGTACGACTCAACATGATGCGCTCCGCCAGCTCCCGCGCACACAGTGACAGTCGTTAACAACTTGTATACAGTACAAAAGGCGCGTGTTGTGCTTTGATGGAGTAGGTGCCATCCCAATACTATTGCATGGCAGCGGTCATGAACCGGCCTGTACTGTGCTGTGCATGCATGCCGTTAGAGAGAGTGTATATTATGTGGCTTGCGCCTGAAGTGAGCCGATGCCGTGTGTGCTAGAATGTGCAGGTCCCATCCTGCAAGCATACCAGTCTCTTGACGTAACGCATTCTAGCGCCCACATGGCAAAGCTTGCTGTTGTAACTTTGAGACAATTTTAGCTGGAGCATGCATGCACGAATCTGCGCAACGCATTGCATCCGCGATGTTTCTTGTGCCTCGCAGCTTGCTCGGAGCACGCAAGCACCGTGAATGCTGTGCAGAATATCAGGCGTGATGCAATGGTCTGCAAAGCAATCACTGTCCATGCAAGCGGACTATGCAGCAGCAGGCCCATCATCAGGCATGTAAACGTACCAAGCATGACCATAATCAACCAGGACAACGCCATGTGCGTGCCCTTTAATTGTTTCGCACAACAGGTGAGCACCTTGCCTACATGTGGTATCCATCCATTATCCGCGCCTGAAGATGGTGCCTTTGCTGCAGAAACTCTGGAGCAGGATATACGGTGACCATTGGCCTGCTGTGGTGTAGGTATCTTCGGTGACAGCGGGTGCTGCGCTGGAGACTTGAAAAGGCGCACTGTCAGGGTTGCACCAATCATTTGGGCTTGCAGCTGCTGTCGAGCGGAGAGTGCGTTGTTCTGGCTGCACCATTCCGCTCATGCGCGTGGCTGCTTCATTGTGCAAGCCTCACAGCTGTCCCTGTCAGCAAATCTCCTGCCGTCGCCGTTGTCAGCTCTTGCACAGATGTGGCACCAGCTACCCAGCATGCTGTCCGTCCATGCTGTGTAGGTCTATTGAAATTGTCCTTGCGACAGCACGCATCGAAGTACGCGTCAACCTCCGACGCACTGGTCGCCGGCAGGCTCCGGCGTGACCGCGGAGTCTCGTATCACGACGCCGGCGGCGCGGACCGCCGCCACGTCACGGCGCGCGCGCGCCCCCCGCAGGCGCCGCTGCAGCTCCAGCGGCAGCCGCTGCGCGCGGCGCAGCAGCTGCGCCGCCGCCGCGTGGCCGCGCATGTCCGCAACGGCCGCGGGCGCGCGCCCGAACGCGTCGCACGGCGCGCCAACGTCTATGCCCGGCTGCGCCTGGAGAATCGCGCGCAGGCAGCGCAGGCGGCCGTAGTACGCCGCGAAGAAGAGGCAGTTACCGAGGCCGGCGCCGTCGCAGGGGGCGGTGAGGTCCACGCCGAGCGACGGCAGGCGCGCCAGGACGCGCGCCGCGTCGTGGTAGACGGCAAGGTAGGCGGGGTGCGGCCCGAGCGCGGTCGGCAGCGAGAAGTCAATCGCGCCCAGAGAGACAAGGTCGTCGAGACCCGCCTGTCAGACGCGGCAGGATGAGTGAAGATCAGGTGCTGTCTGTTCTCGAGTGCCAAATCGTCGTTTCATGAGATCCTCGTGTGAGGCAGCAGGTCACGCCGCATGGGAGGCTGTGTGATTAAGCACTTCAGTGGAAAATGTGGTGTTTGCGTGACCAGACAGAGCATTAGCAGTTGAACAGTTCGAACTACATGCGTACATGGGTGGCACAGTCGCACAACAGGATACACTGCGGGCCGTGAGTACTGACCAGTTCGTCCTCAGCTATCACTCTTGCTAGCTCTGAGGTGTGATGCTCTTGCACCCATAATTGATACTGCTCCGGTGGAGGGTCCCTGCTGGCTCCGTCGTTTGCATCGCGGAATGGCCCTGGCTCCTCGCCTGCCATCGCTGTTTCGAGTTCCGTATCTTCGTGTGCTGTCTCTTCCGTAGCGAAGGCTTCTTCTTCTGCGCCATCCTCGTCTGCCTGCATGGTGTACGTCGTGGTGCTGGCACGCAGTGTGACTCTTCGACTTCTGCGAGAGATTCATGTTTACGGCGGTTTTTCAAACGGCGTAACGACTTTACCTCGGGCCCGAACGCCTGGGAGGGACATTAACGGATTTCAAGTGCCAGTTGCCTGCGAAGTAGGTGCAGTTCTGTGAACGAGGTCTTCTGCCTGCATTCAGCAGTGCCGACAGCAGCTGTCACCCAAGGTTATCGGCTCTTGAAGCCCCTCAGCTCACAAGATGTCCTTCCGAGAGCTGAGAAGTGAGCACCACGCTCAGCAGGGCACAGGCAAAAAAAGCTCCTTGACTGACTGTCGTGTGCAGGTCTGACTGCTCGCTGCTGCTTTCGCTGTTTGCAGATTTCACGGAGATGATGCGGGCATTGGGCTACCCAAGACTCATATCCGTAGACAACTTCCGCACTCCGAACTTCGAGCTCGTAGCAGACATCCTGTACTGGTTAGTCAAGCGGTATGATCCAGATGTGCCCATCAGGTGAGGATATGACAACAGTGACTGTACCTTCATAGCAACTGCCATGATCTGTTGCACTGCACTGGGCGCTGATCACGTACCTGTCCCGATTATGGTGAGCTGCCGGCTTGCATGCAATGCCGCATTCACCTTCACTCTCACCTGCTGCACTGGCAGCACCAACAGCCCTCAGCGTCCAATGAAGCCGTGACATCCGCCAAGCCAGGCGAGTCTCTGAAAGACGACCCCCCCACCCTCTCCAACCCCCCCCAATGCAGCGACAACATTGAGTCCGAGGGCGACCGCGTCGACTTCCTGCTCGGCGCGGCGCAGGCGATGGCGGCCAAGGCGCACATCCGCATGAACGCGCGCAAGCTCTACAGCGCGGACGGGCACGCCGTGAAGGAGCTGCTCAAGCTGGCGACGGTGCTGTACCGCGCGTCGCGCGCGGAGGAGGACGCTGCCGCGGAGGGCGAGGACGCGTCGGACCCCGCGCCGCTGGCGTCACAGGTGCAGATTGAGTTGAAGCTTTCAAGGGTGGGGGCAAAGCTCTGAGTTGAAGTAATCGGAGGGGTGGGCCGCGTACGAGCCCTGTCTCGCAGCCCTGCTCAGTACTGTTTAAATTGACGTCGTGATGCGCCAGGGCGCATTCGCTGGTGCGCACAGTACTCCTGCGCATTGCGATTTGAGTTGTCAAAAGGGCAAGCCACGTACGAGCCCGGCTCTCAGGCTCGGTCATGCTGCGGCTCCGTGTTGCAGTGCTCAACAGGGTGGGGTCGTCACCGCAGATGCTGGCGACACCGCGGCGGAACCGGCTGCGCTGGTGGTGAGGAGCTTGTGTGCTGGGCGCGGTGCGCAGCGCCTTTGTCGCAGTGCTGGCAGGAGCGGCATCGACATGCCACACCACTGCAGCACGCCGTGGTGTGCAGGGGGGGAGACTGCTGTCGGCCCGCAAACTCTTGCAAGCCGCTGCGGTGCAGATGTGCTGGCGGCCTCGTCTATGGTTGATGTCAGCAGAGGCCTGCGCAGTGCCTGGCGGCAGTGGCGCTCTCGTGCTGAGCTGCTGGAAACCCTGTGCTGGTGTCACGGACGGGTTCGCGAGATGCAGAGCGGACGACGTGCCGTATGTACACCACCATGGCGCCGAGCAGCAAACTCACCCCGCACTGCATAGCACTGGCACTGTGCGGGGAGCGGGCATCAGCTCTCACGCTCAACCGCCATGCTGCATGCCCAACATGCGCTTTCATGGGCACCGCATTCAGCGCCTGCAGCCAGCGGGCCACGCGCGTGCGCACTTTTTGCGGGCAGCGCCACACGTGGCAATACGCGCTACCTCCCCCCAACTCTCTCGCCTCATCCGCTGCTGCATCCCCGCCTATCGCCGCGGCGGCAGCGGCGCGCGCAGCCCGTCCCGCGCTCCCGACGACGCCAACCACACTCTGACCGCTCACGTGCCTCCGCCACTGCCGCCGCGCGCCGCCACGTGCCGCCGCCCCCCCCCCCCCCCCCCCCCCCCGCAGCTCGGCAGCGTCAAGGAGGCGCGCGCGCTGGCGGCGGACATCACGGAGCGCGGCGCGCGCCTGCACGACCTCCTCGGCCGCGAGCCCGCGGCGCGGCGCGCGCGGCTGCGCGCGGCGGCGTTCCTGGAGGCGGCGACGGCGGCGGGCGGCAGCGGCGGCGGCGGCGGCGCGGCGGCGGCGGAGATGGGGCACGTGGAGGGGAGCCTGCGCGAGATCGTGGCGCGCGCGCGGGAGAACCTGGCGGCGCTGCAGCGGCAGACAGCGGACCTGGAGGCGGACGAGCGCGCGCTGGATGCGCGCATCAAGAAGGCTCAGGTGAGTAGGTGCTACGTGCGCATGGGCGGTAGTTGGCTGGTACTGGATCGCGGGGCTGTGTGAGGCGGTGGGGGCGCGATGTTGAGACGTGCGGCGGCGGCAGCGGGCGCAGCAGATGGCAGCGCGCACGTGGCCGGATGCTACAGGGCCATAGCTTGTGTTGTCACGCTGTTGTCGATCAGCGCATTGTTCAAACGGGCGGTGGTCGGCCTGTACGGGAGCGCGCGGCTGCGTGCGGCAGCGGCGGCGTGGTCTCAGCATGCGCATCATCAGATGCTGCAGACAGGTCGCTTTTGTGTTGCACAGTACGTGTCGGCAGACCCTGAGGCGGCGCGACGCGCGGCGCATGCGCGCATGGAAGTGACGGACGACAATGTCGCTGTGCACGAAGCGGTTCGTGCACTTGGGTGATCCTATACCTTATTGAGCGGTACAACACGCAGCCTGCGCAACTTAGGAGGCGCTTCTGTCGTGTTCACAGCAGTTGTGCGAATGATCAGACCTTCAAATGTGCTCACTTGTGCAATGCGCGCCACGGGCAGCATGGAGGCACTCCAGTTGCGCGGCAGCCTGCCGTACTTTCGCGCAATGTTGCAGGAGTTGTGTAATCGTCTCCCAAATCACTTTGCACGTCGCGACCACCAGCGTCAATGTCTTTTCACCGAGCATGGCCTCACTATTCAACACACTCGGCATTCGTTTGTTGGCGTGCGCAGGGCGATCTGGAACGCAACGAGAAGCGGCTGCGCTCACTCGAGACGCACCGCCCCGCATTTGCGGACGAGCTGGAGAAGCTGGAGGCTGAGCTGCAGCGGTATTACGAGGTATGTATGGCAGCACGTGTCATGAGGGGCACGGCTCGTGACGCGGTTGAAGTTTAACTTGTCCATGCGGCCTGCGTGCGGCCGTGTGTGTTGCCGTGCGTGCGCACAGCTGGCGCCAGGACCGCCGGCTGCGGTAGCAATGCTCAGCAGTGATTGCGCATATTGAGGTTGGAGCACTTCACGTATGACGTGCTCATGTGCAGCCGGAGACGTGGCTGCGCGAGTGTTGCACCGCTCAGAAATTGGACAGTTGACACTTAAGAGCTGGATGCAGAGCCGAGCTTGCGTGAGCACCACGCTTCAGCGAAATGGAGGTGGAACGATGTGCCGTTCAGCAGCGCGGCCGCTGACCCGGAGCAGGCCGCCTTGCGCATGCCGTTGTCCGCGTCATGCCGTGTGTGTGCTCGCACGTGCACATGGCTCAGAAGTCTAAACTACCAACCAGCATGAGCTGGAACGTTCTCCTAATCGCGCAAGAACAATCGACTCAGTAAAG
Source organism: Tribonema minus (assembly GCA_017506865.1). Taxonomy (NCBI): domain Eukaryota; class Xanthophyceae; order Tribonematales; family Tribonemataceae; genus Tribonema; species Tribonema minus. The sequence continues at coordinate 36,491 of JAFCMP010000501.1, forward strand.
TCATTTTGGCCCGGGTGTCGCGCACTGCTCCCGCGTCAGGTCTACATGGTGCGATTCAGGAACCTGGACTATCTGGAGCACGAGCTGGAGCGCTACGCGGAGGCGGAGCGCGCGGAGATGGAGGAGCACAACCGCAGGCGCAACAGGAACGCGGAGAAGGTGAGTCACGGTCACGAGTTATGAGTCTTGAGTCGAGTCGCTGTGAGGCTCCGGAGTGTGCGGAGATGGAGGAGCACAACCGCAGGCGCAACAGGAACGCGGAGAAGGTGAGTCATGAGTCACAGTCACGAGGCCTGAGTCTTGAGTCGAGTCATCAACAGGCGGAGCACGGGGAGGTGGAGGAGCACAGCTGCAGGCGCAACCAGAATGCGGAGAAGGTGAGTCACGGTTACAAGTCATGAGTCCTGAGTCAGGTCGCCAACGGGCGGAACGTGCGGAGATGGGGAGCACAACCACAGGCACAACACGAATGCGGAGAAGGTGAGTCGCAGTTATGAGTCATGAGTTTTGAGTCGGGCCACCAACAGGCGGAGCACGGGGAGGTGGAGGAGCACAACCGCAGGCGCAACCGGAACGCGGAAGGTGAGTCGTGATCATGAGTCATGAGGTTTGAGTCGAGTCGCCAACAGGCGGAGCGCGCGGAGGCGCAACGAAAACGTCGAGGCTGTGAGGTGCGCTGTGCGTGAAGTAACGAGTGGAGTCATGATTCGAGTCGCCACAGACGGGCTAGCAGGCACCCTACATTCATCTCTCGCACGCACCGTACGTGTCACCTTTCAGGTCCGAGTTGCGTTCGGAAGCGCCGAGAAGTGCGGCGCGCTGAGCTTTGGCACGTGGTCTGCTACCGTATGTATGCTCATTAGCATGCTCAATCATCATGTATATCAATGCTGCCCTCGTGTATGCGCGATTCTGCAGCTGCGAGCTGCACCCCCCGTGGACACTCCACCATAGGGCCGCCCCCCCCCCAAACAGTGTCCAGCTGAGCGCTGCTGTCTTCTATAACTTGATGAGAAGTAAACCGAAGCGCAGCGGTGCTTCGCTCAGTGACTCTGCAACTGTACATGCAAGGTCAACTTTCAACGCAACTGTAAATGCGACGCCAACTTGCAACGATCTTCTGTTTGGCCGGTAGTGATGTCGCGCTGCAGAAACACGCCCTCCGCTGGCATGATTGCACGCTTGCACTCAGGCCGGTATTGTGTGCGTCAACATCATGCGTCTTTCCCCCGATAGAAACGGCGCTGCAGAAACGTGCGTACTGCGGGCATGGTTTTGCGGTCGCAGTGATGTGCGCATCACGTGCTTCAGCATCGTGTGTGTGTGTGCGTGTGTGTGCTGTGTGCACGTCGCCGCAGGTGCGCAAGGAGCAGCTCAAGCAGTTCATCGGCAGGGAGGCGAGCGAGGCGGCGGTGCAGGAGGAGCTGCAGCGCAGCAAGTGAGAACACGGACCTCCTCTGCACGTCCACTTGTTGCTGGGCGCATGGCGCACACGCGTGAAAGTATTTGTCCAGTGGTCAAGTACCTTTGAGCGGCACGTGCCGCGAACGAAAAATGAGCGTTCACTGCTGCGCCCAGGTAGCGTTGCGCCGCGCTGCGCAACAGTCGGAGCATCGGGCTACCAGGGCTTATTCACGCTGTGACGTGATTATGCTGTGGCAGCCTGCAAGCAATGTACAAGATGTAGGCCAAAGCTTAAGATGTGCCAGGTGCGCGTGACGACACGACCCCTCGACTTCCACATGACATGACGCTCAAGCCCAGCTTTATGGCAGCACGTGGAGACACGAGAACTTTCACGAGCCGCCAGCAACGCCATCCCTTGGACATCGAGCGCTGACACAGGGCATAGGCTGCACTTCAGCGTTGGTATCAGGGTCAGGGTCAGACGAATGTTAGGGCCAGGGCCAGACTTTGCACAGCTGTTCAGGCTGCTGACACGCTTGCTTGGTCCTCGCGTCAGGCCCAATGGCAGCGCTCAGGAGGATGCGCCAGGCCGCGCCCCCAGCGCCGGCGCCACTGACCGTAGGGATCAGCGCAGCCGCGCCGCCAATGGCGGCGGCGCAGGCGGCGGCGGCGGCGGCGGCGGCGGCGCGGCGCGGCCGGCCGCGCGGCGGCACAGCAGCAGCGCCGCCAGCAGCGGCAGCGACATCAACTCGAGCCGCAGCGCCACTGAGGTGAGATGGCTAGCTTGTGAACCAGAGTAAGTATGAAGGTCAGAGTCCATTGCAGCTTCATCGCTGGGCTCACTTTGGCGACGCAGTGGTCTTCCAGCGCCGCTGCGTCCAGCATTATCTGACATGCTTGCATTCGTTCACCCATGCACCGCGCCCATGGCAACCGCCAAAGTGAGATTGGATCCTGTGCCCTGCTCCCAAGTGCGCTGTCTACAGGACGAAGTGAATCTCAGCAACAGCGCGGCAGGGTCCAGCTCGTAGACTCTGACTCTGAGCCGGACTCGTGTCGGGTGCACGATGCAGCTGCAAATGCACACCATGCGCACCTCCTCCGCGCAGAGCTGTGACAAGACCCGCAAGTTCAGCACACACACACACACACACACGCGTGCACGCGTACAGTGCACTTCACACAAACACACCCCACACACATACTTGCATTGCACTCATTGGCACGTGCATTGTGCGTCCCCTGCGCCTCCGTCACCGCGCGTGCGCAGGACGAGATCAGCCTCAACGACAGCAGCGAGGGGTCGAGCTCCCTCATCAACGACGACGACGAGTCCAGCGAGGCGGACCACACGGGCAGCGCCAGCGGCAGCGACGACGAAAATTTCTGAATGCAAACTAAGATGCGCCGCATGTGATTCACAGCTCTCCACGCTCTGGTGCACATTTGCTGCCTGCATGTGTTTCTGTGCGTGAAGGCGAAACTTTCTGAATGCAGATGTGCATCGGACGCAATTCACTCCGCTCCATGCTCTGGTGCGAGGATGCTGCCTGCATGTGTTTCTGTGCGTGCTGCGAGGCGGTGACACGTGCTTGTCGCCGCCGTGGCAGATGCACGAGGCAGCAGCGGTGGTGGGGTGCGCGTGGAGTCTACACGAGCAGCATGGCGGCGGAGGCGGACCGTTGTGTGTGTGTGATGCTTGCCGTTTGCGCACTGCCATGCAGTACATCCTATGTACCCTGCAATCAAGTCACATCCTACCAGAGATGCCCCGTACTGCCATCGTCGCACCAGTCGCGCGTAGCGCGAGAAAAATTTTAACCGGTACCGGTACCAGTACTCAATAACTGGCGGCGTTTGAGTGGTTGTCGTTGCGACACTTTCAGACTGTCATACGACATGTAGATTCCTTACAGCTAGATGCCAATCATCTGGGCTTTTTCGCGCCCTGAGCGAGAATTAATAAAAAGTACCAGCAGCTACCCGCAAGTTTAACTGGTGCGCTGTGACAAAAGGTACCAGTATACTGGTGAAACCGGTAAAAACTGGTCTGACCGGTTTTCGCCTATGGTACCAGTTTTTACAAGTGATGCCAGGGCTTTTCTCATATGCATAGCATACGTAGTATACCGTGTGATCAGTACATACAACTACAAAGGCTTCAGGAATAGTGCTTGTTGGGAGCTCGAGGATTCTAGGTTATGCAGCCGAATGGACCCAAGTGCATAGCGCGCAGCTCAAAGCCTTACCCACAGCATACTAGCGCAGTATTTGCTCAAAGTGCACCCGTCACAATGCAAAGGCAGTCAGCAACATGTAGCCAGCAAAAGGATGGGCAGCATGCTCATATATAATTCTGCCTGTCACCTGTTCGACTTTCGCTCTGCAACTGGCACCCTTGCACTTGTGGATCAGCAAACAACCTCTGTCATATGTGTAAACCAGGTTTTCATGTTTACGCAGCTGAAGCTTGAGCCTTTCGTTGGCTGCGACAGCGCATCAGAAGCGGATATGTACGCGAAAACAAATCCGATCCGGTGTTGCGTTCCTCAAAATGAATCCATCGCGTCCCACGTCGGTTGATGGATGCTTATGCTTTACATCTAACCTGCTATCTCAGCCTGCAGAAGCTGCTTGTGCATTCAGCGACATCAAACAGTCGCGCATCATCAATCGGAAACTGCCACCTGTGTTCGATTTTTGCGCCACATGGACCGCTTGCATGCCATCACTAGCCGAACCCATATGTCAACAGCAGCATCAGTAGATCGATTCATGACCATATCTGCCAGTATACACCGTCCACCTGTCGGTGTCGTGTCGTGGGGTCCCCTTTGCACGCTGAACTAACTTAAAGGCACGAAAAGAATAAACTCGCTGAAAACGGTCTACTTGCATTTACCTGGTGGCGCCGGTCATCAGCTACGGCATCGGTACGTGTTTACGGGTTGCCTCACGCGGCCAGTTACCCGTACCGGTTAGCGAGCGGCAACCAGTTACCGGTTAAAAGTGGTACAAAAACTGGCGCGCTTACGCTCGGCACTGTCGGCAGCGCTCCACATGGCGTACTCTGGCCGTGTCATGACACACATGGCAGAATCCAGGGGGGGGGGCACATGGAGGAGGACGTAGGGGAGGACCCCGAGATGCCATTTGGCGGCGGCGGCGTTTGAGTGGTTGTCGTTGCGACACTTTCAGACTGTCATACGACATGTAGATTCCTTACAGCTAGATGCCAATCATCTGGGCTTTTTCGCGCCCTGAGCGAGAATTAATAAAAAGTACAAAAACTGGAAAAAAGTACAATAAAAAGTACAAAAAAAAAAAAAAAAAAAAAAAAAAAAAAAAAAAAAAAAAAAAAAAAAAAAAAAAAAAAAAAAAAAAAAAGCTCGTTAACGCCGAAAGGCGTGGCAGCGAATGCGGCTGGTTTGGTGGGTGGGCTGGGCTGCAGGGCTTGCAGGAGCTAGCACCAGCGGCCCCCAGGTGATGCCAGCGTGCGTAGCCCCTTCGAGAGAACTTCAAACGTGTGGTGGTGTCTCGGAAGCCCTGGCTGGCGTGCGGAGGAGGGACAGGGAGCGGCTTGGCGTGCTTGGAGAGCAAGCGGAGTCGGCTGCACGCCACGGCACCAACCACAAGTTACTAGCAGCGGTAAATGGCAATATCTTGTCAGGCTTGCAGCCTGCGGTGAGCCGTGACCTCGCTCATCAAGGAGGCGATGCTTTACTTAGTTATATAGCCTTTCTCTCTAGCGTCAGCGCCTGGCGCCCAGTGACTCCCTCTGCTTATCTCTATGATATCGGGGTTCACGTAGATAGCCACAATCTCCAGTTCAGGGCCCATCATGGTGACCTTGGCCTGCATGAAAACTTTGAGATGGAGTCTGCGTGGAGCTGGGTGGCCCTTAGAAGGGTCTGTCTGTGGGGGGAGAGTCTTGCAGCTTTGTTTGGTATCCCTGCTAGTGTGTGGGGGACAGTCGCTTGCGGATGCTTTGTTGGGGGTGATATGGGAGGCCCGGTGAACCACCGTCCCGCTCATCAAGGAGGCGATGCTTTGCTTAGTTATATAGCCTTTCTTTCTAGCGTCAGCGCCTGGCGCCCAGTGACTCCCTCTGCTTATCTTTATGATATCGGGGTTCACGTAGATAGCCACAATCTCCAGTTCAGGGCCCATTATGGTGACCTTGGCCTGCATGAAAACTTTGAGATGGAGTCTGCGTGGAGCTGGGTGGCCCTAAGACGGGTCTGTCTGTGGGGGGAGAGTCTTGCAGCTTTGTTTGGTATCCCTGCTAGTATGTGGGGGACAGTCGCTTGCGGGTGCTTTGTTGGGGGTGATGTGGGGGGCGGGGTGTGGCGTGCAAGCTTTGCATGCTACATCCAAGAGTGAGAACAAGGCGACACACCTACAACATGGCATTTCCACAGCCACAAGTGGAATATAATAAAAGTACAAAATTCCTCAATATACTAGTAGGCCTCCACGAGATGCGGATAGGTATGTAGCTGTAGCATGTAGCACCATGGCGTAGCAGAGATCATGAAAAGAATATCATGGCGGCGGCGGGAGGCCCGTATTGCCAACTCTGAATCAGCGCAGAAATGCAAGGAATCCGATCTAGCGTGCGCACAAGCGCAGGATATTAGCACCAGTGCTGCAGATGGCAATGGCGCTTGTCAACAGGACGATGGCACGAGTGGCAGCAGCAGAGCAACTGGAGACGGACGCGCAGCGCACAAACGCAAGAGGGTACAGAATGACGGTTGGTCAATTTCCGATCAAACAGGCGAAGGGGAGCACACGGGCGGGCAAAGTGCAGTCAAGCGCTCTAGAACAGGTCATAACAGTCTGGAACAGCAACGTCTGATGCTAGACGACGAAGCTGGAGGTGGAGGCAGTGCGGACCCGGAGTACAAGTGCAACTTATGCGACCTCGTGGTGAAGAAGGGCATGTCGCTGCTCTCGTTACAGCAGAGGTTAAACGCCCACATCGCGGCGAAGCACCAGCGCAAACACCACAGTGGGACAGCAACAACGTTCCTGGAGCGCTCCGACCTCAGCACGTCGCACTTGCAAACCATCTACACCGAGTGTGCCTTGTGCAAAAACCTGTTTCATGCCAACAAGACATTCAGAGTGGACAGCAGCGATGCCAGCGCGGGCAAGCACTGCCGCAAATGCAGGCCTATCACTTCACCCGCTGCAGTGGCGGCAACATTGTCAACAACAGCATCAGCAGCACCGCTAGCACCTGATGCATCGACGGCAACAGCTACCACGTCGCTGCCACAGCAGCAACCGGCGTGCACACCCATCGGCAACCCCTACGCAAAGGGACCAGCGCACGCGCAGCAGGCACCTGCTGCTCAGGCTGGTGGCAGCAGCTCCTCCGGCAGCTCAAAGAGGCCGGAACGCGGGGGCAGCAGTGCTACACGAGGGGGTCGGGGTCGCAGTGGAGGGCGCGGACGTGGCAATGGAGGACGCGTTCGCAGCGGCAGCAATGATGCAGACATCAGCAGTAGCAGAGCGACTAGCGGCAGCAGAACCGGAGGCGGCAGCAGCAGCGGTGCCGGCGGCGGCAGTGCAGCCGGTACTAAGGACAGCGGCGCTGGCAACGGCCGCAGCAGTGATGCCAGCAGCCGCAGCGGCGGTGCTAGCAACAGCGGCAGTGGCGCGCGAACTCAAAACGGCCGCGGTGGCCGTGGCAGCGGTCGCAGCAGCGACAGCGGCGGACGAGGCTGTGGTCGTGGCGGCCGCGGCGGCGGCGGAGGGGGCCCCAGAGCGGCAGGTGCGGCGACAGCAGCGGCAGCGCCAGGCCCTGCAGGCGCAGCAGGTGGGGCAGGTGGGCTTTTCACGTGGACCATCTCAACCCCCGCAGTCGCAGCAGTGCTTGACAGCATCAGCCTCGATGAGCTGTGCAAGCTGCAGTTCGCGACAACTAGAAGCCTTGCTAGACCACGCAATCGTCGCTATGTGGGAGCTGCACTGGAGAACGCAGCAACACATCTGTTGGCACACACAATGACGATGTTCGTCAATGCGGCGCGGGAGCCAGATTCCGCAGGGCGGGTGCAGCGACTGCAAAGATCCACGATTCTACACCACCTCATGCCATCACTCATCACCTCCACCGATGGCGCACCTGGCATCACTCGCTCCGACAGAATCAGAATGTTGGCACGAGGTGAGCTTGACCGGTTGGTGCCAGCGCTCCTCGCACACGCGCGTGCGCACCGGCGCTGGCGCGCGCGCCAGCAAACGGAGGCAGCGATCAACGCCTACGTCCTACAGTGCATGGGCACACGGGGGGGGCTACAGCAGGCAGCGCGTTTCCTTCAGCCCAAAACGGTGGCGATACCTGATGATGACTGCTTTGCCGCCATGCAGTCCAAACACCCCCCCGCTGCGCCAGGGGAACAACTCCATGAGCTATCCGGCATGGTTGATCAGCTTGTGGCGAAAGCAGCCGACATGCCAGCAGAACTCAGCCTGTTACAGGGGGAGGGAATTGAGCCAGAGACGGTTGCCAAGCTCATCCAGCGAGCAAGCCCTTACAGTGGAGCAGGCCCATCGGGGCTGCGCTACAGCCACCTGCAGGATGCGCTACGCACAAGCTGGGGACGGCATGAGTTTGCTGCTGTCCTCACACGGTGGCTTCAGACCGTTATGCGGGAGGCTGCGCGGCTGCCGGATGCCTTCTGGCAGTTGCATGGCGCGGGGCGCCTGACGCCACTTGCAGAACAACAGGAAGATGGTACAGCTAAGCAGCGGCCCATCGTTTGCGGCGAGGTGCTGCAGCGACTATGCACTTCGGTGTACGTGGCAGACCGCAAAGACTTCCTGGCGGAGCTCCTTGAGCCAGACGGGCAGTATGGGGTAGCCGTCTCAGCAGGAGCGGAGAAAGCGGCCATGGCCGGCAAACTCGCGTATGAGCTCGGTCACTGGCAGTTCATGCTGGACCTCAAGAATGCCTTCAACATGGTGTTCGTCCTGGCGGCAGCGGAATGGGTAGCAGCACAGCTGCCGGACTTCCTCGACTACTTCATCGGCACATACGTTCGCACTCGGCCACGCCTGCTGTTCCAGCACGTTGACGGCTCCACGCGCATCATCATGTCTCAGCGCGGGTTTAAGCAGGGGGACCCCGCGGCACCGATGCTCTTCTGCGGCGCCATTGCTCAGTGCTTGAAACGGTTCAATGAGGCGGCGGCTGCGCAGCGCGCGCGGAGGCGGATGGGCGCCTACATGGACGATGCCAACGTCCGAACAGGCGCTTGCACGCTGACTCAGGATGACATACAGGCGGTGGCGCAGCTCAAACAACACTTTGCGGAGGTGGGGCTGGAGCTAAACCTCACCAAGTCACGCGCGCTGCCTGGCAGGGGGCATGTGGTGACAGACCACGAGCGGCAACTGCTGCAGCAGCTGGGCGTTCAGCTAGTGGGGGATACGGATGAAAATCAGAACCGTGGAGCTGTGTTGCTGGGGGTGCCGGTGGGCCACAGCAGCTTTGTGGACGCATGGCTGCGCAGGGAAGCGGGTGCAGGCGGGGCAGGGGCTCGATTTGCAGAGCGATGCGCGCGCCTGACATCTCCGAGGGCTATGTTCAGGTTACTGCGCTACTGCGTGGTGCCTCGCATGACGTACTGCCTGCGCACCATTCCCACTACGCAGACAGCGCCAGCCGCCAAGGAGTGGGATCGGGTCACGCAGTGGGTGCTTGAGCACTCAATGGGCCTGCAGCCACCAGGCCAGACCTGGCGCCAGTTTGAGCAAAGTGGGGCCCACTTCCATCTGGCAGCGCACGGCCCAGCCTTACAGCAAGCGCGACTCCCAACACGGCATGGCGGCCTTGGCATTACCAGCGCCTGCGACATCGCTGATGCTGCGTATGTGGCGGGCACGTTGCAAGCGCTGCAACCAGCACTCTCTGGATGGGCGGGGGTGCTGCAGCAGGCGGCTCCTCAAGCGGCTGCAGACAACGCTGCTGAGGATGCGGCAACACAAGCGACACCGGCAGCAGCGGCAGCAGCACCAGCACCAGCAGCATCAGCAGCGGCAACTGTTACAGCGGCAGCGGCGGTTGCCAGTGGAGGCGCGACCGCTCCGGCAGCGGCAACTGCATCAGCGGCTGGCCGCGCTTATGGCGCAGCCATTCCGGCAACACACGACGCAGCTGCCGCTGGATCAGGGGCCGCGGCGGCAGCACAGGCGGCACCAGCGGCAGCAGCAGCAGCGGCGGCGCACGGCGCAACTACTCCGGCGGCAGCAGCAGCGGCGGCAGCAGCAGCTGCTCCAGCATCAGAGGCTGCTGCAGCAGCGGCAGCACATGTTGCACCTCAAGTGGCCTCGGCGGCATCACTAACTGCAGCATCAACAGCAGCGGCTGCGGGCATAGGCAATACAGCTGCTACAGGCCCTACTAGCCTAAGGGCTGCTGCAGCACCTGCAACAGGAGCAGCGTCGGCAGGCGGCGCCGCAACCGTGCCGGCTGCGACAGCGGCAATGGCGGTGGCAGCGGCCAATGCGGCAGGTGCTGCACCAACACCTGCGGCAGCAGCAACACCACTGGCAGCAGCAGCAACGGCAGGCGGCACAGCTGCAGCACCAGCGCACGCAGCAGCGGCAGCCGTCAATGCAGGCGCTGCGCGTTCCACACCAGCAATGCTACAAGGCGCAGCAGCAGCAGAGGTGGCGCGCCTGCCCCTCATGCGGACGATCGCCACAGCTGCCACATCTCTACGTGCAGCAACAGGTGACAAGCTGGAACATATACTGCCACCAGCGCTAACGCCACTGCAGCAGCAACCACCTACGCAGCAGCCGCCGCTGCGGCCGACAGCAGGTGGTGGCACTGGTGCGGATGCTGCTTGCGTACTTGACGCCAGTGCTCTGCAGTTGCAGTGTAGCCTGAAGCGCCCCAATCAGAGTGCGCTTGCAGATGCCGTCGCTACCGAGCTTGCAGATAAGGTGGAGGCGGACCTGCAACAGCTGCCGCAGGGCACGCAACGCACGCAAGCACTTGCTCGATTCCGGTCGCAGCGCCACATGCACTCGATCGGCATGGCATTCCTCAACGAGCCCATGTACTCCACAACGGCTTCGTTCGATGGCCTATCCTGGCAGCTGGCCGTCAAACGCGCCATCGGAGTAGAGGAGCAGACGGCAGGCTGCAAGCTGTGCGGGAAGTCGCCGGGCGGCACCCTGCATGCACGGCTGTGTCAAGCGCCACGCGTCAAGGCGCACGACACCATTGTCCACAATAGCGTCAAGAGGGCCACGCAGCGCCTCCTGCGGCAATACCTCAAAACGGGACTGGTGGACGAGGACTACACGCCGTTTCTGGGGTCCGCCGGGCCGCCGGGGAGTCGCAGGATGGACATCGTGCTGCCTGCCGACGCCTTCCCGGTGACCGGCTACGACGACCCGACACGCCACCTACCGCTCATGGTGGACGTTACCTGCTTCGAGGCACAGGTGGCGTCGCGGGCGGCGAAGACTGCAGCAGACCCCGAGCGATGCTGCCGCGACCAAGAGGCCGCCAAGACTACCCACTATTCTGGTCATTATGATCAGAATTGCTACAAACTTGCCACATTGGCAATAGGGTCATTTGGCAGCATCGGGGAGCAGGGGCGGAAGCTGCTGGAGGCTGTGGCGACGGAGTATGCCAGCAGGATGTCAGTGCCCGGAGGAGCGCGCCCTAAAGCTCTCAAGGGCATCGCCCTGGCGCGCTTACGCTCGGCACTGTCGGCAGCGCTCCACATGGCGTACTCTGGCCGTGTCATGACACACATGGCAGAATCCAGGGGGGGGGGGCACATGGAGGAGGACGTAGGGGAGGACCCCGAGATGCCATTTGGCGGCGGCGGCGTTTGAGTGGTTGTCGTTGCGACACTTTCAGACTGTCATACGACATGTAGATTCCTTACAGCTAGATGCCAATCATCTGGGCTTTTTCGCGCCCTGAGCGAGAATTAATAAAAAGTACAAGTACCGGTGCTACCAGTTAACGGGGCATCTCTGCATCCTACTGTTTCAAACCTGAAAAGTCTCAAAAATCTGGAGAAAATCCCCCAAGTACTTGACCCGCATACTTCACGGTTAGCAAAGTAGCCAGTTGGTGGTCGGTGCTGCATGTGCGATGCGCAAGTGGGGACGTCCACGCTTGCCTAATCATAACCCTAGAAGTACGTATGGACCCCGAGATGCCATTTGGCGGCGGCGGCGTTTGAGTGGTTGTCGTTGCGACACTTTCAGACTGTCATACGACATGTAGATTCCTTACAGCTAGATGCCAATCATCTGGGCTTTTCGCGCCCTGAGCGAGAATTAATAAAAAGTACGTATCCATAGTGACTGAGCATTTGAGTTGCTGTCGAAGGCACAGGCGGTGTGCGCTGTCGCGACATGTAGTTTCCATGATACACTTGCAGCTGCATGTCTGTCGCTGAGCTATTGCTTGTGGCCATCTGTGTGACCGCGCAGAGAGCTTGTTTGGAAGCCAAACAGGTGGTGATGAGCAGTAATCATACATGTGGGACAAACCGGCACAGCCCTCGTGACAAGTTGCGCACGCCCTGGAAGTTCTTGACGCTGGAGCATCTCAGGCATTGACAAGTCAGTGCCATCAGACCATGCGCTGCCTGTACCCTCATTCATATGGCGATGCCAATTACGGCAGCGCAAGTTAGCAGGCGCATCGCGCGGCATGGCAAGAGTGTCTATTGCCGGTAAGCTCAAGCAGCCGTACAACTCTTGTCCCTGTGCTATCGGCAGCATCTCATGCAGTGCTCAGCGCCTGATGCTGACGTGTACGGGGCTGTGCCTGCCACAGCCGCGCTGGCAGCCCTCTGAGCGATTACGGCACAGTGGCAATTGCTAGCGTTGGCGAGAGGACGTGCAAGAGCCATGCTTACGAGCGGTGCCTGGTGCGGCAGATGCTCAGCGCCGTTCCGATCAAGGCTCGGATAGTTTAACGTCCAGGCAATGGCAGCAAAGCGAGATGTACTGTCCGCTGTGACCGGCTGCGGCATCATCTGCAATGTCAAGTTTCTGGCTCCTGTGCTTCTGGCTCCTGTGCGTGACGCAGGCAGCTTTGAAGAGCGTGGATGCAGTGGTGATGCTCAATGCGTGACTGTCGCGGGGTTGCCGTCTGCCATGCCTGCAGAGCCGCCGCCGCAGCAGCTATTGGCCTAGTCACCAGGTGGCGATGACGACCACTCGCTGGCTTCAGCAGCAACAGCAGCAGCGTGTGCTGCAGCCGTTCCTGCGCACTGTGCGGGTGCCAGCGTCAGCGTGCCTGGCTCCTCAGCCCGCATTTGGCGCCTGTAGCTGCGCACGCTGCACCCGCTGCGAGCAGCCAAGCGCGCAAAGGCACCCCCTGCTGGCTCGCCCGTTCACCGGGGGCGCACGTGCCACTGCCTCGGTGCCTTGATCCCGCTTCACGCAGCAGCAGTGGCAACGACAGGGGCGGCAGCGGCAGCCGCAGCGGCAGTGGCAGCAGCAGCAGCAGCAGCAGCAGCAGCGGCGGCAGCAGCAGCGGCTGCGGCAGCAGCAGCGGCAACAGCAGCAGCAGCGCGCGGCGCTACGCCTCGTGCCATGCGCGCGTCCGCCGCCAGCGCCCCGGCGCCATCCCCAGCGCGTGCGCCGCAGCCTCCAGCTCCACATCCGCATCTAACTCGCAGCCTGGCAGGCACGTCACCCACGCGAGCCACGCGTCCCGCGGCAGTTTCGCGGCGCCGGCGGCGTCGTTACCGGCGCTGCGGAAGGCGTCCGCCACCAGCGCCGGCACGTCCACGGCGGCAGTTACGCTTGGAGTGAGTGAGTCCGAGTCATGGGGTCGTGACTTGAGCGGCGCGGCGGCGTCGGCGACGACGGCGGCGACGGCGCGCGCGAGCAGTGTGCAGAGCAGGGAAAGTTCCTGGGGCGTTACCGCGGCGGTGCTGCTGAGGTCGACGAGGTCGAATAGCGCGCCCGCTTTGTCCCTGTGGATGATGTGATATGAGAGAGGCGGCGCAGGAGTGAGGGGCGTGAGTGCTGCGGCAGCAGCTGACGAGCGTCGCATACATCAGCGGCGCATTCATCAGGGGGCGGGCTGTATGATATGCGCGCACAGTTCTCTGTAACATGTCTGCAGCCGCTCGAGATGTGAGCTGATGGATGCGCAGGGCTTGCCTAGTGCAGCACACGCTGCACATGAGTGCATGGACTTCGCTGTCACGAGCTCTGATAGTCGATCAGCGATGCAGCGTGCGAGTCACAATCAAGCGGCACAGCGCATTTCGTGCAATGTCGCGCTGGTGTGCCTGAGAGTCCTGTTGCATTGATTTCAACGTGGAAGAGTTATTTAGAACTTCAACGCTGATCAGCCGCTCTCGAAATTTGCTTGAAAATTGAATGACCTTGCTATGTTCAGACTCCGCGGCCACTGTGTCGGTCTTTGTACACCAGCATCATATACTGATGTGATGGTTTGATGACTGCCTTTGGAACAGAGCTCCTACGCAGTCTGGCAGCAGCCGCTGATGCACCGGTTTGCTCGTCACTGCCCTGCTCATAGCAGTTCACAGGAGGTGCTGTCCGATACGCCACGCTTCAGGCGCTGGAGCTTGCAGTGCTGTCTGGCACCACAAGAGAATGGCACTGCTAGTCCTGTCCGAGCTGCGGTGCTGGGTCTTTGGGCACAGGCTTTTGCAGTGAAGCGCACTGTGCACTAAAACTGGCACTGATGCATCAATCCGTAATACGCGGTGCATTGCTTTCAACCTGCCAAGACAGCGATTTATTGCTAATGGGCAAGCAAATGCAACTCACACCGTCTGCATGCACTTGCCTCGATTGCCCCCTGCATTGCAAGAGCAGGCAGAAGCACAGCTCGACAGGGTAGATGGCGTCCTCTTTGCCATCTGCATATATGCTCCAAAGTTGTTGTGCCTTGTTTTTGGCCGCAGGCAGCGCCTCGCACAGCAGCGCAGAGAACTCCTGCTTGTCCAGACTGAAGCCGCAGCCATTGCGAATGAAAGCCTCGTGTAGCATGCGTACGTGATAGTGGTCCCAGCGGCCAATGTCATTGGGATTGCTCGAGAAGTCCTTGTCGATGGTCTGCTGGTTGCGGCTGTACGCGCTACCCATTCTCTCAAGTAAAGTCACGCGGGGTTGTGTGGATGCCTCATCTGCTGCGTGTTTCGGTTACACCGTGTAACCGAACAAACTTCGTGGGTGTGTTGTGATTGGGGTTTTGCTGACCATGGCGACAGAAGCAGATCGTCTGCGGCATTCGCTCCTGTCCAGCCTCAACATGCACATAGCGGGGGACCGAAGCAGGTCTCGCGTCAGCGCCAGACACGAAGCCTCTAGTAGTCGTCCTCTCATGAAGCGGAAGAGGCCTGCCAGTGCCTCGTCTGTACGCTGCAGCCCTTCACCAGGCAATTATATGCAACAACAGCAACAGCAGCAAGGCGCCAGACAAGATACCAGCGCTGGGAGATTAGGTCCCCTAGGCGCCACTCGTGCCATCCTCGCCAGTGTTGAGAGGCGCCATGGTGGACCTATCGATGCCACAAAGCACAGACCCAGGCCGAGGCCGCTGGACGTGATGCTGGCAATCATCGAGGCAAAGAGAGGCAGGACAGTAGCCTTGGATGCGCAGCAGTACGACTGCAGCACACAGGCCATAGAGAGGCTCCCCGTGGAGCCGTTCATACGCATCGCAGGCAGCAGGGGCGGCTGGCGGGGCTTCTTCAGGGAGGTGGAGCTCCAGCACAGGAACAACAACAACAGGCCGCAGTCGCCGACGAGCCGCGCCACCGGCATCCAACACACCAGCAGCGCCGCTGCTGATGCGGACACGCGCCAGCACATCAGCGCTCAGGCGAAGCGGCTCCACGCCCTCTGGGAGGAGCTCAAAATCCCCGCTCCCGACAGGGACTACGTCGCCGGCACCTACTGCGCGGGCCTCAGGGCCAAGGCCGGCGTCGGCCTGCGCGCCGCGGCGGCCGAGGTGGACCGGCAGGTGGACTTGCTGCTGGCGCACCGCGCCGCCACCGTGGCAGCGCTCCGCGCGATCGCGGCGCGCGAGACGCGCCTCGCGGACGTCCGCGCGCAGTGCGCGGCACTGCCGCACGCAGCGGCGGCGGCGGCGGCGGCGGCGGCGGCGGCGCTGCGGCTGGCGGCGGCGCTGGCGCGGCTGCGGGTGCTGAGCGTTGCTGTGGTGCGTGCTATCGTTGCGTGGCGCGCGCTGCTGTGGCAGCCGATGCCCTTCATGTGGCGCGGCGCGTCGTACCTGGCGCGCATGCAGGCGGACGCGCTGTTCCTGTGCGACGCGCCCGTCGCGGCAACGCTCGGCAGCGCGGCGCTGAGCGCTGCTGACCTGTGCCTGCTGTGCCCGCTAAGGCACACGGCGGGGGGGCGCCAGGACAAGCTGAGCAGTGTGAACGTGTTGAGCGATGAGGATGCGCGGCGTGTGCGTACGGCCTTCTGGGGAAGCGATGGCGGTGTGCCGCATGCTGTGCATCTGGAGGCCCTGAGGGAGCTGGAAGCAGTTATTGTTGAGGTGAGACTGCGCAGGTGACGAATTGTGCCAAGCGGTTGGGTTACAATGCACGCGTGCAGAGAGTCTTTGCATCCCGGTGTGTTGTGCAGGTGAATGGGGGCAAGTGGGCCAATGTGCGTCAAGCATCGGCTCGACAATCTTGTATACGAGAACAAGTGTACTCAAGTTCGCCTGCACTTCACAATGGTTCATTTTTGTAGCAACGCTGCCCCTACATGCACAAAGGAGTCCAATTGATCTGGATGGTTGGCACTGCCACGGTGCTACATGACCCTTGTGTGACAAGTGTCCACCAATGGACAGAGAGTGGCAGCCAGGTCGCTGCATTCAGATGTGGCACTAACGCACGCATGCGACACGTTGATCAGGCGACCGGGCATAACAAAGTCTGCCCTACGTCTGCAAGTGATGCTAAATTCAACATCGATAAAGAAGCGGTTTTCAAGTGGCCGTGCAAGTGCTCAGCAGGAAGAAGGATCGATACTTGCCTACTTTCCGAGCATCATCACAGCGCAGCTGCTGCTCATCATCACAATGGAGTAGGCTAAGTTTTGGAAAATCACTCTGGTATTCCTGCTACACTGGAGCAAGCCCCCCAAAACTTCAAATTGAATTTGGAATTTGTGTTATCCTCCTTGCAGGACACACCGCTGCAGACTTGCTAGGCTTGCGACCATGCAATAGCAGAGTGCTCGTTTTGAGCAAACTGAGCGTGTGTTAAAAGTTGAGGCAGGCATTCGATCGCATCCTGGCGGCACCGGTGCACGTGCAGTGATGCTGCCATGTGCCGCTGAGCAGTGCTGCAGCGCGAGCGCGCAACTGACTGGGTCTGACACTGCTACGTTTTCAGGGAGGTGGCGGCGGTGGCGCTGCAATTCAGGGAGCGTGCGCAGAGGCGCACTTGGGATGAGCGCTGCTTCATGCGAACCCCACCTTGCACTCGCGTGATTTCAGACAAACTTACAAGACTTTCCATATGATTTGGACTACTTCAAAGAATTGCCCTGATAGCACAACTTTTGATTGAAATTTTGGGGAATTGCAGTGGCATCTGCCGCCTTCCAGTGAATCAAAGCCTGGTCTTGAAGTTAAAGTTGTCACTTCTTTGGTGCAGGAGACGGCCGTGCAGGCGCGCGCGGAGCGCGAGCAGCGGCGCATGCTGACGGGCGGCTGCTTCATACCGCTGCTGCGGTGGCTGCCGGGCTTGCAGGCGCCGCCCCTCAAGGTCCCTGCGGTGAGTCAACAGCGCCATAGGGTAGGTATCTAAGTATTCACAAGTGAGGTGCGTACATACCCCTTGCACTTCCATGTTCCAGGCCTGCGCATTGTCCATCGTGGTATGCCACAAGCACAATTTCCCTTGCATGCCTTCCGATGTTGCCGATGCTTCAGAGCATCAGTATATTGCCTCGTGTTGGTATGCCATTTACATCACTGTGGTGCAGAGCTTATGCGTAGCGTATACGCTCTCCCCGTTGCAGGAACCGCAGCAGCAGCAGCAGCAGCAGCAGTACCAGCAGCAGCAACAGCAGCAACAGCACCGCCACAACAACCACCAGCAGCAGCGGCAAACTTCGGAAGGTGGCTCACACTGTGACCCGCAGCAGCTCAAGGCAGTGCTCATCAGCAGCAGCAGCTCATTGCTACGCAGCGGGGCGCGCGGAAGCAGCGCAGCATCGGCACAGCTGCCCTCGCCTCCAACGCTCCCGTGGGCTTGCACCACAGACGCAGCAGGCGGCGAGCCAGGAGAGGCGTCGGATGCGCAGAGGCAGCAGCAACCACCAGCAGGCAGCGATGCTCAACCAGCAGGCGGTGACGCTCAGCACTCACTGAGACACGCAGAAAGCGAGCTGCAGCTGTCATCAACAGCCCGTGAAGCAGTGGCTCCAGACCGAACTGTCAGCCTTATAGCTGATAACAACCATCAGGATCAAGAGATCGACGGCGGCACCAGGGGTGGCGGCGGCAGCAGCGGCGGCGGCAGCAGCGGCGGCAGCAGCGGCGGCAGCAGCGGCGGCGGCAGCAGCGGCGGCAGCAGCGGTGACAACGATGGCAGCAGCAGTGTCAGCGGTAGCACAGGCAGAGGGGATTGCGATGCCGACGCTGCCCGCGGCTGCGGCGGCAGCGACAGGACTGACAGTGGCGGCAGCAGCAGCAGCAGCAGCAGACACAACAGCCGCCGCAGCACGCCGAGGATCAGCGATGGGGCCCGTGGCGCCAGCAGCGGTAGCTCATGTGCTGTCCCAAGCTGCTCGACAGCAGACGGGGGTGCACCTGCAGTGACGCCAGCAACGGCGTCACAACCGCAGGCAGAGCCATTGTCGCTGATTGCAAGTGTCTGCCAGACGCTCAACGATGCTAGCTGCAATGTGGCCACTGACCCCAGTGCCATCACCAGCACCGCTGCCTGCGGCAACGGCAGTGGCAGCGGTGATGACAGCAGCAGCGGCGGTAGCAGCAGCGGCGGCAGCGACGGCATCGACAGCGGCATCGCCGGCGGCGGCAGCGGCAGCAGTAGCGGCCACAGCAGCGGCAGCGGCGAGCCTGACCCAAGCAGTATTAGTGCTGTAGTGCCTGGAGGCGCACCGTCCTCAATGCAGGATCAGCATGTTGTGGTGGGCGGTGAGCAGAATACATCTGCCGGTCAGCTCTTGCATACGACAACTGCGGCGCCGGCAGCCCCCTCCAACGACGGCACATTCGCGCTTGAACCTCAAGTTGCCGCTGCCGCTGCAGATGCTGGCATTGTGCCTGCACCAGAACTGGCGCCGCCTTTTGGTTTGAGCGACGAAGGTAGTGCAGCAGCAGAGTACGGAGCAGGTGATAACATCACCGCCTCTACGGCTGAATTGCTGCGACTTGCGTCAGCGCCAACTTCCGGCATCAACGGCTCTACACACAGCAGCAGCGGCGCTCCTCCTGATGGGCTTGATCTCACAGTCCAAGGTCAATGCAGTGGCTCTCTGAGCAGCAGCAACAGTCCAGACAGCAGCTGCAGCGGAAAAGGTGGCAGCGAGGAAGCTGGGAGTGTGCTGCCGCAGTCACGCGAGTCCGACGCAGCGGCACCAACCAAAGATTGCAGTGATACCTGCTATGAAGCAGCAGCAGGACCGTCCACAACGGAGATTTCCTTTGAGGACAATTTCGAAGTAGACGAAGAAGGAGCTGCTGATGGCGGTACCAAGGGCACCGGCAGTGCCGGCGCTGCATCCTGCAATGCACACGGCGGCAGCGGCGGCGGCAGCAGCGGCAGCGGCGGCGGCGGCGGCGGCGTCGGCAGCAGCGGCGGCGGCGGCGGCGGCGGCGGTGGCGGCGAAGGCGGCAGTGGCGGTGGCGGCGGCGGCGGCAGCAGCGGCGGCGGCGGCGGCGGCGGCGGCGACGGCGGCGGCGGTGGCGGCGGCAGCAAAAGTGGCCTTCGCGACATTGCCGACACCAGCAGTTGCGACGCCGGCATCTTAAACGACAGCGGCGCAGGCATGCCCAGTCGAGCGAACAGTGACAACAGCTGGGGCAACAGCGGCAGTCTCAACGGTGCCCACAGCAGCGCTATGCCAAAAAGCGATGCAGGCGGTAACCGCGAGTCGGTGACTCCACAACGGTCGCCACCGGCTGCCGGCAGCGCAAGCGCGCGACTTGGAAGTGCAAGCGCAGAGGGTGTGCGGACTGATTCAGCAGACGGCAGCGGCGCATTTGAGGACGACTTTGAAGCTGATGATGGCGGCAGCGGCGGCGGCGGCGGCAGCAGCAGCAGCAGTGTCAGCTCGCCAGCACCCGCCGGCACGCGTCAATCCGGGGGCGCGCTGCCGAGCACTGCTGCACAAGCGCATGCAGCTCTGCCGCGCACACACAGTGCAACATCCGCAGGCACTGTTGACGGCGCTGAGATGGAGCACGCGGTGGCGGCGGCAACAGAAGTGGCGACGCTAGCTGCTGCCGCCTCCTCGGCGGCGGAATACGATGCCTCCGAGTCGTGGCATTCTGAGTCGGATGGGGCATCGAAGGCATCTGGCGCTAGGGCTTCACCAGCAGAGCCACGTCACATTGCTGATGCGGCTAGGAAGCCGGAGGCTGCACCTGCAGCGGCAGCAGCAGCAGCGGCAACTGCGCAAAGCGCGCTCTCTGCGGATGCGAGCTATGAGGAGTCTTGGCAAGGGGATGGGGACGATGGCGACGAGGAGTACAGCCTGGACCCGCCGGTCTCAGAGGACACCTGAATTACTGATACGCAGAGGAATCGTGACAGACTTGTTTAAACCGAGTGACTCGTAGCAAAGGTCTGGGCCACCCTGGCCATTACATATGAGTGTTGCGCTTATGGCAGTCCAAGCACTGCCAGTCACACACGCATTCAAATATTCAAGTTGTCTGACGATACCATCATTTTTGCCCTTTGGTGAGCGTGTATGGCACCATCATCCGCCGCAGCATTGCAGGATTGCTTCCAATGATTGATGTGACCACTATGGTGATGAGTCCACCATGCATTGCGTGTTGCCTCACCACTTGACGCATCTGGACGTGCAGAGCATAGAACACTTGTCTGCAAACCAGATCAGGTGGGAACTATGAGGATTGCGTGCGCCCACCTTGCGGAGTCAAGACGCCCTGTGCTGACACATAGTGTGCACTGATGTGATTGCGCAGTCTAACTCCGATCTAACAAGTGTGCAGGCTTGTGTCCACAGTGCTCCACAGTGACAGCACCAGGCATGCATGTATACTGACGTATCGCATCTCTCACACAGGCGCTGCATCATCAGGCATACATACAAAAGACGCCAATTAGATGCTCATCACAATACCAGTAAATACTCATCAGCATCCAGGCAGTGCTGTTACGATTTGCATGGATTTTCATTGATTTTCCAGCTCGGGCTTGCACGGCATCGCTCAGATTTGCAATGACGGCAGCGGGATGCGCTCCACCAATGCGGACGGCCGCGTATCTGGCCTTGCCAACAGCGCTCAGTCCGGCAGGTCGACCGAACTCGCTTGATAAGGGGTTGCGGAAGCGACTGTAACAGCGGCATGAAGCTTCTATGCGACATCAAGAACGGTATGCTATAGCTGCTGGCTGGGACAGCGACCTGTCCCTCCTCATGCGCGCGCATCACAAAATGACACACTTTGCAAACGAAGACACACGATAGGGAAATGCAGAGCCGCTGGGACAGGCCGCTGCTCTGCGGCCAGTGGTGCGTGACCGCCGCCGACACTGGACAGTGTCGGGCAACTACGCTCTCTGCACACAAAAATGTAACAGCGCTCCACCCCAGTGCAGCGCTCTTCTGAGCGCCTCCTGCCTAATCAACGCAGGGAACCGGGCCAGCTAGCTGCCCGCAGCAGAGACTGCGCTGCCGCAGCCGCCGCTGCCCGTCGCCGACCGCCAACAGAAAAGAAACACACACACACATACACACATACACATGCACACATGCTGAGCACTGCCGCACCAGCAGCAGCGCTCATCATCGCAGCGCCGCGCAGTCCCCACCGACGTCGCGCAGCCCGAGGCGCCACGCCCACTCCGGCACCGCGACGCCGAACGTCAGGTAGTCGTCCAGGAAGTGCGTCACGACGACGCACGCGAGGTACGGCGTATAGTAAGCCTCCACAGCTGCGGCGGCGTCCGTAGTGTGGCGCGCGTAGCTGTCGTTCGGGCGCCACGCGCCGGCGGCGGCGTCGAACGGCGGGAAGCGCTCGTTGAAGGCGGGCACGCCCTCGGGGTCGGCGACGCCGACGCGGCGCAGCAGCGCGGCGACGGCGTCGCGCGACGTGCGCGGGTCGAGCGCCTCGACTGTCTGGAACTGCGGCAGGATGGCGCCCAGGCCGCCGCAGAAGTCGACCTGGCGCGCGCGAGTCGTCGAGCAACTGAGTGAGTCGAGTAACTGAGTGAACAAGTAGTTTTTGGTGTTAGGTGACCACGGAAAGCAGGTGCAGTGTCAGCGGCACTGTCAGCGGCACGGTGGTGATCGCGTGCCCACGCTCCGAGAGAGAGAGATGCGCCGCGGATGAAGTCAGTGGCGCGGCGCGCGTGCGGTTGATTGCGGGGAATGAGAGCTGTGGTGTGTGTCACCTGGGGGATCGCGCGTTGATGACTCTGCGCTGTGCAGGCGCGCTTTGACGTTGGGCGGGACGCCGCCTGAGCCGCAGCCGGAAAAACCATATTCTCGGCGAACTACTGTTGCACTTCAATTGGAGGTCATCACGGCTTTGTGCTGCACTGTGGTGATCACGCCTTGATGGTAGCATCGCGAGCGCTACACAAGCGTGGCCTGCTGCGCTAGCACGGATCTCTTTCGAGCGATCGCCACATCCCCCAGCGCACACAGCTCCTCAGAGAGTATCTTTCGAAGCCGCAGAGCTGAAAGCCCTGACGTTGGTGGCATCCTTGTGCGACCCGTGACCGAAGCACGGCTATGGCAGTGGTGATGTTGCTTGCAACGCACAGAATACGCTTCATCACCCCTCATGCGCCAAGCTGTGGCAAGACTGCACCGAGGAAACCCACAGAACTCCATGTGCTGGGGTGCTATCTTGCAGCACTGAAGCCAAGTCGAGCTTGACAGCACGGCAATAGCGCACCAACCAGCTGCTGAGCCACGGCGCAGCGTTGCGCTGCAAACATTCGACGTACTTCAACATCACCACCACACTGTGATTCTACTGCGTTCAAATGCACTTTCCGCCCATTGTCTGCAACTACCCAGAAGTGCGAGGTGAATGATTTTAGAACCATGCACAACAACTCCACCTCCCCACCTCCCACCCCACGCCCCCTCGGTCGGTCACGCACCTGGGGACGGAAGTGGGGATTATCTACGGGGGGGTCCTGTGTGAGACGCTCCACGGCCTCCGCAAAGGTCGGATTCGGTTTGCCGAACAATGCAGTGCACAGCTCAAAGCCGTCGTCGTGTCCGACCTGGCACGACAGAGCAACAGGAGCCGGGCGCAGGCACGTGGCATGTCAACTTCAAGTTTGCCTTGCGCAGTTCAAAACGCTGCTGCTGCTGCTGTTGCGCAATGCATCAGCTGCCTGCACTCAGGGGCCAGTGCCCCTCCCTCCCTCCCACTTGTTCTGTGCGGTACTATGGTGGAATGAGTTGAGCGTGCAGTGACGAGCGTGGAGCGTGCAGTGACGAGCGTGGCTGTGCATCAGCGCTGACACCACGACAGACGCCTTTCACGACAATTTAGTGCAATGGCTGGCCATTAGAGCATGCAACACAATGTTGAACGCACGCCGTCAGCACAAGAGCAGTGCTGCGCACAGCACGGCCATAAGCAGCAGCAACGAGCCAAGGGTAGGTACCAGCTGCATGCAGCCCTACGCGCATGACATTGCCCTTGTTGCTATGCGGACGCCGACTCTCTGTACGTTGAGGAAGCGCGAGTACATGAGCAGTACACCAGTGCATGAACAGTGCACCAGCAAGTACATGAGCAGTGCACCAGCGGCGCCTCTCCGCGAGCGTGGCATGTTGGCTGGCGTCCCTGCGACACGGCCGCTGCCGCCGCCGTGCCTTCCTGACGGTGAAATCGCACACGCCTGCTGCCGAAGCTGCCAGTGCAGGGCCCGTTCGCAACGACACCGACATGGCGATTGCATGGCTGCCGCTATGGTGTCCTGACAATGAACTTGCGCAGCTGCTGCACATGCTGCAGGCGCAGGACACGTCTACAACAGCAACTGCATGGCTCCCGTTGCCGCCGTTGGGTGAGGCGATTAAAGCGCCGCACTCACCTCGCACTTGGACCGGTACGCAGACAGGTACCGCACCAGCGGCTCCCTGTAGAAGACGGCCTTGTGCCAGGTGTCATCGTACACCAGGTCCGCCAGCTGCGGGAGCGTCATGTTGTGGCTGTGCATGTCGTTGCGCCCCCATATATCGCCCTCCAGCAGGCTCTCATCGTAGCGGGACCGCAGCGATGTGAAGAGGTGGTTGAAGGACTGGCAGTTGTTCTGGAACAGCATCGGCGGCAGACGTAACGTTCACCGTTATCTTTAGAGTGCTGCTGGCGCTTTTGAGGCGCAACGGACGGCGATGAGCTGAAAATTTGAGCATCACCACGTGTCACGTGCATGGTGCCCTCCACCACGACATGCAGCAGTCACAGTGTCGTTGACCTTGGCATCACACGAGGGAACTTCAAAGTGAAGGCGGCCGGGCACAGATGCACACGAAGTAGGTGGAATGAGCACTACATACACACCAGTGGTGCTGCACAACGAGCGGAATTACACTTCGAAAAAAGCACATCAGAGAAGCACAACTGGTGTTGCGAGCGATCAAGTGTCGGAAGCAGCAGCGGCAGGCGATGCACGACACGGCATGCAGCCATCACCCATAGGGGTTTCTGTCTGCTGATGCATGACAGTGTTTGACCATGAATCTCTGCACTGGGGTGGAAGTCGCTGGAATGGGCGCGCAGGGGTGCTTTGTGTGATGTACCGCTTGTTGGCCGAGTAGATACTCGCCAGATGTTGCACCAAACACCTCAAGCAAGACCATCACCACTGATTCTGATTTTGAAGGTTGCTCTGCCTACATAATAAAAAAGAGCTGATGCACTGCACATTGCCATCAACTTGCCAGTATAGAACTTAAAGCTCATTTTCGCGCTGACTGACGAAGAAAAGCTTTCAATGTATCTCATTCACGACTGCCACCTGTGGTCTAACTTGTGAGGCAGGCAACAAAAATTTAATGCCGGCACTGTCCAAGTACTGTTTTTGTGACCGCGCCTGTCCTCATTCTGACATTGCAGATCAAGGATTAAGTGCGGCGTTCTGCGCCTCTGCCATACTCATTTGGCGCGATGTGTCTCTGCGTGATTCAGCAGCACCGTGAAGCCAGCTCACCTTGGCGATGTAACAGAAGATCAATCGGTGCTCCGGGATCACCAGCAGGTGATTTGTGTGGGCCCCTCGCAGCTTTGGGTGCTGAGGGCTCCGCTTCGGATGATGCTGCTTTTCCGCGCGACCAGCCGCCTGCTGAAATAGCCGGCGTCTGCGATGCGCTCGCGCCTGCAACCCGTTTTTGTCGTTCACCGTCTCTGCAGGGCTGGAACCAGTGGTGCCACTAACTGTTACCAGCACTTGCAAGAACAACAAACACAGCAACAGCATCACATGTTGCTGCTGGGTCGCCGACATCGGCTTCAGCTCGCTTTCCAGACAAGGTCTTTCTTCAACACCGCGGAGCAACTGTCGGCGAAATAACCGGCAGAGTGACCGCGGATGTGTGTTTTGGCAATTTCTATTGACTCACCCACGTGCTATTGGCGAGGCAATGATGCCATGATTTTTCTTTGGCACCTGCGGCAGTGAGTGCGGCCTTGCGCAACCTGCGCAGTCGAAACATGTCACTTTGCCATTTGCCAATGAGTCCGGCCTGGCTGTCCCACTTGATCGATGTATTTGCGGTCATGATTGCATATGATTGTGTAACTTGCAATATCTTGCACATGGCCTCATTGCCGTGCAACATATACAACCCGGGCGACCCTCCAACCATTGCGAAATGCTGTAACTGTGCCGTTTGCATTGTGCAATGGAAACACTTATTTTGTAAAATCAGTGCGTGCAAGACCAAGCGGCCTCAGGCTACTAGTAGTACGAACCAGCTGCTCGTTAGCACCGAGAGGTGCGGCAGCGCTTGCGGTGGCGCTGATGGTGGCGAGGGTGCATCAGGCAGCGAGGGGATGGGAGATGCTGGCTCTGACTGTGAGCAGGAGCTGCGGAGTCGCGTGTGGTGAGGATACGGCTTTGGGCAGCAGCAGGGGATATTGGAACATGGGGATGCGGATAGCATCAGGGCACACTGTAGATCGTTTGCTTGAACACGCAAGAAAGAGAACCTCGGCCAGGCACGTCAGCGGCGTGCTTAGGCAAGGAATCGAGGACCGGGCGCCTCTGGCCCAAATGTATACTAGAGGCATAACCGCGGTCCTCCGGCGTTTTCGCTCAAGAGATGGAGACATCGGCTACGATAGGTGTGGCTCAGACTGGGTGCCGCTGTGTCTAACCCCCATGAGTCTAGTACAAGCCTGCAACGCAGGGCTCTAAGGGCCCGTCCGATTTTAGTTTTTTGCAATCTTATCCAACGCATCAAGCCCACCTTGGGGCTGCTATAAATACAAGATCATAAGTACGAACCAGAAAAGGCGCGTGTGATCCGAGTCACCAGGAAAAGGTGTGTGCCGTGCACAAGCAGTTCACTCTGTCTCAATATGCACCCAAATAATGAAGTCGGTCTACACACAGTGGATATCTGTTGAATGCACAACAAACAGTGTGCACGTTACGCACAGAACTGATTCAGAAGCATGCCATCCTTGTCCGCGCGCATTGTAATGCATTGCCACTAGTATAGAGACACATGACAAATCGTTGCACGGCTGACGAATGGTCCACTGTGTGTCACCCGGTCCGTGCATGCGTGACTACGTAAAACCTGTAGACATCGCATTGCAGTCATCAGCGACTTGTACCTCCTCCGGCACAGATGGTGCCCAGCAGCATTCATGAGTGGCAAGATAATGGTGCATCCATGGATGGACCACAGAGGAAACTCTGTACCCAATGCTGTCTGAAAACATGGGTGCAAGACAGTCACAATCACCCAACCTGCAGACGTTCGTGCATGTTCTTGCCGCCGCTGTGCTGCTACGAATCAGGCGAGCGGCAGTGAGACCAGCATTAAAGCGCGGCGGGCAGCAGCGAGTTCAGCAATCCAGCAACAGCAACAAGCAGTGGCGGAGGCGCCAGCAGCGCCCTCCTGAGACTTGCCACATTGAACCTCACGCAAAAGCGCCGACACATCTGCTCAAGAAAAGCCGTTGTCGTGCTCCTGCAAACCTCTGTTGAGGTGCGGACATAAGCGTGGGCCGCCTTGAACTAATTTTTGGGAAATGCTTAGGATATGTCACAGCTTCTTTTGTGTGCAACTCGGAAGCAAAGTAGACCATCAGCATGCCGCTTTGCAATGTCACGGGTGTCAGACCCTGCTGTTCCACTGGCACGTATGCAGCGCGATAAGCACGTGGGCTAAATAACAGTTGTTGAAGGTTTGCCAAATCGCTCACCATCACGCAACAAGCTCCTTCAGCCTGAGGATCGGTCCAACTCCTGGTTGGCGCTGCTAGTGTCCGGCGATCCCGAAACGCCAGCCTGCAACCACGTTCAACAGCCTGAGAGAGCGGCCCTCGTATATACTCTCTCTGCTCCCTGATACAGGCTCTTCCCTGATGATCATGATCCAAAAAAGAGTTTATAAATAAATAAACGCGAAGTGTAAGTGTAGCATCGGGAAGTAGCTTGTTATTCAATCCTGGCTGGGATGTCATTGAAAAAGAGCTGTTCGCACGACATAGCGCCAGCAACAGGAGCTGAACAGGGATAGCTTGCTGGCGTGCTGTCATATCTGAAAAGCCGGCAGCACCATGTTCACAACATGCATGCGTCAGGCGCCATCACTGGCACGGCGAAGATTGCTGTCTTCAGTCATCGCCAAGCCTTCCTCAGCAGCACAAAGGCTCCCTGCTCACCTGCGATTGGGAGCTGCAGGACCATTTGCGAGACATAATATGGGGGCGCTGTCGCTGTTGGGGCCTGCGCAGGCGAATCAATGGCCTGCGTCCATCACGGTGAGAAGCGCAGGATCTTTTGGATCTATACAAAGCCCCCCCTTCCTCACTATGAGTGGATTGTCTGAAACACACGGCAGCCGTCATGAATTTTTATAAAGTCTGATCGATTTGCAATGACATCCTGGTCATCACGTCTGGCAAAAATACTGCAGCACTCTCCCTCCGATCGTTGGAACTTAGCTGGACACAGTTTTGAGTAATTCCTGATTCAACGTTCTCCATGTTTAGCAACAGTTTGTGTGTTGGCGCCGCGGCCGCTGCATGCTGGTCTGAGCGGCGGATACCGATGCTGAGTTTCAATGTGAGGTGGACGCAAGATGGCCGTGGCTGTATTGGCCACCTGTGACCGCCACGAGCATGTCCTGTAACTGAGTTGAGTAGCTCAGAATGAAGGCACTGGAGCGGGACAGAGTGCAAGACGAGTCGAACGCCATTCAATGAAGTCGCATAAATGCAGCTTTTTCCTGATTTGTCGCGTTAGGCGATGCAAATCTGCATGCTCGCAGCGATGATGGGCACGCCGCATGGCGACCATGCGAGGCCTTGCTTTGCCGAGTACCCATAACATGCGTGTGGTCGATTCTGTCATCACCAGCGCGGCCATCCTCTAACGCGAAAGGCATAGTACCGTGCACGGTGAGAGGCTTTGCTCAGTCGTTCCATCTTCTGAACACTAGTCTGCATGTCTCTGTACATGCATGTGTGCGCTCGCATCAGTGGGCCCATCACCCAATGCCTTCGACCGCATCGCTGTTCACTCCCATCCAGTTGCGGCAGCTGAGCAGCGACGCAAAGGAGTCGCAAGGTCAGAAGCAGCCGCCGCCGCCGCAGGGCGATGGCGGCGACAAAAACATCTTTGACGATGAACCGGAGGGCCCCCGGACGACTGGCCAGAAGATGAAGGAGGCTGCTCAGATGGTGCTGCTGCTGGCGATACTGGGGGTGGTGGGTGTGTGTGGGTACTTTGTGGTGCAGGAGCTCTTCCCAGGTACGTCGTCGCCATCACTTACCCCATTCATGCGTGCAGCACAAGCGGACAGGAGCGCTGGTCGCTATGGT
This sequence comes from Tribonema minus, assembly GCA_017506865.1. NCBI lineage: Eukaryota > Xanthophyceae > Tribonematales > Tribonemataceae > Tribonema > Tribonema minus. The sequence continues at coordinate 65,157 of JAFCMP010000501.1, forward strand.
GCGTGTGCATAGGACCGCATGGCAAGGCGACCCGCTTGAGCATTCGGTCAGCTGTCAACGTTATCGTTTGTGGTGTAGTTAGCAGGCATTGGCAGGCATCTCAGTACACAGGACGGGCTTTTGGGAGTTGATAGTAGAGGAGGGGATGCTTGAATGTCAACAAGGAGCAGAAGTAGTAGCTGACTCTTGGACAACAAGGCAACAAGATGCAGGCACTGTGAGTATGCCTGTATTAGATGATGGCTCCCAGCAGGACTGCATCACTTGCTAGCATGTCATGATCATTCATAACACTGTGTGTGATAACAGGCGCAACGGTGGGGGCGGCGAGGTTTGCAGCTGCCCTTCGAGCAGGGAGCCTCAAACACTTACAGCGGTACTTTCTGTGACTTGCAGAGCTCACATCGCCCGTGAGTTGGCAGGCTGTCAAAACATGAAAAGCCAGATCCATCGAGCACAGCAACAGCATTTGACAAGGACGCAATTTCTAAGTGATGTACCTGTCTTGCATGAGCAATTTCTAGCTTGAGTAGTCCACAAATGACTGCCCCAACGTTACACAGGCCTGTGGCCAGGTAGGTACGGTGGGCATGCGGCAGACTCAGGTTCAGACTCGCAAGTCCCCTGCCAGGTCGATGTCGACCTTGACCAGTGGTGTCAAACGACCCCCTTGCAAGCTGTGCTGTCGTCGTCTCTTGGGCGTGCCTGTGGCACATACTTGCGCAACAGCATGCTTGAGGCCCTCTCGCAACCCGGCGGTTACATTTGCACCTCAGGCAGTCGGAAGCGCTGCTGATGTCGCCCCCCCCCCCCCCCCCCCCCAACCCCCTCTGCCCTTGCGCCACTTCCCCCCTCCGTCTACAGGCAAGCTGTCCCCGAACGGCCTCTTCAACCGCGCGTTCGAGGCGATGCAGGGGGAGCCCGACGTCGCCAACCACTTCGGCACGCCGCTCACGGCGTACGGGCGCGACCACGGCGGCACGCGCGAGGGCCGGCGCCACTTCGTTGAGCACGAGGAGTACAAGGCCAAGGAGGATGGGTCCAAGCGTATGCGCATACGCTTCAACGTGGAGGGGCCCTACGGGCACGGGTTTGTGTTTGCGGAGGGGTCGGACAAGCTGCCCAGCGGCGAGTGGGTGTACCTGATGGTGCAGGACTCGAGCACGGGGCACGTGGTGAGCGCTGCTGCATTGAGTTTCGTGTGATTATTGTGATATTTGCACTGCGCTCATGCGATGCGAGGTGACTGTACAGCGGTACTGTAGCATGCGCAAGGCTGGCAGGCCGAGATTTTGCATATGAATTAGCGATGAGCCATTTGGTGAGGAATGCCTTCTGACCAGGGGTCATTGGGTTGGTAAGCGTATGAAAATGTTATTGCAACACACCGCCTGCTTGCTGACGACAGCACGCGATGGTGCAGATGTACAGATGCAGTATGGGCCACTGATCCTGCAGACCTGCACAGTGCTACTTGTCACTCATTGTCTTGCGGCAAGCACCAGTGGTCATGAGATGAGGAGTCTCGTCGCAGCACTGCCGGCTCTCGGGACTGCTCGATGATGGCAAAACTGATTCTATGCCATGTGTCTCATTGCGCAGATCACGCTGCAAGACAACCGTGCCCTCATATACGGCCGCGCATCCGCAACAAGCGACGCCGAGGCAGACGCGCTCACTAACATGCTCGGAGGCGGCAAGACGGGGGGGCGCTAGCCGCCGCTGTCGTGCCAGCGCCCGTGTGTATGTAGCTTTGCAACATGCATCTGGGCGACGCCTGGTGCGTCCGGTACGCACTGCAGCAGCAGGCCTCAACAGGCGTGCCGTGCTTGCACTACTGCAGCTGGCTTGTGTTTCACAATCAAGGCAGGCAGCTAGCCGCTTCTCTTCCTGAGGCGCACTGCAGCGTTGCAGTGCCTGTCAGCGCTTCTCACCCAGAAGCACTGGTACGAGGCTTGTCAAGGAAAAGGCAATTCCAATGGCTATAGCGGACGACGCGAAACAGGCCCTACTCAGTAATGCATGACTATTCTGAACAAGATTTCATGTTTTATTCTACACTGCACTGCCTCAAAACTTGCTTGCCCTCACCCAGTTTCGGCTGGTTGAAGTTGAAGTTGATCGAACCGAAACCGCCCCTTAGAGAAAAAGAGAGCCAGCGCGGCATGACCTGGTCGAAGGCACATGATTGGCGCGTGCACGTGCACGTCTTCACGCCAACGCGCAGGAATTTGGTTGGCGTACCGCCTGCTGGGGCTTTAATTTGACAGGCAGCTTGTGTCATTTTGGCAAGCGAGAACAGTGGAGCTGGAGTCCACGGAGGGAGCATTGAACCTATCGCTCGCCGATTATCGCCGCTGGCGGCTCATGCGACGACTACTCATGCCTAGGCGCTGATGTACCTTAGTGTGGTGCCTTCCTCGACGCGTTCATCTCATTGCGAGCATGTCGAGAAGTCCCGCACCTGGTGGCGGCAGCAGCCGCCAGCCCAGCAACAGCCCCAAGAGAAAGAGGCCTCGCCAATTATCGCCACTGGCAGACAAATACGAGCCGCAACCTGCTCTGCAGAGCGACAGCTCCTCCCATCAGGTGTTTCCGGAGTGGCTGTCGGAGCGCAAGGACTTCAGGCAGATTTTCGGCCACGGAGACCTATCGGAGGGGAGGGGGAAGCTGGTGAGGTCACTGAGGGCACCGCCTGAGAACAGGACTCTTGCGGACCTGCAGACCATCGCCGCATACTTTCAGACAAGCGACGTGCTGGCGCCTCTGGGGGGGAAGATACACGCGGACCTGGCGCGCACCGTCCTGTTTCAGGAGGTATGTACTTCAACAGCGAAGTTTACCTTGATGCGCAGAGTGCTGTCACAGGGGGGGAAATGCAAGAGGGGCACAATTCTCGCCGGCAACATTAAAAACGGTCCCTCTGCAGGTTGGAGAAGTATACGCGTGTGTACAGCACAGCCCATAAAGTTGCCAACTAGCGCTGCCGTTGCCAAGACACTGATGAGTGCCGATGTTCAAGTCATCGCAGTGGGCTGTTGCCTACAACACCGACCTGCAGCATCTGAATTAGAACATGGGCGATCCAGCTTGCAATGCGGCTTTGCTTAACTGTCAGTCAGGGTATCGGGTATCAGGGCGAAAGAAGTCATGACGACAAGTATGACACCAGAAGGACTTCGAAGAAGCAGCAAGGACCCCTGGTATGAGGGCCCATTTACGCTGAGTGCTGCACTGCAGTGAAGCAGCAGTAACGCCAGCAAGCAAGGAGCATTGTGCATCGGCCTGGTAGATGAATTGTGCCACTAAGGGCCTACCAGTGGTCATCGTTGACGTTGAGCGCTGACCAGCGACGTGTACTTAACGGTGAATTTCTGAGTTCTGTTGCGAATTGGCGAAAAAAAATGAAACGGTGCTTGGAGCGCCCAATGCAGTTGTCAGCTGACTTACTCGTGCATCCTAGTGTGTCTGCCCTCGTATTCAGAGTTTAGGTGCCAGGGACAGTGCCACAGAAATGACATGATCAGGAAAGGCTTTCACCACAAGGACGCTGCAGAAACGGCACTGCACCTCAAGAGTAGCATCTTGACAGACTCGGGGTGCAGCACGACACACTCATCATCACCTTGTGTACATGAACTAGCGCAGTGAGTGTGCCAAGAAAGTTGTCTGTGAAGCGCAGTGCTCAGCGCCTGAGTCACTGCTCAGCCTCTGCAGTGTAGACTACACAGCAGCGTATGTGCTGCAAGTAGCTGCACGAGTGCCGGCGCGGCGCGGCGCGGTGAACTCAGAGCGCAGCCCTTTATCGCACTGTCATTGAGTCGCGCTGCCGCAGCAGCAGCGCGCGTAGGCCAAAGCAGCGCTCACAATCACCCAGCGCTGAGCAACTTGCGGATCACGGTGCCGCATGGCGGTGCACTTCGCTGGCACCATCCGTGTGCTCTTGAAGACCACTAGGTGCGGCACGGGTAGTGCTGCAGCAGTGCTCAATTGCCTCAACAACAGCGCTTCATACGCCTCAGCAGCGCCTTTGCACGCTCAATGCGTGCAATGCAGCAGCGCTCAATTCTGCCTCAGCAGCGCTCCACACACCCTCACCGCGCGCGACAAAGCATCGCTCAAAATTTGCCTCAGCAGCGCCCCGCACGCTCTCATCGCGCATTATGGAACAACGCTCAACTTTGCCTCAGCGGCACTCCACACCCTCAACGCGCGCGCGACGAAACAGCGCTCAACTTTGCATCAGCAGCGCCCCGCGCTCTCGGCGCGCGTGATGAAGCAGCGCTCATTTTCGGCGCAACAGCGGTCCACGCCCTCACTAGTTCAGCAGCGCTCAATTTCTGCCTCAGCTTGCCTCAGCAGCGCTCCACACGTCGCCGTCGCAGGTCCCCGCGGGCACGACGCTGGTGCGGCAGGGCGACATTGGCCTCGAGTTCTTCATCATACTCGCCGGCGCGGTACATGTGGTGGTGGACGGCCAGGACGTCGCGGACCTCACTGACGGCTGCACGTTCGGGGAGAAGGCGAGTGCTATTGAGCGCTGCCCCCAATGAAATATCAAAGTGTTGAAGTATGAGATGTGGTGGAGGACGGCCAGGACGTCGCGGACCTCACTGACGGCTGCACGTTCGGGGAGAAGGCGAGTGCCGTCGCCTAGGCGCAGCCCCCCAATGAGTGATGAAGTATGGGTGTTGAAGTATGAGATGCAGCGCCTGGAGCAGCGCCCCTGCGCGAGGCTCCTGGCTGCTGCAGCGGCGTGACGCAGCTAGTTGCCGTGGCAGAGCAGGACGCTCAGGGTGGACCCAATGCGGAAGCGCAGAGCAGCACTTGACCAGGACAGGCTGCGGTTACAGAGAAACAATGAGTGTAGGTGCTGGTGCAGATAGAGCAATAGTCCAAACGCAGGGAGGAAACAGTGTGAGACTGGTGCTGGACCAGTCCATGGTGAATTATTATGAGTACCTCCACTGTGGTGATAACCTTGGCAGATTTGTGGGCATAACAGAATGTAGGGTAGGTAGGTTTCATACTCCATCACAGCGCTCAACTGGGCTGCCCACCCACCAGGCTTGCCACCGCAGCAGCTCTCCGGCAGGCTGTGATGCGGTGGGCAAAGCATTGAGCACTGCGCACGGTACTGAGCACTGACATTGTGCGCGCGGCTTAGCCCCGAAGCTGTGAAGCGCGGCGCGAGAGTCTGACCTCGGCGTCTTGCAAATTGCCATGTACAATTGTGGCCCGTGCAGCCATTCTGCCAACATGGTATACGGCTTTCTAACCCTCGTGGTATGCCATTTCTCATGCTCATGTCCAAGCCCATGTGTCAATGGTCTTGCGCGCTCATGCTGGCGTGCATTTTGTCCCTGCGCCTGGTCCGCTGTCGCGCGCTCAGGCCCTTGAGAACAGCGAGCCGCGGAACGCCACCATTACATCCACGGCGCCAACACAGGTCGTCATTGTCAAGGTGAGCTGGGGCCATCTGCAAGGCGCGCATTCGATACTTGTGTAATGTGAATATGCCCCCCGGGCGCATGGGTACAGTGCATGCAGACAGCGCACGGCGGCGACTCATTTCGTACGAGTCGGGGGCGCATTTTGTCACATTGGAGCGGTGAACGCTGGTTGACACTGCGGCGGACGCAGCGCATCACCGCATCACCTTGTGATGTATGCTGAACGCCACGGCGGTGTGCTGCAGCCACCGACGTCACGCGGATGCAAAAACGTTGTTCAACTTCTCGAGTGCATCCCAGCGCGGCGTTGCTGTGCGCTGCTGCGCGGCATGTGCACGGTGACAAATTGCTTTGCGGCGCCCGCGTCGCCTTCAGTTGGCAGAGCGCCGGTGTGCCAGCACACGGCCTCTACTCTCATTTTCAAGTCACAAATGCCGGTTTCACACCGTCTGCTCCGTGACTCGCGCGCTGGCGTCTGACAGGCCATCAACTACCACAGGGCCATGAACCGCAGGGCGGCGCTGACCAAGCAGCACATGGTGGAGCTGCTGGCGAACCACTTTGAGTGCGCACAAACATGGGCGATAGGGCGCGTCATCGGTTTTGCGAGCTCCATGAGCAGGCACGGCTACGACGCGGGACAGGCAAGTGCTGACCGCTAGATCGTGTCGTCTGTGCATGTCGCCGAGCATCGCACAATGAAGTCATGCACTTCTAATTCTCAGCGCCTTTCCAAGTTCAGAACATGTAGTGTCATGCGCACGTGAAGCATCGGACTGAACATGTGGGGGACGGAAAATGGGGCAGGTACTTGAAGTTGAAGTATGCTGATGCAGACACCTGTATCGGTCCGCACTTCAAGAAGGGGCTAATTCCAAACTCCATACAACGCAACTGTCAAAACCTCACCAACGGTGCTTGAGATGCCCAAACTGCAAGACTAGCGCTGCAGTACGCATGTCAACATGCATGTCAGTCGGTGCGCCTGCCCCTCATCACTGCCTGAGGCGGCGACACCACCACCACCCTCCCACACCGCTCACCTAATGCAACCAATAGTCACGCCAAGACGATTTTGTCAATGCCAAATCGCCGTCAACGCAGATCATCTTCACGGAGGGCGAACCCGCCGGGATGCTCATCATCGTCGCGCGCGGCAGCGTGGTCCTCAAGGTCGCCGTCACGCAGAACGACGCCAACCTGTGGCCGACGCGCAGAAGAGACCCTGCCGCCGCCGCCGCTGCTGCCGCCGCCGCCGCAGCCGCAGCAGAGCCCCAGCTGCTCAGGGCTCACAAGCTGCCCGAGTTGGACGACCTGGATGCTGACGACTGGTTCAGCAGCGCCGTCGGCATGGGCGGAGGCAGCATTGGCAGCGATGCCGGCGGCGGCGCTGTCCACGACGGTGCCGCAGCTAGTGGCGGCGGCGGCGGCGGCAGCGGCAGCGGCGGCGGCGGTAGCACAAGCGGCGGCAGCGCCAGTCACAGGGGCAGGGATAGAGGCAGCGGCGGTGGCGGCAGCAGCGTAGCCAGTGGCAGTATGCACAGAGACAGCGGCGGAAGCGGCGGCGGCGGCACTATGTACGAGGTATGCCCCCACACGCGCACGGTGCTGCTGCCGCTGGCGACGGTGCGCGTCGGCGGCGTTTTTGGCGAGGATTGCCTGCTGGGCTACGGCGCGCGGCAGTACAGGGCGGTGGCCGCGGAGCCGGGGACGCGCGTGCTGCTGGCGAATCGGCCCACAGCGATGCGCTACCTGAGCGACGCGGACATCGAGGCCATGAGGGTATGTATGTATGGTACTTCATAGTATACACTCAGGCTGTTGCCGAGGCACCATGTGAGAGAGTAGTGTGTCGGTGTAAAAAGGGGGGTGCGTGGGGGAGTGAGGTCATGGGGGTATGTGACGTGCATGTCATCGCTCCTACATTGAGTAGCAATGGTGCATGAGAGCGGTTTTTGCGTGGCTTAGCATACCAGTTGCTTCAGATGGTACGCAGCCACCCCCGCATGACGCGCGTTGTGCCGGCAGGCTGCGAGAGAGCCTTCATCCACAGTATGAAGGTGCAGGAGTGCCGCACACTTCAGCAATGTCTGTGCTGGTCACAAGGTGGTGTGCGGCCTACAGTACGTCTTGCCCACTGCATTGCGCTCACTACTTGTGGACATTAAGGCAAGGTTTGGCATACATGTATGAGTCGCTACTGCGCCCCACAGCATTTTTTGCCGGTTTGCGCGCAAACGTGCACACTACGCGTCACCATCAGAGCAGCTGGCATTGCCAGCTCCTCTGCTAATCGATCTGCACTGGTGGCGCTGCTGCGCATGGCAGGTTGCCCGCGCGCCTCTGTACCGGCCCATGCAGGATCTGCAGAAGGAGCTGGCGGCGCAGCTCAGAAAGCAGAAGCTGTTCCATGCGCTCAAGGAAGAGTCACTGGGGCCCCGCTACAGCAGGAGCTTGCATGAGGTGAGGTCAGACGGATGTCACGCAGTGCTGAGTGTGCAGAGTGCAGTTGGCGACCGTTGAAGTCTCACCGCACATAACTGGTTTGATGGACGGGGATTGCGACGACTGCACCGACAGCCGCATTGAAGCCTGCCGTGGCGACAACAATGCCGATGATGCATGCATCTGCACGTAGGCACCTTATCCAATGCCTCACTCATCACTGCCGGCAACCTGAGCTAAAGCACACACTGCTGCTTGTTCCGCACGCGGCAGCACCACCCCCACCCCCACCATCACCACCACAGCAGCAGCAGCAGCAGCAGCCTGTTGCCGCCGCGCGGCAGCCTCGGCAGCGACGACGGCGCCTCCGCCGCCGCTGCCGCCGACGACGACGTGCACGCAGCGCACTCATCGACCGCCGCGCGCGCCGCGCCGCTGCCGACCATCCTCATCAGCGCCAACCAGCTGTGGCACGGGCGCCACAGCATACTCAAGGAGCAGCACCAGGCGCTCGCGCAGACGCGGCGCGACGCGACGCCGCTGGCGCGGTCCGCGGCGCCGCGGCACTGGTGACCGCCGCTACGCTGCCTGTCATGTGGCAGTGCTCGGCTGCTGCTGCTGCAGGCTGTGTCAGCGCTCAACAAGGCACTGGTGATCAGCGCTCAGCTCGGTGACCGCCAGCAGCGCACGGCTGCTGCTGCTGTAGGCTGCGGCAGCGCTCAGTGGCGGCCGTTGGATGGCACTGCTCATCACTTCAGCGAATGGTGGTGCAGTGCTCAGTCACTGCCACGATGGTTGTGCGCAGCAGCGGCCGCAGCGGCCGCATGCGGTGACCGCGCCTCAGCCGACACTGCTGCTACCGTTGCTGAGTGTGCCTGCGCCAATGTCGACTGCTCGCGAGAGCTTTGCGGTCACTTCCGACGGCACCGCTGGCAGCTCATAGTGCAGTGGCACGATTTTAGAGGTGCAGTTGCATTGGCGCGAGCGCCGATGCCACACTGCAACTGGTGACGCGCCTGCGCTGATGCGGGGCGCCGGCGCCTCTGCCATGGGGGGGGCAGCGCTCTTGTGTCTCGCTTGGCGCACGACAGCAGCTCGCCTGAGCGCTGATGTGCAAGGGTTGAGTCGCTTGTCTACAGAGGAGTCCTCAAGGGCGAACGCAGTGCCTCCGTGACAGCATCAACACCGGCAGAGACTCTGGCAGAGCCTTGTGCCACTGGCGCAGTTGCGGTGCGCCACAACAAAGCCGCCAGCAGCAGCAGCAGCGGCGGCAGCAGTGCTCAGCAACGCACTCGACACAACCTGCACGTTGGTCAAGCGGCTGGCTAATAGGTATATTGCGGACCAGCGCAGCGCATGCCAATGCAGTGGGCAGCACGCAGGCACGGGCGCGTCGCACGCAGGCAAGGACGACCAGGGAGTCTCAGCGCAGCTCTGGTGATGGAGGTACAGGGTGTATTAGCAGAGCAGCACAAGCCGCGCCTCATGCGCGCGCCGGCACAACGATGCTCAGGTTGGGGATGTCCTTGAAATCGAGGGCGTCCAGCAGCTCCTTGGTGTCTGGGTCTATTTCAATGCGCTCCTGCTCGATTGCGGACACCTGTAGATTTGAAGAAAGCGGCAGCAGTAGCAGCAGTTGAGGGGGGTCACCAGCGGAAGCGGTTGGGCCAATCTCGAGCTTGGGTCCTCACAAGTGACGGCAGTGGTTTGAGAGTTTCTTGTTCGCACACTTTACAGCGTTCGCATTTGTGATTTGTCTTTTTTCTTCTGATGAAGTGGTTCTAGAACCGGGCGTTGCAGCTTGCGCCGCGCCGCGTTCAAGCTGCCATGCAGGCCAGCCCAGCAGCTGTACCTGAGACATCGGGGTTTCTGGTTGAATGCACAAGAGCACATGCTCCAACGCCGGCAGCACATGCGTCCGCGCTCTCTTTGATAACTGCCACAGGCTATGCCAAAAAATGTGGAGTGGCGTACATGTGAAGTGCACATAGCTTAACGAGTTCCGCTGTGTGCCAACGCACGGCACCGCATGCGACGTTGGTGTGCCTGCAGCAGAGCCACAGGCACGGACTCTTGATGTCGCTCGAGCGCACCCTCGTTTCTCGCGCGCGGTGCCGCGCGCTGTACCTCATCAAACACTGCACATGTACTGCATCCACTCCGCTATGTACCTGCGGGTACAGAATGCCCACGTGATTCCCTGACATGCAGCACTTCAAGAATTTGCGCGTGTACGGTTGAAGTTGATTGCAAGGTTTTGCGACGCACCTCCGGCACAAAGTCAAACAGCCTCTCCCCCTCCTCCTCCTGCAGCTTGAGCGAGATGCAGAGCGCAACATGCGCCCCCCCCCCCCCCCCCCCGGTAAACTGCATCACGTTCCCCGCAGGTACTGCATCACAATGAGATCTTGCACACCGCTACGTTATATCATGAGGCCAGGGTCCGCAACTCACCTCGGGCACAAAGTCGAGGCGCCGCTCGCGCTCCTCCTCCTGCAGCTTGAGCGAGATGCCGCGCACGGGGCCGCGCTGAATGCGCTTCATGAGGTGCGTGACGAAGCCCGCAATCTTGTTGCGCATGCGCTTGGAGGGGATGATGGCGACCTCGTCGCACACGCGCTTGTTGGTGTGGAAGTCCAGCGTCAGGCGCGCGTAGTACTTCTCTATGATCACGCGCGCCGACTTCTTGACGGTCTTGGTGCGGACGCCCTGGGGGACAAACAAAGGGGGGGGGGGGGGGGGTGAAGTTGAAGTTGAAGTTGATATACCAGGCGCGGCTGTGTGTGTGTGTGTGGGGCCCGCCGCCTTACGGTGCGAGCGGCGCATGCACGCGCATGCTGACAGTAACTGCTGGAGCACCGTGAATCGACTGATGTGAAGTACATGAAACGCTCGCAATCTGGCTCATTACATTACGAGCGGCGCGGTGGCAGCAATCAGCTTGCTTAGGCGAACTTGCGCTCTCTGCGCGCCGCGCGGCTGCCTGCAGAAAGAACATGCACTTGCAAAAAACCAATGTCCGGTGGCTGCTGAGGACTATTTGCACTTGCCGTGACTTCTGTAGTTGCCGTGCCATGGACGGTCTCAGGCTGCAGCTTGGAGAGGGAGAAGGTTGGAGCAAAAGCAACCAACCAGGCAGGTTCTACTTGCCTACATAGCTGCTGCCTACGCACTACTGCGGAAGCCAGAAGCAGCGGCGAGAGCGCGGCAGCATAGCGGCAACACACACTGCCTGTCTCACGGATAAATAGCATCATGGGGTGTTGCGCTTGGCACAAGGCCTGGCGCAGCACATCGAGAGGCGGGCTGGAAAGGAAGCAGTGCTGGACGATAAGGGAGCGCTCTGCAGCAGAGAGAGGCGCCTCTTCCAGCTGCTGGGCGCGGTGAGTGCGCCAGTGGAGGGCTGCATGGGATCCCGGCTCGCCTTCTCGCGGTTGTACAGTGAGCGCAGCAGCGTTCTGGTCGTCAAAGCCAATCCACAGGGCACCGCGCTACGGCGCTCCACACTGCTCAAGGCGTTTCGGCGATGACTGCTTCTGTCACTTGGTAACATGTATGAGTCACCGAGTGCAGAACCAGTGCTTGTGCTTGCTCACTTGCTTGCTTGTACACCGCCGCTCGTGGCGTATTATGTACATCGCCTGGCTCTCACTCACTAGCCGGCATTGTGGTTCACACAATATAGAGCTATTCTTGCAAGGCAGCAGCACTCACCATGATTTTAAACTCCAGATATAAGGCAAGACTCACTGACCAGCAGCTGCTCCTGTCCAGACTCCACCGTCTTCCCACCGCAGCTCAAAGTGCACATTTGCAGTTGACCCTCACTATTAGAGCTTTGACCAACCAGAAAACCTGAAGCCTCTACCTAGAGGTTGAAAACAAGTGGCGCTCATGGACGAAATGCCCTCATCTTCCACGCAGAACAGTTGCATAAAGGTGGGGGCAATCAGCAGCAGAGAACTCTAAAAAGATGAAGCAGTTGTCCGATTCATTGCAACAACTGTCACACTAAAGGAGGTGCCAGCATTTGGCCCAGCAAGCCGCAGCGTCAACATGTTGTCCCCACAAAACAGAACTGTACTGAAAAGTACCAGCATTACGCTGCATGCAGAACACATCCAATCATTTGATCGCAACTCGTTGTGACTTCGCAGCCAAATTCTAGTCAGATGCTACCCAGGATTTCAATGCCAATAAAACAACACATATGCCAATACAATTTGCAGAGACACAACTACAAAGCTAGGGAAGGATGCGTGCGGCAGTAAATGCAAGAGCACACTCAGAACATACGGCAACGAAGCTTACATACGAGCAGGCCAGAGGGCATCCACACATCATGTGAAGAAGGTACCTTGGCTACATGGCAGCAGTAGCAATGGCCCAAGACCTTTTGCAGCGCTTGTGAGTCGGTGGCATGTGCACAGCGGGCTGGAATGCCAGCCTTTCAAAACCGCTGCTGCGACGACTGTAAAATGAGCTGCTGATGCGGCAAGACAACCCATGCGCAACATTGCCGTCCACAGCATGCAGAGTGAAATGCGGGGAAGCGAGGATGAACGTATTACAATGCATGAACAATGCACCATGCAATGTACCATTGGCACGTACATGACCAACAAGCTACACATGAACGGGACAACCAGTGCAGCACGGAAAGCGGAGGCTGTGCTGCAAAGGAAAGGATGATGAGGGAAAGTTCCATTTGCATGTGTTGCACCTCTGTGTGATGGAAGGGAGCTAGCACATTAGGGTCTATGGGCGCTGGGGTCGGCACCGCAGGCCTCGCGCTCTGCAGCCCGGCATAGTGCGCTAAGGCGGACTAAGAGTGACTGTCCTGCTGTGCCCTGTGCTATCTCGTCTCTAAACACCATGACTCCACTTCTACTGCAATCGTGTACCAACATGCAAAAGACGACCATGGAGACCAGAGGAGGGGGTAACGATGGAGCCGACAGCAGAGGTGCGATGCACCTTCCGATAAGCGTGCTGCGCTGGGGCTAATAGGTGGCGCTACGACGTCGCGCTGCTGGCAGTCCGTAAACGCTTATGTGACGACACTAGAAATGAAGGTGCGCATCCGCCGACACTGTCTGGCCGCCGCCTCTTTGAAGCTTGTGGTAATGCTGCCGCCGACGATGCTGTTGTGCCCAGCGCGGTGAGGATCGCCTCAGGCAGGTCTCGTAAGTCGAAGTCGTCTCGTAAAGAGTCCAGCAACGCCTTGAGCAGTGTGGAGCGCCGTAGCGCGGTGCCCTGTGGATTGGCTTTGACGACCAGAACGCTGCTGCGCTCACTGTACAACCGCAAGAAGGCGAGCCGGGATCCCATGCAGCCCTCCGCTGGCGCACTCACCGCGCCCAGCAGCTGGAAGAGGCGCCTCTCTCTGCTGCAGAGCGCTCCCATATCGTCCGGCACTGCATGCTTTCCAGCCCGCCTCTCGATGTGCTGCGCCAGGGCCTTGTGCCAAGCGCAACACCCCATGATGCTTTTATCCGTGAGACAGGCAGAGTGTGTGTTATGTTGCCGCTATGCTGCCGCGCTCACACTGCTTCTGGCTTCCGCAGTAGTGCGTAGGCAGCTCAAGAGGAATTTGCTTTGCCTGGTTGGTTGCTCCAACCTTCTCCCTCTCCAAGCTGCAGCCTGAGACCGTCCATGTCTCGGCAACTACAGAAGTCACGGCAAGTGCAAATAGTCCTCAGCAGCCACCGGAAGTTGGTTTTTGCAAGTGCATGTTCTTTCTGCAGGCAGCCGCGCGGCGCGCAGAGAGAGAAGTTGAAGTTCGCCCCAGTAAAATGTAGAATTGGGACAGACAGGCAGGCAGGCAGGCACTGACCGAGGCAGGCACTGACCGCGGCAGGCGTACATCACGAGATATTTAGCATAGGCGCGAGCGAATAAAAAAAACTGCTGATTACATCACCAAGCATGGACCACATGCATTCCCGGGCGCGGTTGCAGTTTCAGCCGGAAAAAGCTAGTTGGAACATGGCGAAGAGGCAGCACAATGCCGATGAGAGCCCTGTTCTGGATGCCTCCGTTGCTCCTCACATCCTGGCCTTTCTGCGCCCGTCCCTCATGGTCAGAAGCGCGTGCCGGGCTTTCAATTGCGCCATCGAGAGTCTCGAAGCCCCCAAGAAGCACCAGACCGTGGCACAGGAAGCCACATTCAGCACCAGTCTGCTGCGCTGGGCTGTAGGCAACGGCATGGGCCCGCAGCTGGCGCAGAAGTCCTGCATCTGCCATGGCGACTTTGAAGGACTGCTGCTGCTCCGCAGCCATTACGATCTGCCCCTGCAAGCCGAGCACGCTTACCGCGCCGCCAGCAGTGGCAATTGTGCGGATGCTGCAGTGGCTGCGAACGCACGGCTTTCCTTTCACTTCTCGCGACAAGCAGGTATGCCGCTTTGCCGCCGAAGGCGGGCATCTACAGGCGCTGCAGTGGCTGCGCCAAGCTGGCAGCAAGTGGAACTGTCTCACATGCTGCGCAGCAGCAGAACATGGGCATTTGGAGGTGCTGCAGTGGGCGCGCGCCAATGGCTGCCACTGGAACAAGGGGGTCTGCTCAGGGGCGGCGGCAGGCGGGCACCTTGAGGTGTTGCAGTGGGCACGCGCCAACGGGTGCCCCTGGGGCAACACGATCTGCTTTGAGGCGGTGGCTGGCGGGCACCTGGACGTGCTGCAGGGGCACGAGCCAATGGGTGCCCCTGGGACCAAAGTCTCTGCTTGAAGGCGGCGGCAGGCGGCCACCTGGAGGTGCTACGATGGGCGCACGCCAACGGCTGCCCCTGGGACGCCCGGACATGCGGCGCTGCCGCGCGGCAGAGGCACCTGGCCATGCTGCAGTGGCTGCGCGCCAATGGGTGCCCCTGGGACGAAGGGGTGTGCCGATGCGCCGCGCAGGACGGACGCCTCGAAGCGCTGCAGTGGCTGCGCACCAACGGCTGCCCCTGGGACGCGTGGACGTGCGACGAAGCCGCCGGTTGGGGGCACCTCGAGGTGCTGCAGTGGGCGCGCACTAGCGGCTGCCCGTGGAGCGAACGCACATGCATTGTGCCGCGCAGTCTGGACGCTGCGATGTGCTGGACTGGGCGCTCGCGAATGGCGCCCCTCGCGACGGGCGGCTTTGCAGGTATGCTGCCGAGGCAGGGCGCCTTGAGATGCTGCAACTTGCACGCGCTCACGGTTGCACGTGGGGTGCCGCCGCCATGAAATACGCTGCATCCAAGCAGGTACTGGAGTGGGCGCGCGCCAATGGGTGCCCCAAGCCGCATGATGAAGTTGAAACGTTGGCACCCCCCTGAGTCGATCAGACCGCCGCTTCAGGCAGCGAGTTCAGCGCTTCTGATGATGATTGAGAACAGTCAGACTGCGGCGGCATGCGCGAGTGCAGCAGCAAGAGTACCTGGAATGTATTTGGGCAAGAATGCGCAGTGTAGGACACGTTCGCATGGGTGCCTGTGAGGCATGAGTCATAGGTCGTGAGTCATTTGGTCACGGGAGCATGCTGTGAGCGCACAGAACTCATCACAAATGTATCAATCATGAGCCTCATCACCAATAGACTAGTGCATACCAAACTTTAACTGGTGCAGGCGATGAGTGGCTTCTGTCTGATGTCGTGTGCCTCGCCTCAGGTGATGGTCTGATGAGCCGAAACGAGCAATCACACTGCACAGCTGGGGGAGGAATATGTTTGTGTGAGGCGCCGGCACTTGCAACTCCCCACTGCTAGCATTGCGTCAAACTACAGTACATAGCGTGCGTCCTTGCGTCTTGAAGTAGACGAACGTGGATGCCAAAAAGGCAGGCGTTCCTGGCGTCCTACATACATCAGGATTGACGCACATCGAACTGCTGACTACAATCGCAGCATAGCAATGCGGGCTGTTGTCAGCACTTCCGCTGGCATGTCACCACCCTGAAGTTGTAGGCAATGCTGACAGGTTGCGAGTGCAATCAAGACACCATAAAGAGCGAGTCAGCTTGCACTACCCAAAGCTCGTTGTGTGACATTGCCATCGATGGCAGACACTTGGCTCTAACTTGTGAGCTGTCGCATAAATGCTTTGTCTCATGATATAGGCAAATCTCAACCCGCCCCAATTGGCCTGCTGTCAATCATGTCTGTACAGAGCATCTTCAGCATCATGATGGCACATGACGACATCATGGGACAAAGTCGTTGAAATCAAGAGTTATCAATAAAGTTGTGTTTTGTGTTGTGTGCCGACGCGCTCAGACATCAAACCTCCCCGTGTCAGATGGAGGTCGCGCTGCTGCCCGCCGCGACAGCAGAAATGGCCACAGGGAACATGCCCCCCTTGACAGCCCACAAGAGGCGTGCCAGCGTGGCAGTGCTGATCTGTGTTACCTCCCTGCACCACCGCTTAGCGCGGTTTTAGCAGGGGCGCCACGAGCAGCAGCAACTGCACGAGGCAGCTGCGCCTCGAATCAGCGTACTGAAGGACAGAGCCAAAATTGTGCCAGCAGCACTCAGGATGCTGCTGGCAGCAGATGCTGCTGGTACGCTGCCCGCCCGGTGCAGACAGCTCTGCAGCAGCTGCGGCAGCTATGCTGCGCCCACTGCAGACTGCTGCGCAGCAGCTGTGGCCGGTGCGTCACCGCGGCGGCCACCTGCCGCAGCGCTAGCGACTGCCGCAACGCTGAGCACTGCACGCGCGTGTGCGTGACACATCTCCAGACTGCAGCAGCGCTCAATCGATGCGCGTGCCGCAGCAACGTATCTCATCCTTGACACGAAAGGCATACGTCACCGTCGCAGTAGCTGTCAGCGGCACCATCGTCATCGCCGCCGCCGCCCGCATCGGCAGCAGCCGCGCCAGCGCGCGAGCGCCACCCAGCGGCGCCGCCGCCGCCTGACGCCCTGGGGTCCAGCGTGAACTGAATGGCGCTGGCGGCGGGGCGCGTGCGCAGGTAGTACATGCCCGTCTTGAGGCCGCGGCGCCATGCGTAGAAGTGCATTGACGTGAGGCGGCTGTAGTTGGGCTCCTCGACAAAGAGGTTCATGCTCTGCGACTGGTCGATGTACGCGCCGCGGTCTGCGTCAGCGGGCAATGCATGAAGGGGGGCGGCGGCGGGGGGGGGGGGGGGGCACGAGTGAGTGACGTCATGTGGCTTCAACTGGATGCAGGTGTCGTGAGTGCGTAGAGCTTTCCTTCAAGATGGTGAACTTGAAATTTTATTGGCAGAAGCTTCAGATGTGAGGGAGTAACGCGGGAGCGGCTGTCTGCAAGAGGGACACTGCTTGCGGAGCGCGGATCATGGATTATCAGCAAGGTGCTGCTGCGTGCGAACGTGCACAGCGTGCAATGTACGCAGTCCTCCCTCGCGATCTGTGATGACAGGGTCAATGAAGGCGCTGCGCGCTGCGCGCAGGCCCTCACCGCAACCGCACGCCATCAAAAGTATTGCACCAACAAGCCAACCCAGACGCAGACCGCAGAGCGAGCAGAAGCGCTCACCGGCCGCGAGGTCGATAATCGTCTTCTGCTTGATCTCCCAGACCGTCTTGTAGAGCTCGCGCAGCTCCGCGGGCAGGCCTGGGAGCCGCATCACGCTGCCGCCATCAGCGATCAGCTGCGCGCGCGCGTCCGCCGTCCAGAGGCCGCGGTTCACGAGGTCGCGGAAGAGGTGCGGGTTCACGACGATGAATTCACCCGCCTTGACGCGCCGCACGTACATGTTGCTCGTGTACGGCTCGATGCACTCGTTGTACCCCTGCGGGCCGGGGGGGGCGCGGCGGAGGGTTTAATATGAGGCAGGGGTTGGGAGTTAGGGTTGGAGAATGGGCGCGATAGAGGCGCAGTCGCGTCACCGCCGATGGAACGAGAGATGTTGGCTGAATGCAACCACATTTATGGCGAGCAGAGCACGCACGCGCAGCAAAACAACCCGTTAAGACCCCCCAAGCCTGGCCCACGAGACCACCAGAACGTAACACGCGCCTCTGTGAAGCCTCAAGCAAAACTGACCGACACTGCCAAACAGCGCTTTGCGACCGCATTCACCCAGTATGACTGAGCGGCGGACACCATGGGCATCGGCGCCAGCACCAGCGTGCTGCGCAGAGTCACCTCAAGCTCAACCCTCTCATCACACTGCAACACACGCGCCGCTGCAAAGCTTTAAGCGAAAAATGCCAACATTGCCGAGCAACGCTTCGCGAACGCGCACGCACCAGTATCTGAGCTGTGGACGCCGTGGGCATCGGCGCCAGCAGCAGCGAGTTCCGCAGCCCCGTGCGCGCGACCCGCTCCTTCAGGGCCCCCCAGTCCCACCGCCCCCCCGGCGTCCCCCCCTCCTGCCCCCACAGATCAAACTGAAACCGCCCCTGGCTCATGGGACTCCCCTCGTACGAGTCGTAGGGGCCCTCGAATGCGGCGAGGTCCGAGCTCGCCGTGAGCGCGGCGTGGTACATGGTCTCGAAGATCTCCTTGTTGAGTGCGCGCGCGCCGTCCGACTCAAAGGGGAGCCGCATGAGGATGAAGGCGTCGGCGAGGCCCTGCGCGCGATCGAGGGAGATGGAAGTGTGACAATGTCGGTTACTGCATTGCGCTGGCGCGTGTCACAGTCGCGTTTAATTGGCCGCGAGGCCCTGCGCTCGCATGAGGAACGGGCCGGCAGCAAGTATGTATACTAAATAATGCCAGTCACCACGCAGGTATGTACCAATGACAATTATCACGTGCTTTCACAGCCGTGTTTAATGGGTGAGGCGCCAGGCTTCAGAAGGCACGCGGCACACCGCGCAGCGTCTCAGGCGTGCTTGAAGGCCTACATCAAGATCAGTGTGGTGGTGCGCGGGGGTGGCCAGGCTTGCGCCGAGCTTCACGCGAATGAGTGCTTGCAGCGGTCGCTGATGCAGACCACGTGCAGCACGAATGCAGTTTGCGCATTGCTGCAGTGCACGCCAAGCGAGCGCGACACGATGGAAACATGCGTCTCGGAGACTTCACTGTAGAATGTTATCGTAAAACGCGCGCAGACTAGAAGCAGACACGTGACTATGTAGGCGTCAGCCTGGCTTGGCCAGGCCCTGCGCAGCACCAACCCTAACCCTTACCCTAACCAACGTGCGTGACGCCCAGATACAGATTCACACTGTGCTCAGAGGCGGCGACAGAGAGTCCGAATTGGCGCCGGCTCACCTGCACGCCGATGCCAATGGGGCGGTGGCGCAGGTTGCTGCGCCGCGCCTCCTTCAGCGGGTACTTGTTGGCGTCGATGATGCGGTTGAGGTTGCGCGTCACCACTTGAACTGCGGCGTGCAGCGCCGCGTGGTCAAAGTAGGGCTGCGCGGGCTCGGCGCTGCCGCCGCTGCCGCCGCCGCCATCGTCAGCGCCCGGCGGCTTGATGACAAATCGCGGCAGCACCAGCGACGCGAGGTTGCAGACGGCGACCTCGTCGGGGCTGGTGTACTCGACAACCTGAAGTTCAAGGTGAAGAAGGGGGGTGGAGGGGGGGCGCGGGGGGGGGGGGGGGGGGGGCACAGGTGACTAAGAAACCGATGCACTGGAACAGGGACAGGGTGCACACCCAGCTGAGCCAGGTGGTGGTTGCCATGCTGCACTTGTGCTAGACTACGGCCACGTCCGCACCCTGGGGCTCCATGGTCTTAACAATACGCGCCGTGCACACACAACAGCACCGGAGCTCGGCCTACACAGCAGCAACTTCTTTTTTCCTCTTTTTCCCTCAGGCGCTCACACACTCTGCCTCCAAAACTGAATTCACGTTGTCTTCACTCGTGTGTCTTCACTCGTGTGTGTGTCACGCCCAGCCCCTGACCCTAGCCCTAACTGTAACCCTAACTAGCGGCTGCGCTCACCTCGCAGCACAGGTTCGACGACCGGATCGTCCCCAGATTCTGCTGGTTGGACTTGGCGTTGCACGCGTCCTTGTACATGATGTACGGCGTGCCTGTCTCAATCTGCGCGTCCAGGACGCGGTACCAGAGGTCGCGCGCGCGCACGCGGCGCACGTACCGCCCCTCCTTCTCATACCTGCACGCATGGGGTCACAGCAAGGGGGGGAACAAAGGGGGTTAAAAGCGCCACTGACGTTTCAGGTCACTGGGCGTGCCGGGTGGTGCCGCTGCACGGGTGTGTAGGCATCACTGCATGCAGTGTAGGGTACATACCAGCCCTCCGCATGCGTGCCTGCGAGCGGAGCAGCGGTCGAGGAGGGCCTCGCTGTAAGCCATTACACTCTGCGCGCGTCTCTGCAGGCAAAGAGCCGACCGTACTATACAGTACACACTTCAACACTGCAATGGGTGCGGTGTGCTGCGACTCACGCGGTAAGCACCACGCTTCTGATCCGCGGTTGGTGCACGACTGTAAACTCTGTAAAGGCAGAGCGCGTGCGAGTCCGCCCGCACTGCTGGTCCAAGCACACACGCAAGAGCGCCCCCCTCCCCCCCTAAAGGGACCAGCACCCAGCACCAACAGCTTCAACAACAGAAAGACCCAGCGGCAACCCAACTTCAAGAAAGCACCAAGTGGCATACGCCCCAAGCTCGCATCAGAGTGACCCCAATCAAGCACAAGTGCGCGCGCCCCAATCACTCATCAACCGCATCCTAGCGCGCATACGCGCATACACTCGTCTTGAAGTACGTATATGCACACTGAAGTACATATATGCATACATTTGAGCCTTGCCGCTCGTACAGCTCATCAACCCCATCCGAGCGCACATATATATGCATGTACATATACGCATGCATTGGGCCTCACCGCTCGTACAGCGCGTCGAACTCCGGCCCCCACGCGTCAGCGAGCCCCGGGCACTGGTGCGGGCACATGAGCGACCACTCCGCGTCCTCCTCCACCCTCCGCATGAAGAGGTCAGGGACCCACAGCCCATAGAAGAGGTCGCGCGCACGTAGCTCGTCCTTGCCGTGGTTCTTGCGCAGCTCCAGAACCTCCTCCACGTCCGCATGCCACGGCTCCAGGTAGATGGCGAACGCGCCGGGGCGCTTGCCGCCGCCCTGAAACAAGTGGTGGAGGTCAGGGTGAAGTGTAAGTTGAAGTTGAACTTAAAGTAATGTGGAGGTTGCGTGCCACGGCTCCAGGTAGATGGCGAACGCACCAGGGCACTTGTCGCCGCCCTGAAAAGGAGTGGTGAGCAGGGTGAAGTTGAGATAGTGGAGGTTTGAAGTTCGACTTCAAGTATGTGAAGTCTGATGTTGGTGGTGATTGCGCCGGGGCGCTTGCCGCTGCCCCGGAAGGGGTGGTGGTGAGCACGAGCACACAGGGCAGGAGTTGAGGAGTGGTGGAAGTTTGCGGTGGAACCTTAAGTTTGTAAAGATTGCGTGTTGCGGCGCGAGGTGAGCGGCCAACGCGCCAGGGCGCAAGCCGCCGATCTGAAAGGGGGGTGGTGGGCAGGAGTACTCACAGAAGAGAGCGCTTGCAGTGGCCACCGTCACCGTGCACATCCAACGCTGCGCAAGCACGCAGGCGCGGCAGCGCTGCTGCCGCTTCGGTCCCCACACACCCTCCGCGGGGCGCACGCCACGGCGCAGCAGACGGTTCAACCAACCAAGCACTCCTCTGTACCATCCAAAAGAGGGGTTCACGTCACAGCATTAGGCAGCAGCGCTCCGCAGTAGCGCTCGGCGCGCACCTGATCGACGTAGCGCGCGGTCGCGTCAAACACGCGCAGCATGGGGACGAGGCCGTTGGACGTCCCCTTGGTGCCCTTGATGTACGTCCCCTTGGCGCGGATGTCGTGTACGCTGAGGCCAATGCCGCCCGCGCCCTTGCTGATCTGTGCACAGCGCTTTAGGGTGTCATAGATCCCCACGATGCTGGGGGTGGTGCACGAAATGGGGGAAGGGGGGAGGGGGGGCTTAGCACAGTTGTCGTGCAATTGAGCGCAGTCAAGGGAGGTGCGTGACAATGCAGGGCACGGGCTATTGAGGACTGAGGTGCGCCGCCAAAGCAGTCCTTGCGCTTCAATCGAGCTGGCGCAGGCAGCGCTGCTCTCCATCATAGCCATACGCTAGCAGCAGGGCTCACCTACCCACGGTCACGGTGAGGTAGGCAGCAGATGCTCAGCTGTGTCGCAGGCAGCACTGCTCAACACTGTAGCCAAACCCTAGCAGAACGGCTCACCCTCTTCGCCCTCATGGCGAGCAGGCTCAGCTGTATCGCACGCAGCACTTCTCAACGCTGTAGCCAAACCCGAGCAGGAGGGCTCACCTGTCCTCGGTCATGGTGAGCAGGAAGCAGCTGCTGAGCTGCGGATGCGCGGTGCCCGCGTGGAAGAGCGTAGGGCTGGCGTGTATGAAGAACTTCCTGCTCATGAGGTCGTACGTCTCAAACGCGGCGGCGAGGTCGGCCTTGTGAATGCCGAGCGCCACGCGCATGAACTGCGGCGCGAGGGGGTGTGGGAGGGGGGGGGGGGTTACAAGGGTGCAAAGTGGCAGACATGTGATCAATTGTGCATCTGTGCATGGTGTGGCAGCTGTCAGTGCTGGTTGACTGGACATGCACTAAAGCGCAACAGGTGTCTTGCAATAAGCCGCACTCGAACGTCCGCATACATCAACTACGAAGGACCCCATAGACAAATGAAAACGAATCAAAAGATCGTAGAGCTCTAGGTGACAAAGAATGGTCGGCCGCAAGTGCCTTCCACCAACAGCCGTGGTCGCCGCTGCTGCAGAAATCTTCTTTCATGCAGTTCGCCCACTTCATCCTGTGCAAATGCATTCACGGCTGCTGCAGGTCTCGACTCAGGGCAGTAACTTCAACTGAAGAAGTTGCAGGATAACTTTAACTTAAGATGTTGCAGAGGCGACTCACCATATGCTGTGGCCGCTCCACAACCTTGCCGCCAGCG
Source organism: Tribonema minus (assembly GCA_017506865.1). Lineage (NCBI taxonomy): Eukaryota > Xanthophyceae > Tribonematales > Tribonemataceae > Tribonema > Tribonema minus. The sequence continues at coordinate 87,926 of JAFCMP010000501.1, forward strand.
CGCAGCAGGTACGAGCGTTCCAGCGTCTTGAACCCAAAATAGTCAAAGTCAAAGTCGCGCGAGTAGTCTATCTGTGCCTCTATTTCCTCCCTGTGTTCCACCACTATTCTGTACACCTGCGGGGGGAGAAGGGGGACATGGGGGACGGGGGGGGGTCGCAGAGGGCGGATGAAGGTCACGCACTGGACGTCAGCGCTGTCGCTGTCATCACTTTGAAGACATCAACATCAACTGCGCACCTGGCACCAGAACATGGTTCGTTTGCATGGCGTTGAGAGCCATGTGGATGCTCCTGCACGAAGCGGAGCACGGCATCATTTGACATCACCAGTGCGCAAGCTTGCGCAAGGTGCACGTCTCTCATTGTTGCGGTTGGGCTCTGCGGTGGGCAAGGGTCAGACAGCAGCTCTGGGCCGCTCTTTGTGGGCAGTGCGTGCGCATGCTTGCCAGAGGGTTCAGTTCCAGCAACAAATGCGCAGCATTCCTCAGCTTTGTGTCATCATACCCCGCGCGTTCACCCCCTGGCCTGAGCGGTCATGCTGAACCCGGTGATGCTCAACTTTCATGGTCCTACGCGGCTATGTTCAGCCTCATTCAACAGTTTGGGTGCCGCAACAATGGCCGGCATGGTGTGACAGCATCGACTTCACTGGCGCTGGTGTCTTTGCGCAGACACAGGGCGCAGCAGATAATGCCTAGCGCTGCTGACACCGGTCGCGCGCATGGCCCGCTGTAGGGCCTCTCAAGACAAGACGTGCACAGCAGCCTTCAGTGCTGGTGCCCTCACAGCTGGTGTGCGAATTGAATGGCCCACACATTTTTATGTCACACCAAAGTTGATGTTGTTGATCTTATTTTCTTGTTTTAATTTGAAAGGCCTGAGAAAGTTGGAAATCCCACCTTGCCCATTTTCATCAACAGCGCATGTAATGTGAAATATCAGTTCTGAAACGTAAGCAACGTCAGCGTGCGATACAGCACGTGGACAAAGAGGGACGCACATAGCCAACGGGTCAGACAGCAGCTCTGGGCCGCTCTTTGTGGGCAGTGCGTGCGCATGCTTGCCAGAGGGTTCAGTTCCAGCAACAAATGTGCAGCATTCCTCAGCTTCGTGTCATCATACCCCACACTTTCACCCCTGGCCTTGAGCGGCAATGCTGAGCCCGATGATGCTCAACTTGCATGTTCCTGTACTGGCCGTCATGAGCCTCATTCAGCAAGCTGGGTTCCGAGACAATAGACATGGTTTGACCGCAATGACTGCCCTAAGTAGCGCCGGTGACTTCGCGTGTGGCACAAGGCACAGCAGCTGGCAATGCTGAGCGCTGCTGACACCAGCCGCGCATATGTGCTAGCCTGCTGGAGGGCCTTTCCGCATAGGACATGCACAGCAGCCTTCCAGTGGTGATGTGCCCGAAAGTGATCTCGACCCGCTTTTGCAGTGAACACATAAGCAATTTTATCGCGCAGCACGGCGCAAGGAGGGAGGGTGTGTGTGCGTCGCCAACGGGTCAGACAGCAGCTCTGGGCCGCTCTCTGTGGGCAGTGCGTGCGCATGCTTGCCAGAGGGTTCAGATCCAGCAACAAATGCGCAGCATTCCTCAGCTTTGTGTCATCACACCCGCTGGCCAGCCGTACAAGATACTCCTCAGAGGGAGGCTGCCATTGCGAGGCTAACATTCGTACTGAACTCAGTGGATACCAGAGCTCCCGGGTACATAAAAGTTGAAATTGACAATCCGACGGCAGTGCTCCACAGACGTGACTCTCTTTGAGCATGAGGCTGGGTGCGGTTGCTGGTGTTCAATCTGCCAGCGGTCTGCCACACAGTGTCTTGCGCCAAATTTTCGAGACACGATGCACGGGCAGCATGTTGACTGTGAAGTTCCAGAAACGCTGCAGTCAGCGAGCACGCATGGGGTCCAACCCTTAGCGTTACCCTAACCCTAAAATGAGTAGACATCGCGTCACGCGTCCTTGTGTGTGGGGATGTGACCGACTGCTCATCATCAAAAGGCGCATGAAAGGCGACCTTATCCACGGCAGTATACAGGCACATTGATCGTGGCACCAGAGGGGTCTGACAGCGATTCTGATTGCTGGGCAGTGCCGCGCGGAGCGGAGCCTTCCAGGCTTTCTTGGTCTGCAATCTTCATCCCCGGCATCAAGGTCCCAAGCTGAATTCAGACCAAACTTCAAGTTGAAGTCAAACCTTCACTCCCACTTTTAAACTTCAAATTGAAGTTGAACATGCCGCGCGCGCACCCACCTCGTCACTCAGCAGCCCCGCCGCCATCCCCGTCTTGGGGTCGCGGTACGCGTGCAGCTGCGCGGCGGCGGCGCCGAAGCTCGCGTGCGTGTCGCGGTGCAGCGCGCTGACGCTGATGCGCGCCGCGAGGCGCGAGTAGTCGGGGTGGTCCGCGCACATGTACGCGCACGTCTCCGCCGCGAGCGTGTCGATCTCGGCCGCGCCGACGCCGCTGTAGATCCCCTGCGCCACCTGCGGGCGGCGGCGCGCGGCGCGGCGGCGCGCGTGCAAAGGAGGAGCGGATGAGTCATGCTTTTTAAATATATACAGTGATACATACGCCGTATTTCGGGCTGTGCAAGGGTGCCTCTGAGACGCCTGCGCCGCCTACACCGGTCCGTGTCAGAGTGGTTGAGGTTTCTTTGAATTTCAAGACGTGTGGCGCGGTGATGACCGATGCAAGGTCGTCATGCACACGTCGCGTGCGGTTCAGTCTGCGGATATAAAGTTATGACACAATTGCTTCAGCAGGAATGAAGCTCAAACCAACAGCAAACAGCAAGTGTAGAAGTGCTGCTACTTGACCACCGATGTCGGGCCCTACCAGGCATGAGTTGCGGCACATATTATGTGAGTGCCTGGATGCTTGTTGCATACCATATGTACATCACAAATCAGAGTCGAATAACGTGAAAGTGCCTCAGAGCTACATACATATTGTATGTATGTGGGCACTGAAGAATCATTACATGAGATGAGACTGGACCACACAATGTCAAGTGGTGTGAAGTGCCTGCACATGGCGACAATTTGGTGTTTTTGTCGCCCGCACGACACGCTCGGCCTTCAAAGGCTCAATACAAGCACAACAAAAGCACAATTCAAACCGTCACCAATGCCTGCCATTTGATGATGAAGCATGAATGGTGCACTTGCGTTGCACAATGTAAATAGTGCAAGGTTGAACGGCACGACCGGTATATCTCAGGTCAGTGCTGTCTCCAGTTAGAAAGCTCTTTGAAACAGCAAAACGCTGGCTGCACAATTCAAACCAGCATGTGGCTGGTGCCACAGTGAATGACACTATATCCAACAAGTGTTACAAATGGCTTGTTTTGCTGTCAATGCCATGGCTGCCTCAACTGCCATCGACAGCACACAGCATCACGACCCATGGGTGATGATGAAACACCTCAGCTCACACCAGCGCTGCAGACATTGATGTGGCAGTGTGTGGTATCCCAGCATCTACAGTGGAAGGGGGAGTAAGAAGCCTCATCCAGAACACCCAGCCTGTGCCCTAGTGCGCATGGCGGGAGCAGAATGCGCACTGCCCGCCAGCGAGTGTCATTGCTACAGCCATGGTGGCTGAGGGTCGAGGGTCACACCAAACAGCTGCTGCGCCAGTTGCAGATTGCACCATCTGCTTTGCTATGACTTTATTTGCACTGTTTACGCATACATATAGTCAACACACAAAGGGCCACAACTAATTTGGGCAAATCACTTCAGTGCAGGTGTGTCCAAACCTCCCCCTACATGATTACAGGCCATGAGGTCTAGCCTGATGAGGCTGTGGCGGGTTAAACTCCAATTCACTTGTCGTGTGTAGGCGGTTTGAGCTTGTAATTGCAAACTGACAGAAGATCATGACAAAAGACGCCAATTAACTGACTGCCGGGATAGAGAAGTGGAAGTGGTGCTCACTTTCTTATGCTGCAAACACATGGTATATCAGGGTAAAGCAGGAGACGTACTGCACGTGTTATCCCTAGAAATGGTGGCGGGTGTGCAATGGCAACAAGCTTCACCCACCAAAGGCAACCATACAACTCGATCCATCAAAATTGCCGGCTGCGTCAGAGCCGGCCACACCTCCTGACCACCAACTCCAACATGAACACCATTGACCACTCATTGTATGAAATGTTGCGTACCTTTTGCGCCACCAGCACAGGATCTATGTGCCTTTCATCCAGCCCGTTGCACAGCCTCCTGACTCGCGTAACAATCTTGTCGAACGACGCCGGCTCCGTGCGGCCGTCTCGCTTCACCACGTGCATGCGGCTGAGCGCCACATTGAGCTCCTCGTCTGACGCCAGCGAGCTGCTGCTGCTGTCCTCCATGGCTCCTCCAGACAGCTGCATCACAACGCTGAGGATGGCTCCCTGGGACAGTTCCCGAGCGCGACGTGCACGTGGATGTCGATGGTGCTGCACCACAGAAGAGGTCACTACCCGCCATGCCTTTCGCGCCAGGCCGTACTGCTGCTTCTGTTGCTGCTGCCTGCGATTCAGGCCTTGTCGATGTGCCGTTGCCGGTTGTGATGGTGGCGTCCTCGTGTGCTTGGGGTGCACAGCGGCTGCGGTCGTGGAGTCGCTCAACAGTAGTAGCGTGATCGCTGCATCCAGCAGCCGCCGCCTTCCGCGTGGGGACAGGTCCATGACCTGCACCGTGTCGCAGGCGCCGCGGGCTGCACTGCAGCTATCGCACCGTTGCCTTCTCCTCGCCATATCCTCAGCTTGTGGCTTTCCTGCGCTGTGGACTGCTGCCTCTGCCCATTCAGGGTCGACAAGCCATTGCTGTACGGTTTGCACGCATGCAATCGCGTCGACTCATTGCGACATCGCCAGCACTGTCTGTGTTACCGTGTTACAGCTGGCCACTCCGAGACCGCAGCCTTCAATCGAGCCCACCAGGAAGTTCAAACTTCACCCCCTTTATCACGGAATCAACTGCCACTTGCTGAGCTTTTTTTGGACAAAAGGTGTACCTGCGGCGTGCGAATGAGTACATGAGCGCGCCTATGCGGCTGACGGCTGACGGAGCGCAGCGGTACGCATTTGATCTCAAGCTCCAGCAGCATGATCAAGCGGCACCGATTGACACAGTCAACTTCGATCACGATTATGCAGAAGACAGCCTGTCTGTCGAAGCGCCGCCTGCTATCTTGCGGCTCAAAGACGACAGCAGCAGCACTAGTTCTCTACCGCCGGTGCTTCAAGTGCAGCTTCGGCTGATCAGGAAGCAGCTGGCCACAAGGGGGTATCCTGCCGCAGCAACTGCACCTGTGGCTCCCGCTGATGCCCAGAGGACTCAGTCATTGTCTTCTTGTATAGACCTTGGCGCTTCGCCCAACAATGTGGGTGGCGGCGAGCCCTTGCAAGGCTACGAAGGCCTGCTCAGGCAGCTCAGGAGCCTCAGGGCGCAGCTACAAGATGCGGACGCGGCCTGGGTCCTGGACGAGACAGCCACGGGTACTTCGCCGGCATCACACGTGGCGAATAGCGTGCAGAATTCGTCAGTCCAGTGCGCGCTGGCGTCAGTCAGCCCCGCGGCGTCTTCCACATCACATTCGTCACTGACGTCAGTGACGAGCTCATCGGAACACGAGCGGAACAGGCCAGGGGACAGTCAGCTCTTGGAGCAGCAACCTCTGCGTTTGCCCACACGAGAGGATGCAGTGTCCGTGAACGCAGCAGCGCTGGCAGCCTGTCTTGCAGACGTTCGTGAGAGATTAGAGCACGAGACGAGCGCGCGGCAGGCGGCAGAAGACAAGGCGGCGACGCTCCAACTTGAGGTTGTGGCACTGCAGGCGAGCGGTGAACGCGATCGCGAGCACCTGCGCAGCAAACGCGACGCTACAGCAGCAGCACTACAGGAGGCTCTCGCCATGGCCACAGAGGACGCGCATGCAGCGCGTTGCGCTGCCGCTGCCGCAAGCGCTGCCACGGCCGCCGTCAGCGCAACGATGGCCGCACGAGAGCAGCACTGGCTCAGCGAACGCTCAGACCTGGAGGCAGCCGCAGCTGCTGTTTTGCGCAATGAGCGAGCCGCTGCCGCAGCGCATCGCGCGGAGCTTGCGGCGCAGCTGCAGCTGCTGCGCGCAGCCACACAGGCGGCGCAGCAGGATGCTGACCACTGCCGTGGCGAGCTCGCGGCAGAAGCGGCAGCCCATGAGACACGCCTGCAAGCTCAGATCGACGAGCACACAGCGGCGGCGGCGGGGCTGCAGGCGCGCCTTGCAGCGGGGGTAGCGGAGCGAGACACAGCCCTAGCAGCGGCCGCCGAGAGCGCCGACCGCGCAGCACCTGCCACAGCGCACCTCAGGGCAGCAGAGGCCGCAGCAGAGCTGCGCGCCGCCGCTTCTGCGGCAGCTCTCGACAGCATGGCGGAGCGCTGCGCAATGGCGGCGGAGGAGATCGCGGCATGCGCTGCGCAGCGCGGCGCGCTGCGCGCGCCGGAGCAGGCTGCACGGGAGCAGCTGCACGCGCTGTGCGCGACGGCCGCGGCGCTTGCGCAGCAGAGCGCTGCCGCAGCAGCCGTATCGCAGCAGCTGAGAGGCAGTGCTCAGGAGGCGGAGCGCGCGTGTGCGGAACTGCGGCGAGCCAGCGCTGACGGCGCTGCCGAACTCGCCGTGACGCGCCGGCGCGCCGCCGACGCAGAGGCTCAGCTTCGGTCGGAGCTGGCGGAGTTGAGGGCAATGCAGCAGTGTGATGCCGATGAGCCGATCGTGGCGGCAGCAGAGGCAGCGCGAGCGCTGCGCACTGCCACACCCGGTTCAGCGGTAGCGGCGCATGGGGAGCGGGAGGCACAGCCTACGTCGCTGCAATCGCAGCCTGCGGCACGCGCCGCCAGTGACTGCGATGCAGAGCAGGGGCTTATGGCAGGGGAGAACGCGGCGACGCCGCGCGCCCGCTGCCACGAGGCAGAAGTGCCAGAGTGGCTGTTGCATGTGCAGTCTCGTGAGCAGCTCACAGTTTCGGCACAGCAGCAGACGCACGCGCAGCAGCAGCAGCAGGGGCAGCAGCAGCAGCATGCGGCTCCCACTGCAGAGCCTGATGGCAGTGCGTCAGGTGGCGCGCCCGACCTGACCCTGCAGAGCACTGACGCAGCCGCAGCAGACGCCAGCGCTCAGGCGAGGCAGCACGAGAGCCGCGCATCCCGGCACGCCGTCATTGCAGATCAGCTGCGCGCAGGATCCGGCCTAGCGGCGCGGCTGCGCGCGGCAGCGGCGGATGCGGCGGCTGCGCGCGCGCTGCAGGCCGCGCAGCGCGAGCAGCTGGAGGCGGCGGCAGCGCGCTTGGCCATGGCGGAGGAGGACCGCGCTGCTCAGCTGCACGCGGCGGCGCAGGCGCTGCGGCAGCAGCGCCGGATTGCGACTGCGGCGGTGGCGGAGGCGGCAGCGGCGCGCCGGCAGCTGGACGTGATGATGGCAGCTGCGGCGCAGGTGGTGGAGGACGGTGGCGCTGCGCCGCTGGCGGCAGCGGCGCCGCCGTCAGCAGCGGAGGCGGGGGCGGCAGCAGAGGCGTCCGCGGAGGGCGCAGTGCTGCCAGCCGTGGTTGCTGCTAGTGCTGTTCCTCTGGCGGCGGCGCAATGTGCCCTGCAGGAGCGCCACGCGCCTGCACCATCAACAGCGGAGGAGGCGAAACATGGGGATGCAGCGGCAGATGTAGTGAGCTTGCCGCCGCCGGCAGCGCCACGAGAGGCGCAGCAAGTGTGCCCGACAACAGCAGAGCCGGTGGCGGCGCAGCCCTCAACACAACGCAGCGCTGCCGAACATCTGGCCACGGCGGCAGGCGCAGCCGCCTCGCAGCTGCGCGCCGCTGCCGCGGAGGCCGATCTGCGGGAGCAACGCGCGCTATATGGCGACGCGCTCGCGCAGTGGGCGGCGGAGCGCCGCAGCGCTGCTGAGCATGCAGCAACGCTCGAGTATGATGTGGAGCGCCTGAGCAAAGCGCTGCGTGCCGCTGAGCAGAAGGCAGCTGACGCGGAAGCCGCCGCTGCCGTCGCCGCGTGCGGCGCAGCTGCCGCTGGCGACGCGCTGCGAGCGCGGCTCGACGCGGCGGAGCGCGAGCGCGACAATGCCGCCGCCGCAGCAGCAGCGCTCCGCAAGCAGTGTCTGAGCGCGCGCAGCGAGGTCGCCCAGCTGCGCAGCGCTGCCGAGGATGCTGCCGCCGCGGCCGATGCCGCGCGCGCGGAGGCGGCGGCGCACATCTCTCTCAGCGCCGACAGCGCCGCGGCGGCGGCGGGCGCGCTGCGCTCGCAGCTCGATGCTGCGCGGCGCGAGGCGGCGGACGCTGCGCGACAGCGCTCAACTGATGCCGCAGCCATCGCCGCCGCAGGCCTGCAGCTGCGCGAGCTGCGGGAGGAGCTTCCGCGCGCGGAGGCACTCGCCGCGGAGACGCGGGAGACGTGCGATGCGCTCCGTGCTCAGCTGGCGGCATCTGCCACTGCTGCTGCGGCGCTGCGGCAGGCGTCCGAAGCCGCGGCGGCAACGTCTCGTGCTGACGCGGAGGCGCGATTGCGCAGCCTCCAGGCGGAATTGGATGCGGCTGCGGAGCAGCTTGCCGCGGAGCAGAGCCGTGGTGCCGCTGCAATTGCGCACGCGCAGGCGCAGGCGGCGGAGGTGGCGGCGGCAGCGCGCGCTGCGCACGAACGGCTGCAGTCCGACAATGCAAAGCTGGCCGCAGCGGCGGCAGCAGCGGCGGAGCGGGCGTCCATGGCAGTGGCGGATGCGGAGGCACAGCTGTGCAGCAGCATCGGCGCGGAGCGTGCACTGCGCCACCAGCTTGCTCGGGCGCATGCTCACTGCCAGGTGCTGCGCATGGGCCGTGAAGCGATCGCCTCGGAGACCGCTGTCGCGTACGCAGCCCTCGGCGCGCAGCTGGACGCGTCGGAAGCTGCGGCGGAGGCATCGCGGGCGCGCTGCACGTCGCTGGCGGCGGCGGCGGACGCGCTGCGGCAGCAGCTGGCGCAGGCGCGCTGCTCGCTGCTGCAGGAGGGCAGCGATGCTCAGGCTGCCGAGCTCGCCGCGGCGCTCACCGCCGCAGCTGCTGCGCACGAGCGCGAGCGTGTGGCGGATGCTTCCGCCGCAGAGCTGCGCGCTCAGCTGCAGACGCTGCAGCAGGCGCTGGAAGCGACGCGCGCAGACGCCAAGCGGCACGGCGCAGCGGCAGCGAATGCTGCCGCGCAGCTGGTGGCAGCGCGTGCAGCGTGCACAGCGCTGGAGTCGGAGAAGGCGGCGAAGGCGGAAGCTGCGGCGGCGGCAGCAGATGAGCTGCGCTCGGCGGCGGCGGCAGCAGCGGCAGATGCGGAGGCGGAGCTTGCTGCAGCGGCGCAAGGGCAGGCAGCCTCTGCGTCGCGTGCTGCAGAACTTGAAGTTGCTGTACAGGAGCTGGCGGCAGAGGGCGCACAGCTGCGGAGCGCTGCGGCAACGGCTGCGGAGCGGCTGCAGATGGCCGCGGCGGAAGTGGCGGCGCAGCGCGGCGCAGCTGCTGCTGCCGCGGCTGCTGCCGCTGCTCAAGTCGCGGCTGAAACTGCTACGGATGTTGCAGCACAAGAGCAGCAGGCCCTGCTGTCTGCGGCGGCGCTGGCCGCAAGGGAACGACTACAAACAGCTATGGCGGCAGCAGAGGCGCAGCAGCATCACCTGGTGGCAGCTGCGCTCAGCAACGGGCCCGCAGCTGCTCGCGTTGCATCCGTGCGCGTCATTCACGAGCAGCTGCTGACGGAGCAGACAGAGGCAGCAACGGTAGCTGCTGGTGCGACAACCGAGCAGCAGCAGCTGGCAGCGGCAAATGTGGAAGTGCAGCAGGACACAGAGGGCACCATGACCGGCGGCGTGGACGATGCGCTGCGGTCGAGTGCCTTGGCGTTGGCGGACGCGGCGGCTGCGCCATCCAGCATTGCTCAGCAGCGGGCAATTTCGGCTGCGCATCTGATGCAAACAGCTGCGCATGTCGCAAATCGGATTTCCACGCAGCAAGCGCAGTGGCAGCAGTCGATACTGGAGCTGCTGGTGCAGCTGGCGGAGGCAGCCGAGGCACATAAAAGCGCGGAGGAAATGGTGGCTTCTGTCAGATGCAGCGCGAGCGCAACAGCAGCAAAACGTCAGCTGGAGCTGGAGGCGCTACACGACAGCATCAAGCACATGGAGCACTGCCTGCATCCGGTGCAGGCGCTGCTGGCCCCGGTTGGCGCTTTGAGTGAAGGTGACGCTGCTGCCGCTGCTGCTGCTGCGGCGGCAGCGGAGCCACCGGCAGCTGCCGATTTCAGCTCATTGCGGGACAAGCTGGTGGCGCTGGGTGACACCGCAGCCGCTGCGGCGCGCACGTTGCGCCTGCAGCAGGAGGAAGCGCGCAGCGCTGCACAGGCGCGCGAACAGCAGCTAACAGCTGCAACACACGATGTTGAGGCCCAGCAGGCGCGCGCTGCAGCAGCGGAAGCCGCTGCTGCGGAGGCTGCAGCAGCAGCCGCAGCGCTCAAAGCAGAGGCGGCGTCCCTGCGCGCTGCACACGGCGCGCTCCTCCAGACCGCGGCGCGGCAGGCGCGCGCTGCTGCGGAGCGCGATGCCGCCGCGCAGCAGCTGCGGGCAGAGCTGCAACACGTCACAGCTCAGCGCGCAGATCTCGCCGAGCAGGCGGCGCAGTGGCGCGAGCAGTGCTCATTGGCACAGAGCGCCGCTGCCCTGGCAGAAGAGCAGCGCAGCAGCGAGGGCGCGGCGCTGCGCGGCGACATCAGCCGCCTCAACGCAGAGCTCGGGGCGGCAGCGGAGCGCAGCGAGCGGGCGGCAGCGGAGGCGGAGCAGTGGCAGGAGCAGTGCTCAGCGGCAGAGGGCGCTGCTGCCGCGCTGGGCATGCAGCTGCAGCAGCAGTCGGAACGGGAGCGCGAAGATGCTGCGCGTCTGCATGCAAGCATCGAGCGCCTCACAGGGGAGCTCGAAGCGGCGCACGCTGACAGCCGGCGGGCGGCCGCCGAGGCGGCGCAGTGGCAGCAGCAGTGCTCGACTGCTGCACAGTCAGAGGCGAAGCTTCGCGAGCAGTTGCAGCAGGTGCTGGAAGAGGCTTCAGAACTGCGCGCGGACAACGCGAACATCACAGAGATGCTGGCAGCAGAGAGCAAGCGGGCTGCGGCGAAGGCGGGGCTGTGGCAGCAGCAGTGCTCAGCAGTGCGAAGCACCGCAGCGCAGTCGGAGGCGCAGCTGCAGCAGCAGTGCCAGCAGCTGCGCAGCGAGGCAGATGCGCTGCGCAGCGATGTCGAGCGCCTCAACGCGGAGCTGGAGGCAGCGACGGCCGTGAGCGCGCGCGCAGCCGCAGAGGCGGCGCGGCAGCGCGAGCAGCACGCCTTGGCGCAGCAGGCGGTGGCGCTGCTGCAGACGCAGCTGCAGGAGGCTCAGGCGGCGTGCGACGACACCGACAGCCCTGCCGCTGCTGCAAGCGCAGCGCGCCCGCACCGCAGGCGCAGCGAACCCGCTCTGCCGGTCTCAGATCTTGAAACTGCCGCGTCGCCGCGCCGCGCCGCATCGTCGGTGCCCGCTGTGCGTGACAGCGCGGCGCTCCTCACCGGTGCTTATGCTTGGGGACTTGCTGCGCCATTCGGCAGCCCCGGCTCTGCGGAAGACGAGCTGTGCAACGTGCGGCGCCTCGCCAGCTGCCTCGCGGCCGCGCATGAGGCGCTAATCGCCGCCAGGCGCGACGCCGATGCTGCCGCCGCGCTGGGCGCTGCTGCGGAGGCGCAGCGGTGGCGCGCGCGGCTGGCAGAGTGCAACGCGTCGTCGCACGCAGGGCAAGCTGATGCAGCGGCAGCGGCGGCGGTAGCGGTCGAATGCGAGGCTCAGCATGGCCGCACCGATGCAGGCACTCAGTGTGATGACGGTGGCGTCCGAGTCGTTCGCTGCGGCTTCTGTGAAGCGGGTGAAGAGAGTGCAGGGGCATCTGCACTTTCGCCCGGTAGCAAACACGCTGATCGCTTTGGCAGCAGCGGCAGCAGCAGCGGCGGTAGCAGCGGCGGCGGCGGCGGCACTAGTGGCAATCAGCAGCTCACCACCATCAGCTCCCTTGTGCTACCGCCGCTGCTGTCGCCTTTCGAGTCGTCGAGCGTTTGCATTTCGTCTGCGGCACCGTCGCCGCCGCTATCCTCAGCCGCATCCACCGCTACGCATTCCGCGGACGAAGGCGCGCCACCTCTCCCGCTGCAGCGGCGCCACGTCGACAGCGCCAACATGACATCGGCGGCAGCAGCAGCAGCAGCAGCAGCGCCGCCGCCGCCGCTGCGGAGACCGGCGCTGCTCGCGCAGCGCATGCAGCGGCGCCGCATCAACCAGCCGGCCGGCAGCGGCAGCGGCAGCAGCAACAGCGCGCCCAGTGCCATCGGCAGCAGCGGCAGCACGCGCAGCGGCGCCGGCGCCGGCGACGCCGAAGTCGCCAAGCTGCGTGCTGCGCTCGCGGAGCTCGCCGCCAGCGCCGCCGCGCTCACCGCAGCAGTGGAGGCGAAGGAGTGCGAGGCGGCGCAGCAGCGGCAGCGCGCAGCGAGCAGCGAGGCTCAGCGGGCCGCCCTGGAGCAGCGCGTTCTGGCAGTGGCGGCGGCGCACGGCGGGGCGGACGGGAAGTGCGACGCCCTTGGTGCACTCGAGGCAAGTCATTATGCTAGATACAATGAGGGCAAAAGAGGACTGATGTAGGCTGGATTTATTGCGTGACATGCTGCGCAGTGAAGCGCAGCACGCTGCGGCGATTTGCCCTGCCAGGCAGCTGCGCACACAAACCGGAAATGCGGTCCTCTCACGGCCACTGAATAACAAGCCATGACAGGAAGTACTTGGCTTGATGGTTTTGGCCACAGACGTCTGGCCAGCAGAAGTGTGGAAAGCATGCCTGCCGCATGCAACATCGGGTCAGTCGCTCTTCAGCCAGACTGGCACGTCAACCAAGGACACACCAATACGGTGCAAACATCTGACTCGACTTCAACTCCCTGATCGGCGCGACGCAGGCGCGGCTGCGGCGGCTCCGCGACGAAGGCGCGCTGCGCGAGCAGCAGGTGGACCTGCTCTACCGCCAGCTGGAGGACACAGCGCACGAGTGCACGCAGCAGGAGGCGCTCATCCAGAAGGCGCAGCACGAGCTGGCGCTGGCCAAGATGCAGCTGCGGCGCTGCACGTGTGGCGCGCGCGCGGCGGCGCCGTGACAGCCCGCCTCGTGACGGCGGCGGCGACGCGCGGCGTGCCTGCGGCGGCCGCAGCAGCTACAACGGCGGCAGCGGCGGCGCTGGCGCCAACTCCGACTCGGATGACACGTACAAGGAGGACTTGAGCGTGCACGGCAGCAGTGGCGCAAGAGCGCGCTGGGGCGAGCGCAAGCAGTGATGCAGCAAGCGCAGCACGGGCGCGCGACGGCCGAGAAGCATCTGCGGCATTGCGTGGCGCGCACGGCAGCAGCGCAGTGGGAGCGCACTGGCGGGGCACGGCTGCAGCCAGCTCGCTCTCATCCGCTGCAGCAGGATGTGTGGCAATGTACACAAGACGCAGCGGTGCTCTGCAAGAGGCAGCAGCGGCAGCTTGCTTGCGCTGGCCACCGCGCTGCTAGGCTTGCATTAAGGTGCCTGCCATTTGGTGGCAGGCACACAAGGCGTGGTGCAGGCACACAAGGCGCTTTGGGGCAGCCAGTCTTGAAAGCAGGCCGGGAGGAAGATTTGCAACGCTGTTGTGTCCATGCCGGCTGCAGGCCATGTTGTGATTACAAGTGTATATACACAGGCGAAGGGCGATGTCGATATTTACTACTGTAGACAGCGCACAGCAGTGGCAACATGCATCACATAAATGACATGAGCATGATCAGTTTACGGGCCCTGCGTTTCATTTGAGAGCAAATGCACAAAAGCATGTTTTCAGCGGCAGGCTCAGTTCAGTCTGTGCTGAGCCATGATGAAAACTGGAGTTGTGCGACCTCGCCACTGCCCAAGTATCATCCCTATTTGTCGGTCAGCGCTGCAGTAAGTGCTAACATTGCAAGGCACATCAATGCAGCATCTTGCTGGCTTGCGAGCTGGCGAGTAGGTCCACACCCCACAGCCAGGCGATCCATGTAATGCGATGGCAATCTTCAAGCCTTGTGAATGCTGGGTACAATTCATGCGGCAAACTCCAAACCCTGCAGCGGCGGCGTTGATGCGACAACTGTTGTGGCAAATACCCAACTCCGTCCACTCCATGTCGCCATTCAAGTCATCATTTTTCGAAGGACAACAAGCGGCATTGCCCACTTGCAGTGGCGACTCTCCGGAGTATCATCTCAATCCTATTCACAGCCATGTCCTGCTGCATGACCAGCAGAGAATGCGACAAATAGAGTCTCCACCTTCACCTGGGCCGATCTCTGGTCTACATCTATCTGCATTTCACACCATCGCTGATATGGCATCAGCTGCAAAATCTGCATCGGAGCTGAAGGACGGGTGCCATTGCAGCCATGTCTGCACTCCAACGAACATCAGCAATGACGCGGAAGAATCCGCTGCCGTAGCTACCACGTTTGCGCCTCAAACAACCATCAGCGACGGAGCTACAGGGCTGGCGCCATTGCTGCCACGTTCAACAAAGTTTGCGCGTCAGACAACCATCAATGAAGGAGCTGCAGGATTGGCGCCATCGCTGCTATCGGCGCGCACGTCGCCAAGAGCGATGAGGGTCCTGATGACGTCATCTGACAGAGCATAGTGCTCAGTGCGCCTGTCCTCCAAGTCAGCGAGCATCACGTCTGACCACGCGCTGCCGCTGACGGTGACAATGCCCCCCACTAAGCCCACCTGCAGTAGAGGGAGGTGTCACGAAGCACACAGAGTTGGCGGTGACGTTAACATTGTGGTCGGACATTGCATCATTTCATGACGAGACATTGAGTCCTCCTGATAGGTGCAATTTTGGTCATCTGGGCTGCTTTGTGCGCATTTCTGGTGAACACCAACCGTCACATCCACGCATAGTCACGCAGCAGGAAAGGCCGATGACCTCAGCACCAGAGCTTTGAGCCCATGGCAGCAGCATTTCTCAGCAGCATCTACTGTAGGCCAAGCGCAACTTGTGTGTGAGGGTCCACTTGTTCATGAGCGGAGCAAAGGAAATTTACCCCTCAACAGTGACATGCGTGGCTTGCAGTCATGCTGCAGCTGCCCAATGCATGCGCAACCAAAGAGCTAATAGCTGTCATGATCGTGGCCTGACAAGTGCACATGGTGGCCTGACAAGCGCAACAGACACAGTACACATCACGAACGACCGCCACTCTACACCTGCGTCTTGTCGGCGACGTGCAGCGCGCGGTGCCGCAGCCGCGACGGCACGCGGAACGTCCGCGCTTGCTGCGCCACCTCCGCCCACGGCACCGCCGCCATGGCAGCCGCCAGCGCCGCCGCCCCCGCCTTATCGCTGCTGCCCGCGGCCGCATCTGCGGCCTTCGCCAGCGCCGCCAGCACGCGGGCGCAGTGCACGAACGTGATGGCATCAGCGCCGCCGCTGCCGCCGCTGCCGCCGCCGCTGCCGCCGCTGCCGCCGCCGCTGCCGCTGGCGACGAGCGCCTCGCCCACGTCGCACGCGAGCGCCGCGGCGGTGGCGGCGTCGCAGTGCGCGTGGCGCACCGGCACGCACGGCAGCGCGGCCTCCAGGAACAGCAGCGCCGCGGGCGGCAGCGGCCTGCGACCATCCCCCCCTCCAGCAGGGCCGTAGTGCAGCAGCAGCGCCTGCAGCAGGAAGACCGTCCAAGGCTGCGCCGAGAGCGGCGGCGGCGGCGGCGGCGGCAGCGGCGCAGCGTTCGGCAGCGGCGCCACCGCGCACGGCACGCGCCACAGCGCCGCGAGCGCCGTGAACCCCGCCGCAGCGCACTCTGGGTCCGCCATCCCTTCCACCAGCCAGCCCAGCAGCGCCAGGTGCAGCGCGCGCGCGGCATCCAGCGCCACGTCGCCGCGCATCGCCAGCGCCGCGATGCAGTACGCGGCGTGCCGCCCACGCGTCTGCGCCGCGCCGTGCGGCGGCGCGCCCTGCGAGCGCGCCAGCGCCGTCGCGAGCGCGTCCAGCGGCGGCACTGCGCCGCCGCCGCCGCCGCTGCTGCCGCTGCCGATGGACTGGTCGCGCAGCGCGGCAAGCAGCAGCAGCGCTGCGTGCAAGCTCGCGTACGTGAGCGCCGGCGCGGCGGCCACAGCGGCGTTACTGAGGGGAGCGTCGTCACGGCAGCTGGCGCACGCGTCCCACCAGGGCTGCACGCGCAGCCAGACGTCCTGCAGCCGCGCGGCGGCGC
Organism: Tribonema minus; assembly: GCA_017506865.1. Lineage (NCBI taxonomy): Eukaryota > Xanthophyceae > Tribonematales > Tribonemataceae > Tribonema > Tribonema minus. Next base: position 104,246 of record JAFCMP010000501.1, read on the forward strand.
CGCTGCTGCCGCGAGGGGAGCCGCTGCTGCCGCTGCCGCTCTGCGCCTCCGCATCTACGCCATGCGTGGAGAGCGCGACGAGGTTGATCAGGTTCACTGCAGCGCACAGAGCAGCCCCAGCGCTGGGACAGGAGAGTGGGCCGTTGAGCTCGTCGAATGTGCGCGCCGCGCACGCCGCCGCTGCGCCCACTAGGCTATCAAACTCTGCGTTTCGCTGCGCCGGCGTCAGCGCCTCGCAGCGCACGGCCACGCACGTGCAGCTGAGCTGCAGCAGGTCCTCAAGCGCGGCGGCGGCAGGCGCGCTGCGCGGCGGCGGCATCGCCGCGATGCAGCCGGCCAGTGCGTCGGCGAACCGGCATGCGCTGCTGCCGCAGCAGCTGACGTCAAAGAAGGTGTTGGGCTCCATGTGCAGGATGGAGGCGATGCGCTCTGCTGCTGTGCCGTCGCCGCTACTCCGCCTGTCATGTGTGCTGCCGCCGCCGCCTGCGGTGCTGCCGCTGCCGCCACTGGTCTCATCTCGCAGCACGTCCAGCGCCGCTGCAGCTAGTGCTGCCTTCAGGCAGCCGTCACCCCCCACCAGCAGGTCGGCAGTTACATCCAGCACGCGGTGCATCGGCGCGAGCCGCAGCCACGTCATGAACGCGTCCTGTTGTGCAGGTCCGCTCTGGCTGCGCAGCAGCAACAGCTGCGCGGCGGCGCCTGTGCTGAACGCGCTGCTGCTGACCAGCTGCGCCGCCGGGCACCGCATCAGCATGGAGGCCGCGGCGGCAGCAGCATCCTCCGCTTCCGGCGACAGCGCGCGATCGCCAGAGTCCGCGGGCTGCAGCACTGAGAGCGCAAATAGCGCCATGGCAGGATCGTGGATACGGCTCATTATGTTCACCGCATCGGCGGCAGCAGCGGTCGAGGTGAACACGTCCGGCCTGCCCGCCGCTGGCGCCGCGCACCACAGCAGCAGCAGCAGCAGCGTCGGCGCGCCGCCGCCGGCGTCGGTGCTGCCATCGCGCAGCAGCAGCTCACGGGCGTGCTCAAAGAGCGTGCAGCGCGCCGCGACTGCGCCTGTCCACCGCTTTAGCGCATGGGACAGCGCTCGCGCGATGGCTTCGCGCAGCTGCTCTGCAGCGCCACACCTGCCGCCGTCGCCGCCGATGTCCCCATCGTCGCCGTGCGCAGCAAGGCCATGCGCTGCGGCGCACGCACAGAGCACTGTCACGAGCGCATTCTGCAAGGTATCGCTGGCGCTGAGGGTGTCGGCTCCATCGAGCGCTGCGCCCTGCTGCTGCTGCTGCTGCTGCTGCTGTTGGAACCCTCTCCATAGTCCCAGCAGCCACGCAACAGCGTCCCCTTCAAGCAGCTCGTGCAGGAGGCGGGCTGCACACTCCGCAGCATCAGCGGCAAACGCCTCGCTATATGTGCCGCCGCCGCTGCCGCCGCCGCCGCTGCTGCTGACGCGACAGTCACCGTCTGTGGCCACAGAGCTTGCGCTCTCCGCCAGCTTGAGCGCTGCTGTGAGGCACGTCACATAAGACATGCACGCGCTCCCTGCGCCATACGCGTCGCGCCCCATGATCGAACGCTGCAGCGGCAGCGCAGCCCTCTCAAACACCTCCAGGGCGCCCGAACTGCAGCCGCCGCGCGCGCGCACCAGCGCGTCTGCTCCTGCGCGCGCCGCCGCCGTCGCCGCCGCCGTGCCGCTGCAGCCAGCGGCGGGCAGAAATCGCGTGGCGAGGTGCGCATCTCTCCCTCCGCTGCTGCGCTGAGCATCCTTCAGGTCCGCTCGTGCCAGGTCCATGAGCACCGACAGAAAGCCGCAAGCGCTCGCTGCCAAGACCTCGTGAGCGCCGCCGCCGCCGCTGCCGCCAGCTCCTGCGCCGCAGATGCCAGCGAGCCGGCCGCCGCCGCTGCCATCGCCGCTGCCGCCACTGCTGCGGCTGTCAGTCCTGGCGCTCAGCTGCAGAGCCTCCTCGGCGTGAGGCAGCGCTCCGGCGGCAGCGCGCCACATGGCGGCGGCGTCGCGCGGCATGTCCACGAGCCCTGCGCCGATGGCTCGCAGGACGTCAGCAGCAGCGCTCAGATTAGTGGCGCACACGCGCGCCTGCGCCTCCACGCCGCCGCCGCCGCCGCCGCCGCCAGCACTGCCGCCACTGTTGCCCTTGACGGATGAGGCTGCACTGTCTACGATCTGTGATAGGATGGCGGCGATGGTGCCGGAACTGCGGGGCGGCGGCGTGAAGCGCAGCGCTTGCAGCAGCAGCTGCATCGCGAGCTCGCACGCGCGCAGCACGTCGGCGTTGTCAGGCGCTGCGCCGCCGGCCGCCGGCAGCGCGCGCACGGTGCCGAGCAGCAGCGGGTACATGATGCCCTGGTGCAAGGAGGCCGTGTGCAGGAGGGCGAATGCGTCAGGGCAGTTACCAGAAGATGTGATTTTCTGATTTTTTTTTTTTCAATGGTGTGCACATGCACATTGGCAGTACTGGCTTTGACTGCAGGACACTGATTTTAGCGCGTGCAGAAGCTGTATAGGTGAGCGTCGGCGACGTCTGGACAAGACGTGGGCTACCTGCGCGTGCGGCTGCAGAGCGGGCACGGCCACTGCATCTGCCGGCGCTTCACGGCCATGGTGATGACGCGCTGCCTCGTGTGTGCGCCACACACTCGCGCACCGCGTACGACGGCGCACTGCGTCACATGCAGCTCGCTGCCACCGACGCCATTCACGGTCGTGCGTGCAAGCATCATCGTCATCTCGCTGGGTTCAATGCACACGCAGCACGGCTCGGCACCGCCAGTGCTGCGCCAAAGACTGCTTTGTCAAGCGATAAAATGCGGCATTGACAGACGGCAGGCCAGGTTGGGCCAAGTGCGAACACACAGTGCAGCCGCAGATTCATCGCGGACCACATTGGCATGTTACCACCGCTACCATTGCGCGCTTGCGCTGCTGCCTTACCTGATCAAACAAAGGCGCGGCAAAGTACGCTGCGGGCGCCGCCGCCGCGAGCGCGCACAGCGCCTCTAGCGCTGCGTCGGGGACCGTTCCGTCGCGCGCCGCCAGCGTCGCGCGCACCGCCTCCGCCAAGAAATCCCCCAGTCCCGCACGCAGCAGCGGCTCCGACAGCGCCGGCAGCGCGCCGCAGAGGTAGGCGACGAAGTGCGCGGCGGCGCTGCGCGCGGCGGCGGCGGCGGCGCCGAGCAGCAGCGGCTTGAGCGCCCACGGCAGCGTGGACGTGCCATCACCCTCGAAGAGCGCGGCGATGGGCTGCGGCAGGCTGGCGCCGGTTTCGCGCTGCGCGGCGGAGGGGAGTCCGTGGCCGTTGAAGGCGGCGGCGGCAGCTATGGTGCTGTTGCTGTTGGGGCGGACCCAGTCGCACCAGTCCGGGTGGCGCGCGCGCGCCAGGCAGTACCTGCCGCGGGGGTTAAGGGCGCGTTTGAGACCACGTGAGGACATGACGCTGCTCTGGCTGTGCGCGCAGGTTCGTCTTGGGTGCCTGTACGGCACTAGGTACGACACGGTGTGAAGCCGGTACTGGTACGACATTAGTGGCGTGCAGGTACCGAGATGCGTCCTCGTACAGTTATCAGGATGCACTGCATCGCCAACACCTGGGCGCACATGGCACGCATTGCAGGCGTCATTGTAGCGGAGAGGCTGTGTGGACCAAGTGCGTAATGCGCGTCAAGCAGGCTACAACCCTCAACTATAGTTATGCTCAAGTGCAAAGCACGGAAGCATCGCTGACCTAGTTGCAGCTGCCATATAGTGTGCTGCGTTAATCTGCACGGCGTCTCCCCGGTGCGCCGCCAGCACGCGCGGCAGCGCCAGCAGCAGCGCCACGAAAGGATCGCTCCGCCACTCGTCGTCCCTGCTGAACTCGAAGCCCCCGTCCTCGGCTGTTGCGTTCAATGCCCCTACCACCTCCAAGCACACATACAAGATGGTGGCGAGGGTCTCCGATGAGCAGGAGCCTCTGCAGGCGTAGCTGGCGAGCGCATCGGCGAAGGCGTGGATGCTCGGAACGGCGAGGTAGGCCGGAAGATCCGTGCCGTCGCCATGGCTCTCCAGCAGTGTGCATAGAGCGAGAAGATGCGAGCTTGCGCGTGGAAGCCCCAGCGTCAGCAGCTTCTGAACGAGCGTGGTAGCGAGCTGCTTGACGTGAGGCTGCAGTCCGCTCTGCAGGCTGTCGAGGCACTGCAGCGCGGCATCCACCACCGGCTCACTGGAAGAATCAAGACCCACGACGACAATGGGCAGGATTTTGAGCTCGATCACCCTCGCTGGCGGGTTGGCAGCCTGCAGAGCATCAGCAAGCTGGCGCATGACGCCCTGCTGCCTGCAGGTGGTGGCATCGCCACCGACGACCGCGGAAGCGGCGCAGTCAACACAGAAGACATCGCCTCCTGGCACGCGAAAGGTGAAATGGTGGCCACGGTGAACTGCTGCGAAACCCGGCTGCGCCTCTTGAGTTTGCGATGGCATGCACGCTGCTGCAGCTAAGTTCTCCTGGCCTTGATACTTATCACTCCATTGATGTTGACTGAATTTCACTGAAGTTGCACTTGAAGTTCAGGTTCGTGACACTCCGCACTTGAAGTTCAGGGTAGGACATTGAAGTTACAGTTCTCATCGCGCCAAAAAAAATCGCATCATGCATGGCACAAGACACAGCATTCCAAATCAGGCAGGAAGTAATAGTGTCACTGTGATTTTTTGCAGGTAGGTCGCCAGAGGTTTGATGTGGGACTTGACTGAAATGTAGGATATTTGCACATGAGGAGCCTTTGTGTCGCACTTCTTGTGGTGCTGTCCGCAGCTGCCAGTGGCAGCCATGCAAACACTACTAGCGTGAGCACCCTGGCACTCATCTGTCTATCCAATGCTATGTACCTGAGTGACTTTCGATGGGCTGCAAGCTAGGCTAGGATCATCTTAGGATCAAATATGCACCTGCTGAAGTTTGCCCTACACAAAATAGCATACTTGTACATGCTGCAGAGTGGCAACGAGAGTCGTGGTCTGCGCCGACTAGCATCTGCACCCTTCTCCCCCTTGGTGTTTGGACAACCAGCCCTGCTACTGCAACTGTGAGCAGCAGCAAAGGACAGCCCACGACCCAATCGAGTATGCCAGCAGACGACTGCCCAAGTGTAGCCCCGCCCGGTCCCATCCACGATGCGTGCAGAAGGCGAGAGCGCATGCGTGCCAGGCCCCACAGGCATACCCAGCACCACCACAGCATGACCACACGTGCGGCGCCATCGTGCCCCCGACCCCTTGCACCGTCGTCGCACCCCAAGCAAAGCGCCACCCTCCCTCAAGGCGCACGCACTCGCGCCAGGAATGGGTTCTGACTCGACCCCAGGAACAGGTAGCCCGTCGTAGGGTGCCGCAGCGCCGTGCTGACGAACGGCACGCGCCCCGTGGGGTCGTGGTAGCTGGCCTGCACCTCTCCCGTCTGTGCGTTCAGCTCCAGCACGAGGCCGTAGCGCGGTATGAGCCGCTCCATGAGCACCGGGCCGAGCAGCGCGACGACCGCGGAGCGCGCCGCCGGCGGCAGCCAGAACATGTAGTGCAGCAGCGAGAACGGCTTGGCGGCGCGCGTGCCGACGCCGATCAGGAGCGTCGCGGCGCCGCCGCCGCCGCCGCCGCCGCCGCTGCTGCCAGCGGTCATGGCTGCAGGAATCTCGCTGCCGCGCTCGACGGACTCGTCGCTCTCGATGACCTCGCCGCCGCCGGCGTCGGCGCCGGAACCGTCCTCGTACGGCGCGCTTTCCTCGAGGTTGTCCGCAAAGCCGGGCAGGTTCGCGGCGAGGACGCGCACGTGCGGCGGCAGCGCGGCGCCGCTGCAGCGTGTCAGCGCCGCCGCCGTGGCGCTGGCGTCGCCGGCGTCCGCGGAGAGCGCGGCCAGCGGCACCTCGAGGACGCGGAAGCGCAGCGACTCTGCGATGAGCGCTGTCGTGCCGTTGCGGATGACGACGCCGTTGGCAAAGTGCAGGCCGCACAGGAGCGTCTTGAGGGAGCCGTCGGCGGGGTCGAAGCGCAGCAGGCGGCCGCGCGGCGCGGCGTCCAGGATCTCCAGCTGCGGCGCCGGAGCACGCAAATGAAGGTTAGGATTGATAGGCATGTAGGTTGGCTGCGGCGCCGGAGCACGCAAATGAAGGCTGGGATTGATGGGTACGCAGGTTGGAGGTGCGCGGGACTTTGAGAGCGGTGGCGCTGGCGACAACTTGGCGAATGAGTGCATCTGTCGAATTCCGTGGCGGGCATGCGTAAGTGCCGTGCAGCTTTGCTAAATCGCGACCTGATTGCGCTGGAAGTCGGCAGTTGCTCAGTGACAGCAGCACTCATGCAACAGCTCCAAGTACCCGACACTAGCAAACGATGACACCATGCGCCATGCGCTACGCTTGCGCATCATGAGTGTCGCGCGGTTCCACTGCCCAAGACAGTTTGTGATCACGTACGCTGAGCATTGCAGAAACTCTCTGTGAGATTGGAAATGCGTGCTGTGGTCTAGTGAAGCGACACCAGCCACACCAGCAGTACGCACTACCACCCCTTGCACCCCGGCCGCTCCACATCAGCAATCACTCAACGTTCACAACATCGCCACCAGGCTGGCCGAGCGTCAACTGCCGCAAATCACAAGCGCCACTCCCAGCACACGCATTCGACCCCCCCCCCCTCCCCCCCCCCCTGCGCTCACCCTGTTGTTGAAGCGCGCGTGCTTCCAGCTCGAGTCCGTGATGAGGAACGTTCCGTCGGGCGCCAGCGCCAGGTCGTTCAGGAAGCGCACCGGCCGCCGCGTGTCGCGGTGCGCGCGCGCGCCGCCCGCCGCCGGCTCCGGCACCGTGCTCGCCGCGTCGAACAGCTGGCGCGCCGCGTGCCGAGCGCTGACGTCCAGCGCAAATAGGCCGTGGTACGCATCCAGAACGTAGAGCGTGGCGTTGGAAGCAACGAACTGCAGCCCCAGGGGGCGGCCGCAGCGGCGCTCCGTGTCCTCGCTCGCGCCGCGGTTGCGCGCGCGCGCTGCCGCGGAGCACTCGGCGCGCAGCTCTGCGCGGGGGCGGCGGCGGCGGCGGCAGTGCACGGTGTTGTGAGTGACAATGGTGCATTTCGAATATGTTGAGAGATGTTGAATGGCGTGTGAATAAGGTTATGCGGGCGTGCGCTGCGGCGGCGCCGCGAGTCTGCGCTCGAGCGGCAGCGACGTGAGCGCGCAGGTGCGAAACAAGACTTCAGGCCGCAGAGGTCAAGCTGAGCATTGCTACGCTGTGTGCAGCTGCATTGACAGCAGCGCTCCGCACCCTGCCTAAGGCTGCAGACGCGCGCGCCCATTGCCGCATAAGGGGGGACGGACAGGTTTACGCTCTGCAGTTCTTGGTCCTAGCGACTGTAAGCTACTTGAGGTTGACAGCAGTGATGCGTCAAGCTGCGCACATGCGCCGCAGCCGCTCTGCAAAACCGACAAGGACGTCAGAGATTACGCATGCGAAACGCAGCCGCGAGGCGTGCACATGTGCCTCGAATGAGAGTGGGGATGGGCATACCATATCGGCATTGACGTGGTGCAAGAGTGAGCAGTGCGCGGCAGCGACGGTCGCAGAAGCGGTGGCATGCTCGTGGTGTAAATCTGCACGTCACTGATGGTGCTGCACTCAGTACCATGAGCGCAACGGCTTGTGCACGGCGGAACAGTCGGTGCATGGATCTGCGTGGTGGTGCAGTAAATCCGCCCATGTTTACGGTGACATGCTGGCCGAGCGCGAGCGGCAACAGCAAAGGACCTGGCGAAGGTTTCGAGCCTCTCGCATGCCGTTCCACACACGACGCTTGCACCTCACGCAAACTACTCAGGGCGCGAGCGCAGATAACCGCTGCAGGAGTTTACACGGACGCCCGCTCTGGGTACCTGGGCACAGACACTAGACACCAGAGCGAGACGGTGAAGGGATTGATGAAGCGCGCCATAGGCCTCCGGCATGTAGGTATGTAGCCGCCGTACCCCACTTGACCACCCTGCCAAATACCATCACGCCTGTGCTGGCCAACGGTCTGGCTTGACCCCAGTGGCACACCACACTAGCACATAGTCATACAACACGATTGCTTCTGAAGTATACTTCTTGAAGTTCAACAGGGCAGAGGCACGTCACTAGGTGCTCCGTGCTCACCCTTGCCGCACTCCTCCAGGCCCGTCTTCGCGCCCGCCTCACGGCACTGCGAGGATAGGAAACCGCCGACGAAGAACACGGTGCGCAAGTCCTCGCCGCGGTCGTTGAGCATCACCACCCGACCATCTGCGACGCGCGCGTGCCGCAGGCGGGTGCGGGGGTCAGGCGCGGCAGGGGCCACGTTGCTCTGATGACGTGATGATGTGCTTGTGGTAACAGTGCATGATTTTGCAAGGTGGAGAATCAACACCCTGCCTGTGGTTTTGAGATGAATTATCGTACAAGCATTGAGGTTGAGGCTTGGGTGACGCGCCGGACAGCTGGAGGTTCAGTTGGTTGATCACAATCATGCCGGGGTATATGCCTGAAGTGATTATGAGTAAAAAAATTATTGAAGCACAACTAGCATAGTGAAACCTTCCCTTTCCATCTACGCACTCTGAGCATATGATTGATGTCTCTATTGAGTTTGGGTCTCAACCTGGTTTGGTCCGCAGGCGTGCACGACCCCCAAGCGCTACATGCCGCATGCACTAGCATTTCAGTCAAACCTACGTCATTAAATGTGCTCAACCACCAGTCGCATATGGCACACGGTGCTGTTGAAAGCAGCAGGAATATGGCCCGAGGTGTTGGTGCATGGCCATGTGTCAAACATGACAGCGTGTGCGGGGGACGCGCATGCGCGATGGCACTAGCAGAGAGCACCTGCCAGTATATCATGAGCGCATGTCAGCACTACATGCCTGACACAGCTGGTCTCTATGCAAGCCCCACAGCTGTGCATGGTTTCTGCACGGCTGTGAAGCGGTGCAAGTATCCACAGTGTGAAGTCACATTGACAGACGTGCCGGCAGCAACTCTCAAACTATGCAATGCAGCATCATCGCTCACCTGCCAGGCCTGTGTAGATTGAGCCATCTGCACCCAGGGCGAATGCTTCTGGGCCTACTGTTTCATTGACGTGGAGCAGCTCGGCGTTGATCAGCACCTCGTTTGGCGCCAGAGCACCGTGAAGAGATGGCGGTGACGGTACCTGACTCCACGGAAATGGCTCCAGTGGACTCTTGGATATCCTTTTACCCACCATGTACCCCAGGGCCGCCACAGCTATTGCCAGCAGTAGAAGTGATTGCCCCCCCATGTTGTGCGCTGGGGGTCGGAATTGCCTTCGCTGCGTTCAGTCAGTGATGTGCTGGTAATCTGCTGCGCGACTACCTCGCACGGTGGCGATAGCTCTGTTAACTCACTTGCAAGCTTCTCTTTCTTTAGAAAGAAGATCTTACCGAACTGCAACTTCGACAGTTGTCAGTTGAAGTGTGAACATTATACCTTGTGCGTGGAACGTGAGGTGTGTGGCCGTACCGCTACTGGCTCACTTAACATGCTGCGGCCAGCATTCCGATGGGTTAGGCGAGTCCAGCCCGGCAGCGCTGCCGGCGCCTTTACTTCACGCCACTTGAACAACAGTGCCAGCACCGCGGCCCCAGACAATGACAGTGCCCCTAAGCTTCCTCCAGAAGTCACCATCGTGGAGGTAGGACCTAGAGACGGGCTTCAGAACGAGCGTACCCCCATCAGCGCAGAGAGCAAGATTGGCTTCGTCAATCGCCTGGCTGCAGCTGGCCTGCGAAGAATCGAGGCGGTGTCATTCGTGAGCCCCAAATGGGTGCCGCAGATGGCAGATGGAGCGGCGGTCATGGCTGGCGTAGATCGCCCCCCAGGCGTCCGCTACATGGCCCTGGTGCCTAATTTGAAAGGCTTGGAGGGAGCGGTGTCCGCCAAGGTGCACGAGGTGGCCGTCTTCGCCTCCGCCTCCGAGACCTTCAGCCAGCGCAACATCAACTGCACCATCGCCGAGAGCATCGAGCGCTTCAGGCCCGCGTGCGCCGCCGCCGCCTCCGCCGGCCTCCCCGTCCGCGGCTACATCTCCTGCGCGCTGGGCTGCCCCTTCGAGGGCGCCGTCCCCCCCGCCGCAGTCGGCCGCGTCGCCGAGGCGCTGCTCGCCGTCGGCTGCGCCGAGATCTGCGTCGCGGACACGGTCGGCGCGGGCACGCCGCTGCGCGCCGCCGCCGCGCTGCGCGCCGCCGCCGCCGCCGGCGTCCCGCTGCTGCGCCTCGCCGCGCACTTCCACGACACGTACGGCCAGGCGCTCGCCAACATCCTGACGGCGCTGCAGATGGGCGTCACGACGGTCGACGCGGCCGCGGCGGGGCTCGGCGGCTGCCCGTACGCGCCCGGCGCCACCGGAAACGTCGCCACGGAGGACGTCGTGTACTTGCTCGAGGGCTGCGGCGTGCGGACGGGCGTGGATCTGGAGCGGCTGCTCGACGCGAGCGACTACATCTGCGGCGCGCTCGGCGGCGGCAGGCTGCCCGCCGCCGGCGCGGCGCGCGCGCTGCTGCTCAGGCGCAGGGCTGCGGCGGGTGCGGCGGCGCAGCAATAGCAGCGGCGGCGCCGGCGGTAGGTCCGGCAGCGCCGGCGGTAGGTCCGGCGGCGCCGCAACAGTGGCGGCAGCGTGCTGCTGCTCAAGCGCAGCGGCGGCGGCGGTAGGTCTGGCAGCGGCGGCGGCGGGAGTGGTGGAGGCGGCTGTGGAGGCGGCGGCAATGAGGCGACGACACACATCACTCTGGGGGGCAATTGGCAAGCTGGCGTCCTTGGCGCAGCGCGTGCACTGCTGCTCAGGGCCCGTTTGGCACCGCAACAGCAGGGTCAGTAGCAGCGGTGAGAGCTAAGATCTGCAGGGTACGGATGCCCTTGGCAGGCGCGGCGCGCGCTGCTGCTCCTGCGCACGGTGGGTCGCAGCATCAGCTGCATCAGTGACCAACACAGTTCGCTGACGGAGCAATCGTCATGCTTTCACCGCCTTCGACATTACAGCTCTTCCCCACAGCTGTGGGTTTTCGCTCGGCTGCAGCAAGTGCACTCGTCAAGGTGCAGTCGAAGTCTAGGATGCAGAGATGTAGCATGTTGCGCCCAACGGCCGCCGGTGCCAGATGTGCTTGCACGCAGGCGAGCTTGCGTCAGGCTCAACGAGGCTGTTCACAACCTGCGCGGACCATACCATGTATATAGAAGGCACCCGCTGTGAGACCTTAGAATGTTGATGCAAGCTGCTTGTGATGCATTTGCACAAAGTCAACTTTGAAGTTGATACAGGAGGGCGGCGGCAAGGCACCAACCTCGGGGCATTGGCAGCCGATGGCCAGGGCCTGTCCATCTGCTTGCCAGATCAGAACAGCAGCTACCTTGTGGTCATGTGTATAGACATTGTACAGAGCCCGCCATGTCTTAGCACTGAAAAACGCGCTGACATGGTGTCCGTGCGGGTGCTTGACAATGGCGTACATGCCACTACAACAAAGGCGCGCAGCACCGTTGCAAGCCACATGCACAATCACAGTTGCTGCAGCATACGCCAGTTCCTTTCATAATTGAAGTTGAGCATTGGCTCCCCCAATCATCGAGTGCCGCTGTCCAAGTACTCAACATGTGCTGCTGCTTACATGCGCTTGCGTGCCTGCATGCATATGCACTGCATACTCCAGAGTGCCACCTTTGAATGGCTTTACTACTGAGCACTGATGACTGTCACTTGCTCATGTGGTCCACATGTAAGAAGTACCTACAGCATGAAGTTGCAATGGCGCCATGCAGAATTGTGTAGCGCGCGGCGAAAGCCTGCGCCTGAACCGCCGTCGCTGCACACAAAGTGCCAACACGCAATGGCGCTGCCAGCAATGACTGTTGTCAATGAACATTGTACATCTGCTCCGTGATCTTGCAAGTAGGCACAGGCGGTGGCGTCACAAGCAACATTGCGGCACGAAGAACAACTGCATGGCAGAAAAGGCGATGGACTGAGATTGAGGTTGCGCCTGTATGAGGACGGAGCATAGTTGTTAAAATGATCCTCCGCCATTGTAAATTTATGATGCGCGTGCATGGTCGTGGTACCTTTGTAGAATGAACGCGCGATGCTGCACCAAGGCGACGCCGTCGTCGCCGCTGCACTACCAGCAGTAGCTAGCAGCAGCACCACTGCACCAATTGAGCCGCTGTACAACCCCCGGGGCACTGCTTGCACCGAAGCCCCCAGTCGCATTACTCAACAACTCGATGCTTTTGCCTCAGCGCGTGCAGCAGTACTCAAATACGTTGCTGAGCACCTGCACTCCTACAGAGGACTACATGGAGGGGCCTGCGTGCTGTGTACTCCAACACTCTGCTCCCAGTCTATGTGACCACCGCTCAGAAATGTCTCTTACTGCCCGTCCGCCGCTGTAAACGCCCGTGGGAGTATGTGCTGGTCAAACGGACGGGCCTGACGGACATCACATTGCCCGGACGAGGGGGAAAACTGGAACTTCCGCGATCATCACGCCAGTCCTGTAAAGTGTTTGATTGCGAGGCGCGCCCTCTCCCTTGCATGCCAACCAACGCGCCTCCTCCTCCTACGCGCTGCCGCCTTACTCCGCAGCCTCCTCATCCCCCCCCCCTCCCCCCGGCTCCGGGTGCTTGGGGTCAACGCTGGTGCCGTCCGGCCAGACGTCAATGTAGTCAGCGTCGGGCCAGGTGATGGCGCTGACGGCCTTGTAGCGGCGTGCAAAGTCGGCGTAGGAGAAGCCCTGGCGCCGCACGCAGAGGTTCTCCTCCAGGCCCAGGTACGTCACCTATTCCAAGTTGCGCTTGGCCACCTCGTACCCGAGGAACAGCGCGGCGTTCGCGGGGAACGCGCGGACGCACGTGACGGTCACGCCGGCGAACAGCGCGCGCGGGCCGCCCGCGGCGACCAGCGGCCGCGCCACTGCGCTCAGCGACCGCGGCCCGTGGGGCGTCACCTGCAGGGAACAAGCACAGTTCATGAAGACGAATCAAAAGACCGTAGAGCTCTAGGTGACAAGGCGTGTTAGCCGTCAGATTGAACGCCTTGCGCCAGTGACCGTGGTCATGATTTGTGGACGTAGATCAGATCGGGCCAGGACGGTTCAGTGTGGATCAAGTCGTTTCAGGACGGGTCAGTTCAAAACGCAGACACAATGGGCCCGTTCAGATAGATACTGATTCTGAATCGTGAGCTGTTCTTGGTTCTGCTGTGGCCGTGAACTGCGCCTTCCCTTGGACACCAGCTCAAATTGCAGATCCTGGAGTTGGCGCTTCGACATGGGCTTCAGTCTGCATACTTTGTTTTGATCTGTAATGTGAAGACAAGACAGAACTCTTTGTCTTTCATAAAAAAAAAGCAAAATTGTAATTTTGATACGGAAAAACTGGTCACCTGCATCCTGCTCTTGAGCACGTCAAAGGGCATGCTGAGGAGCCAGCCGGCGACGCCCGCGAGGCCGCCGGCGCCAATGTAGGCAACCTCGCGCGGGAAGGACGTGCGGCGCATGGCCTGCTCCACGAGCACGTCGTACACGCCAAAGAACATGCTGCGCGCAGGGGGGGGGGGGGGGGGGGGGGGCGCGGGGGGGGGGAGAGGGCAAGCGCTCAGAAAGGGTCGGCGCACGGCGCCAGGCGGCATTGGCTGAGCATGAGATCTTGTTGCTTCGGGACGTGTCGCTGGCTCGACGACATGCGCAGCGCACCGTCGCGTGCGCATGCAGGGGTCAGGGATGCCGAGGGTGTCTCTGCACACGTTTTGATGAGTGCATGCCTCTGTGCACGTTTTGATGAGGACGTGCCATGGCGCCAGAAGTCGGCATCGCAGAAATGACCGTATGCCATCGGCGAGCACCACTTGCTGCAGCATGTGTACACCACGACGGATGATGCCGTGCTGGGTGCGCGCTCGGTCCGCGCCGCGGGGCCCTTGAGTGTTGAGCCCAATGACTTGTCAAGCCACACCTCTCAGAACTCAATACGCGGGGGCGGCGAGACGTGCAGAGCACCAGGAACACGCCTGCGCGCACCGCGCCGAGGACGTTGTGCGCAACTTCAACAACAGCAGCGTCATGCACCACCTGTGCCCTCCCCGGTGAAAAGTGCCGCTGGGGCGCCATCGTCGAGAGGGCGCCAGCATGCAGCACGCAAGACGCTCCAGGTAGACGGGCTTCAGCACCAGCGGCGTTGATTGAACTGGCCATGACTACACCACTGCCCAAATGCAGCCCCCCCCTTCCCGCCCCCCATGCCCCGTGCACGCCCGCCGCTCGCCGCTCGAATCACAGCAGCATACAGCCCCCCACTCCCCGTGCCCCCCCCCCCACCCATAGAAGTTTTAACATATTGGAGGCATCACCTGAAGAACAGCGCGTCGCGCGCCACCTGCGCCCGCAGCCCCCTGTAGAACCCCCGCATCCCCTCTGTCCGCACCATGAGCTGGGCCATTTCCACGGCGTTGGGGGCGCGTCGTGCTGCAGTGCCGCGCGCCACCTGAACGCGACATTTGATGACGTCAAAGGGGCACAGGGCGACGGCTGCGGAGGGTGCAGCAAGGGGGGGGGGGGGAGAACGATTGTCATGGCATCAATGATCACATTAGCTGATGGTAGAGGGATAGACGCGGGAGGGAAGGGGGGTAACGAGCTCTGCATGTTTGCCACATCATCCTGCGAGCGTCTCGGACACGGCAATTGAAGGCTGCAAGATGTGACAGCGCAGCTGCGCAAGGTGCAGGCTGATCAACTCTGTGAGCTATCGTGATGCGCAGGTGCTGCACCGGGTGACGTCAGGCCATTCGCCAACAGGTCATCTGCCCCACCACCAGTCATGTAGCCGGCAAAGCAGTGGCATCGCTGCATTGACCGGCATCAGGGACTGCCTGAGACCATGTGCAGCTCTCCAGCTGCGCATCCTCCGCACGCCGCACTTCCACTGCACAAGCGCCCATGCTCTGATGTGCGTTTCCGAGCGCCCATCGACGGATCGCAATGCAAATTTTGAGCTACCGAGGAATCCCGTGCATGTTATGCGTTTCAGAGCGTCCGTTGACGGATCGCACGCCAACTTCCAGCTACTGAGGAACCCCGTGCACGTTGTGAGCTACTGCAGGTACGCACCTGTAACGGCCCCCGTGACAGCTCCATAGGCCACAGGCTGCACGGCAGCATGCCTGTCTGACGGCGGCCACAGGAGCTTGAGCTCCTTGTTGATGGCAAACGCCACGATGTTCTCAACGACTGCGCCGCTCAGCGCTGGCGTAGCGCCTTTCCACAGCGACGCCACGCCCTCCTGCGATATTGTGGTGCGCAGGCACTGCATGGCGCCGGAAAATGCCTGGAATCGGAGCGGGTAGGACACCGAAGTAAGGGTTGGAGTTGGGGCGGTGCGCAGAGGGCATGGTGTTTGTTTGGAGGCTGTCAACACAGAGCAGGGGCGCGGCCGCATTGCTGATGGTGCTAAAGCAAAGGTCGCCGATGCGGGGCACATATCCATTTCATAACGGTGACTGACGGCAGAGCAAGGCTGCAGTCGCATGTCCTGGAGCGGCGTCAGCTGTGGTGATGGCTTGACAGCAAGCATCAACTATACCGCACAAGCAGGTCTAGGGTAGAACTACAAGACGGCAGACCGCCACAATTTGATCATGAGGTGTCACAGTTGGCGGTGATGGTGCTTGTTGAGGCTGCTCTGATGCTTCAATTGGCTGTAAATCAGCGCAGAGCACCACCAGCATCACTTGCTATCACCCACGGTTGTGCAGCATGATTCAAAAACTTTGTAGCTTTTTCCTCAGACAAAGGACAATAAGTCACTGCCATGCAGGCCATCGGAAAAAAGCATGTCGGCAGCACTGACCTCAGGAGTGGCTTGTATTCTGACTTTGATGGTATCCAGTGGTTGTCCTGTGTAGATACAGGCAAACGAGCCAAATATGGATGCAGCTGCCTCTATCGCCAGCAATCTGGCATTCTCCATCCACTCTAACCGCGCTGGTGGTGGTGCCGAAGTGAGGTGTCTGACTGGCAGAGCGACTGCTGCTGCTGCGCCTTGCCGGTCCATCGTACAAGTATTCAGCAGCACCGCCGGCGGCAGATGAAGGGCTTGATTCAGTGCCTGTTCAGTGCCTGCTTCAGATGCACACGCTTTTCCTCCCTGCAGCTGAATCAACTTCAAACTTCACGCATTCACGGTTTCGCGCGTAACCCCTAACTCTGCACTGCAAACCCTCTTGAGGGTGTTCAGCATTCGTAAATTAGGCATCGCAACATCAGGGCAATCAGTGATTGCTACGATGCATGCTATACGCATGTTGTGCATGAGGTAGATCAATGCCACCTGCCTTCGTGAACAAGTCAGTGAGAGCCTGAGTACCCATGGGGCGGTGTGCAACAGCAACGTTCATGCCCCTATCCGGGGGACTAAGAGTGTAGCTGCGTTCAGATGTTTCAGAGGCTTGCAACAAGTCTGACGATGAACTCTCACCACAGCAGCCGCATGCAGCAATGATGATGCAAAGCAATAGCGATGCAGGCAAGCAAGGGACTACAGCGGCAAGCAACGGGAGTGCTTGAAAGCACTCTTGGCACTGTAACATTGTAACCAGCACATGCACAACGCACGGCAGCAACGCATACAGTGGAGACACATCACACCGCACCGCAATGGGAAAGCTTCGAGAAACTTTATTACTCTGTGCAGATGTGACAGTCGCCTGTGGTCGGCATGTGATTGGAGGCGGACCCACTTGAAGGGATGCATGTGCCTTGACGGCCCTTGAGAAAGTCGAGTTTCCTCTGACTGAAAGCCCATTACACGACTGTGCATTTGCTGACAAGTACGTCAGAAGGGAAGACAGGTATGTGCCAAGTGCCAACTAATGTCGTGCAGCAGTTGCTAAAAGGATGTACCGCAACTGATTTGTGCCATTGGAGGACTTTTGTGAATAGACGTGGTTGTTCGCAAGTGCTGCTCAAAGTGAACTACAGCCTTAACAGTCAGCAAGCCTCCGTAGCCTGTCTGAACAGCTGTCCATAGTACTTGGACGCAGCATCAGACCACGCAAGCCTGGCAACCAACATTTGCCTGACAAGGGCATTATAGCTGCAGAGCCTGCTAAGTATGCACAGAGCCCGTGCGCGACTAGCGCCTCTTTGCAGGCTAGGCATGCACTCAACCGCCATTACATACACTAATGTACATTTCCCTACATATACCTTCTGTACCTGTACCCTGCAGCAGCCTGCACACTCACCTGGAGAGCTGGCCAGACTGACTATCAAGGAAAAAACCACAATCGTATTTTCCACAGTACACGGCAGTAGTTGCTGCGGCCACGCCAGTGTCGTCTCGCTGTCCCGTGAGGGACATGCTAAGCTCTCCACATGAAGGTCACGACACAAAAGTACCTGTATGATGTCATGGTCATATGTGCGTGTGTCAGCTGAGGAATGTGTGCGTGTGTCAGCTGAGGAAAGCGATGTCACCCACCCACCCAATCCCCCCCTCTTCCACCCTGCGCGACGCGCGTGCTGACTTACAGCACCACTAAGGTTGCCGATGCCGTTGGTGCACTGCGCCAGTCTGTGATGCCGAGCAACTATGCGGGCCTGCATGGCGACACAAGGGGCACCGCAGCATGTCTCAGCACACAGCCTGGAAAACATTATGGATAAGAGCGTTCAGTTGATTGAACTGTGTGCATCAGGGTAAAAAGTATCCTCAAGTGTCAGATTACGCTTGTCTTTACTAAAAGTCATCATTGCACACATAATTTCGCCCACATGCAACGAGCTGTACTGGGTGCTATGTAGATGCTCTCTCACCTTTCCCTCAGGTATCCAAAGCAGTCCCAACTGCAGAGTTTCTGGATCCACATGTCGTGTGTCTGTAGAGAGTTGATCAACAGCAGGTCCGCTGCTGGGATTTTCTTTGACGCAAGGGGCCTGCAGTGCATGGTCAAGAGCAACATGCGGAACAGCTGATCAGACAATATGCGCATATGGATATTATACTGAGCGATGCCAGCTTTCGCAGAGAGATACTCGGCCCACAGAGCGATACTCGGCCCAACTGCTACTTCTGTCCATCTGCTAGCAAGAAAAAAAAGTGAATGGAGCACCAATTGGAGCTGATGCTGACTACATGAGTGGTGCTTTAGAGCAGCATGTCACAGGGCACATGATGTGAGAGCAGGACCACGCCTTGCGGCGCCCCTGAACCCCCTCTTGCATGCAATGATGCAGCAAGACACGCGCTAGTTGTTGTTACTCTACCTCCGGTATCAGGGCAGTACAGCTAGGACGGCCTCAGAGAGGACCGAGCTGTTGCCTAGTTTCCAAAGGCGGATCTTGCTTTCACTGCCTTCACTGCCGATGCCGCTAGTGAAAGCGATAACTGCGATTACCAAGTGTGAGTACTGACTACTGGGCTGTTTGTTGGTGACATTTTTGGCCACACGCTGCCATTGAGAACGAACAGCCACTTCCAAATCACAACGTACCTGAATGTGCGTGTCCGCGCATGACGGTGATCTCAGTTGCTGCCAGCGGAGCATATGGTCACATGTGTGTACACGATCCAAGTTTCAAGCTGTGGTAGCGTAGCCACAAATTTTGGGCGACGAGTTGAAGTTTTGCAGGAGTGTCACCTGCGAGGACGCGCCAGTGGGTATGTCACGCGCACCAGCAACGGAGCGGCGCTTGCATGACATGCCGCCGCCGGCCTGCAGAATGCGCAGAAGGATCATGTCCCAGCAGCACGCTCACAGGGAGCATTAATGCCACGCGCCCAACTCTGCTGCGACAAAAAGTGTGCAAGCGAGATGGCCGCTGCAGCGCTGATGGCTTAACCAAGGCCCATATAGTAAGGCTGGGTCATACATATGAGTCATGGGTCATGATACTTGTCGAGCGGGTCATTCGTGCGCGAGCCTCAAACGTTGTTGTGTTGTGCAAGTTGTACAAATACTGTGTTGGCGGCAACGACTGCGCGGCTGGCGCCATGTTGTTTGGAGGTTGCACATGATTGCACAGAGCAACAATTGTGGTCTCGACAACGTGTAGAAAGCTCAACATGTCCTGTCAATACATCCGCCAAGAGAAGGCCAACTGATCGCACCTGCAACCTGCAGGTACAACATTCACCATTTGTTTTCCAGCCATCAGCAACTCACAGCTTCTGGCTTTAACATGTAACATTCAACAGTTGGAACCTCAAAACTTCCCAAAAGTTGTCAACACCCACAGAGCACATTTAAAACAGCTCAGTGCAATGTAAAATCCAAACAATCAGTGTGCCCCCTGCTTCACAGCTCAGCGTCACCACCGTATCTCCTGACAAACAAGTATTTGTGGAATGCCATCTGCGCCTACTCAATGCACACAACATCATTCTACAACTGGGTGACACCGACCATGCATCTTTCAAGAAGCAAATCACAGGCACACAAAAATGACTTGATACCGTGAGTGTGACCATTACATCTTGTGTATGACGTGTGTGACATCACCGAAGCCGCAGTGCTGAACAGCACCGCACCCATCTTGTTGACAACAACTGCCAGGCATGTGCTTAACGACTGCTCCCCTATCTGAAACGTAGAAACAACCTACCCGCATCTTTTGTTGCGCATGCGCATCCTCGTGTTTGCACATTGTAGCCCTAGAGCTTGCTCCCTGCTGCTGTGCCCCACTGCA
This sequence comes from Tribonema minus, assembly GCA_017506865.1. Taxonomy (NCBI): domain Eukaryota; class Xanthophyceae; order Tribonematales; family Tribonemataceae; genus Tribonema; species Tribonema minus. Next base: position 123,997 of record JAFCMP010000501.1, read on the forward strand.
CGCCTAATTGCCGATACTCGTCCAGACACTCTGGATTCACCAATGCGCTCACGTTCGTCACCTGCGTCCATGGCGAACATGGCAGTGGTTGTAGTTTAACACGTGTTTGTTTGACACGTCTGCATTGGCATTCATACGTCAGTTGCCTCATTATGTTGATAGCGACACAAGAGTGCTCAGGCGGTGCATGTCGTGCTTTGAATGGCGCAGCAACTGCTGCAGCAAATCATGCGCAACTGCTGCACATGTGGTGTGAGCAAAACCACCAATGGCATGTGCGTTTTACGGAGAGTACGACCTAAGCTCAATTTATCAGTCGAAAGATCTCCTGTCACATGAGTTGCAGTGATTTAGAGGGATCGTCCGCACACTCACGCGGGTCAGGTGCGAGTCCCTGATGCGCTGCGCAAAAATTGACCACTCCAGCTTGCATTCCCAAGCACAGCACAACAAAGGCCACAGCAGATGCCTAAACACCATCTTGTGCAGCACACACACATACATGCTGAACCCACGACTACTTTCGCCATTAAACGGCTCATGCGACGGCCACCTATGCCCAATCACCTTTGTGCAGCACACGCCCAGGTTCATGAAACTCACGAGTGCCAAAGCTCCGTACCTTTTCGCCATGGACGGCCCTTGTGACGGCCACCTCCACCTTCTTGCCGCTGCGCGTGTAGGGCACGTCCGCAACGCGCACCACATCGCGCGGCACGTGCCGCGGCGTCAGCCGCGCGCGGATCGTGGTCTGGATGGGCGGTGAGAGCAGCAAGGGCAGGGCTTGTAAGGGCCAATAGCTTGCTGTTGGGAAAAGGGACAGCTGTGCAAACGATGTGAACAGCGGAAGCCAAAGCCGTGCACGCGGAGTGTGATGCGCGGTGCATCTTACGTGTGCCGCGGCGTCAGCCGTGCGAGGATCGTGGTCTGCTTAAGCGCTGACAGCAACGAAGGCGGAGCTTTACAGTTGCGCACACGATGTGTACCGCGGGGAGCGGAACCCGTGCGCGCGGAAAATGATGTGCAGTGCATCTTACGTGCGCCAAAGATCCTGTGACGGGCCTCGCAGATCTGGCAGAGCACACAGTCTTAGCTATAGTGAAATCGCACTTCAATGCGCTGTTGAAGTATGGGTGACGCACCTTGATGAGCTTGACCATGTCCTCGTCCAGCACGTGCCCATCCGCCATCTTCACGAACAACACAACATCGACGTCGCCTGCGCTGGTGCGCCGGCCAATCGCCAGGCTGTCAGCGATGGCGGGAAGAGTCTCCACCTGGCGGTAGATCTGACAGACGCGGCAGAGGAGGGGCGAGCACCAGTGCCATTTGTCAGGGCTTGTACGATCATGCGGGTCGGACCGTTCCGAACAAAGACCTGTGCGTGGTGTCTTCATCACGTCACACTTTGGCTCTACGTTGGGGCACCGAACTTGCAACAGCGCCAGCAGTAGCGCGCAGCACATTAGGTATAACTCAGCGATTCCACTTCTCACGCCGGTGAGGCATCGGACGTACAACAGTGACAGTGCGCTGCGTAGCATACCTCAGCGATTCCGCTTCTCACGACGGGTGAGGCATCGCGCCTGCAACGTTGACAGTACGCGATGGAGCATACCTCAGCGGTCACGATCCTCAGAAGACAAGCAACGGACCCGCAATACTGTAAAGGCACAGTGTGTAACGCAGCACACCTCAGCGGTCCCGGTTCTCGCGGCAAGAGTGGCTTTGGGCGGGCAAGAGTGGCTTTGGGCGTGCAACAGTGACAGTGCGCGAGTTGTGATGAATAGAAGCATACCTCAGCAGTTCCGATTCTCACGCCGCCAGGGTTTAAAGTGGCATCGCTCCGCCCGTGCACAACCACGCCGCCCCTCTCGTTGACCTCGATGAAGTCGCCGTGGCGCCACATGTCCTCGCCCTGCGCAAAGTACGCGTCCCTGTACTTGAGGCCTTGCTGCGTGGGGCCACGGCGCAGGCGGGGGGGGGGCGAGCGAATTGGGCAACATGCTGGTGGGAGGTGCATACCAATGGCGGGGGGGGGGGGGAGGGGGGGGGAGAACCTGCGGCAGCTTGCAACATTGATGCTCGGAGGTGCATTGGGCAGGTGGCAGACGAGAAATCAAGAAATCTGTGGCAGATGATGGCAGTAATCATGTTCACCACGTGGTCTGCAGCGTTAGTTACAGCATAGACCCAAACGCACAGCCTTCAGTCGTGGCCAGAATTCAATGCATCACGCATACCTGGCAACTAGCGGCGCACAGTGCAGATGCTGCCGTAGAGGTCAGCAATTACGGGGTGCACGGTTGAATCAGCGGTCGTCGTACATGCACCAAATAACCTTGTTTATGAAACAATGGCTGGCCAGACACCCTGAGTAACATTCAGGCATCGAGAGCAGCCTCACGCTGAGCTCATCACTTCAACACCGCGCTGCGCTGGGGAACCGAATGCATGCGCTCGCGCAGCGCATCACAGCAGTACCCCCAGCGCTGAGCACTGCCTGCCCCTCACCGGGTCGTTCAGGAAGCGTGTCGGCATCGACGGGAACGGCGTGCGGCACACGAGCTCGCCCTTGGCGCCCACAACGCCGCGGCGCGCGCCGTCGTCGTACGCGCACACGTCCATGCCGAGCCCCGCGCACTGTATCTCGCCGGCGTGCACGGGCAGGTTGGGGTTGCCTGCGCGCACGCCGCGTGCCGCAAGGGGGGGGGGGTGAGGCAGGTCAACTTGAAGTTCAAGGGGCAGGTTAAGGTTGCCCTGTGCGCGCACCGTGCAAGCAGTAGGGGGGGGGGGGGGGGGGGGGCGGTCTCTCGAAGTTGCGGAAGTGAAGAAGTGGGGGCTGGCGGCTGGTGCGGGGCCACCCAGGAGCGTTATCGTGTGAATGCAATAGCCGGCGAGTGCGCACAATGCGGAAGCGTGGCGCCTTTGTACATGTTGTGATCGCTGTTCGCTTCGATCTGACACCGTAGTTGATTATTTGCGTTACTGGAGCGCGAGCAGCGCGGCCGAAGGGCGCGCAGCGGTGCAGCAAAGCTGATGCTGTGTGTTGTGGCAGTGCTGATCGCTGCGCAAATGGTCGAGCGCTGCTGCATGTGAGCCTGCGCCGATAGGCGTGCTTGGTGCTGGCGACCTACGCACGGCCTCTGCTGACGCAGGCTGCATCTGCGCACTGATGCCGGATGCTTCAGCTGCAGACGCTGTGAGAACATTGAACTTGAAGGGGTCGTGCAGTCCATGCAGACCAATGTGCTGCTGTCTTTGACTTTGTCAGGCGGAGCAATATACCGATAACATCATACACTGGTATACGTACTGGCCATATCAACTGTTTCATGTTCAGCGCGCAAAGCAGCGCTCACCAAGCATGAAGCACCCGATGATATCAGTCCCGCCGCTGATGGACGCAAGGAAGACATCCCGCTGCGAGATATTCACCAAGACGATCACGCAGGCATCACGGCAGATGAGAGGGGGTCGCTTCAGCCTAGGACTGATGACATGCAGTGAGTGTGATGTGAAGCGATGGATGTGGGTGCAGTGTTGGTTCCCATTAAGCCGGCTTTCCTGTTGTCGCGCAGAGCTGCAACGAGAGGACTTCGCATGTCGTGCAGAGCCGTGCAGTGTTGAGAATTTTGCCGGTACTTCAAAGCATTGTCAACAATCAGGTGTACGGTGCCTGCATAGCAATCCGTCTAAGGCACCCGCACCGCAGGGGGGGTCAAGGAGCGTCGCATAACCTTTGCGGTGTGTATAACACACTCTGGACACTGACTGAAGTCGCCAGCATGCTTCTGAGTGGTAATGCAATCCTGTCACAGCGCTCAAGGTTAGGATTAGGGTCACAATTATCGTCGACGGGGTTCCGAGTGATCGACTCTTCCAAGGGTGTCTAAGTTCCCTGGGCAAGACAGTGGCGGAATGCCACGCACGGCATTTATCTGAGTGACTCGTAGCATGGCAGTGCCGTGACACTCGCGTGAGCGAGTTCCACGTTGCTGCTGGACGATCGCATCGCAGAGGGGCGCAGATGTCAGAAAATTACTGTCATTTGTCGTAATCAGCTGTTGAATGCGCAGGGCGGCATATGGGTGATTTGATGAAAACGAATCAAAAGATCGTAGAGCTCTAGGTGACAAGGGATGGTTAGCCGCAAGTGCCTTCCACCAATAACCGTGGTCGCCGCTGCTGCAGCAATTGGCCACGAGTCAAACAGTACCACCGTATCCACCAGTCAAAAGACTCTGTGTGCAAGCTTTTAGCGTTCAAGGCATGGGTGATTTGATAACATTGAGTGACTCACATCCACCTGCCTCAAAGGGCTTGACCTAGTGCAAGCATCAGTAGATTCGCTGGCACAGCGTCGTTCACAAGACACCACTCCTGGTACAAGCTGCCAGTGCTGGCCATATTGATTGCCGTTGTACATTGGCGTGACGTCACTTCACCTGTCGTAGGTAAACGGGTGGGAGCCGGCAGTACCGACGTTCACAATCAACGCATGACCAGCTTGCCGATTTTCAAGCAGTTGCAGAGCACCGGCTGCAATGACGGCGTACCTTGACGCTGGAGTAGACCCACTTGTAGTGCGACGGCAGCAGCGGCGACCCGGTCGACAGCAGCACGCGCAACGCTGACAAATCGTCCTTGGCATTTGCCAAACCTGACCCCCCTTGGGCCCCTTGTGTCGGTAGCCCTTGTGTCAGTAGCGCGAGGCTGTCGATGGGCGCGAGTCCCGCTGCCATGCACGCGCCAAAGTACTTGGGGCTGGCGCCGAGGTGCGTCACCTTGTGCAGTGAGGCAGCGCTCCACAGGGCGCTGATGTCTGAGGCGCGAGCGCAGCGACGCAGGGGCAGTGCCAGGAGCGGTGGCCGCGTCGTCATGGCACTGATGCGTAAGGCGCTGAAGCGCGAGAAGGCAGCATGATGTTTGCAGCTCGGCACGTCACCGCGTGAAGTACGGAAAGGTACTCATCCACTTTGTTGTGTAGTGCGTAGAACCTGGCGCACTATGCAATGACATTTCGACGTGCACGTGGTGCTCTCCATGCTGACGCCTAAAGAATTAATTCACGTGCATGTGGCTTTTCCACAGCATCATCGTTGGACTGGGTATCTGATGAGTAGCTAAATGGGCAAGAACTTCTGTTGACATCCAGACAGCTGCCCACCTGCACCCTCAACAGCTGCACATGTGGCAATGCTTGGAGCAGCATGGACACAATTGCAATCTTGCCAATACCCAATCTGGCACATGACAGTTACATACTGGTTGTGTGACAGTTACATGTGATGGAGCGTCTCTGGGCAGTCATTACCTGGATACGCAGGTGAGCCGTCGTAGGTGACTATGGATGCGCCCTCCACTGACAGACCCGCTGCCAGCCACTGCAACAAATGAGCAGCGTGTGTGCATGCGCGTCAGTGATTGCTCTTCAGGTGATGGCTAGGTGGCCTGAGCAACAATCAACTCATGAGCACACAAATCAACACCAAGTGCACGACAGCAGTGCGTATCGTCTGGGTGCTTATGGTTGACCACATAACTGCCAAGTACTGTTAGGGTTAGGGTTAGGTTAGGGTTAGAGACAGACCTGCCGCCAGCCTCCGCAGCGAGTGATCAGCGTGTTTTTAATGCGCATCTTAGTGCATGCTTGTGGTGATGTTTGAGTGCGCAACTGTTGAGTGATTGCGGCGGGCGGCAGATGAACTTTGCTGGGCAAAAATAAAGTAATGAGCAAAATCATATTTCTATCAAGTCATGAGCAAAACCATACTTACATCACAAACTCAGTGCGCAAGGCTGTGTGCTTGGATCCAGATGCTTGTGTGTGTGATGTAGCGACTAGGTCAGATTGGTCAGTGCACGTTTCTTCACCATCCAGCAGCACGGCTGAACATGCTGTGAAGAAGTTTCCACGAACCATTCTGTCGAAATACAAGGTGATTAGCAGAGCGTAGTTGAACTAGCATGTTGGTGTGCGTTCCTCGCTGGTCCACGGCAGCGCTCCAAATCTGACAGCTCCTGAATGAGTCATACAGATGCTCACCCGCTCCGCACAGTGCCAGCAACACCTCTCAACCACATTGCAGGCGCAGTAGCACAGCAATGCGGACCGTACCGTTTCAGCCGTTTGCAGTGCTCGACTACTTCAACACGGCATGTTATTTGACTTCAACTCACATTCCACATCATCCAGCCCGTGGTGGTGTAGAACAGCATCCTGTCGCCCGCGTGCATGTCGCAGTGCAGCATGAGCTCCTTTTTCTGCAGGGCAGGACGCGATCGCTCTGGTCAGGAATAACAACAAATCGTCTTATAATAGGTAGCTAAAGCTAGTTGTTTTGTACTGTTCACATTGTGCTTCCCGTAGGAATTGAACTCGTGATCAAGGGGCCCGTGTGATTGTTCGAACAATTGACATACTGTAGCTATTGCGGCCAATCAGACGTAGCATGCACCAGCGCGACATCTGCGCGCCACAATTGGCCGAGAACATGATTCGCGATTGCGAGCTGTGTGCAACGGCGCTTCAACAACAGTGTAACAGCATCTGTGCGGCGCCAGCAATCCCCGGGGCATACACAGGCAACGAGCACGAGTGTATGACAAAGTTCCCCACACACAAGCTCTCAACTACCCTCACCCCAACCCCCGCCTCAATAGCATCACATCGTGTCAGCTCTTCAGCAACACAAAGGCGCGAGCCAATGTCACAACCGCTGCTTGAACATGCGCCATAGTGTACTCGAAGAACCTGGGGCAGGAGCGTCCCCCAACTGCAACCAAGACCTTGATCCCAACACATCATGCCAGCTCTCTACACCCGTACAAGGGCGTACCCCAGGTGTCACTTGCATCCTGTGAACGTGCGCCAAAAGTGTACTTCCACTTGAAGTACCTGGTGCAGGAGCGTCCCCCCCGCGCCGTGCACCATGCACTTGGGCAGGCCTGTCGTGCCGGAGCTGAACATGATGTACACGGGGTGGTCAAACGGCAAAGGCGCGAACTGCAGAGGCGGTGGTGGGCCGCCGGCGCTGACAAAGTCCGCGTAGGACGTGGCGCCTGGTGGGGGGGCGTCTTGGCCTGTCTTGGCCTGTCAGCGGAAGCGCCGCAAGGCCAGAAGAAGGGGGAGAGGGGGGGGGGGGAGGGGTATGAGGGTCATGAACGAACTGTGTGCTGGTAAGTAGGCTGTAGTAGAGAGCGTTTATTGCTCGAATGACGCTGTGCAAAGTGGCGGCGTATTTGCCTGTGAGCAAATGACTTGCATGGCCAACAGAAGCAGAAGGGGGGAGTGGGAGGGGAGGGAGGGGCAGGACCAGGGCGACTGTGACGTGGGCAAGAAGCTGTGCAGGGATATTGAAGTTGGTGTACTCAACATCACTACAAGAGAGGTGGTTTGCACGCAAAGAGCATGACACAAGCGCTCTGCATGCGCGCCGTCTCGTTGACAGTGTGCAACTGACTTTTGTGCGCCTGTATGAAGTTGCCATGTTAGTGCTGTAGCAGCGGGCAAAATGACAAATGACACTGGAGTTATGTGAGCGGCGGTACGTGGATCACCTGATGGCAGCAAGAAGCAAGTTTGCAATGGGCGTGCCAGACACCTGCCCATCAGCCATACCTTTGAATTTTGGCGAACAGATGGTCCATAAGCACGCAGTTATGACAAGTAAGGCATGTGTAAACTGAACTTCAAGCAAGTACTCGCTCTTGTAGTATAGAGTTATACCTGCTGTATAACGTCTGGACGACCTCTTGTACACCCAATCAGCATACCGCCACTGCTGTGGCAGTCATCCTGTAACAAGATCTGCTATGAGACCGCGACCTGCCGCAGACTGACTCTGCACAGATTACACAACTGCAAACTCACGCGATCGTCAGGTCAAATTTGAAGTACAACATCCCAAACTTTCAACATTCAATGTATGCTGAACACTCACGAGACATCGGATGTAGCAAGCAACGCATAGCCGCCTTTGCGTAGACAGTGTCTGACCTCTGTGAAGCCCCAGTACGGCACCACCACGGCCTTGGCGGCAGCGGCATCATCGCCGCGCGACACGCCGGCAATGATGGGAGCCACGTGGGCGCGGCAGTCGTGGCACTTGCCGCCGTACCAGTACTCGTCCGTGAAGAACACCACCTGCGCCGATGCATACATGTACATGTGGGTATGAACAGACACAGTACTCGTCCGTGAAGAATACAGCCTGCGCAAATGCATACATGCACATGTGCACATGAATGGACACATGTGGACACGCGGTGAGCGTCAGACAATCGATAAATACGAGCCGTAGTGGACACTCAAGGATCGGCCGTGGCATGGTGTGCAGCAGGCAAGTGGTGCAGTGCATGGGGTCTTCTTGCTGACTGCCGCCGAGGCCAGGCACATGTGTTGCATGCCGAGCACGCCTTTATGCCAGTAGCTCATCGGGCCCCAGCGGCAGTCGGCACAAGTGGCACACCAGAAACAGCGTGACAAGCGCGCCTCCGGTCTTCACCGATGACGTACGACCCCGCGTTCGCGTATACGCACTTGTATAATCTACTGTTAAAGCATATGGCAGCTTCTTGTTTATTGTCGTTTGCACGCTTGACGGTTACGGCAGTTACACTTGCCGGCACACAAAATACCAGACAATCACTTCTAGCAGCAGACGACGGGCGCCAATCCTCTGTTGCGTTGGTCACCTTGATGTCTGCCGCTGGCGGTGCGGAGCGACAGGCGTGTGAGCAGCAGCTCTCTGGCGTCGCGCCATCTACGCTACGAAGTACTACATGTATGCGCAGGGGCGCCACGACCAACAACTCCACGCAATTACTGACCTTGGGGTTGACCTGGCCCAGCCGGTCCACCACCCCCGCCACCCCAAAGTCCGGAGAGCAGCTGCTCCACACCGCGCCCATGGACGTGGCAGCGAGCATACATACCAGCGCCTCCGCGCTGTTGGCCACGACGCCCGCTACGCAGTCGCCAGCGCGCACGCCCGCCTTGCGCAACCCGTGCGCGCACAATGCCACCTGATTCGCGAGCGGAGGAGGGTGCAGTAGCGGCAGCGGCGGCATGATGCTGGAATGCAGCGAGAGAGAGTGAATGCGTAGGGGGGGGGGGGACAGGTGCATTCGCTTCGCTTCATGGCAAGTTGGAGGAAAATGGTATTCAGCTATGGCATGTGGTGCCTCGAGTGTGCGCTGTGCCTGGCCAGCGGTGAGACGCCAGCATGTGAGCCGTGAACTATAATCACCCTGACGAGCTACGCCACCAGCCCTTACTGTCGCTTTGACACTGTGAAGTGCCAGAGTAGCTCATTTGCATGACGCCTGAGGGAAGGTAGCCCAGTCACAGACAGCAGACCAGGTAGCGCCTTAAAATCTCAGCTGCTGAAACCACAGCAGCCAGCAACATATGTGGCAACACCCCACAGTTCTGCGCACACGCTCCCACCCACAGCAACCGCTCCAGTGCCACCCATTCACGCCTCTAACAACACGCATTCCACGCTCGTGCAGCCGTCACCAGCAACATCAACCATCAGCGCCGCGTTCACACACCGCGCACACCGACCTCGCGCCAGAGCTGCCGCCCCGTGTACGCGCGCGGCGCCCTACCAGTCCCCTCGCTCATGCACAGGAGCGTCACCCTGTCGTCGTCCGCGCGCGGCATGAGGTTCTCCGCAAAGTTCAAGCGCGACCCCTCGAACCACGTCGCGCCGCGCATGGAGCCGGCGGGGGGGGGTATGTAGGCCCGCCCTGCAAGGGGGCGGAGGGGGTGAGCATGAGGGGGGACTGAGGTGTGCTGCTGCACTGGCGCGTGCGGTCATCGACGGGCGTCTCAGCAGTGGGGACTTCCGCACTGGCTGAGCGTCGAGACATTTGATGCAAGTTCATGTGTGTGCGCATTGGAGTTCACCGGTTGACTCAGGTGTGCATGAGGTGAGGCTGGCATAGCCGCATCACGCCCGCAGTGTCGATGGCTGACAGGCGCATGAGCAGCGAGGGCTGTCCCATCATCTGTCGCTGCTGCCGGTGCAAGATGGCGACGCTTACCCGTGCCCTTGTCGGCCCACCGCACGCCGCAGTAATCCGCCACTGCGCTCCAGAAAGGTCCTGTGGAGTGAACGCTCCATGCGTGTAGGTCCTCCCACTTTGACAGGTCCTGCAACAGTGCAGGAACGCGTTGCGTTGCTGTTGGGGGGAGCTGCCGGCAATCGGGGTCTCCACCGCATATGCGGCGTGAGAAGGCAACCATTGCTCTTGTCCAACTCGTGGACATTGCACGCCGGTGGACAGTGCCGGCAGTTCGTGGTCGAACGATCGTTACACTCTGGTGTACAACGAGCAGAAATTGGGTGCCGGCTCGCAGGCACGGTTGTCTGCTGGACTTCAGTCGCTGCACCACTGCACCCTGCAGTAGCATATAGCAGAACATGGCACACAGCACAAGCATTGCTCTCACCTTGCCAGCTCTTGCACTGGCCAGCTTGGCGAACTGCGTCATGTGGGTTCTGCTTTTGACATGTGGGCTGGCTTCCCACAGCTTTTCACCTGCTCCAGCCATCGCGGAGGCACTGCGCCTGTTTACTGTTAGAAGACTGGAAGATCTACAAGCTCGGTGAATACCCCGGATCCTCAGCGCCATGCAGCGAGCGTGCTCCAAATCAATATTGAACTTCGCGTACAAACGTTCCGTTGTCGCGGCAGATACCTTGCAGATGCAGCTCTTTGACTGGAACGTCGTATTGCCACGTGATACTGGATTCAACGACTACTGTATTTACTGTGTTTCCCTTGCAGGTGTAGTGTGGTGTAGGTGACGCTCTTTTCTGACAGTTCATCAGTTGTTGAAGTTGAAAATTACCGACGTGAGTTGATCCAGGTACACACACGCGATGAGCGGTATAGACATATGGGAGGCGGCGAGCGAGGGCGACCTGGACGCTGTGCAGGAGTACCTCGCGGCTAACGGCAACCCCAATGGTAGGTGCATGCATCCTCTGCGTAAGTATGCGTAAACATGTCAGGTGCTTTTACCTTGCACTTTAAATGTGGACAGCGAAAGCGAAGCAAGACCAGTCTGGCCTCATGGTGCTGATGTGTACTGAAAGCAGGTCAATGAATGGTCGCGATTGCGTGCTTAGATGCGCTGATGGCGCTGTGCGCGCAATGGGTGTGCGTCTTCTTGGCAACTTCCAGCTAAATGCCGATTTTGACCACGACATGAACAGAGGCTGAGACGCTAGACTTTCGCGTGCGCAGGCTACTCTACCAGCACTCATGTGACTGATGTCGCCGAGAGATAGCCCTCAGTCAAAGCGTGCGTGTGGGCGTCGAGGATGCACCTGTGCAGCTTCGTCAGTGGTGGTGCGATACTACGATGAGCCTCGCGTGGTATGATCAACGTGCAGGCCTTAGGCTCGAAAAAGGGCGAATCAGGGGGCAACCACGACTGCTTTGCGCCCGTCTGTGCCTTCTAGGTGCAGACGACATCAGCCCTGCTCGGCAGCATGCGATGAGTGAAGGCAGCGATACCATAGATTGTTGCTGCCGCATAGTGTGTACCTTTGCAGTTAGCGCAAGCGTGTTGAGCATCACGTTCAGCCCGTGCAGCCACCTGATGAGCATGCACAGCAATCATCTCTTATCCTATCTTGAGCAGAACCCGTGCAACACATCAGAATTGGATGCACTCATCATGACCATGTCCAAAGCCTGGCCCACAAGAACTGTGAAACATCAGAAGCACCATGCACCGCACTAAATGCGCGCTGACATCGACCCCCTTGTCAGGAAGACCACACAGATCATGTGCAGCCACAATTAGCGTCCTGGTCAGGCACAGCGCTAGTAGCAACCTCTGCTGCTCCGTTTTGGACATGTGTGCCCTCTGATATCGACATGTGCAGAGCATGACAGTGCACGTTTCGCGTCGCCACACCATGTGGAGCAGTTTCATCACAACAAAGTCAACACACTGCTACAGCAGCGCACGGTGCAGGCAGCAACCCAGACACGCGCACAACCAATCCAGCGAGGATGCCACTAGCACTGAGTCATGCACTTTCCACTGGTTCCGAGCCTCCGCCCACACCTCCCCACCATGGCGCCTCCACACACACGCCGATGCTGAACCCCCCCCCCCCCCCCCCCCAACCCCGCGCCACACACGCACACACTCCTGCGCAGCGCGCGACAGCACGTACCACGCGCCGCTGCACCACGCGGCGCGCGGCGGCCACCGCGACGTCGTCGACGCGCTGCTCGGCCGCGGCGCCGGCGTCAGCATCCAGACGCAGTCCGGCGAGACGCCGCTGCACTGCGCGTGCGCCGCGGGGCACACGCGCTGCGCGCTCGCGCTGCTGGCGGCGGGCGCGGACCCCTCGCACCGCGACTTCCGCGGGCGCACCGCCGCGGACGAGCTGGCGACGCGCCGCGAGGGGGGCGGCGGGGGGGACGAGGACGCGAGCCACCTGCAGTGGCTTCTGACGGAGGTGCGTTAGTGGGGCGCTGGTGTGGGGGGTGCGGGGGGGCTGCGGCGGTGGCATGGCCCGTGTTGGTTGTGTGGTGCATGTGGCATACGGCGCTCTCGTCTGTTGTGGGCTTCTGGGCAGGTGGTGGCGTCTGCACAGTTGGCTGACGGAGCGGTGACTGGTGGCGTTCTATCGCAAATCGTGCGGGAGGGAGGGCGTGCGCCGGCGTACCCTGTTGCCTTTGCCTATGAACATTCTCACAACTCTCTTACCCCTATGTGACCACAACAACAAAACTGAGATACGCCATGACTCTCCCCTGCCGCAGGCGTCGCGCGACGCCATCAAGCTCAGCGCCAAGCGCGCGCTGCGCCACTCGGACGCACTCGCGCCGCCGCTGCCGCCGCCAGACGCCGCCGCCGGCGACGACTACCGCGGCGCCGACGAGGCAGCAGCGCTCAACGCTGCCGCTGCCGCGGATGCGCCGCCCACCGCGGCGGCGGCGCACACGGAGGTGCTGCGGCTGCTGAAGGAGACGACGGCGCTGGAGGCGCGCGCGGCGGCGGCGGAGGCGCGCGCGGCGCAGTCGGAGGGCAGCCTGGCAGCAGCGGTCGCGGAGCTGGCGGCGGCGCGCGAGAGGGTGAGCGCGGCTGCTGCGGAAGAGTCTGAGGGGCTTGACATGGGGCCTTCACATAGCGGGGCCTTGTTATAGCGTGGGCACGCTGTTGCGCCGAGTAGTAGTGACTGGCGCGGACCGCATTACACGTCCAGTGCGCGCCTTTTTTTTCATGTGGGCCGGGGGGCGGGGTTGAGTGAGTGATGCCAACCGTGCCTCCCCTCACCAATAGCTGAGGACCTCACCCCACCCCCATAGACGCTCGGAGGAGGCCTCGCCCCCCCCCCCCACACACTCAGCGCAGGCAGGCCCCTCCTGCTTCTCAGCCCGAGCCTGCTGCCTAAGCGCTGCCCCTTTGCGGGCCCCTTGCAACAGCAAGACGCCCAGGCATCTGCTGAGCCCTGACTCATTTTGAAGTCCTGGCATGATGCTGAGCGCTGCCTAACCGCTGCCTGTGCGCAGTTCGGCTCGCTGGGCGACGCCCAGGCATCTGCCCAGCTGTGACGTGATGCGAAGTACCGCCATATTGCTGAGCGCTGCTCCCGCCGCTGCCTGCGCACAGGCGGGCGCGCCGGTTGACGCGCAGGTGTCAGCTAAGCTCTAACCTGTTGCTACATACGTCCTGCCGTGATGCTGAGCGCTGTTGCGTCGCCGTCTGCGCGCAGGTGGGCGCGCTGGGCGAGGCGCTGCGGCAGCGCGCTGAGCCGTGACTCGTTGTGTGAAGTTCCGCCACAATGCTGAGCATTGTTGCGTCGCCGTCTGCACGCAGGTGAGCGCGCTGGGCGACGCGCTGCGGCAGCGCGATGCGCAGGTCTCTGCGCTGTCGCGGCGGCTGGCGGCGGCAGAGGAGGCGCTGCGCAGCGCGGGTGCGCAGGGCAGGTCAGTGCTCCGCACCATCAGTGTCAGTGCTCAGAGGACAGGGGGGGGGGTGGGTGAGCACGTCAGCGCTCGGCAGGTGCTAGAGCAGGGGTCAGTGCTTCGCGCACACTGTCACAGAGTGCTTTGCACGCTGTCGGTGCTGTGCACAGGTGATATCAGTGCTCACGGCAGGCTCCAGTGCTAAGCGCATTGTCGCTGCTCCGAGCAGGTCAGTTGTGCTCCGCGCAGTGTCAGTTACTTTCGAACACCACAGGACTTGCAGCGGACGGTGTGCACACAGCGGTGATCGGGTCCGTCTTTGCATGTACCCAAGCGTGTCGATTGCTGCTTTGGCTGAATGCCTTAGTGGCGCTGAGCGCCGCTGCATGATTGCGTGCGATTGTTATCTTTTAAGTGTTCAAGCCGGTGGCACGCGTCACTAGCATGCGATTGCGCGGTTGCCTGGTTTCGCCATGTTGTGCGTGTTCTCGTGTGGCAGCAGTTGATGCGTGGGCAAGCGCTTGTAGCACTCCTGAGATCTGCAGCAGCCCCCCCCTCAATAAAACTTGTTGCGGTGCACCCGGCAGCTACGAAAGCCCTCAGCGGCTCAACGCGCATCAACCCCCCTGGCCCCCCTTCCTCCGCAGCGCTGCTGCTGCGCTGGAACCGCGCGTGTACAGCGCTGCGGACCTGAGCACTGCCTGCGAAGGCTTTGCCGTCACGCGGCTGGTGGGCAGAGGCTCGTCCGGCGCCGTGTACAGGGGGACGCTGCAGGGGAACGAGGTGAGTTGAAGTTGACGGACCATTGAGTTGAAGTTGCATAGCGCTGCGTGCGAGGGTTTCGCCGTTGCGCGGCTGGTGCGGAGAGGCTCGTCCGACGCCGTATACAGCGGGACGCTGCAGGGGAACGATGTGAGTTGAAGTTGATGGCGCACTTGAGTTGAAGTTGCATAGCGCGGCTCGCCTGGTGGCAGCTGTCCAGTGTCGTACTAAGCAGCAGTACCACATTGGGCACTGACAATCCAGTCTGAAGAACAGGAAATGAGTTTGCTGCGTGCATCACACCAAATAATTGGGGGAAACTTGTCTTTTCAGCCACGCAGCAGCTTGTACAGATGCTGAAGCGGAACAGCTGTGTTGATACGCATTTGCAGATCCATCTCATGTCATCCTCTGTCAGCGCTTAACCCCCTATCCCCGGCACAAACTGCCCCGGTGCTTGTCGCAGGTGGCGGTGAAGCGGTTGCAGGGCGCAGACGGCGTGCGCGGCTTACAAGCGCTGCGCAGGGAGGCAAGTGCGAGGGTTGTACTGTCAGGGATAGGGGGTTGGGGGTGAGGGTAGAGTGGTCCGGTTGGGCTAGGATAGCACGACCTAGGGTCACACCGCCTTCCCGCTCCCCCCCCTCACCCCCCCCCCCCCAACACACCTGGTCCTTGCTCTGAGCATGTGCGCTACTGTAGGTCTGTGCCTGTCAAATGTTTGTGCCATTGTACGCAGCATGCAGCCTCAACACATCTGGCCTGCATCGCATGTGCAGCTTGTGTCCTGCGCCTGCGTGCTGCTGGTGGTGCTCAGTTTGTGGCAACTCCTCGGGCCCATTATTGTACTCTGAAGCATCTCATCTACCGACCCTGGCGGTCCGCGCCATTCTGCACCTCCCTGTCCAGAGGTTTCAGCGCTCAGAGTGTGCAGCCGTACATCACTGCTCCCTGCTGCCGAGCATGACCGTGCCTACCCCCCCCCCCTCCCCTCTCCCTCCTCAGGTGGCAGTGCTCATGATGTGCCGCCACGAGTCCCTGCTGCCGCTGCTAGGCCTCTGCCTCGAGGAGCCCCTGAGCCTGGTCTACCCGTACATGGCCAACGGCAGCCTCGACGTGCACCTGCACGGCGCGGCGCGGCGCGGAGCGCTAACGTGGCGCGTGCGCGTCTCCGCGGCGCTGGCGGTGGCGAGCGCGCTCCACTACCTGCACACGCCGTGGGGGTCCAAGCCCGCCATCTGCCACCGGTGCGTCGCGTGCAGTGTCGCACAGGCGGCGCAGGCGATCACGTGCAGTGCCTTTTGTTGACTTTCAGTGCGTTTTCGTTGAGTGCGGTGCTGCGTGTGCGTGGGACTGTTGCGCAATGCGACGCAACTGACTTCACTTTGTGCTCGATACGGCGTACGCACTCCACTACCTGCACACGCTATGGGGGTCCAGGCCTGCCATCTGCCACCGGTGCGTCGCGCGCGTGCGAGCGCTGCCGCAGCGGTGCCTCTGAAGCAGTGCCTCGTTGATCAGCTG
Source organism: Tribonema minus (assembly GCA_017506865.1). Taxonomy (NCBI): domain Eukaryota; class Xanthophyceae; order Tribonematales; family Tribonemataceae; genus Tribonema; species Tribonema minus. Next base: position 140,230 of record JAFCMP010000501.1, read on the forward strand.
ATCAGCTTGTGTACACGGGCTTGCGTTCGCAGCGCAGCGCGCTTACTTTTTTGAATGCGTTCTGCGCATGCACAGAGGTGCTGGTGCCCACTCACGGCCGGCATGCCGTGTATGGCGCGCTGCTGATACGGCAGGGCCGCAGAGGCGGCAAGTTTCCTGCACGGCTCCATGGCCTTGCACCACACACAACTACTTGACATCTCCAAATGCATGTACCAGTGTGTGCTGACGTACTAACACTGGCTGCTATTGGTATGTGCTGCATTCGGTGTACGCCATCCATACATACATTACATACTGCACGTGCCCTAAGGTATGTACTGACAAGTGCTGACGTTCCAACACGTGCTGCGATCGATATGCGGCAGGGACGTGAAGCCGGCGAACGTCCTGCTGGACGAGTCCATGGCGGTGCATCATACATACTGTACATACATCCATACACAGTTCACATGCCTCAAGGCGCCAACGTGTGCTGACGTCGCGATGTGTGCTGCGATCGATATGCGGCAGGGACGTGAAGCCGGCTAACGTTCTACTGGACGAGTCCATGGCGGTGCATCATACATACATAATATACATACATACATGCATACATACATACATGCTTCTGAAGTACATACAAAGTCTACATTCCCTAAGGTATGTACCAGCGTGTGCTGATGTGGCGATGTGTGCTGCGATTGATATGCGGCAGGGACGTGAAGCCGGCGAACGTTCTGCTGGACGAGTCCATGGCGGTGCGCCTGGGAGACGCAGGCATTGCCAGCATCATGGACCAGTCAAGGGGCGTCAACGGCACTGCCGCCACGCAGCTCCAGGTGAGGGTAATCTCATATACATGACGTATAATGATATGTCAAGCATACTTCCAAGGAACTCGTAAGCCCTACTTCTTTTAAGCCCTCCTTGCAGCGCTGTGTAGACCGTCCAAAATTGTGAGAAGAGCACTGCCGAGGAGTGCGCACACATCACAGCGAGCTGCACGACGTTCGCTTGGGGGCGCCGCTGGTTATGTAATCAGCACCCCAACGTCCGACGCAACACATTCACTCTGAACTGGTTGTGTCATGTACCATACCTGGAGCCAAACACCTTATGATACGTACTAGTGACCGGCATAATTTCTTGTACTCAAGTCCGTCTGCATGACTGACTGTGAGCTTACCTTGTGGCTCAAATTCAAGCGCGGCAGATGCTCTATGTGGAATCGGACAACCCGCATCAAGCCGCAATCCTTGAATTTATGATCGACCCAGAAGTAGCTGGTTTTGTTGCCACATGTATGGTCCTGCAGTACGCCCTAGTTGCGTGCACTGGCTGTTTATTCTCGAGCCCAATAGCTCATCAGCAGTCATCAAGCCTGCTGGCCAGGTGCAGGCATCATTTCACAGGTACCATTAGATTGCGCGCTGCTGTTGACTCATAACTCAACTTGCTGTTGACTCAACTCGCTGCCCGAGGGACGATGGTCTTGACCGTGAATTGAACTGAAAATGCAGCGATGTTGTTTTCCCGGCAGCCTTTTTGGGGGCTGAAGAAGCCAGTGCAGCCCGCAGATGCACTGCTGTTGCTGATCTCATTCAGACTCATGAATCAGACTCCTGGCGCTTTCACTCTCGTTGAGCGCTGCTTCCCGGGGGTGACTCTCCCATGTGGCGACAGCCGACCAGTGTGATGACTCGCAGACAGCGTGCGCAGCGTCACTCCTCACACACACAACCATGGCTTGCTCCTCACTTACTTACTCACTCACTCACTCACTTACTTACTCTGTGTTTGCTCTGCTGCATGGCATTGCGTAGGGCACGCTCAACTACCTGGACCCTGCGTACCTGAGGACGGGCGCGCTCACTGAGAAATCGGACATTTACAGGCACGTCTCTTACACTGTAACTGCAACGCCAGTAAGGAACAATGATGTTCATCATCCGCAATGATTTTGGCGGCGGCAGCTGCAGTAACGGCAGGGTTGAATGTGCGCGTGGTGCAGCTGCTTTGTCCCTGTCACGCAAGTGCGTCCCGCATTTTTGGTGTTTGCGGTCGGCCTGGTCTACATAGCTGAACACTGCCATGCCATCCCACGCGCACCAAAGTATGGAATACAGCGCGCGCGCAGTGCACACGCATGCTCCTCTTATCACCCTTGTGCAAGGCTCAACTGATGTTTCTCAATAAACTTAACGCGCCCCCATCTACCTTTGCCTGTGGTTCGCTGCGCAGCCTCGGCGTGGTGATTGTGGAGCTGCTGATGGGCAGCGTGTGTACGCCAGGGTGAGTGCAGGGGCCATACTCACAATACCTACATTCCCCCAAACACATGCATGTACATACCGCATATGTATATCATGCGCTTCAACTACACGCATACGTCACATGCCTCATCGCACTGTGCAGAAGTGCACACAACTTCTGTGTCCTCTCTCATCAACGTGCGCGAATCGCACCACTGCTGGTGATAGCAGCGTCTGCTGGCTTTTGGGTCTGCCCGCACATGAGTACGCAGCATTGCTCAGCCCACGCAGTGTCCCGACCGCGTCAACCAACGCCATTCGTGCCTCATCAGGCCAGCTTGAGCCTGTAGGCGAACTTGACGCACTATGCTTAACGTAGTCCCTCTGATGCACGTCCCTGTTGAGTCATTGGCATCAAGCTGGTGCCGCTGTGCCACCTCAGTAAGCAATGCGTATCGAGCTTTGGCTTTGGCGACCTGCATGGGTCAGCCTTGAACTCGTCACTTAAACATGAAGTCAGGGTAGTCTCCGTTGCAGCGGCAGAGGCGTCGACAAGTAGGTCCTGCATTGTGCTGGTGCAACCGTCTCACCCGTGTGTTGGTGTTGTCTGCGTGTGTCGTCCTGCGCTTCCATTGCACGTACTTGAACAGAAGCACGCAAAGGCTGGCCGTTTCTCACACTTGCTCTTGGTCCACGCCTGATGTCAAGTCAATTTTGAAGTTCCATGCAGTTTCTTGTGTGCTGTTCCGCCCAGCACCGTACATTTTGTAATGCGTCGTCTCGCATTTCTGCTGCAGGGTTCACCAATTACGCGCGGACGCTCGCCTTTGCCCAACCATGTCATCATCACTCGATAATGTTGTTGCACCAGGGCTTCACATTGCTCGCACCGTATCTGATGAAACTTCGTGCTCTGCACGTTCACCCGCACGGACAGCATGGTCAACCGCGTGCGCGGCTCGCTGCTGGGCAGCGCGAGCACGCTGGCCGACGGCAGCGTGGAGTGGCCCGAGGGCGCTGTCGACAAGCTGGGGCAACAGGCGCACAGCTGCTGCCACGAGGTATGTATGCTATGCAGCCCTAAAGTTAACCCTCCTTGCTGGGTGATATGTAGTGTTGACAAGCTGCAGCAACAGGCGCACGGCTGCTGCCACCAGGTATGTATGTACGCCATGCAGCCCTAACCCTGACCCTTCTTCCATGGTGATATGTGAAGTTGACAAGCTCGGGCGACAGGCGCACGGCTGCTGCCACGAGGTATGTATGTACGCTATGCAGCCCTAACCCTGACCCTTCTTCCAGGGTGATATTTAAAGTTGACAAGCTCGGGCAACAGGCGCACGGCTGCTGCCACGAGGTATGTATGCTACGCAGCCCTGACCAATGTATGCTATGCAGCCCTAACCCTAACCCTTACCCTCATCGCCTGTGTGTTGTGTAGTGTGGAGTGCAAAACAGCAGCTCCAAGCGGCTTCTATGCATGGTATCATTATGTGACGGTGGCATGGCATGATGAAACGCTCCCACTTCGGAGTACATGAGGTTATTGTCTATTTGCGACCGGGACAACGAGTGCAGCAGAACATCTACAGTGCTGCTTGGCGGTAGTGTTCTGTGACTTTGCCATGAACGAACGAAATGTCTTTGAAGTTATTATACTTCGGAAGTACTGGATTAGTGATGCAACATTACTTGAAACATGTTGTGTCCATGCAGAGTGCGTGCAGACTTTTTGAAGGCGATTATTGGTTGGCCATGTTAACTTGCCGGGCTTGCAAGGGCATGGTTGCTACGTTGAGTGTGCTGCCTTAGGCTTATAATTAGGATTAGGGTTGGGCTGCAGTGACCACATCAACGGTGCTCTACAGCAGATGCGTAGAAAAGGTATGTCATGAAACATGTCTGGAACATATCAGGGTCAATGTAACACCCTACTCTTCCACGTCAAAGCGCAAGTCCTATTGGCTACGCGGCGCCAACATCCCTTGTGAATGCACGCCACTGAGGTGCCGCCGCGATGCAGAAACACAGCTGAACCCCCCAGCACGCGCTCGCAAAGGGGGGTCCAGTGCCATGCACTCGCAGAACAAGGGCCGCCTTGCACTCGCAAACAAGGTTGCACAACGTTCACGACAGTAGAATCATCTAAACAAAACGCAAGACACGCGCACCCATGCCTCACGTTCTCCCACACACGCCCACGCCTGTGGCTCTGGCGGTACAGGACCCCGCGAAGCGCCCCGAGCTGCCCTCTGTGATCACGGCGCTGGAGGAGCTGGTGGGGGGCGCCCCCACTGGCAGCGAGGATGCCGCGCAGCCGCGCGAGTGCAAGATATGCCTGTCCGCGCGCCCGAACACTAGGTACGTGTGTGTGCGTGTGCCGCAGCCGTCCGTGGAGGTGATGTAGTGGTGAAGCCTAGTGCCCCTTGGTGCAGAGAGCTGCTGCGCGCTGCCTTGTGCAGTGGTGGCTTGATGCGATGCAGGGCATTGCCCTTCGAGAAGGGCCGACAGTGATTGTCGTGTGCCACACAACGCCGCGCTCATCTTGCGTATTCACTCCACAGAAGCACCTGCAACGTTTTGCCACATTTGCCCCTGACGGCACGAGGGTCTGAAAACGCCTTCGACTGCAATTTGTAAAGCAGGCTTCAAATGCTGCTTTCTCAGATGCTTGCGCTACGGCAGCGCCGGCGCCGCAAGCACGCCGCTGCCCTGCGCGCCGCCTCCACACTGCTGGTCTTCAAAACCTGAGCGCTGACCACGTTCGCCACGCCGCGCGCGCGCAGGTTCCGCCCATGCCTGCACTCCGTCGCGTGCGAGCAGGATGCGAGCCTGCTGCTGGAGCGGCGCGGCCGCTGCCCGCTGTGCCGCGAGCTCATCCTCGACATTGAGATCGGCGAGTTTTCGCAGACGTTCGTGGTGGCGTAGCTCAGCGACGGCAGCGCTGACGATGATGAGCGTCAGGCGCAAGCGTGGACAACAGGGCCTTTGTGACAGCGCAGCGCATCGTGGGAAGGGGGCTCCGGGGGGGGGGGGGGGGGGTTGCAGACTGTGGAGTGCTTTCACCGGCATTTGGTAGACAACAGACAGGCCCAGCGCACAGCAGGTCATGTGGCGCTTTGTCTGGCGGTGCTGGTGTGCGCAGGGGTCAGCTTAGAGTTGCTGATCCACGATCCAGCAACTGATGTACGCAGTGAGATCGTGACATGGCATGTCATGCGTGCCTGCGCAGCGCTGCGCCCATTCCAAGCGCGTGACAATGGTGTCATGCAGACTGCAGCTGGTGCAGGCAGTACAGATTAATTTATGGGGGGGGAGGGTGGGGGGGAGTTGTTGGCTTGTGGCGGAGAAACTACTTTGACGCCATGCATCTGTGCACGGAGCGCCAATTAGGCAGCGGGCGCTGCTTATGATAGACATGCGCAATAGCCTTGCCTGGGGGCAGAGGATCTGAGAGTCACAGCAGCAGTGGTACTGCATTCGTACAGCGTCATGAGCATGCCGTGGGTGTTCACATGATGTTCAAAATGTACTGCTCAGTACTCTTCCCACAAGTGGACGCGCATGTTTGTGGGATACCGCAGGACTGTGCAGCGCACCCCTTGTTGTTTGCTGATTACACCTCCACATGCACACATTTGTCCATTCACCTCTGCTGACAGCTTGGGATGCGTCTGAGTGGCGTGCGTGCATGCATTCAAGCGGTGCGGGCGCTTCTGCCTGAGCATGCATTGGCAATGGCAGTGTCAACCTCAACTCCAGTGTTGGCATGGTAATGTGCCGCAGTGATGTGGCTTGTGCTCCATGCCAAAGGGGCGCTGGCAAGTCATCCCATTTGCACTTTGTTAGTCAAGAGGACGCACTTGCTTAGTGAGCTTGACCATACACAGCACTGGCAAAATGCACCAAGGACAAAGGCATCCTTCCAGCTCACAAAGTGGTTTTATAGTCTGCAAACCTCGATAGGTCATCATTTCGCAGTATGCCAAAAACTGCTGTGCTTGTGTGATCATGTGTTGTTATCGCCCATATGAAACAATTACTACTGTCTCCTTTGAGCTCGTGCCATCGCCGCCTGTCTATAACTAAATCTGTGCCACTTGCAGCTGCGTGCTCACGCCGTAACCGTGAAACTGCCGACAGCTTCTCTCAGGGCGCTGCCGTACGTGTCAAAGTCCTTGGCTTTGCACTTTCCGGTGCAGACAAACAGGCGGCCATCCTTGATGATGACCTTGGCTACAAACTGGCTCGTGTAGTGCGTGTTCTCCACGTAGTACTCAATGGTGTACGCAAGGACGTCACCCATGCGTTCAGAGCTGCGACAGAGGAATAGCGCAGCAGCAGCAGCAGCGGCGGCAGTAATGAAAAATTCCGGCCGCCAACATCATACTCCTGGTGATGCTCAAGTTTTTGCGAAAATCAAGGTTTACTCTCAAAGCCTGGCTCTTCGGAGAGTTTTTATGGTGCTGTGAGGGCCACACAAGCAACGTATACAGAGCCATGCTCCCTGGAGTGACACATCTGCTGATCAATGCGCTGCGAGAGGGAAGTGCCTGCGAACACCTGCTGTTTACAGGCAGCCGGGCGCACACCGACCCTGTGATCTGAAGCACTTTAGTCTAGACCCCGCTTTTCCAAGGACTCTGAATGATCAACGCCAACAAACTCCACCGTCACTACGCAGACATGCCATGTTGACAGAAAGCAGCGAGCAGAGGCGCACCTGGTGCCCAGCAGTTTCGCCTCCAGGCAGCCGTCCTTTCCGAGCTCCACGTTGACCACCTTGGTGCCCACCTCCTGAGCACTGCCGAACTGATCCAAAGAGTTTATTCTCACAGGGTCCACCGCCACGCCAATCTCGTAGCCGCGCGCCGTGGGGCTCTTGTAGTTGACCTGTTGCGGTGGCGGTTACATGTGGCAAGCGGGGCTTTGTGAGTGCAGCGGCGGTAGCACACGTGGCATGCCAGCCTGTGATCGCGCGTAGATGGGTGTGGGCAGGAGACTTGAAGTTGCTGGGTCACCTCGAGCGTTAGGGAGTATAATCAAGATCAGGGTGGGAGTGACCTGACCTCTCATCCTCAGAGCAGTAAGGCGTGTACGAAAGCCAGTTGGCACCCGTGTTCCTTTCACGGTCCACCGCAAGCAGCACTCATTTGGTTAGGTGTGCTGGCATCGACTCGGTTGTTCTCATTGCCACGCAGGCATTTTTTAGGCGCCACAGGCACTAATAGCATGTTGCGCTGCTGGCATCCATGGCTTTTCTGTCGAAAACATTTTGGCGCACAGCAGTTCGAGCGCAATAAAAATATTGTTTGATTCACAGCGTTGAATGCTTGTCAAACACTGAATACCACCCACAGTTTTGCATGCAACACGCCGTGTTTCCATGCGCTGATGCCTGCCGTCAAGCCCCGTGCACGGGCCAACATATTGCTCAATAGTGTTGTTGCGTAGACAAAAGGCGTGCCGAAGTAGGTTTGTCTTACCTCCTGTTTGTGTGTCTTGAGAAGTTTGCTGTATGCCTTGAAGTCCCCTGGGTACCGAAATGAAAAAGACCCATCCTGGGCTGTGTAGACTGCCCCGTCCATCTCAGCAGGATCCATTGGTTCTATCAGAGAAACAATTTCAAGAAGCACATGAACTCACATCAATGAAGCGCTCATGATTGCAAACTTTAAACCGACAGGACCGAATGTCGAGCGCCCTGTCTTTACTCATCAGCCGGATCTAATGGATTCTGAGCTGTTCGCACAAAGCCATGAATCAGAGTGCGTGCAGCGCAGTTTTGTCGCCTAGCAATGGCGTCCCGTACGGTCATCGCTGCATACTTGCACAGGGCTGTTTGGAATCATACTTGAAGTGGGTGAGTCATCACCTGCCCATGCCTGCCGTTGTGGTGCAAATTCTGCCGTCAACGCAGCGATCCCAGCAGTAAATATGGCTGCCCTCCTTCCCTCAGACGCCGGCGCTGAGTCAGCTGCCATACATGGCACCTTGGCTGTGCGCAAGCAAGTCGGTGCGGATCGGGAAGAGCTGATAGCCGTAAAAGCGTGGCTTACGGCCAACACGAGAAGCAGCGCGCATCGCCGCAGTAGGATTGTGCTTCGCTGCATGTTTCCAGCTGCTGCGTGGCAACTCTTTACAGTACTCTGGCTCTTCTTCAAGTCGTCCTTGAAGTTCTGGTGTTCACCCGAAAAAAAGAAAAGCTTGATGCCGCAGCCATGTCTTGGCAAATGGGCGAGGACGTGGCGTCGTCTAGGAGCTGCAGCCCCGATGCGAGGCGCCGCGTGGCATCCATGTCCAGAACGGAGCTCCTGCAGGCAACGGTGAGACATTATTTGCAGTCGAGAATTTGCCCAGCGGATCCATGGTGCATTGGGTGTAGCTTCACGCGCCGCAATATACCTGAGCCCAAATTTCTAATTTCAGCTTCTCAGTTGCCCTTCATTGCACGATACTGTTATAGCACTGGATCATGTAGCACTGTGCTGGGGCTGTGCTACTGTAGGTGCAACGAGTCCACTTCCATCACTTGCTAAGGTGCGTTTAGAATGCAAGGTGCAACCTTCCTGAATGTTGATTTAGTGACAGGTCGGGGTAGCTGCGCCTTTGTGTGGGAGAAGACCATGTGCACATCTCGAATTATTCAGGTCACTTCCTGCGCTACCTGCTTTCAATTCTGTTGCTTGTTTTTTCACGTGTGCCAATTTCCAATTGCATCATAATCTGCTGTTGATAGCGTACAGCTGGTGTCAGCGGCTTCATGTCTTGAAGATGAGGACAGGATGTGCCCCGACAAATACCGATGGACACCAAGCTGACGCATGCACGGCACCATCGCACACAAACGCGCAGCCACATGTGCCCCGCACCCCCGCTCACCCCTGCATCATAGCACAGCGCTCGGCAACCCCACCGCCACCATCGCACCCGTGCCCGCGCAGGTGAGCTACGCGCCCACCGCCATCGCCGCCGTCGCAACGCACGGCCACTCGTACCAGCCGTGCCTGCTGCAGCTCCCGTGCCGCTGCGCTGCGTGCGGCGAGACGGCGTGGGGCGCGCTGGGCCTCTCGCGCGTCTGCATCTGCCTCACGTGCGGCGTGCGCGTGCACCGCCAGTGCGCGCGGAGCGCTGCTGTGCCGCGCTGCGCCGCGCGCGCCGAGTTCCTCGCGCACTGCGTCGCGCACGGCCACTTCAAGGTGAGAGCCGCTTCTTTCTGCTGCTGCGCGGCAGCGGGGCACGGTGAAGTTATGGAAGCACTGCAAGCATGCAAAAAGGCGGCGATCAGTGTGCCATGATAGTGCGAGGTGCCCCGAGGCTCTTGTGCGGGTCGTACTTGCATCACGGCTGGCGGGCTTGCACAGCAGCAGCACGATGGTTGCGCTGATGAGCAGGCGCTGCGTTGCTCCTGTGCGTATAGAGTTCGCCAGCCCTGCAGATCAGCTGCCAGGAGTGACATGGTGATGGTCCGGTGCACGCAGCAATGCGTCATGCTACCATAGTGCATTGCGGAGTACACCATTCAATGCCACTTATAGCTGACCATCACCGTATGCGTGCTACTGCATGACTCAGGCACCTGGCGCACAGCAGCAAAAGCAGCAGCAGCAGCAGCGGCGCCGGCGGCGGCGGGAATCACCCAATGGCAAGGCGGCGGGCGTCCATAGCTGCAGCCAGTCACCAATAACACTCACACCACGACAGAGCGGCAAGAAGGGCCTGAGCAATGGTGCTGCAGCTGCAGCGGCAGCAGCCAAGGACAGTGAGATGGTGCTGTATGTGAAGCAGGAGGGAGGGGTGCTGGTGCTGCCGGGGAGCCCTGCCGCAGCGACAAACAGCCTGAGGAATGTGGGGAGGCTGAGCGTTGCTGGGGGGGTGCTGGGGGGCGTGGTGGGGGGCCCATTGGGACTGCTGATTGGGCTGAAGGTGAGCTTTGCGTGGACAAGTTGAACTTGGGGGATGTGCTGCAGACTGAGCACTACAGCGATTGTGCGCATGTCTATGCCGTTGGGCACACAGCTTCGTTGACCATGCACAAAGCGTTTCAACAAGGACTTCTTGCAGCAGTGGGCTCGGAGGAGGGCGTTCATAGCTGTCACAGAACGCAGTGCGCTTGTGTGTCAAATACTGCAACAGCGTTTACGCAGCTCTGTGCATCCGCATAAATACGATATGCAAGACTTGTACTTCACCAGCAGGTGCAGCGGCAGTTAGGGAATCAAAGCGCGAAGTTGTGACAAAACATGCAAGTGCAGTCAGCGGCTGTTTCACCGCGAGCGACAGCGCGCCACCATTAATCACTACATCACTCCTGATGGCACCTGCCCTGCAGGTGGGCGCCGTAGTAGGCGCGTCCGAAGTTGCCGTCGGCACCCTCTGGCGGCGCGCAGAGCGGCGCGTCAGCGAGCGCCGCGCCGCCGCCGCGGCCGCCGCCGCAGCCACCGCCGCCGCAGCCACCGCCGCCGCCGCCAGCGCCGCCGCCGCCGACGCCGAGGAGGCTGACGACCCGTTCGCGGCGGCGGCGAAGGCGGCGGCGGCGCGCGCGCACGGCCTCCCTGAGCACTGGCACTCGCAGCTGCTGGGCGGCATTGGGCCTGTAGGTAGCGTGGCGTACGAGGCGGATGTCGCCATTGCCGTGGACATGCTGCTGCAGGACGACGCGGCCCCCGCGCACCACCTGCGCGCCGCGCTCTGCGCCGCGTTTCTCGCGCGGCACGACTCGCGCGGCAGCGTCGGCGGCGGCGGCGGCGGCGGCGGCGGCGCGCCCACGTGCATCAGCTGCAACGGCTGCGGCAGCAGCAGCAGGGGGGAAAGCAGTGCTGGCGGAGGCAGCGGCGTTGGCGACGGCGGAGTTAGCAGCGCGGGCGGTGATGGCAAGGATGGTGTCAGGAGAGGCGGCGGCAGCGCGCCCATAGACGTGGAGCCGCCGCCGCGCTTTGAAAAGGGGTTCAGTTTCATTGAGGGGTCCTCTTCGCCGCAGGACTGCGGCCCGTTTGTGCTGCTGCCGTCGCCGTCTGCCGCCGCTGCGTCCGACGACGATGACGACCCGGACGCGTACGAAATGGCGCGCGACATGGAAGATGATGAAGTTGATGAGTTGGCGCGCGGCGGCGATGACGAGTCGGATGTGTTTGCGGCGCAGCCCTCGCCGGCGGCGTCCCCCGCGCGGCTGCATGCACCCGCCAACGCCAGCAATAGCAGCAGCGTCGGCGGCGGCGGCAGCAGCGGCGGCGGCAGCAGCAGCGGCGTCATTGTGGCGGCGCGGAGCGGCAGCATGAACGCCGTCGGCTCGCGCGGCTGGGAGTCGCTGGGGCTGGAGGCTCGCGCGTTGGACGTGTCGGCGAGCTCGCTGCGGCGCGAGAGCTGGCTGGACGTGGGGTTCGGCAAGGATCACGCGGCAGCAGCGAATGCGCAGCAGCGCGCTGCCGAAGAGCGCGCGCTGGGCGCCAGCCTCGTCTCGGAGAGGAGCGTGAGCGGTGGCGGCGGCGGCGGTGGCGCAGCCACTGCCTTGAATGGCGGGAGCGCGGCGCAGCAGGAGCGGCGCGCTGCTGCCGCCGTTGCCGGCGATGCGGATGCGGCACCGCCTGGCTGGCCGTCACCTGACGCGCGGACGCCGCTGTCGCCAATCAGCCGCAGCAGCAGCGCTCATGCGCCCCGGACGCCACCGCCGGCGGCACTTGCCATACAAACCACGACAGCGCCAGATGCGGCTGCTGCTGCTGCCGTTGCACCCAACAGCGAGCACGGAGACGCGTCGCTGCCGCCGCCTGACCCCTTTGCGGATGCGCTACGCGTGCTGGACATGATAGAGTCGGCGGTGCTGCACGCGTGCCCATCACTGCGCGCCAGCGCCGCCGCCGCTGCGGACGCCAAGCGCGCCGTCGCCGCCGCCGTGGACTGCGCCGTGCTGCCGCTGCTCTTCCGGGCGCTAGCACGCAGCGCACACGCAGCGAGCGCCGCCGCAGATGCGGCACTGCGGCGGCGACTCTGTGTGCTTGCGCCCGTGGCGGCGGCGGCGCCGGCAGCGGACGCGGCGGCGGCGGCGGCGCTGATGAGCATCGCCGCGGCAGTCACGCCGCTGGAGAAGCTGGGGCTGCTGCTGCGCGCCGTGGAAGCGCTGGCAGCAGCGCTCGGCGATGACGCGACGGCGGACGCGCTGCTCGCCGCTGTGGCGCGTGCGGTGGTCGTGGCAGCTGCGGGCAGCAGCAGCAGCACCGCAGCAGCAGCAGCAGGCGGCGCCTGCAATGGCTGCGCGGCGGCGCGGCGCGGCGGCGGCGTAGGCTCAGCGGCAGTCAATGGGCGCGCCACCGCAGCAGCAGCAGCAGCGGCCAACCGCAGCTCAAGCACGGAGGCGTCAGCCACGCGTGACACTACCAGACCTTCCACGCAACGCGCGCTGACCACTGAGGCGTGCTGCTGGCATGCGGAGGTTGCCTTAATGGAGCGGCTCGCGGCGCGCCACCCGGAGTGGCTGCTCGGCCGCGAGGGCTACGCGCTGACGACACTGGAGGCAGCGCTCCACATACTGGCGTCGCCAGAGATGTGCGAGGAGGCGTTTGGCAGCCTGCGGGCGTCGCCGCCGCTGCCGCCCCCGCCTGTGCCGTTCGAGTCGTTTCAGATGGAGGGCAGCATGTGCGGGAGCTGGTCTGTTGCGTCAGCATCTGCGTAGCACTGCATAGCATCAGCGCTTTGGGCGCGCTCCGTCAGGCAGAAGCGGCTTATTAGCGTTGCACAGGGGCGAGTCACTCGCTGTGATGTATCCGCATTCAGTCAATGCAACAACGCTGCATGGAGTTGCTGGCATGATGACTGGTTCCAGACATGGAGGCGCTGCCGAGCTGCTGAGCAGTTGTGCCGTCAGTGATAAACTGTGTGTGCTCGCACTTCGCAGTGGTACACGCACATGGACGTGGCAGCCGATTTTGACAGTATGCTCGGCGTTCCATGTGCAAACCAAGGGGAGCAGCGTCGCAACAGCTGCAGACGAACAGCAGGAAGCAAAAATTCTGCGGTGCACGGACAAACGCTGTTTTGCACATACCTGAACAAAGAACAAAGCCAGGGCACTGATGTGAAAGAGGTAGACGGCATTGTACACAGACCATGTATTCAACAGGTGGCCACAGGATGGCACCGTAAACACCAAAATCAAACCGCGGCCGCCCTCCCCACGGGCAAGCAAATCGCCCGTTGTGTGCTGCTGTTTATGCCGCCTGTATGTGTCAAAAACCGCTTGCGACCGCCTCTCAATGTGCATACTGATACGCATTGCCACTGCACGCACGAATGTACGTGTGTCCGCATGCGGTGCCTGCTGGCACCGCCGCTGCGGTTGCGCCCGATGCACAAACCGCTTGCCGCTACACGCTGCGCAGTGCTCTGCAGCATCGCGCAAACCGACTTTGCTGTGTGCGGGATGGCATATCGCGCGCGCGGGTGACCTGTCACACAATGCTCAGGCAGCGCCAGGCTGTTCTGCGAATGCAGTGCCGCGGCCGAGGCACGATGCAACGCGCTATGCGCGCGCGCGTAAGTGCAGCGCCTAATGGCGAGGGCACGATGCTACGCTCTTCTTATGTGCGCGGGGAGTAGTCGCTATCAGGCAGTATGATGCGGTCGTCGCGCAGCAGGTCGACCGTGGGCGCCAGCAGCTGCGAGTACGCGTCGAAGTACAGCGCCTGCGCCGCACAGGTGAGGTGAGATGAGAGGCAGACAAACGGCAGAGGTGATTGTGAGGAAAGGTGTATCAAAACTTTGATATTAAAAAGGCAACTGGCTAGCTGGTCCAGAAGGCAGAGCAAGTTGGAGAGGCACTTCGACATGTACATCAGGCAGCGAATTGCGGAGGGGTGCAAGTGAGACAAGTCGCTGACTGTAAATGGACCTGCTGGCATCTGTGATACCGCGTTGAAGCATAATAACGAATGGGGTGTACGCTGCACTCTGCAACTATTGCACATGAGAACAGGATGCATATGCGACAACAACTGTATTTGAGGGGTGGCGCGCACACATGATTTTAAACTAGCCAGCCATTGCCTAGGCCTGACAATGTCAACAGTCTCCAGAACCAGATCTCTAGAGGGGGAAAAGGGGAAGAAAAAAAGAGTACAGCACGGAGGCTTCCCACGTGGTCCCCCACCGTAGTACTAGCTCCGCTCAAGGGTGCTTAACTTCAGCGATCGGACGAGAGCTGGTACTGTCACCATGATATGGCCGTACCCATTTGAAACGTTCGTGTGATCAATGTGAAGTAACCAGACAATTGCACACAAAGGTTGCGTGGCACAGTTGTGCAGCAGCAGCTGAAGGACCAAGCACCAGACGGTTACTTGGAAGTGCAACACTGCGTTCCCGGCTTTTCAAGCAGCTCCACGCGCACGCACCTGCTTGATGAGCAGGCCAAACTCCCGCGGCAACCGCAGCCCGTTGTTCTCCGCCGTCGCCGCAATGTCTATGAGGAGCTTGGTGACGTCCTCCTGCTGGAAGTTGAGCGATGCTGCAACGCCGACGCGCCCCGTGACGGGGTCCGCCATGGGCGCCACCTGCACGTCGCGGTCCATGCGCGCGAGCCGCTGCGCGATGCACGCGACCAGAGAGCAGTGCTCAGCACGGACGTATGAGTCCAAGATGACGCTTAGTGTTCCACAGACAGGGGGGACGTCACGTATCCCTCGCGGCGTGAACCAGGATGGGCGTCGACTGCGTAATGCAGTTGAGGCCTCGTGAGCGCTGCTCAGCAATTGGTGGATGCCGACATGAAGTACGCTCTGAAATGAAGCACAGCTACTCACTCAACGTCTGGCTCCACGTAAACCCAAAAAACAGCATCGCCGTTGTGGTACCCCCATGTGGCGAGCTCTGCGCAACCACTTGTGCTTTTTTTGTTCACGTGCAACCGAAACACCCGGGGGCATCTTCTATACGCTTCACATCGTGCAGCACCTGTGTTCGCCCCACGCACGCAGGCAAGACGCACCAGGCACCTTATGTAATACTTCAAGTTGAAGATCGCCCCTGGCGTGCGCGCTTACCAGGAAGATGCCCTCAATGTCCAGCGCCAATGCGTCAATGTCCACCACGCTCTTTACCCCATGCAAGCAGGCGAGACGCGCCAGGCACTCATGTAAAACTTCAAGTTGAAGATCGCCTGGCATGTGAACTTACCAGGAAGATGCCCTCAATGTCCAGCGCGAACGCGTCAATGTCCACCACGCCGTCCGTCGCGCCCATCTGCACCAGCGCCAGGGCCATGGCGCGGTAGTCGCCGGCGACGACGCCCGCGGAAAGGTCCCGGACCGCGCCCCACACGCGCTTGGGGATGCGCCCCACAATGCCAAAGTCAATGAAGCCAACGCGGCCGTCTTCCAGCACCTGCGCGCACGGTTATTCATGAATGAATGGTGGTGATTTACGTGATTGGTGATGGAGTGCTTGGGGATGCGCCCCACGATGCCAAAGTCGATGACGCGCCCGTCCTCCAGCACCTGAATGCATGCAATTGATAACCGCCGGTTATTCATGAGTCAACAGCGGCGATTCATGAATAGGTGTGGTGATAGAGCGCTTGGGATGCGCCGCACGTTGCAAAAGTCGATGAACAAGCCGACGCGGCCGTCCTCCGGCACCTGCGCGCGCGCGGGCGGTTGTTCGTGGTTGAACGTCGGTGACTTCATGAATACGGGTGGTGGTGGAGGGGTTGGTATGCGCCCCATGATGCCAAAGTTGATGAAGCCACTCAGCCGTCATCCAGCACCTGCACGTCATTGTGGACATTCATGAATGAACGGCGGTGATTCATACTGGGTGGTGATTGAGCACTTGGGGATTTCGGCCCACCCTGGCAAAGTCGATGAAGCCGACCGTCCTCCTGCGCCTGCGTTCGCAATCATTCATGACTCAATGGGGGTGATTCACATGAGTGGCTATCAGGCGCTGGCGGTCGTTCATTCATTGCGGTGTTCATTTCTGAATGAACGTCCGTGATTGTGCATGAATGGTGACTCACCAGCAGGTTGCCCGCGTGCACGTCGGCGTGGAACGAGTTGCACATCATCACGCTGAGACTCCACGTGTTGAGCGCGTTGATGAGTGTTGCCTCGGGGTTCGCGGAGTAGCGCCGGATGCCCTCAATGTCCGTCAGCGGCACGCCCTTGAGACGCTCCTGTTGTTGAAGTTCAGGGGAAAAAAATATAAAAATCACTAAGTGGGACAGAAGTGCGCAGATGCAGCGTGAGTCAGGTATGCTGAGGAAGACAACGCTGCCTATAGGCTTCAGTCATTAAGATGAGATTGCTGTGGCATAACTTCAAGTGACAGTAGAGTCGCTGAGCTCCGTCCCTGGAGGCTGAACAGTGACTCCATTCATCAACAGGATTCTGGATATAAGCACGATAGGCACGCCTGCATGACAAATTTGCAGACAACTGAACCTGTTCCTGCGGACAGATGTCTAGGGTGACTGTCAAACTTCCAATAGCTCCATAAATCCCTGCACCTGACTCTGGCGGTTATGGCGTGTATGGATGACGGTTGAAGCTGCGCGACCGACTTCACCAGATCTGTCGCACCACCCGTTGAGAATTTTCTCGAGCACATCTTTATCATGAACTTCAATATACAGCATGTGACATGACACACATCTGTATGCGGTGGGAGCGCTGCTCAGCGCTGCCAACTGCGACCTGCCTCGACAGCCGCCAGTGCATGTGCACCTTTTGTCGATAGTGATTCGTCTTTGGAATGTGCCTTCATGAATGAAGGAGCTACAATGGAAGCACAGCGCGGTGCCCTCCACCATGTTGTGGCCAAGTGCATGACACTGATTGCATGTTCAAACTTCTTTGCATCAAGTTTGAACTTCAAGTCTGCGCCAGCTCCCACCAGGCACCAAGGCCGCGGCAACATCCACCGCCACCTTCCCCTGGTAGAATACCTTGCAGCCTGCGTATGTGTACCTGTCAGACCGTTCAAGTTTGTCAGAGTGAATAGAGTGCGTTGCTTAGCGCTTGGCGCGTACCATCGTCAGGACCCTCCTGGTGGAGAGGCTGCGGTAGACGCGCGGCGCCGTCGCCTGCGTCACGTCGGCATCGCTCAGGAACTGCAGGAACTCGTCAATGTTGTCGGCCTCCTTGCCGAAGTCCAGCTCGTCCAGCATGCTCGCGCGGATGTCGCCCACAATCTGAGGTCCGGGGACGGAAGCGCGCAGACTCGTGAGCCGTCACCACAAGCAATTGCGTAATCACCGCATTTGGCATGGTGGAACTGATGCGGTGCTTGTATGACCATCGCACGACCGTCGCACTTCAAACGATTGCTAGAGCCGCCTTCATACTTCAAATGCATCAGTTGAACTCGATCAAGTGCCTTCCATCGCCCCATATTCAACGCAGCAGCTCCAGCGGCGGTGCTTGTCACCAACCTCATCGTCTCATCAAGCTGGACCACGTAACCATACATCAAAGCGCATATATGCCAGCGTGCGTATCGATGCAAAGCGGACGCGGCCGCCTTCCTCATCGACACATGAGGTCGGACCACACAACCATACATGAAAGCGCACAAATGCCAGCATGCATATCACCCCAAAGCAGATGCGACCGCTCGCTCCCGTCGCCCACTCACGTTGCTGAAGCTCGTGCGCGCCAGCTCCGGCTGCAGCAGCTCCACGACGCGCGACGCGATGAACAGGAACCCCAGGTCTGCCTGCAGCACGCCCTCCGCGCCCGGCTTCTGCACCTTAATAACGACCTCTTCGCCCGTCGCGAGCTTGGCCCGGTGCACCTGGCATGCAGAACAGAAGCAAGCTTGAGGGCATGCGGTGGCTTGAGGGGTACCGCATGTGCTGATTGTTGCTGCAAAAAGTTGAAGATGAGGGGCAGAGGCCCGGGCGCGCGTGCGTGGTGTGGCGCAGGCATCGCTCAGCTCGGGTTGCGGCGCTGCGCATAGAGACTGTGCATGTGGCGACGACAACACCATGCGCAGCGCAGCATATGGGGCAGGGCGCATCATCTTGAGCACCCTGCAGGGCTACAACACTATTTATCAAGGACCCTGCATGAAGTTGAAGTTGCTGCAGCGCTCAACAACTGCAGCGGCGCTCACCTGCGCAATGCTGGCGCTCGCCATCGGCTTGTCGTCAATGTACAGGAATGCTGAGGACACCGCGTCGCCGCCAAGCTCCTCCCTGTCGTGCAAGGAACAGAGGCGCGGGCGTGTATGCATGTCAGTGAGTAGGTATGCAGTACGTCAGTATGTATGTATGCATGTCAGTATGATGTGTGTGGGTGTGTGTGTGCATTCATATGTTAGCATGATAGTGTGCGCCACGCACCGTGCAGCGGGCTGCAAGCGCGACTGCAAGCGCATCGTCAAGTCTTAGGCAAACAGCTGGGTGTGTCTCATGTGCATATCAATGAGACCTTTCCATACTGAAATGCCCATGCCCTCAAACGCTAGAAAAGCTCGCACACAGAAGTCTTTTGACCTGTGGATGCGATTCGGCGCTGTTGTGACTCGTGGCCAATGACTGCAACAGCGGCGACCACGGTTATTGGTGGAAGGCACTTGCGGCTAACCATCCTTTGTCACCTAGAGCTCTACGATCTTTTGATTCATTTCCATCAACTGCAGGGTTTCCCATCCTATGAGACTCATGAAGCTCGGACAAATGAACAAGAACCTTTCGCAAGCCACCAAGTGCCATCTATTAATCCTTACAGCCAGGACGGCGGTCGCACTACAAACTTCAACATGGGCACTTGAACATCACCATCGCAGTGGTTGCCATGCGTTCAAACCAACACTTCAGTCACAGGTACGAGTAGTCTGCTGTTACTTGCCGCATTTCCGTATTCACGGTGATGGATGGTACTGTCAAGCATCAAGATGTGCCGTAGATAATCTACCAATGGCTGAGCGCTGATATGTGTGGCAGGCACGCCTCAGCTTTCTACTTCAAGCAGTATTTAAACCAAACTTCAACTTCACAGAGTACTTGATAAGCAGTCTGGTAAGGGCACTCGCCTGATGATCCGTATGACTGTGGAGAAGGGTATGGGCTCCGTGGAGTCGAGGCACTTCTGCATCTCCATCACAAACTCCCCTGCACAAGGCAGCGCAAGGCAGTGAGATTGCCAACCAGCACTGTGCATAAGTGTTACATTGTGCAGTCATTGAGTTGAACGCCTGATGCAGTTAATGGTGTTTTATGAAATCAAGTAGGCCATGACTCATGTGAGCGTAATCTAGCAGTGCCTGTGCACAGGCCCTGCTGTGCTATACACATCTGGGTATGCCTGTGAATAAATGTCACCGTGTGCAGTCGCTGCCTCCGACACCTTACACCAGGCGCTTCTATCTGAGTACGAAACATTTGAGCACATGTTCAGTATCTTCTTAGACACTTCATATGAGCGCCATTGACTGGCGCTCAAAGCACAAATGAGCCCTGCTGCAATATAGATCTGGGGGTGTGCCTGCGAGCTCCGGCTCCTCCAGAGCTTATGCGCCACAGAGACATGCATGGCATCCCCACTGTGAGCTTTTCCAGCAGCTGCACTAGCTATGATAGGCACCCCCCACTGCCGCAAATGCTGCGCATAACTCAAATCCATAAAGCAGCGTTGCCCTATGACTGCCGCCGTACACCGGATCATTATGCTGAGTTCTCAGAGTGCCCTGCCCAGGTCTAGCGCAGTCGCGTGTTGCGCGATGTATCAAGCATGGGTTGGATGGCACAAAACACCCTGAGGTATGCATACACGAATGGCGTTGAGCAATGTTGTTGCATGCAGCATGATCTGCCAGTATCATCATTCACGATCCATCATTAACACCAGTGATGCCAGCGCCGCCAGGTCGAATGGCAGCGCCGGTGCCGCAGATCAAGAGCGTATAGAGGCCTTCATCATTCCAGAGAAGCATGTGAGGCACCTCACCAAATTCTGCGTTCTCATTCACTCTTGCAACTGGGTGCACTGCGTGCCATTTCCACTTGTGCGCACAGTTGTTGATTGTCAGCCAGCATAAGACAGATGCTTCCATCATCCAGATGGCTTGTGAAAGCAGTTGCCTACAGCAGGCTGCACTTCCTGCGTAAGTATTGTGCTGAGTACTCACCTGGAAACAAAGTTGGGGAGGAGGCAATGAACTGTCCAAGCTTCACATATGTCGCTCCCATCCTCTCGAACAGCAGCCTCAGATACTTCGCAGTGTCCGCTGTGCTCAAGTCCTTCAGCCCCTCGGACAGAGGCTTGCCGCTGGCAGCTCTGTCTCTGAGCACATCCCTGGTGGTGGTCAGCACCGCCTGCACAGCTTTCAAAGTCCTGGCAACTCCCACCCTCCCCCCGGCGTCCCTCGCCACCCCCACGATGTCCTCTGCCAAGCGCTGGATTTCGGCTTGCAAAACTTCAGGGTCTCTGCCCAGCACGTTTCCCTGCTTTCTGGGGCTGCGCCTGGATGCAGCGCCTCGGATGGGATCATCGTTCTCTGTGATCACTTCTACGTCTATCACATCAGCGCTTGACATACGCAAACTCGATGATGCCGAGGGTGTGTTGTGTCCCATCCGCTGCACATGATGATGTTGCCTGCGCAAAGGCGCTACTGCAACAAATGCGTCCGCGGATAGTACGCACAGAGCAGCCGCAAGGAGGGCTATGCGAGCCATCTGTGTAAGTGAGCTTACTGCCTGCGTTCAGCAGCCGTGCTCCTGGCGCCTGTGCCTGCCTGCCGATCAGAAGCTACCCGTGTGGCAGCGCGCAGTAGTGCCTGCTTGCTCTAACGAACTTGCTGAAATTAACGCCTTCTGCTGAGTGCACAGCGCGACGCTTGTGTGTGTCATGATCTCGCAGACTGTTTCACTAGCATGATGACGTGGCTGATTGTGGTGATAGACGACTCGGGTGCTTCAGACCTTAGGACGTATAGGACAGCAGCGGTGTGAGCGGCGCTCTCGGAGCTTCATTGCGCACAAGAGAACCCAGTTCGCCACTCGGCAAAACACAGCAGCATGGCTACAGGTAATCTGCGCCGCCGAATGTCCCCAGTCAATCAACTTCATGTTCTTGATGTGTGCAACCAAAAGCATGCACTGTGTTGGCGTGAGCTCAGCTTTCGCAGCACGGGCAAAAGCTTGCATTCAGTCTGCTGGCAAGTCTGTGTCGAGCTCATCGACCTTGGATCACACATGAGTGCAGCCCGTGGTATCGTATCGACGGCATCCCTAGATGTATCCTAGAAGCCGCGTCATGTGGCGCTTTTCCTGCGTTCACAAAAAAAGGGCATATCATCAGACATGCATCACTTTCGTCGCTGTGGCGATACTGCTGTTTTCTCTTGGTAAGTGCGCGTACACGATCAAAAGAGGTAGGACTATTATTAGCCCACACTGTATCACATGATCATCGTCATGGCCCCCCACTGAGGCCAGTCTTCCATTTCAAACGATGCATGCATCAGTGCTTCAAGTCAATTTCAGATCAACACATCACCCAGATGTCGAACTTGCCTGAATGCACACTTGGCCGCCTTCAGCAAATTTGTTTTCTCTGTCACTTCCCAGGAATAACCCAGGAGCAGGCGGATGCGTTCATAGCCCAGACGCGGATGCAGGCAGAACAGGCCAGCATGCAGGAGCTGCTCAGTAAGCTGACGAGCACGTGCTTCACCAAATGCGCCAAGCCGAGCAAGGGGGACAGGCTCGACAGCGGGGAGCAATCATGCCTGGCCCTGTGCATGGACCGATACGTGGACACCATGCAGCTGGTCAACAAGGCAGTCGTTGATAGGCAGGACCGGAGAGGGTAGGTAGTCAATCAGGAGACATGTACATAGAGACACACACATGCATTTAACGGAGGATTGCACGCGCGTTATTTCCTTGCGTTTCTGCTGCCCTACAGTTGTGACCACATGTATGGCAGACAGGCCTTTTGCCATGTACTTCAGTGTGAATGTGGCGTGACAGGACCTGAGCACAACAGCAGGTGATCTGCAGCAGGTGAGCAATGTGCATCTGCAGCATGGAAAGACGTTTGAAGCTTGACCATATGGCGGCTCGCAAGGGGGGGGGGGGGGGTCTGTGGTTGCAGTGCAGTGCCCAGGAAACTGACAAAACGGGCTCGTGTGCTGCCTGCATGCTCATCGTCCGACCGGTGCCACGCGTATATGACACACATTACGCAGTTTATGGCTGTGTCATGCAGTGCATGGCATGTTTCCCTGAACAGCGTAGCCCAAAAGGGCTGCTGTGCTTGTGTTGCTGCAAATCTGTGCGTCCTGCAAATCACGGATGAGCTGATTGAGCGAAGGCACGTCAGTGATGTTTGGTATGTGCTCTTGAGCAGCAACAAACGCCACAGCCAACACCGTTGTGTGGTCAATGTCACCGTGTCGCAACAGCAGTGCGAGACGGTCAATCCTGAGTGAACGAGGGCGTTGTGCCAATGTATGCATGCATTGTCGCCAACATTGGTATGGCGACCAGCCATAGAGAGGAATGACAGTGGTATCAGGCCTGTTGTCCCTGCAAGGTTGTCGTCGGTCCTCGCTTATGTAGGGCCCAAAAAGGCCATACGAGGTCGTGCGTGAACCACAAGTGCAATAGATGCGGCCTACGGGTTAAGTCAGCTAGGAATACATGCTGGTATGAAGAGTGCTTGGGTAACTTAAAAGGTAGGGGGCAAGTGCTGGTGCTGTCACCTTGCCAACATCTCAGGGGAGTCTCAACCTTTTCTGACATAGCTGCACCACACTTGCGGTCGCAAACTGTAAGCTGTTATTGCAATAATGTCACAAATGCGGTTGGAAGCTGTAAGGTGTTAGCAATGCGATAATATCATTTATGAATGCAACGCTCGGCCCCTTCGCATTACTCTGGCAGGGAATGCAACTCAAAAAACTGACTGTGGGGACAGATAGATAGCACTGCAGATGCGTGCTGACTTTAGGATATAGAGAGCACTGCAGATCCATGCACATGCCAACAGAGAGCTGTTTTGTCCAGGAGCAGTGCCCATGAAGCGCGGTGCTGACATGGCAAACATGGCTTGATACCAGCAGCGCACACAAATGAGATGTCCAACAAAATCAAACATCATCAAGTATGAAAACTGCGCTCAAGATCAATTGAACTGAGGCGCATGTGACAGACCGTCTCTTGATGCCTGCATAGAAGCCGTGCATGCTGCCTGCTGCAAACGGCCTTCCTGCCTCAACCTCTGTTTTCCCCGAGCGCCAAACGCACTGTCATAAAGCTTCACGTTGCTACCCCAGCAGTACCATCACATGCTGCAGGCTGACGCGTATGCAGGGATAAACCTGTGAGCACCAGATTTAGGGTCTGTGTCTGCATCCCGGTCCCAAACTCCCATCTGCAATGCTCCCCCCCCCCTGAATGCTGCGCTGATCTCTCACTGCTGCTGCTGTTGCTCTCACGCACCAACCTGCTTTCATTTTCACAAACCTCAATGTTCTCCTCTACAGGGCAGCTGACATTTGTCTTGACACTGCAGCGACAGATGACAGGCCACCCATGGGGCCCAGCTGCCCATCTTAGCGCATGCGGTGCTGCCAGTGCTGTGGCTGCAGCTGAGGGTCGTGCCGCTTGAGGAAAGCTGCAGGCCCTTGACGTTGCAAGCGTATGATATATGCCACTGGGCTGCTCTGGGGTGCGCACAGCTCTTGTCACAAACACAACATTTCTCTTGCCATCACATAAACCCCCACCGTGATCTCAGAAAAGGCTGCCGCTGCTGCGGACGCTGTTGACGGCACTGACAAGCACAGCTGGCGCTGTCGTGCCGCTTGCGCCTGGTTCATGTCGCGCTTGCGCGCATCTAGGGGCAGCTGCCGCTGGTGCGGTATGCCGCTAGTTACATCTGTGGTGCGTACGTGTGAGTCTCTAGCAGCGGCGGCCAGCGGGCGTGATGGGGAACGCTGCTGCTCGGCGCGCAGCGGTGCAGCACCTAGCTGGAAGGCTTAACTGCAGATGCAGGCACTGTGCAAAAGGGCTGATTCAGCAGTGCATGCGAAAAGACAAACGCCGCGCCTGGTGCTGCCGCTGCTGCTGCCGCTGCGGCGGCAGCAGCCGCAGCCGCAGCCGCAGCTGCAGCCGCATCTGCAGCCGCAGCGCTGCCGCCGCCGCCGCCGCCGCTGCTGCCGCCGCCGCCGCCACTGCTGCCGCCGCCGCCGCTGCTGCTGCCCCGGCGAGCATCACTGACGCTGCCGCCGCCGCCACTGCGGCCACTGCTGCTGCCGGCGCCGCTGCCACCGCTGCCGCTGCCACGGCCGCCGCCGCTGCCACCGCCGCGACCGCCGGGAATTGTGTCCTTGACGTCCTGCGCCTCCGTCTCCTCCTCATCCACCTCATCTATGGCTTGATCAGCATCATCGTCGACCATGGCGCCGCCGCCGTCGCTGCCGCCGCCGCCGCTGCCGCCGCTGCTGCCGCCGCCGCCGCTGCCAACGCTGCTGCGGCCGCCGCCGCTGCCGCGCCGCTTCTGCACCGGCGCGGCGCGCTGCTTTTTGGGCGGCGGCGCCGCCGCGACGTCCAGGTTGCGGCTGCTGCCGGCGGCGGCGAGCGCCGCAGCGCGCGCGCGCCTGCCAGCGGCGGTGTCGCCGCCGGCGTCGACTGCGTCGGCGGCGCCGCGCAGCACGGGCACGGGGCCGCGCGGTATGACCATGTGTGGCAGGTTGGTGTCGGGGTCGATGCCGGCGGTTACGTCGGCGGTTACGGGGATGTCGTCGCGGTCAGCGACGATGGGGCGAGGCGTGCCGTCGCCCGTGACAAAGTGCGCGAGCGCGGTGATGGAGCGGATCATCTTCTTACGGCTGATGCAGCTGCGCACGCGCGCACACGGGGGGGGCGGGGCGTGCAGCAGCGTGAACGACATAGTCTTCGCGTGTTTCGTCTTTGACGCCTTGACACTTGCGATGCAAGAAGTCGCACCGTCGCTGCGTGACTGCGTCGTAACCTCGAAGCGCAATGCACTCACATGTTGAGAAACCCTCTGTAGATGGCCATGTCGAGCTTCGTCTTGATGCCCTCGTCCTTGCGGTAGAGACTCTCCAGCGCCCACGCATCGGGCAGCTCAAACTTCAACATCTTGGGCAGCATGCTGACAGCGGGGCGGCGCTCAAACGGCGCGTGCTTCTTGTAGAACGCCTCGAAGCCGTCATCGTAGATGCCGCTGCAGAGCTCGCAGAAGTGGCTCTCCTGTTCGAGGGAGACCTTGTCCTGTGAGCACGGCAGAGTGGGAGAGAGATGAGAGCTGTGAGACTGGCAGCCGACGACAGTGCGTGAGGTGAAGGCTGACTTGTTGCGGTGGCAGATGTTTGTGCAGCTGCCATGTGGCAACTTCAGTCTTGAGGGCACGACGTTCTCGCGATGAACTGTAGCACTTGCAAACGTGACACTCTACCCAGAAAGAAGAGAGGAGACTCATGAGCGGCAGTGGCAGATCAGGAGAGAGGAGTTGGGGCCATTCTGGTAGAGGCACGGTGCTCTGTGAATGAACATAGCGATACATGGCCAGCGAGTAAAACGCGCTCGTCTCACACAGCAATGCCCTTGTAAACAGGCCTGTATGCGTCCGCAACTCTGCTTGTCCTGAACGCTCTAACAGCTCGACTAGTGACAGCGTTCCGTCTGGCAGTGGTCGCCCGACCTACCTCAAAACTTGATGCTGAGGTATCTAGTGGCAATCCGCTTGAACTTCCGGCATGCACACAGGCCTTTGAGGACCTCTATCAAACAACAACCGATCCGTGCTAGCGCCCAGCCATAACTTTAACCCGCAGTCTCCGCCTCCGCGCCCCACAAAGCCGCCGCCGCCGCCCACAACGCCCACCACTCCACACCGCAACAGCGACACAAGCGCGTGCACAACTTCAACTTCAAGTGCCGCGGCCCCTCTCACCGAGATGTCCTGCACCCTCAGCAGCCCCACATCGCTCATGTGGTACGAATGCTGCCACGCGGCGCAGACGTCGCACTGGATCATGTCCGTGCGCGTGCGCCGCAGGACACCCGCGGGCGACGCCGCCGCGCCGCCGCCCGACCCCTCGCACCCCTTGCACTCCGCGTCGACCGTGGGCAGCGGCGACTGGTGGCTGTGGCCGCACACGCACCTGTGCGCGCGGTGGCGGCGCGGCGCGGAGAACGCGGGTGAGTGTTGCGATGTGTTTGCGGTGGCGAGCGGTACGTGAAAGGAGTGTGTTGCGCAGCGTATGTCGTGGCCGCGCGCGGTTGCGGCGCGGCGCAATAAGTACAGGTAGACGCCATTGTGTGCTCGTAGTGACAAGCGGTATGTCACAGGAGTGCATTTTGTGGCGCCGCTGCTGAGCGTCGCTTTCGAACCGAAGAGGCTGACTCAGGACGGGGTTGTGAGTCATTCGCCATGGCTGCAACCACTCTACACATTGGCTGACTGCAGACAAGTGCGCATTGTGCAGCTGTGAAGCTTCAACGCCACCTGTGACCGCGCTACATATGCACAGCCGCACTGCTGCGCGCGAGTCGCTCCAACTTCAACCCAAGGCGCTGCGCATGCCCGTACTGTCGCTGATCAGCTACAGCGATGCTCAACATGTGACGCTCCGCAAGCGCACCTCACAAACCCGACCGCCTCCGCGGGGTCCAGCGCGCGCTCGCCCGCCGCCAGCGCCGCAACGAGTATGTCCTGGGGGCAGCGCTCCTCAAAGGCCAGCAGCGTGGACTCGTAGACGCGCCGCAGCTTGGCGCGCCGGAACGCGACCGCGTCCAGCGCCTGTAGCCGTGTGCGAGACATGAGTCAAGTCATGAGTCATAACGCGCATGAGTCGTGAGGCGCGTCGCGATCACCGCGTCAGCAAAGGGCGGCCTCGCTTGGGATACCGAACAACGCTGCCTGAGGCGCCAGTAACATGACCGCCGCCGTGACCTACACCGTAACCCGAACCCTAGACCCTTGCGATGCAAGTCTGCGGCTCGCGCACCGTCGCAGCAGGCTCCACCGATGGACAGCACAGAGTACGTAGAGCACTGCCCTGCTGTCATTGCACAAAGTCACCGAGCGCTCACACAGATGCCCCGACACTATATGTACCCCCTGCTGCATCCGCGCGCCGACGCTGCGACAGTGCTCAGCGAGCGCGCTGCGTCATGGCCTCACCGCACGGCACACATGCGCAGAACAGGCTCCATCGCTGTGTTGTGCTGGCGCAACTCTGCTGGCGCGGTGCCGTTGCGCAATGCGAGCGCGCACTCTTGCAGAACAGGATACCGCAGCACAAGGTGCTCAGTGCGGGCGCGACAACCGGTCAGCTGTGTCTTCGCACGGCATGGCTCGCACGCGCACGTAGACTCAGAAAGAAGCATACATACCGGTCTCTGGCAATGGGAACCATCAGGATGTTTAATGCTGCACGGCGCACGCTCTGCCGTGTACTCCGAGGGCAAAAAGCATATGGCATGAATTCGCTCATCTTTCCCTGCACGCAAACGCACACAGTAATCCCCCGGCACACCGCGCCAAACACGCCATACACGTGCGCAGAGCGCTGCCGCGTTGCTCACCGCCACCGTGACCGCCTTGCTGCGCAGCGGCTTGGTCATCGTCTCGTACACCGCCTCCCACCGCGCCCCCCACGGCTCCATCCCCTGCGCCGCCTCGCTCGCCACGGGCCCCCCCGTCCACCCCCCGCCCCCCTCGCCCCCGCGCGGAGAACTTGAACTTGAAGTTGAAGTTACGGGCGGCGCGGGGACGCTCCGGTCCGCCTCGAGCGCCGGGTAGCCGCCCTTCTGCAGCGCCGCGTGGAACAGGCGCTGCAGGTCTAACGGCTGCCCCGCGAGCATCGGCCACATGCCGCAGTGCGCGGGCGGCGCGGTGTGCAGGAGGAACGGGTGCGCGGCGAAGCGGCGCGCGAAGGCGTGGCGCGCGCGCCAGAACGCGCGGCGGCTCTTGGCGACCTTGACGAGCGCGATGCGGCGCTCCTTGGTGTCCTCGCGCAGCGCGGGCGCCTCGTTCTGCGGGTCCCTGGCGCGCGCGGGGCGAGCACACGGGAGAGAGTGTTCGCTAGGGTTGGAGTGCTGCCTCGACGCTGTGTAGCGCGCACAGGAGCTGGCGCGTGCGCGCGTACGGTAGGTGGCGGCGGCGGCCGTGGCAAGCGCCACAAGGCGCACACCCGGCTGCCTTGCGAAGCGACGGTGGGAAGACGGTGATGGCGCCGTGTGCTGTAACAGCGCATCAGGCCCGCCGTAAAACGTAGCTCGCGTTTGTAAATGACGCTGCGGACTGCGAGCGACTCGTGCAAGTTCAATGCGTCAACGCAAGCATGTCCAAGCTTGCATCTGCGCACTTGCAGACATTGGATGCTTCGAAAAGTTTGCGCAAAAAAGATTGTACAAAAAAGCCTATACAACAGCGAGGGACAGGTTGAGCAGTGGCTCGATGCACTGTTGCATGCCGGTCTTGGCTCGTTGATTACTATTTTAAAGTGTCGCTTCTGGAGCCTATGAAAAGCTACAAACGCAGCCAGCATCTTCAAAGTCTTCGGCAGATGTCGGACTACTGGCAGCTGCGTCACTTCACACAGGTCAGATGCACCGCTTTGGATGCTCAGCGCTGCTCAGTTGCCATGAGTGATGGCTTGCAACTGGTGGACTAGACTATCAGTGCGCTTCAAACTAGTTGCAATGCCTGCTTCCTAACAGCTGCATGATCCGCCTGCGAACATCAGTTGCTGCTCAGCAGCCGCGGCTGCGCACAACTGCGGAGCGACGCTCACCTGGGCTTCAGCGGTATGTACTGGATGTTGACTTCGTCGTCCGGCATGAGGCACTTGCGCCGCTTCGGCTGGCCCTTCCCGCCCTTGCCGCCGCCGCCACCACCGCCTCCCCCGCCGCCACTGTACGCCCTGCCCGCCGGCGGACAAGGCGGACTGGGCGGCTGCTCCGCACCCGCTGCCCCACTAATGTCCACGTGGAAGTCGGCAAACGCGGGGTTGATGCCCGCGCGCTCGCGCCGCTGCCGCGTGCCCGGTTGCTGTCGCTCGCCGGCGGCCGCGTTGGGCAGCGGCGGCGGCGGCGGCGAGGACCTCCTGCGCTTGTTGGCTGCGGCAGGGAGCACCAGCGACAGCGGCGGCAGCTGCGGCTGCCGCAGCTGCTGCTGCTGCTGCTGCGGGGGCGGCTGCTGCGGCCGTGGCGGAAGCGACTGCGGCGGCGCCTGTTGCGCGCCCACAGCATCAGCCGCTGCGACGCCCTGCTGACTGTTGCTAGCATTTGTGGGAGCGGCAGCCAGGACGGCAGAGGCAATAGCGGATCGCCCCTTGACTGGCGCGGTGTGGCCATCGCCGGTTGCGGCCGCACGGCTGCCGGTGCCGTTCAGAGCAGCAGGTTTGATAGCAACAGCAGCTGCAGACGATACCTTGGGCGACACGCCTATCCTGCTTGAATTCGTGGGGATGTTTTGTAGGGCGCCGCAGTCCTCGCCGTCAGCCTCCAGAGGGAATGCAGCGCCGTCGTCGACCTCAGTGATTTCGAAACTCTCAGGTTCGGAGGGCATCTCGGCGCCTGCCCGAGGCAAAGAACTGCTGTTGATGCAGCACGTCTCTGAGATGGCACGAGCGATTTCTCCCGGTGAGGGTGCGCCATCGTCCAGCATGGACAAAATAGCGGCGCAGGCACCGAAGACGAAAACGAGCGTCGAGCCAAGTGCTGGGCCTCAGAGCGCAGAAAGCGGAGGATCTTCAAGCACTGTTGCTGGTTTCATCAGCTGGGTCGCATGGAGGTGGAGTAAGTGGTGCTCACACGAAGCCGAACTTCAAATCCTATTGAACTTCCGAGCTTTTCTGTCGTGACTTGAGCTACCAGCGTGCAAGAGCAGTAGCTGGGCTCTTGCACAAGGTCCTGCTGATCGGCAGCCTGGGGCTGGTCTTGTTTGCGAAGTTAAAGCCTGCAAATTTCCAGCAGGCGAAGCACACACCGCCGTGAGCTGTGCAGCATCCTGGACGGAGCGCGTTGCGTGAGGTTGGCTCAGCAAAGACGACACAACTTCAGCAGCTCTTATACAAACTGCAGTGATGATCCCAGATGACAACATCAAGCGTGCGCAGGACTTGGTGGCGGAGGCGGTGGAGCTCAGTAAGTTTCTGCTTGCGAATTGCAATGTACACATCGCAGAAGCAGAACCTAAGAATGTATGGCTTCGTTTTCATGATCGATGACAACTCAGATGAAGTGACTTATTCTGCTCAACACGAAGTTTACACAAGTACAAGCCCTTAACAAACAGTCGAGCCGCGCTGACTGTGCCCGCCCCATCAGACCCAAGGCGACTGGCTGTTGAGATGACACAGGCTGAGGCTGCCACGGTTGCTGCATGGAGGTACAGGAAGCCTTCACAGCGATGTGTGACACCTCGCTGCAGAGCTTGCCATCAAGTGACCCATGTCAGCAAGTGTAAACACAACTCCACACCACGCTTGCCTGGTCCTCGGCAAGCAATTTTGCGTCTTGTGTATGCCACTACGCAAAGCATATCAGACCTGCTTAGTTTAAGTTTGACTTTGCAAAGCGAGCACTGCCATCACATGCCGCACAGACAGCAGCTCGTGCAACAAATGCTGCCTCTATGGATTGGGTGCTGCCGCCTCATAGCCTTGTGATTGAGTCTACAGCACATTTCATGGTTGAAATGCTGCGTAAGACATAAAGATGCCCTGTCAGCCTCAGATAGCGCTGCCGCAAATTCCAGCATGTACCACTGTGTGTGCGCCATGGAAACTGTCTTTCGGATGCCACCTCTCCTCCGACTACCAACTTCTCAACTTCGAGTTGCGCCATGTATCACTTGCACATTCACGTACATTCTGTATACCAAAACATTATTGAACGTGTACGCTGGCCGCATCATGCAGCCCTTGTCTGCAAGTCCACGTATAGGCAATGAACAGACACCGGCGAACAGCTTGTATGAAACCGCGCACATGTCAACACCGTGCGTTGGCGACCGACTTGCCCTTGTCGTTTTGCTCCGCCATCGCTGGTCCCCAGCCCAGGTCATTTCGTTCAGAGCACAATTTTTTAATTCCAATACCTCAAACGCGGCGACGTCACGTTACACCCCATTTCCAGAAGATCTGACTAAGTCCACCAATCAGGACAGTGAAGTCTACAAGGCAAAGTCACGGCACTGGCGATGCCGCTCAGCACCCCAGGGCAGGCCTGCGTAGTCGCCATTGCAACACCCTTCTGGCACCCAGTAACCTGACGTCCAGTAGTCTGGCACCCAGTAACCTCCTGCGCGCCAAGCTGCCGCTTTTTCATCCGTCGCACAAGCCGTGTACGGGCCGCATCGCTCGCCGCGCCGCGCGCCCCTCACCTGTACACACCTCACCGCTGCTGCTGCTGCTGCTGCTGCTGTGCCCGCACGCCACTCCCCGACACCGCAGATGAGTACGACATGAATGAGATCACGCCGTACATGGAGGAGCTCACCGCGCTCGCGCCGGCGCCGACGCCAGAGGGCGGGCCGGTGGGGTCGCTGCCCCATGAAACCGCCGCGGAACTGTCCAGCGTGTTCTCCGTCAAGCGCGCCGCGGACCTGTCCCCGGCGAGCGAGGTGAGTCAGCGTTGACTGGGAGAGTCGGAGTCAGAGTCGCACATGAGGTACTTGTTGCGCTGCAAGTTGAGAGTGTAACCCGTTTCTCCGTCAAGTGGGGGTTGAAGCGGTCCTTGACCTGCGCGTGTCAGACTCAAGACTCGATGCTTGTTTGACGACTCAATGCCCCCCCCCCCCCCCCCCCCCAGGCCCTCTTGCGGTCGGCACAAAAGCTGCTGCTGCAGCTTGTGCTCAGCGCCCTGAGCGCCGCTGAGGCTACACTTTCGACGACACCTCTTGCAAGCATGCGCAATGCAACGCCCTCACGCAAGTGTGCTCGTATGACGCCCCTCAGTCCTCCCCCCCCCCCCCCCCCCCCCTCCTGCAGTCGGCACGGAAGCTGCTGCTGCAGCACGTGCTCAGCGCCCTGAGCGCTGCTGAGGCGGGGCACGCCGGCGCCGACGCCGCGCGCTACTTCCACAGTGCCGCCGTACACCTTGACATACTCAAGACGCTGCACGTGCTGCCGCCGGACCTGGAGCGCGTGCGCGTTCACTGCAGGCGACGCTCCGCCTACTCCAGGTATGTATGTATGCATAAGTACGACATATCACAATGACATGTTTATGATTGTCGTTTGCCTTCACATGATGTATTCGGGTGAGCCTGAGCTCGCCTCAGCCAATCATCAGCGCGCGCAGGTGCTGCTGCTGATGACATCAATCGTCGTCATGCCAACGGGCCTGCAGCGCACATGCCAACATTCCATTTTTTTTTCCAAAGACCACGTCTCAATGTGTACTTGACGATGTGGTGGCTGTTCATCACTCTTGCTCGTGCGTTCTGCCGCTGTGTAAAGTTGAAAGAGTTTCTTGACCATTGCATTCGCACTGTCTTTGAGTTACTGTGCGCATGTGCAGCAGCAGTTTGGGAGCATCCATGTATCATTTGCGGCATCTGCACTTGGCAACGCGCCCGCCATCGCAGACAAATTGTGCATGCGTTCAGTGGCAGATGTTCTCTATTCAGACAGTGCTCAGTACATATGGCGATGCTCCACACATCATTCAGTGCTCAACACATCAGTCAGTGCTCAACACTCGCGACAGTGCTCGACACACGTGGCGGCGGTGCTCAACGCATCTGACAGCGCTCAACACCTCCGACGGTGCTCAGCACACGTGGCAGCGCTCGATGCAACTGCGCACACTTCACACATCTACAGCAGCGCTCCGCACAGCTTACAGCGCTCAACACGCTTCTGACCGTGCCCCCCGCCCTTCCCCGACCCGCCGCATCCCCCCTGCGCCGCCAGCACCGTTCTCGAGAATCTGGTGCACGAACACCTGTCCTCGGAGCTGACCATCGAGGACCACTACGTGCTGCACGGCGAGCAGGAGCTGGGCAAGGGCACGTATGGCCGCGTGGTCGTGGCCACGCACAGGGGGACGGCGGCGCGCTTTGCGTGCAAGGTCGTCAACCTCACGCGCATGGAGCCGCGACAGGTGACGCCCCACTCCTGAAGGCTTCTTCTGTCATGATGTTCAAGGAGTGTGACGTCACGCCACATTGTTCCGATGTGGGCGTGAGTCGCTTTGTCTTGGGTCAGGCGTGAGGTGTGGTAGGAGTGGGTGCTGCGCTTGCTGCGTCCAGACACAGAGGTGACTCGGCTTGTGACTGTTCCATCCTGGCAGCTGCTCAAGCTCTGCAGTGACGCTCTCGCCCCTCACTGTATCACCTGGGTTTGTGTCTCGCAGGGGGGCTGAAACTCTATGACCGGCCTTGGTGCTGCCATCAGAGATCCTGAGCGATGTGCATGCGACCCGTACTCGCATTTCATCTCAGAAAAGATACTTGAGGGTATGTGCTTTGCGTGCCTTGGTGCGCTTCACTGACACGATCGTATGGCCCAACCCTCATGCTAACCCTTGACTTATTACCTAGCGCCACCCGCTGTCACGGCTTGACGACAGGTGTCAAAGCTGTACGCGGAGGTCAGCGCGATACGCGTGAGCTATTCACATGCTCTAGTCCACACACAACCCTATATCCCTAATCTCAGACCTACCAAAAACCTTCACTCTAAGCGCCATCCGGTGACCGCCGCTCCGCAAATGACAGGTGTCGAAGCTGTATGCCGAGGTCAGCGCGATGCGTGTGGCCCAATCCCTCAGACATACTTGTATCTCACTCACAGCGCCAATTGCCACAACCCGACATTGTCACGGTTCAACGACAGGTGTCCAAGCTGTACGCGGGGGTGAGCGCGATGCGCGTGGGCGGCGGCCACCCGCACCAGCATGCTAGGGTTAGGATCAGGGTTACCACTTTCTACGCCGTAATGATGTTGCAAGAACCCAATTGCATGGCCAAGCCCCATACCTAGACCTCACTCTGAGCGCCGACCGCTATGATCTTTAAATAACAGGTGTCGAAGCTGTACGCGGAGGTGAGCGCGATGCGCGTGGGCGGCGGCCACCCGCACGTCGTGCGCCTGCGCGAGGTGTTCTACGCCAACAGATACGTGTACCTGGTGATGGACATGTGCGGCGGCGGCGAGCTCTTCAACCTGGTCACCGGTGAGAGGCACTGGGCGCATACTAGTCGCGCGTCGGTGCTTCGTCGTCGACCCGCTCATGCGCATACACGCAAGCCGTCACCTTAACCCTACTTCAACGTAGTCGCCAGCAAGACCCGGCGTTGCCAGACCCTGTGTCTTAGTAGAACTGTCGCCTTGCCGTGGTTGTAGGATGTTACGACAGAGAATTCGTGCAGCTCAAGTACATGCGCACATGCACGCGCTGCGGCTGCTCAGGCTATGTCAAGCGATGCCGCACACTCCATCATGAACTTTTGGGTAAATGCCAGCATGAGCATGGCCAGGGGTTTGTGTGTCATTGGCGTCCCGTGGTCACCGCCGATACCTCCCTTGCCAGCAATTTCCGCTGACATGATCCAGACGACCCCTTTCTCCAAACACTGTGCACACGGTTACGAAGGCTGCGCCGCCGTACACGCAAGCGCGTGCTGTGCGTTCAGGGGTGCTTCTTGTGGCAGTCCAGTTTGCAACACAGAATTCAATGCGGTGATGGACACGCGACGCCTGCAGCTCACCAATCAGTGACAGTAGTTTGGCAGGCACACTGCGGCGCGCGCAGTAACTTGTTTGTGCTGCGCGATGGACTCGCTGCCGCCTCGCCTTCAACTCCCCTCAGGGCAGTAGGGCCGTTACGTCTGGCAGCAGAGCGCTGTTCAGAGCTCGGTGATGCTCAACCCTCATGTGCTTCTTCTTGATGCATCAAAATATAATGCTGAAGTATAAGACGGTCATCGTTGGGAGGCATTCAATACGATGGCTGACCACACCTTGTCACCCAGAGCTCTAGATCGTTTGATTCGTTTCCATAAGACACGCCAAATGCACTGTCTCTTGTCGCAGCGACGCGGGGCCCATGCGCGCCGGAGCCAGAGATGGCGTCGATGCTGTCTGACATGCTCAGCGCCGTGGCGTACCTCCACCGGCATCGCATCGTCCACAGGTGCGCGTGGTTGAGCATCACCGCCGTCGGCAACCTTGAATGTACTGCATGAGCAGCATGTGCAGGGATATGTCTTGTTGCCCGTGAATCGTGCTGCTCAAAGGTACCGCCTCGCAGTTTGATTGAAGTATAATATGATGAACTGCCTTCTTTGTTTTCCCCGGGGGGGGGGGGGGTTGGCACACCTATGTGCTGCCTGGCCATGCTAGTGGAGTGCATGCGACGTCACAACATTGTTCCGAGGTAGATCTTCTGCAGTGCATCTGCAGCTTACTAGAGTCCTTCACACATGCTGCAACAGTATGCCAATTTCGGCAAGATGCTCAGTGTGTGCGCGTGCGCATGTGTTCTCTACCGCGTGCAGGGACATCAAGCTAGAAAACTGGATGCTCTCGGTGCCAGGCGACTCGTCGTCGTTGAAGCTTATTGACTTTGGCCTCAGCAGACACTTTGGGGGCGATGGGGAGACCATGTACCAGGCCGTCGGCAGCACGTACTACGTTGCGCCAGAGGCAAGTCGCTGCCATTAGCCATTGTGTATCATCTGTCCTGATATACGTGTGCTTACTTGAAAGCACATCATGAGGTTCACACATTACACCATGTGTGGATGTAGAGGACGTACATTTCTGCCGCTGTTATGTACTGTCAGCCGAGGTCCGCCTTCACGCGGTACTTGTGGCTGATCATGGCATGAAGGGGCTCCTACATCAGGTACCCTTGTGTCTTTTTCCTCTACAAAATCACTCATAATAGTGCATGGCGGCGGCTCTCGGCATGAGGCACGCTTTTCTTTGACGCATTGCTCCAATCTCAAGCATAACACAGTCTCTGTTGCAACCCGTCTCGCCGCAGGTGCTGCTGGGCAACTACACAGAGGCATGCGACCTGTGGAGCATGGGCGTTATTGCGTACATGATGCTCAGCGGTGCACCGCCGTTCTGGGGCAGCAACGACGTGCAGGTATGCCATCTTCAACTTGAAGTTTCTATACCTTGGGCTTTCTGGCGATTATGTGCATACATGTGTGCGTTTTGAATTACGGACAACTTTCATGGGTGCGCGCCAAGCCCACCTGGACAATACCACTACTGCGCATGCATTTAAGGCTGCAGGCAGCGCTCCGCCCCACAATGCTGTGCGCTGCTGACAGCGTCTGGCGCCATTCAGTACTTGAAGTAGAAGATGGCGACGCTTAGGCACGGACTATAACCGAGTGTCTTCTGGCACTGTCAAATAGCAACAGTAACGCGCCAGCATGCCTCTGACCATCTGCCGACTCTGGCAATGTATACCATCCAGCCC
Source organism: Tribonema minus (assembly GCA_017506865.1). Classification (NCBI taxonomy): domain Eukaryota; class Xanthophyceae; order Tribonematales; family Tribonemataceae; genus Tribonema; species Tribonema minus. The sequence continues at coordinate 176,890 of JAFCMP010000501.1, forward strand.
TTGACCCAACAACTGACAAAGGCCTTTCCTCGTGACTTCCAAGCCCTGCAGCTTAACCCCTCCACCCCCTCCACCCCCCCTTCCCCCCTTCTCCCCCGCCTCCCCCCCCCCCCTCCCCCTCAGGTGCGCGCCAAGATCATCCAGGGCCACTACGAGATGCCCGCGGCGCTGTTCGGCGCCACGTCGCCCGTCGCGCAGGACTTTGTGCGGCGCCTCCTGACCCTCGACGCGACCGCGCGCATGACGGCGGAGCAGGCGCTTGCGCACCCATTCTTGCGCTCCGTGGGGCGCCCGGGGGCGCTGCCGCCGCACGCCGCGCCGCTGCTGCGCAAGACGGACCTGCTCGCGGCGCTGCGCGCATTCAGCAAGTTCTCCGGGTGAGCGCCGTGTCATCTTTGATGCTTGATCTGGCATACAAGCATGATTGTTGCAGCGTGTATTCGGCCAGGAATGCTGCCGCCGCACGACGCGCTGCTGCTGCGCAAGACGGACCTGCTCGCGGCGCTGCGCGCGTTCAGCAAGTTCTCCGGGTGAGCGCGGTGTGTCACGTCTGATGCGCGCATCAGGGGTGCTGTGATCTGTCGTACATGCGGGAATGCTTCAGCATGTGTTTGGTCCAAATCGCTGCCGCTGCTGCGCAAGACGGACCTGCTCGCGGCGCTGTGCGCATTCAGCAAGTTCTCCGGGTGAGCGCCGTGTCGCGTCAGAGGTGCTTCGGTGTCTGGCGTCCATATACATGAGTGCTTCAGCATGTACGGGGGGCGCTTAGCGTGATCCCCCCTCACCTTGTGAGCTGTGAGCCCCTCACAGCCGTAAAGTACACATGTGAAGAAATGTGTATTTCAAAGTACCCTCATTCAGTGGTGGTGCTGCGGGCCAGCTCCCGGCGATGGCACGATGTCAAAGCTGCGGTGCACCTCTGCTGATGCACGAGGCGTGTTGTGCAAGTACGCTTTTGCAACGACAGGTAGGATTTCATCGATGATGCGTCTTCGGCCATGATGCTGTCAGTGTTGGGCGCGCGCCCACGCGCGTAGATGCAGTCTGACTACTCCACAGCGTAGAGGCCAGCGTGGAAATGCATCAGGCTGCCTTCGTGAGAGTAGCTGTTTAGAAATGCGATGCTATTTTGGTAAGCTTTTTGAACGAGAAGGGCCTGCGACATCATCCTCTCTGTTTACTCACTCCATACCGGCCGTCACAACTTGCGGCCGCAGGCTGAAGCAGCTGATACTTCAAGTGGCGGCGCGCACCGCTGGCGAATATGAGCCCTCAGCGCGCGGCTTGATCGAGTCTTTCAAGGCGATTGCAGGGACGCGCGGCACCCTGTCTTTTGCAGAGCTCAGCAAAGCGCTGCAGGGGTACGTCGCGCAGGCCGAGGTCAGTACTTGAAGTTGAGGTTGAAACCTCAACTCCTGTGGTTAAGTCACGTTTTTATGTCTTTGAGTGACGACGAGCTGCGCTTGTCGCAGACGTCGGCAGCGCTGTCGCGCTATCTGAGGAGATTATTGCCATCATCATCAGCGCTCGAAGTTGGCGTGCAGTGTCGGGCAGAGGGTGCCATAGCATCACGTGTGCGCCACATTTCAGGAAGAGCTGATGCTGAGATGCATACAACAGCCCCCCCCTGATGCCGTGTCAAGGCAGTTGCGGAAATGCTGACGCTGCTTGAAGTATCACTTGAAGTATCTGTGCTGGACCACGTGCCCCTTATCCCAATGCCATTGTCGTTCGCGCCACGACAGCTGCAGGAGCTTTTTCAGGTGATGAGCGCCGAGGGCGGCGGCGAGGTCACCTGCAGCGAAGCATTACTTGAAGTGTCATGTGTGATGGACCACGTGCCCCTTGTCCCATTGTCGCTCGCGCCACGGCAGCTGCAAGAGCTTTTCCACGTGATGAGTGCTGGGGGCGGCGGCGAGGTCACCTGCAGCGAGTTCTTGGCGGCGACCATGTGGACGCGCGTGCAGCTGAACGATGCGTGGCTGCGACTTGTGTTTCAGGTGAGTCTCAGTCTTGAGCCTGTGACTTGTGCTCATGAATGTGTTCCTAGCGGCCACCATGTGGTTGCATGTGCAGCTGACTGATGCGTGACTGAGACTCGTGTTTCAGGTGAAGTCCCAATCTTGAGTGTGTGATGTGCACTCGCGGTTCTCTGAGTGTTGGTCAGAGGCTGTGACTTGCGTTTCAGGTGCAGTGCAACTCCCGATCTTGAGTCTGGAGTCTGTGCTCATGATTCTCCGGGTATTGGTCAGTGGCTACAATTCGTGTTTCAGGTGAAGTTGCAACTTCCAATTTTGAGTCGTGATTTGTAAATCATGAGGCTCTGAGTGTTGGTCAGTCTACAACGCGCCGCTGCCGCTGGTGCTTGCAGTTGAAACGGTAGCTCTTGTGCTCATTTCCGACTTTTGGTTTTGCCGCTGATTGAGGCCCAGTCATCGCTGGCCAACAACGATTGAAACCAGATCATACATGGGGCGCGACTGAATGTTCAGCCGCACGATGACTGTTGTGCTGACTGTTGGTTTTAATTAACGATCCCGACTCACAGCACAAGACACCATGTAAGCCAGCACTTTGCGCCTACGGCGCCACTTGCTGGCTGTGTCACCGCGCTGTTCATAGCTGCCATCTGCTGCCAAGCCTGGGTTGGGTGTCGACCAGATTGTGATCCATTCTGCTTCATAACTGTGTAACACTGATCATGGTGTTTGTCTACTGGCACATGCTTTGAAGTTGCTCTGAATGTTGTTGTTTTTGCGTCCTGATCTGTCTGGCGTGCTTGTGCCTTTGCGTCCTGCGTAGGCTTTGGACAAGGATGGCAAAGGCTACCTCACGTCAGAAGGTGGGTGCTTCATGGCATTGCGCTGTGATGAATTGCAATTGCTACTCCATCACGTTGGTGAAACATCCAGCATTCACTACATGTCCTACTACGTGAGGTTGTTCTGGCTTGTTTGCGGCGATTTATTGTAGCAATGCTGCATGATGGCCATGCATGCGCGTGCTCTGAAATGAACCGATACCTGCGATGCAAACTCTTGAAGGACGGAAGTACCTTACCCAAAGAACCTTTTTGCGCTTTCATCATCAGTTTCTGACACTCCACCGCGTAAGCCTTCAAGCGTAAGGACAGCCTAGTGTTGGACTTCCCCTCTCGCCTGTCATCTTGTCAGTCACTTCACATACTTCATATATACATGCATTTAGAAATACAAATATGTACTTCTATAGTGTACTTTGGAGTATAGTTGCCCCCTGCACACGACCTATGTAGCTATAGAGACAGAACCTGCCTGCGCGCGCATGCTTGCGTACACCATGCAACCGTCAAGTCATCCAGGCACTTACAAGTTGCACCACTCTGCAGGCCTCCAACTGATGGTCGGCAGCGAGCTACCATTCGCGGATGCGGAGGCGATGATCGCTGAAGCAGACCTGGAGGGCACGGGTCTGGTGTTCTTTGCGGGCTTCCTGCGCTTCTGGAGAGAGAACGGGGGGGCGTCGCGGCAGCAAAAAGCGGGACCTACTCTGTTTGGCAAGGCGAGTCACCGCGTTGCCTTTGAAGTTTCTCCTTTTGGGGCCTTGCTCCAGGTCGGCGGGCCGATCACATGTCTAAGCACCATCTCTTGGTCGCCTATGTGTAAGGTAGCCCAAGTGTGTTTGTGAGTGCTGAGTGAGATGGCCAGGCACAGGGCCCGTCAGTGGATCTTGAGATTCCCACAGCTCATGCTCCTCGTTTGAGCGCTTCAAAATGGTGCATCGGCAGGGGTCATGTTTGCTTCGTGCCATGGCCTTTGTGGCGCTGCTTGAAGAGCAGTTCATTGATGCAGCAATTTGTGAAAACGACTTCCAGCATTTGGAGAGAGTGGCGGAGCCCTCTAATGTTCTGACAGCCTGCTGTCTGAAGTTCAGCTTCGCATACTTGTCAACCTGATGCTTCGAAATATACTTCAAGCGACTGTGGGCTGTCAGCCAAATGGTGCCTTCTGACCGCTGCAGCAAACATGCCCGCTTGTCTTTATCGCCTGTTGTACAACTGCAGCTGCGGCAAAAGCTGCCAGGGCGACAGCAGCGCGGCACAGCCGCTGCACCGCCAACGCCCGCCGCCGCCGCTGCCGCCGCCGCCGCTGCTGACAACGCCACCGTGTGCACCGGCAGCCAAGGCAGTGCTCAGCCAGCGAGCCAAGCCAGCGCTCAGGCGGCAAGCCAAGCGAGCGCGCGTGCAGGCGTGCACATCAGCGCCAGCAGGACCATCAGCGATCTGGCGTGGCCGCCCGACCTGCCGGCAGTGGGTCACGCTGGGGCGATGGCGGCCGGAATCGGGTCACCCGCATGACGCCCTCTTGTTGGCGGGCAAGTCTTGTAGTATTTGGTGTTTTGCAATGCTTAACGGCAGCGTGGCGTGAGTGGTGCTTCTGCAGTGTCATCTGGGCTGGCTGGATGGCTGCCGCAGATACAGCGTCGCGTCAAAAGATGGGGCCGTGCTCCAGCGACTGGCTTGTTGTGCGGTGCTCGACAGGCTGCAATTTCTGCGCCTGCTTCTGAGCCATCAGCGGAGACCGGGCTGACAAGGTGGCCCAGCAGCGAGTGCATTGAATGGCAGCTACACACGCAGTGTCTATGATCCAGTGTACACATCCCCACAGCATCACATGACATGGCATTCCTACAGACCGGTGGCACACAAATGTTGGCATTGAAGCCATTGCTTGTCTTCTGTGTCAGCCAAACAATTCCCAATAGACTGCAGCCCCCCGCTCGTGCCGGTGATATGACGTCGTGTGACTCATTTGTGCGTTTGCTGCTGCTATGCGTGAGAATGCATGCGTACGATTGCTAGCAAGCGTTGTGTGTTTATGCTGATTGCATCATGTCGGCGGCGCAAACTTCAATTGAAGCGCAGTAAGCCAGGAAGCCACAACTTCAGACTGCGCTGCAGTGGAAGCAATGTGGATGGGGGTGATATAGGATAGCTTGTTATGGTGAGGGGGAGGTGCCCACCTAATTCCTAATTCCACGTGGACGAAAACTCCCATGCTGGGGATGTAGGGTAGGGTAGTTCATAGTGTGTCCAACTTTAGCCGGCATTGATCGCAAGAAGTCGCATGAAATCGCTTGCAAGAAAAGATGGACTGACAACTGACGTCGACTTCAACCTACCCTACCCTAACCCTAAGACTCAGCCCCCGAGCAAGGCAAACCCCAAATTCAACACCCAAAAACCCAAACCGTGAGGTGCGGTGCTCATGAGGTGAGGTGAGTGCAAAAACCCAAACGTGACTGGAACCTCACAACCAGCAAGGCCAGTTTGACCCCTGCATGCATAGCCATCCCTGCAACCATTGGTTTTTCTGCAGCGGTTGCATGCACGCGCACAATGCCAGCCTGTATATGCAAGCATAGCGGCAGCAAACTGTACAAGTATGCAAACTTCCATCTTGTGACTGCTGTACAGTGTATTGCGGCAACTTGATTGCCCACATTGGCAGGCTACGGCGCTATGCCATGGCGCGCTCTGTGATCAACACATTGGAGGGCAACGCAGGTGTACACACAGACAGAGCGCGCTACAAAACCCAGCAGACCGGCACATGTGCAGTACATCTGCGAGGACAGAAGCCATCGCAAACATTTTCTATTCCATTGGCAATCCTCGTTTTGTCGGCAGTGCTCGCCTATCCTAGTTGCGCAGCACCGCTCCGCGCAGGTCCACTAGGGGCTTGATGCCTGTGACGGTGTTGGCAAATGCAGCAAGTCATAGCACAGGGTATTGGTGAGCTGTGTGGGACTTCCCGTGTGACAATTGTTTGCTCACGTGTCAAATGCATGTGGGGGGGGGGGGCTGGGCACCCATGTATTTGTGTGCTTGTCAAACCAAGCAAGCTGGCATGTATGAAAATGGTGTTTGTGAATTGGTGGTCTTCATGGGACACGGCATACACTCAGGTTGTGCAAATGCTGGAGCGTGCAGCATGACCCATCTGCTGCAGTATCGATACCGCGCGTGTTCTCATTGCATTTACAGCAGCCCGCTCTTGGCGCGTTAATGATTACTTCAAGTACAATGATGTGTGGCTGCATTGACTGCACTGGCAGTGCTACATGAAGGACTGTACCTTGTGGAACGTGTACTGCAAAATCAGCCTCACCTGCTTTCACGTAGGGGAAGAAGCTGAGGAAGTAGTCAAGGTGTGCCGCGAACCTGATCAACAGCGCCGGCAGTTCCTGCAACAGTGCAGCAGCGGTGGCATGCTATCAATGAGCGCAACACATACAACATGTCACCACAAAAACGCAAAGAAAACGAGCACTGACCCATGCTGCCATGGATGCAAGTTTTGTCCATGCTTGGTTCAGTCTTGCGACAAGGAGTATGTAGCAGATTGTGGCATCATGGAAGCGATTTACATCCGAGTCACACAGAGGCTCAGTGCACAAAGTATGCGACCACCACCAGCGCACATTTATGCTAATTGCCATAAGTGGTGATCCGCAATTTGAGCCAGTGTAATTGGCTGTGACATGCCCAATTGGCATTTGGTCCTGTCTGATGCGCCTTAAACACGCTGTACACAGTGCACCGAAAGCAGCAGGCAGGTTACGCTCGAGCCCAGTTTGTCATGAAGTTGAAGTTGTGGAGGAGAAGTCAAGGTGCACGCGGCAGAGAAATAATGATTTGACAACGCGCAAAGTTGGCGACTTGAGTGATGCACGCTGTGCATGTGTTTGAAGTTCTGGGGCGCACATTGAATATTGCGGGTGTTTTGTTGCGTCTTAGGGCCAAAATAGCTTGATTTGCAGGTTTCCCGGTTTTCATCTAGGCCAGGAAAAGTCTCGTGTCAAGGAAGCGAAAAAAATGTCGAAGTTAGTAATCGACTAAAAACTTTGAAATACACTTGTTCTTTTCACCTGTGAGGACTTGATGTCAATGCGGCTGATTTGTCCACTTGTAGTTTGAACGCGGATTGCCTAGGCTAATACATTGATGTTGTTGAAGCAACAAGGTCATCAATATGTACGCTTGCAGAGTCAGATTTGACGTCACAGCTAGCTTGAGCCGTTGGCCCTCAAAATCATGCACTATGCCTTTGCAAGCTCATCATGCGGTATTCCCAATTTCAACCGTTGTTGAAGTATAGTGTATGCTAGCATGTACCTTGCGATTTTCTGTTCCCCTTTCCTCGCCGTGCCCCCCTCCCCCCTTGGCCTGCTTGGACTGCCTCTCCCTTTCGCGCTCGCTCAAGACAGAGGCTGCTGCAGACCCAGTGCCTGCGTCCTCTGACGGCGATGGCGACGCGGCAAAGGCCGCGAAGACCTGCGCAGAGCAAGCACGTCATTTGCCTCACTCATCACGAATCAAATGCCTGATGCTGGTGATTCGTGGGGTGTGTACAGGGTGCTTGCAATCGCATGCAAATGACGCGCTGAGGGATTGAGCAGCAGACTAACAGTGTTTGCGTGCAGTGCTGCATAGTCAAACGTAACAGAACACAGCATCACTGCGCCTCTGAAATAAGTGACTTGCCATGCGCTGGCTATCACGCAAATTCACAGCAAGCTGAGATGCTGCACATTGTTGTCAGGCCCTATGGTCTGAGCAAAGCAAGGCTCGCATGAATATACAACGTGCGAACACAGGAACTGCACTTCCTAGACCGATGATAATGAAAGACGTGCATTGACAGCAGCAGCAAGGGCTTCAAGTAGGCTTGCCTGGTGCTTGAACGCCACAGAGTAGAGCAGGTTGGCGAGCTTTAGGGCGAAGTCGCCGACATAGCCCTCATGCTGCAGCACGCATCAGCAGCAGTGACAATGCCGACAGAGCATCCTGTCAGTCAATCGGGTGTTAAGTGTAGACCATGGTGGTAATGGGCACGAGGTGAAGCAGCTCCAATGACACAATCTGCTGGGGCGTAATGCCCAACATTGGGACGTAGAATTGGCGGTCGATGGCACATGATTTCACACCCTGGGGGACACACGCTAATGCTGCCCTCACAGCGCAGCGCGGCAACAGGGACACTGAGCACTGCTGCAGTCATCATCCTAGGCTACAAGCACAAAGAATGCGCGTACGCAGCGGCAGGTGCGAACCTGCAGCAGAATGCAACAGTCGACCTGCAGCTCATTGCGACGGTGGTACTGAGCTAGCGCACCTTGAGAGCGTAGTACAGCAGCTCGTCAGTGAGGTAGAGCATCTCAAACGACAGGCGCGCGCACTGCGCCGCAGCCTCCCCCAGTTCCTCTGCGACGGCACCACAACAGCAATTCCAAACAGCATGGGTTTCAAACACAAAGCATGTGAGCACGACTGTGTGGGGCATGATGGTGCTGGCTGCACACCAACACATAGGCAAAGTACTGAAAACGGTGGAGCATAATGCTGCCCGTTGAGAGGCGCGGCACTGGAGAATCACGCACTGTCATTGCTGCAGCAAGTGTTGATATGTTTACCTCGGGCGGTCTGCGGAGTACAAGCGCAGGTGCTGTGCTCATTGAAGCCCAAACGGCGGCTCACACTTCGCCATGGCAACTTATATTTCCTGTGGCGCTGGTGCATGTGGTTAAGGATTGTTGGAATTGTCATGTCATGGTCCTATGACGCTACTGGCGACAAAATGAGAAGTCAATGAGGGCGTCCTTGAAGTGCAACTCAATACAGGTACATGACCATCAAATGTTTCGCAGACAGACTGCAGATTCCAAGAGTCGAACCAGCTGCAGGCACCTACTTGCACTGCAAGTACTTCAAAGTATGTACATGTGTGGCGGTTGAGCTGCCATGTGCTAACCCTAACCCTAACCCTAACCCTAACCCTAACCCTAACCCTAACCCTAAGCAGCCTGCCCTCAGATGGTGGCCCTGATACATAGCGGATTGCAAGGCTACATTACATGCCAAGAGGAGTATGGGGTCTCAATACGTGAAACGACTCCACGCAAGAACCCTTGAAGACCTGGCCTGCGCTTTCCACAGCTACGTTGAGCAAAATGGGCATCGCAAATGGTCGCCAAAGAGCCGAACCGCGGCGGATCTGATTCAGAAGGCGGGCCTGAAGGTGCTTGAAGGCGCTCCAAAGATTATCTTCAACTTCTTGTTCCGAGCACCTTGCGTTCCTAGGATCAGGGTTAGATCGTTCTGCGCTGGAATGCAGCAGGCCCGCCTTCTGAATAATATCCGAAGCGGCTTGGCTCTTTGGCAACCATTCGCGATGCCCATTTTTCTCAACCATTTGAATGCCCATTTTGCTCAACGTAGCTGTAAAAAGTGCAGGCCAGGTCTTCAAGAATTTTTGCATGGAGTCGCTTCACGTATTGAGACCCTCCTCTTGGCATGTAGCCTTACAATCCGCTCGGCCTCAGGGCCACCATTGTCTGAGGGCAGGCTGCCATCACATGACAGCTTAACCGCCACACATGCGCATACTTTGAAGTATTTGCAGTGCTTCACGTATTGAGACCCCATACTCCTCTTGGCTACCTTCAGCTTCAGCCCCATGCAACGCAGCAGCCGGACTGGGACTAGTCGGTGACTTGGCCATAGCTTCCGCTTTAGCCCTATGCAACGCATCACTGGCAAGCCACATGTGGCACGCGCACTGCAGCGCAGAGCTACTGTATTTACCAGGAAGTGCAACTAGCTACCATCTGGATTGAACGTGCATTGTGTTGCCTACCTGCAACCACGGAGGCAGGCAGGGTGGTGAGGGGGATGGGCACCATGGGGCCGACGCCCTCCAGCACTGCACCGCCGCCGCCTGGTGCCACTGCATTACCCCCTGTGCAGCATGACAGACAGCACACAGACATCATCGTGGCTTCAGCAATGGTCGTGTGGCGCATGCGTAGTGACACGGTGAATCTTGAGCAAGCATAAAATACTAATCAAGTAAAAATTGTGAGCATCAGGCACAGCTTACCCTGGCCCGCCAAGCAAGTATGTGAGCGACGATGTCTACATTCTGTGGAAACCAGGACTGGGATAGCATTATCATAATGCCGCCTACCTCTGGCACAAACTGGCTGCAGAGTCCTGTGCCCTTACATTGACCGGACTGGATCAGTAGCATCAGGCGATTCAGGGGCCAGCAACGACACAAACGTGCGCTGGTAATTGTTGCCCGTGCCCTCGAGGACAGGGGGGTTTGCTGATGTGAACAGTTCCTCAACACTCTGTAATTCAAGTCCTGTCAAACCGCCACAGAACATTTGAGCGGCAGCACATGAGGACTGAGAGGCAAGGCGTGCTTGCCTGGTGTCGCCGGCGGTGACGTGATGTTGAAATTGGACCCATCATCCTGCACGATGCGCACAGCTTCGAGGGCCTCTGCGAGCACTGACACCTCCTGCAGCACCGCTGCCACGCGCGAAAGCTCCGGTTCCTGCACAACATCAATGAAAGCCAGCGCGCCGTCAACAATGTACTGGACGGTGCTGGTGCAGCTGTATGGTCAAGCGTCCAGAGAGCGCTACAAATAACGGAACACACAAGGGTTGTCCAGGCAAAGGACGTGGCTGGCGCACACCATAACCACGAGGCCACATCACATACTTCAAGTATACTTTGAAGCATTTGACACTTGCTACTTCGACATATGCTGCCGTGTCTTCGGTTCAGTTGACAAAGGATAGACCCAGGGGTTGACGCCACCGTTCTGACCTGAAGGGGGTTGGATTTGGCCCTGATGTCCCCCAGTATGGACGCTAGAGCAGGCCTGGCCTGGAACAGCTGCACGGCAAAAAGAGAGCAGGAGGGCAATTGTTCGCTGAGATTCTGAGGAAAAAAGGGGAGCCGTTGAACAAAACTCAGGGGTTGACTTGTTCGGGAAAAACGCGAAAGCGATGTCTGTAGTGGCTTATGCATTGACGATGGGGCAGGCCTGAACCTCAGTGCCAGCCAGCAAAGGCAGCAGAGGAAAGCTGGGGGGCATCGCCACCCTGGAAGGCGCAGTTGATTCACTGCAACAAAGCTATCGCAATATCATATTGCGCACACCGCCGAGCATCATGTCATAGGTGTCTTCTCCGTGTAGCAATACAACTGCTGCAGCTCAGTACCCACACACCACCAGTATGAAAAAACAAGAAAACCTGCGTTTTAAACAGCATCTCTCTGGCTATCAGTGTTATGCTGAGCGCTGTCATCAGTGTGTGCACGCCGGACTGCAACCAAATTGGCGAAGCCTGACGTTGATGCTGTCCAACGAATTGTGGCAGCCAGGACTGCCGGGCATGAAGCGATCAGTGCAGCCAGGACTGCCAGGCATTTAGCGTTCATTGTGTTTGCGGTGTGCCCGCCACTGTGCATCATACATACATACATACCGTATATGCTGTGGACATGATGGCACTGTGTTTGTCTCGTGGCCAATTGCTGCAGCAGCGGCGACCACGGTTATTGGTGGAAGGCACTTGCGGCTAACCATCCCTCATCACCTAGAGCTCTACGATCTTTTGATTCGTTGTCATTCTGAGCATGACAAGAAAGATGGCTGCGATGCATATGAATGCGCCCCCAACACAGTTGTGCAAGCGGTGTTGGTGGCAAGCAAAAAGGCGCTGCGTCACAACTGCCTCTTGAGACCGACAGAAGAGCCTGTTCTTGAGCAAAACCGCAGGACACCAGGCTTTACTGTCGTGAGCAGCAAGGTCTGTTGGGAGAGTAACGACACTGATGTACCTGTGCCCACATGCAGTGGTAGGCACGCAGGAAGGAGGTGATGTTGTCCTCCAGTGTCCAGAATTGGTAGGCATTCTGCGCCAGCAGCGAGCAGCGCGGCAATGCGTGCAGGTTCGTGATGCGCATGCATCACTTGAAGTACATAATCAAGACAGCAATGAACAGCGCTACGGTACGAAGCACACAAAACTGCTTTGCTGGACCCATTTGATATGCAGAATTGACGGTGTTTCATCGCATAGCCTATAGTGTGAATCTGGTGAACATGTGGCACATATCGCAACGCAATAGTAGTAGCAGAATCATGCAAAATCACCAACTGCCATGTGAGTTGACTGCCTGTACCAGTTGTTCAGTCCTACAGCATGTGACAAGAGGGGCGACCTGAGTGCACCGGACGGCAACCCACAACTAGAAAAACACAAAGACCAGCACCACTGCGAGAAGTGTCGACACAAGCAGCATATGCCTGACCTGATGCAGCAACATCAGCACATTGCGATGTCTTTCGTCGATGTCATGGCAAGCATGCACAAGCCTGCATCGCACTGCCTGCCACGCCTCACGATATGCCAGCCAAGCAATATGCGCTCAATTATGCCCGCGAGACAGTACCTTAGGCCCTGGTGCCAGGAAGAACGTTCTGAGAGCGCCTGACGTCAACTTCAAGCTCACGCGGTACTTCTCCGTGGGGTGCTGCATCTATAATGAACAAAACACAGAGGGAACAGCCATTCAGCCAGAAGCGTCCAGAGGTCACATGAGCCTAGAAATATCGCAAGGCCTACACATTGTCATCAGTGGTATTCAAAGACTAGAACATACTTGTAGGTGCATGTCAAGTGCAGATGGCGACGAACAGCAGGATGTGGCAATGGTCGTAGAAATGTTTGGTTGTATTGTGGCACCACACGTGTCCTACATTGTCCTTCGAATCACGCGCGTCATGTCTTCATTTTGGATTCAGGTCAGTCGATGCTCGCGATCTGGCACATAGTCGTCAACTCAGCTCCGTCACCATTACTCGAAGCTGGATATGCACTTTGCTGTGGCCAGTGGTCCGTGGGATTCACTTCTACTCCCGCTCACGCATGCATGCCCGCAAGTGTACACAACAGGCACATGCATATGCTCACATTGTAGACCATGAAGTGCTCCTCAACGTGCTCGTCATTGGCCAGCAGGGACAGGCCATCACCGGATGACAGCGCCTGCGCATGCAGCCGTCACAGCCAGCAGCACAGATGTCACCGACAGTGGTGATGCCGGCATCAGTAATGCGCTGCGAGACACGCGGCACAACGCACGACTCAATACGCAACAGGCAGCATTCGTTGAGGATGTTTTCTGCCTGCGTGCATGGAATGAAGGTGGACGCAAATGATAGCATCTGTCCGAGTTGATGTTGCAGCGTCACCATGGCAGACCACACAGCACCAGCCATGCAGCCCTGATGCCTGCAGCACACAAGTCTCTAAATGAAATAACTTCAATTCGTCACTGAGCTGACCTCCATGTTGGGGGTGACCCGCAGCCGCAGTGACGTCCCCGGCAGCAGCGAGAACACTTGGACCCCCTTGATGGGCCCGCCAGCGGCAGCACCGGCAACCACGCTTGTGTCCCAGATTCCCGCTGCATCACCGCAGAGATTTCATCAATGACGTCGGTGAGACAGTGCGGTACACTTGTCGCAAGCCCTTTGTCAATGCAGGACATTCCATGGATGCGTTGAAGTGTCAGGGAACTAGATCATCAGTTCGCTGGACGCCTGCTCACTCTTGTTCAGAGTGCAGGTGGCTGCAACGTAGCAGGAGAAGAGTCTAAGCCCGGCCGCTTAGTGGACCACCGTGCATTGTGGCCACAAATGCTGCTGGACAAGCCTGCATCGAAGTTTCATGCGCACACAACTTCCTAGGGATACATAGGGTACATTTGAAACACTACCGTTTTAAAGCATCAAGAACACACCTGCTCTGACAATAATGATTTCTGAAGGTGGTTGCACTGAGTCAATCATCCGATGGCGGGCTAAAGGCATGCGCAATCGCCAGTTCCGCTTGCGGTATATTGACTGGCTGTTGGACTTGCAGCTGACAAGCCCACAAAAGCGCACGGCATACATTGGAAGCATCCGACAAGCGTAAAGTAACCCTAATCCTAACTCTAGGGTTGGGGCAAGGGTCTTTTAGGCACCAAACAGTGCTCACACAGCACAACTGCACAGAATTTTCTGTTCATTGACTCGTTTTCACATAGTTCAGTAGAAGTGTCTGTGTGCTGCATTTGAAGTAGACATATCTGAGCACTGTTTCATGACGGCAGTGCTCACCGTCATGTACCCCTGCTGTGGCCGCAGTGGCTGTGGTGTCCTCCTGCATGCACAACAGCCCAGCACAACTAGGTGATGAGGTAGCACAAGCACAGGTTATGCAACTGCAGCTGTCACAGATGGAACCGTCTGATGATCAAGGAGAGCCTGGGAGCAAGACTTCTGAACTGAAATCATACCCAATCACAAATGCAACAGCTCTACAAACACGTCTTCACAAAGTTCAACTGTAAACACTCGCATCAAATCTGAATCTGGTCAGACAAAAAGTACAATAACCCACAACACCAAGTGTGCATACAAGACTGGCCAGCTTATGTCTGCCATTGTGCAACAACCACCAGAGGCACCAGCGCTACGAAGTAGGGCGCCAAAGCCACAGGATCTCATGCGTAAATGTTGAATAAGACATGTGGATACCTAATAAATACACGAGCAAGTACCTGTGGCTCCACAGTGAAGTAGAGGGCCACGTTGCGTATGGCACAGCTGAGAGCTTCCCCCGCACCCGCTGCAGTGCAAACAGCGACAGAAATTGAAATAAGCAGCAGCTCATTTGAACAACCGATGGGCGATGATGCACGAGCGGGAGGGTGATGGAAACCACACATGTACACATACACCAACTGCCGATCGCGGCACAGCAGGCACGGCAGCGCCCATGATCAAGTGCACCGAGTATACTGTATCGTCAATCTCTCTTTCGAGCAGGACGCACTCCGATGCACAAAGCTGCCTGATACAGGTAACATACAAAAGCATCATTTTCAGCAAGCGGGCCTCAGCGTCATATGTACCTGCCCCAGTGTTGTTGGTGACGGTGACCAGGCTCTCGGTCTGGCCGCCTTGCAGCTCAAACCGCACACCGCTGCCACTGACAGAGCTGCTGCCGCCGCCGCCGCCGCCGCTGCTGCCACCGCCGCTGCTGCTGCTGGCGTATGCGCTGCCGGGCAGACCAGGACTGCTTGTAGGTGCGCTGGCGCCTCCCATGCCTGCAAAGGGCTCATCCTCATCTCTGTCAGGCGCAGCAGCAGGGTGAGAGAGTAGTCACATTTTAGATCCAGCAGATCTGTCGCTATAATCTGTGAGCAGGGAATGCCAGCGCTGTACGTGATAGATGGCAGCAGGCAGGTGGCAGCATCCCCTGTTGACCACAGCAGCGGGAGACGTCCGAGCCCGCATGCCACGCCCTAGCACTGCAGATTGTCTGGACGAGCTTATTTGTTGAGAATACCACCAGCCCTCATCCACAAGGCTGTATCTATGATAGCTCTGAGGTGAGCAGCGACCATGGAACTTCAACAGCAGCGTCAGCACTACGCAACGCGTTCCCTGACCGCTGTGACAACGCATGCATGTACAGGCTGTCCATTGTATGAGCATGCTGGCTTGCACATCTCAAAAATTCACAATCACTGCAGGCACATCAAGATTGTCGACTCACCGCTTGAGCTCCTTCGCCACAAATAGGATGCCAGTGGCGTCCCCGTACGTAGCAGACCCCTCTGCGTCACCCGTGCCCTCCACGTGCGTTCTGAGCTGCGGCGTGCGCCTGCATAAAGCAACAGAAGGCCACGTGCATGGCATTCCCGCAGGGCTCGGTAAGCGATCAGTGTCGGGCTGTGCTGGTGGTAGCGCTGGGTGCATGAATGACTATCAACACCTGTCAATTAAAGATTTGACAGTGAGTCAGCCAAGGCACATTGATGGGGTCATATGTCTGCCTGGGGCGCATTTCTGACTGCGGATCCATATTACTTTGAAGTATAAGTGTAGTACTTAGTGTACATGTATGCACACACACGGCTCACCTGCGCGCCCAGAGCTGCACCACCTGCTGGAAGTCCTTCACAAGCCGACAGGTGATGTAGATGTGCTCCCGAACGGGGACCTCCTGCACTGGCAGACTGGCGTTGGCTTCCTCCCATCCCGCACTTGACAGCTGGCGCGTGCTGAGATGGGCGGAAAGCCATTGCAAGAGCAACAAGAATGAGCATATGCAACAATCATGTGACGTTGTTCGGTAGTGATTCCAGTACGATCAAGTGTGGACACCTGTAAACGCCAAATGCATTCAGCTCAATCGTTGGCGGCGGCATCACCTTCAGGCCTCTCAGTGCTCGTCTGAGTGTCAGGCTCAGCGAAGGATTTGCACTTGCACAAATGCGACACCCTGTGCAGTGCCCAGCCCAGGCACTTGAATAAGATAACCACGATTATTGGTGGAAGGCACTTGCGGCTAACCATCCCTTGTCACCTAGAGCTCTACGATCTTTTGATTCGGTTTCATGAAAGGAGAATAGTGCAAGCATGCCTCTCGTAGTACACTTTAAACTACATGATGGCAATGACCCAGCCACATGCACTTCTAGCCATTCTTGTCACAGGCATCTCATCGTACTCAGCACAGGCATTGATGGCAGTGCAGCTGCCAGATGTCACTGCGCTGCAATGAGCATCAGGAATCCACCACATGTACTGCAGCAGCACGACAGTTCAAATGGCAGGGCAATGACATGAATATTCTAGAGTCAGCACAGCGGGAATCGAGCAACCATAGAAGCACTCCCTACACACACCTGCGTGCTGCTTGCCGGGCCACGGGCGCGTAGTGCACAAACACCTGCATGGGGCAGGGCAAGTATAACATATTAGGTGAGTGGATGGGGGGGGGGGGGGGGGGAGGGCAAGGGGGGACACAGGAGCAGGGCTGAATATCACTGCACAAGCGCAGATAATGGAAGCGTGGCGTTATTGCATGCGATTGAAATGCAACTTCTGGGCAGCGCTGCAGCGGCAGGAGCAGGTACTAATGCCAGAGCATCACCCATATATGCATGGCAAAGGACGCAACCATTCTACTTATGTAGCACAAAGTGGACCCCAGCGCCGCCACGCCTCTCAGTAGCAGAGCTAGGTCAAGCACACTTCTAGCACACCGCTCAGACGCAGCATGCCAAATATCGAATATTGTGAATGCCAGAAATTATAGCCATTCATGAGCCTTACAGAGGTTCTGACATTCTTCGGATGCCTTACTACCCAGTGCCAGGCCCCTTGACATCTTGCGTAAGCACTGGGAAGTGGTTGGGGCGCCAAGCCCAAATACTGACTCGAAAGGTTGTAAATGATTGGGATTATACATGTGGGGGTGAACTGCAAATGCGACTCAGAGAGTCGACCCTGGCTCTCGGTGCATATCATGAGCAACGTAAATCACAAGCTCGCCGCTTTTCATCCAGCAATATTTGCGTATGCGACCGTTGTCCGCCAAGACATACGCGCTTACTTCGAAGTATACATTGCGCATAGCAGCATCTGACATGCGGAATGCGGGTTCAGACTATTCAGAATCCACAAAACATGATTGACCTATAGACTATGAGAGTAAATACACAGGGTTGGGGCACACAACAAATCGCAGCTCCGCTTATAGTGAGAGCTTCAAGCGCAAAGCTGGAACACGTACCTGCAGTTTCGAGTTGGCCTCGATGGTGACACTCTTGAACTGCTTCAGGGTCACCGCCGACAGCGAGAAGTTCAGCTCACTGCACAACAGAGAATGCGGCAGAGGAGCACAGGTGCAAAAATATTCCTCAGTTGAACGCTGCCAGGAATTGAAGGGAGCCAAAACTCAAAGGCAGACGACGACACTGTGACGAGTTTTTGCTCAAGAGCCACTTGGATGTTACGCACCTCACAGGGCAAGTGAAGACTGTGCTCGCCCTCAGCATTGCCATATTGAGAAAAACCCGTAAGGGCCCACATCAACAGACTCAGATCATGCGTCTTGATTATTGCAAGCCCTTGAGCATCATACGTGTGCTTCACACGGCTTGCAGGGCCGCTGACCGCCTTATACAAGGCTCCATTGACAAGCCAGGTTTGCATGACCACTCAAGTCCCAGATACTGCTGACAAGTTGCACACAAAAGAACTCTCCACAGAGATACCAACCAGGCCTTGCATCTACGATAAGGGTAAGTGCCTGAGAACTCTGAGCTCCTGTAACTACCACATACAGCACACGTCACTGACTGCATACATTTGAGGTCTGAAGTAGTAGCTGAACATACGCTTTGCAATTGAGTCAACGTGTCGCTGATGGCACCTTGGTGACAGGGACGAGGACAGCTGGAACTCGAGGGGCATGGCGCTGGAGTTGAGGATGACAAAGGAGCGTCTGTTGTACAGCTTGCCCTCGTACACGTCGCCAAAGTTCATCACCAGGCCCTGCAACATGACACGCCGGTGCAGCAATGAGCAAGATGAGCGGCGAGAGTGATGCAGTGCGTTGACTGTACCGCACGCGTGCTTGCATTGTGCAGCTATGTCAAACGACTCATTGCCATGGTGAGAGGGCCTGAAAGAGAAGTCATGAGGTGAGAAACTTTCCACACAAACGCAGGGGCACTGCACCTCAGAGAAGGTAACAATGAGTACAGTATCAACGCCAGCCACGCATGCACTGCGCCAGAGTACCTTCGATCTTGATTTTTCAAATGGCCGATGCTCACGACTGTACTTGTACTGCATGCATCAACAGGCACAGACACGCGACACCAGTATGCACGACGACTAGAAGACCGAGTTGTCCGTCACATACAGCTGAGTACAATGCAGACTGATTTCATGGACTGCAGTTCCTGTTCAGAGCGAGGTCAAGAGACAAGGCAAGCTACGTGGAAACCAAATTGTGTTGTGTGGTCTTGTCATCATGCTCATGTAAGCTGGGCTTGCCTGTTGCCTCAACCATTTGAGCAAGACACAGTGAGTTTTTGCCGAGCCAGTAGACAATTTTCAGAAGCATAGGATACAATGAGGCAGCCACAGTAAACACAGCCATACCTGCTCCTGCTGTGCAGCGCCCGTGGTGAATGGCGACACCAGCACCTGTCAAGCCATAAGGAGCAGAGTTGCACACGCAGTGAGTGAATGGATGCTGCCAGGATGTCACAAGCATCAACATGCAAACAAGAGGTGAGCTGGGCGCTAGTGATACGACACGACATGTTGACGGTGCTGCTGGGTGTCACATGTGCACCTGTAACAGCAAGTTTCTGCGCGTTTTGTGTACCACTCCAATTTAATGCATACATCAGGAAGAGCATCAAATGGCTGGCATTTGTGGAGCGTTGTGTCCGCTGCGTGTAGGGTTGGCTTTTCTTTGATCTGATGTGATGCCCAGCAAGCTTGCTGCCCAGTGTGAGGGGTGCCCTGTAGCTTCTGTGGGTCGTGTACTTCGGCAATAACGCTGTGAGAAAGGCTCAAGACTGAAAGCGTGGTGATTGAAGATACTGCAAGCTTCTGCTTTTCTGACGACAAGAGGTTGAGCTGCCTCACTTGCATCAATGAATACAGAAATTGCGTGCAAGTAGGTTGAGAGTCGGACAACACCACACGGCCGATGCCCACTTGGAAGAGCCTGGCGAGCTGCTGCCCCTCATGTGTCTGCTGCACCACCTCCATCTCAACGCGCACAAACTGCAACGGCCAGCAGCAGCAGCGAGCAACGTGGCCGTCAGTGTTTTCTGGTTTGGCGTTTACTGTGCCACGTACACTTGCAAGAACTCTTTCGTTCTTGATGCGCGCGCTCCAGCAAAAAAAATGTGTGGTGACCTTGACCACAGTGCTTGTGAAATCAAAGCCATGGCATTCACCAGATGTCTGACTGCTGCTTAGTTTCAGGTACCATCATAGCACGGAGTTTGTGAGAAGGGTGCTTTGCTACGCTTTAGTGCGAGTCCATTACAAATGGCCGCTGCCTTTGAGCATGCGTGAAGAAGTGCATCATCAATCACAGCCAAAGGGCAAAAGTACCATTGCTCAGGTCAACACCCTCGCAGGACCGCAAGGGTTAGAATAAACCACAAGGGTTAGGGATACCGCAGTCAGAGGGCAATAACAGCGTTGCTCAGCTCCATATACCCCCTCGCTTGCCCACAAGAGTTAGGCTTACAGAGCCACAAGATTAAGGGTTGGCAAGTACCTTGAGATCTGCGGGGTTGCGTGCGTTCTCCATGACCATGTACGTGGAGAAGACCCCCATGCGCGTCCTGCAGCACCAGGGCAGTGCACAGGCGGGGGGGGGGTGGGGGGGGTATGTTATAAATCTGCTAATCAAGGGGTTTTTAACCCAACAGCGTGTGCGTTACCTGACAATCTGCCTGTTGCGGCGGTCGACACACGGCGCAGCTCTGTGAACATGATGTGATACTTCGAGGAATACTGGTACTCCAGCAAAGACATCAGACTTTGTGGACTGTGCATGAATGCTACCCATAGACATGGTGGTGCTTCTCTGCCAACACCTCAGAAGCCTGCAGCGCCTCGCAAAATATCAGCCGAGATCAATCCTGTGCTGACATGAGCTGTCCCGTTTTCTGGGCGCCTTTGAGAAATGCGCCCGCTTGTGAACCGCATCAAGGGGAACACGGCATCAGCATCACGTAGCCTCTGCGAGTGACCGTCACCTGTTGAGGTAGAGCGTGACAGCCTGGCTCTTCCCTGCCGCCAGCGTGCCCTTGCTGTTTCCCAAGGTCAACCACTCCACGTCCGTCTGCACCACAGCGCATTCAAAGCAGGTGTTCAATGTATAAACAGGCGGGGCGTATGCAGCGTACTGCCTGCAGTGTGCCACGTCAGCACGGCAGGCGGCACCATACTCTTTGTGCTGCATTGAAGCGGGTAGGCGGTGCCACACAAGCCAGGACATGCAGATGTCGCAAATCGTATACTACAAGTATTAATTGATTGACGCAACAGTCATCACATCGGTAGTCAACGCTGGGCAGCAGGGTGGCATGCTTTGAATCTGCCAGATTCAGGTCAAAGCAACATGAGTGCACTCATTTTGACAGATACAGCGTCCCTGTGCTGCCCAGCCGTGCGCATGTGATGCGGGTAATATCCACTCAAGCCTGAGATCAGGAGAACGAAATAACCGCCAGCGGCTTTCAAGCGCATGTACCTCTGCACCTTGAAGCACGTACTCTCACTTGTTGGAACAAGACAGTACCTGCTTCCACAGCATTGCCAGACCTACAAAACGATGGGAGGGCGTACCTCATGTAAGGTGAACAGTTTGTATTCCACAGCGCCCTCTGCGCGACCCTGTGCACACAGGTTGCCAATGGTGACCTGCAAACAAGTCACAACACAACATCAAGACCTGCACGTCAAACGAGCACTGACATGATGACGCTATGACAGTGTCCTGGGGAGATATGTGGCGAGCTTTGAACAACCGGTGAAGGCGCAGCAAGTACCACGTGAAAGCAGTGCTGTTAATTCTGCTGACGTATACCTCTCAAGTACTTGCATCGCACTGCAAATGACAAAGGCGCCAGCTCGCAGCACTGTTCTTGTGTTCAATATTTTCAGGCGGCTGCTGTGAATATGCCAGGTCATGTCTAAACTGCCACAGTCCAAGCATCATGAACCTATGTCGCCATAATTCAAGTGGGAGACTAGACTACACTTAGCCGGTGATAGCAAAAACCCTAGCATCCATATGATACCATACCAGTGCTGCAATTGCAGTACGAATGAACCGCAGTCAGCTTATTTAGCAGATACGTTGGCCTTGTAACTTTTTTGATGAGTCACCACAACGCGCCAAACTCACACCACAATAAGCACAACTGTAAGCATGCTAGCACTTACTGAATAACTTCACAATAAGCACCAAGAGAGATTGAGACAAGGTCATACCTCCCACTCCATGCTGCTGGGATTGACCAGCTGCTGGCCCACGTTGATCTCGTACCGCGTGGCGTCAGCGGCAATGGGGGTGCAGCCGCGCAGCTCCAGCACAGACAGCGCGGCGCTGGCGGACAGGAGATACAATCGCGCGCAAAAGTGAGCAGCAGCAGCGCTCTCTTTGGCTGTTGATTATGTCAGCAATGGCTCTGAAACTCATGCTGAGTCAGCAATGGGTGCTGAAACTCTGCCTGGAAAGCTCCTGTGTACATTTCGAGACCAATGCACACATTTTTGCACATCAATCAAAGAACAGAATTCATGTTGCTGAGGCACATGACACTGGCAAATGTGGACACTGACGCTGTGGCCAATATCTTTGAACAGCCTCCTGCTCAAGTGTCACTGAACAGCAGCACTACCAAAATCGCGTATCATCCTGTAGCACTGTCGAAGCAGGCTGAGCACTCATGTGCAGCCCGTGCTCTCAATCACGCTCAATTATGACAGGCCTTGTCGCATGAATGGAGATAACTTCAGTCTCAGCCTTCAGGCTCTCTCAACGCTTTTGATGATGGCACATGCGCCCTGCCCACAGTGGAGTTGAAGCAAGCACACGATACAAGCAACGCCGAGCTAATGCATCAAGGTATTTGCAGAGATCAAACCACCAGAGCCAGCACTCACTTAAGGTCTCCCAGGTTGAAGGAGGTTCTGGCGCCATCCGATGTGCTGCATTGGACACAAAAAATTGCACAGGACCAAATCATAAGCACAGCGCGCCTGTCGGCATAGGGACAGCACTGCGGGCCACATTCCAATATGAATCCTCTGCAGAACATATCACGTCGTATTCCAAAGTATACGTCACAGTACTGACACTGTATCGTGCAACAGGTGACCTATCAAATGTGCACGCATCTCGACATGTAAGGGAACCACTGTAAGTGAGCGCTGCCGGCTTGTTGATTGAGCACTGACCGCCAATGTACACAACTGCAACACAATCGCATGCGTAATTGTTTTGTCATAACCTCGTTGCTGTGATCGTGCCACCTCCTTGCGGTAGCACCGCCACAACTTTATCAAATTGCAAAAATGTACAGGTCGACAGCCGCACAGGCGGTCGCCGGCGCCAATGAGCGCAGCGGTTCGCTGTACCCACGAGCTTCAACTTCCACAAATGCAAGAGTGACTTGCCCGGTTGCCGCCGCCAGTGCTGAGGCGTCAGCGTCGGCTGCTGTCTCAGAAAGCGGCTTGGCGGACGCGTCTGCGCCCACGCCACGCTCTGCCTGAGTGAGCTCCGTGGAAGGTGCGCCGACAACGGTGGTGGCAGCAGCGCTCGAGCCTTCGGCGCCAGCGGTGGCGAGGGGGGAGGGGGGAGGGGGCTGTGGCGCGGGTGGCGGGGCAACCTGGCAATGGCGACAAGGGAGAAGCGGAGGCAAGGGGTTGAGCACTGATGTTAGTGCTGGAGTGTTGTCTGGAATTGCGGTACCTCACACATGTTGAATGTGCTTACTGCTGTTGGTTACTGCTTTTGCGTGCCAAAGCAGTATGCTTGCTTGCTTGGCCCATGCTTGTCGCTGCGAAAGCTCTTGTTCAAATCATACGAAACATACACAAAGTGTGTGACAGCAAGGAGACGCGCATCAGGGTGTGTGTCTGCATCCAAAGTCCTCTCATACAAGCTGTTCAGATGCTGCGAAGTGCATCAACACCAGCTTGTTGGGCATGAATGCACAGGACTCCTTTGAGTTATCACATCAGAAAAACTCATGCAAGACGCGTTGCAGCCTGCAGACAAGCCCAACAATAATTGATACTGGCGTGCAGGCGCTACGCAATGTCGCAAGTGCCAGCTTCACCGAAAGTTGCGCGCTCACCCTCAGATCCACTCGGATGGGCGGGTACCCTGGGCTCCCCACGTCTGTGACCATCAGACACAGAATTCCGCCCCCATCCTCCCGCGAAGTTCCGGCCGCAGCTGCAGTGCTCAACACGGCGGCAGCGCTCAGCGCCGTGCCCGTGTTGCGCAGGGCGCGTGCAGCGCTGCTGTGCTGTCGTCGACTGGTGTCGTGCGTTGCTGCTAGTGCCACCGTCACGGTACAGCTGTGGGGCCGGATGGATCGCACGGAAATAGGCTGGCAGTTGTCAACGTCAATTTGTGAAGTGGTGAGCTGACACACACCACTAAGTATATTGGAATGGAGTGCGGGCGGTCACGGTGCTGAGGAGTGTGCCCGCAATTGACAGGCATGCGTGGTAGTGTCAGCTTCAGTATTTGCAGCCAGCAAATTTGCCACAGTATAGACACAAGGTCGCACAAGGCACTATTTTGGCAGCTATTCCCGTTGAGCGCTGCGGCCTTGAGCACGAGTCACTAAGACCAACTGGTTGCCACACGTACAGGCTGTCAAATCTGGAGTCACCTTGTGTTTGCCTTGGCAGCGCGTGTGCTGCAGCGCCATGGTCACCGATGCAATCAGCAACCATTGGTGTTATGGTCACTGCGCAGCTGCCAAGGCAGCACTCCATGTCAAGCGCGGGCAGTCGCAGCTGCTCGTCCCTGTAACTGCAAGCTTTGCCCAATGCCGCCGAGACAAGGTATCCACCGCAGCAAGTTTCTGCCAGTAATATGGGTTGGCAGCTGCAGTGCTGTATTTTGTCCGTCAATAATACGTGCACTGCCGCCACTGCTACATTTGTTGACTGCAGCCGCGGGGTTGTTGTCACGGCGCAGCTGCAGAGCCATGCGTACTTCAGCCGGTTCTTGTTTATATGGCCAAGTAGACTTCGCCATCAGCAGCACTTGCCTGTCGCCAGGCGGCACTTCTCCTGATGACGGCGTCACCACAGGCACCAGCGCGCTGCGCGTCTTTGCTGCTGATGCTGGGTCTGCCGCAACGCGTCCCACTGCGCGGACGCTGCGCAATTCAACCAAGGAGGCGCCAAAGCGATGTTGGGGTGGTGCTGAAAAAGGCTCACATATGACTTTGTTTGCATTTTATCAGAGGCGCATTTGTGTATCAATGCGTGCATACTTGATGCAAAGTCATGCAACGGACTGGTTGCATGGTGCTAACGGACAGTTTGAGACCATCCGATGGTCTCACACAGGACGCACATGGCAAATCTGGAGGGGCATGTGTTGCTGCCATCAGCACATCCATTGCATTGATGGTGCTCAGGGCGCTAATACGCACTTCAGCATTCTGCATTACACGGGCACTGTTCCTGGCGTGCGCCATAATATGTTGTTCGCCAGCCGTGAGTGCTGCTGCCACTTTCATGACAACATGCCAGCGGCCTAGCGCCTCCATGCAAACAGACATTGTTGACTGCACTGTCAGATTGACTCTGCACGCCCTCATGATCTCATGATCAAACCGGCACTGCGCCTGATGTACTCAATGAGGACCGCAGCTTGATGTTTGCGCAGGCTGGGGCACCGCATAGCGCCGGCAGGATTTACCGTTCAAGTAATAAAGCTGCCTTTGAAAGCATACCTGTATCGCAGTTCCGCAGCTGCATCAACATTCCTGATGGACAACGACGTTGCGTCGCCGCCCAGCGCCTGTGGGGGCCAAACAACATGAGCAGAGATGTCAACTGATATAGGAGCTCACCCCCACATCACTGTGACTTGTGTTGTACTGTTTGCTGCGCCAAACGACAGTGGTCTCACGAGGGTACGTGCTGCCAAAATGTACATTCATGTAAACATACATCACAATTTAAGAGCTCCTTGGGAGTATCTCGCAGAACATAAAAAAGCATGAGGCTGCTATCCTCAGAGGAGCAGGATGTAAGTAGAGCGGGCTTATTAGCTAGGCACTTGCATTGAATTAGACAGCTGCCACATCAGGAAACAGCAGTCTCTGCTCTTTGCCAACTGCAATAAAATTTGTGAATGCCAACAGCGGGATGGCTGCCAGTTGACGTGGCCCTTCAAGGGCAACAGCACGTGCCGGTGAAATAGATGCGCCAGTGCTCAGACCGCATTCACAAACCTGCATCACCAGCGAGCGAGCGCTGACAGCCATGGTTGTCCCTGGCCGCAGCGCAACGGTCACGGCCACAGTTTCCCTGAGCAGCACCTGGATCAGCAGCAACGATGTGGACGGGCATAAGAGAGACAAAGCAGTTGAAGTACGGACAAACCACAGATAATAAAAGTTTTCCCCCCAGATTCTTTAGGTCACAGCAAAAAAGAATTGCTGAGTTTGCACAGCAGACAAGGCAGCGATGCAATGCAAGCAGGCAAGTCATCTGCTGTGCACAAGGTCGGTAATCAAACCGCGTCATGACGAGACTAATCACCTCAGGAGGCTTGGTAGGTGGCTGGCCTTCAGTGGCTGCGCCCTGCTGCTCTGTGGCAGCAGGCGGGCTCGGTGCCAGTTGCATCACGACGCTTCCCAGCTGCAGCACTCAAGGCAGCAGAGTATGCATAATGAGGACAGCTCACGCATGCTGGGGGCGCAAATATATCATGTGGCGTTGCTCAGGGCTGTCACGGATCAGGAGGCGTGTAAGGGCAGCCAGAAGAGAGGGTCTCAGCATGTCAGAATGCGCCAGTCTGTCATTGGCAAGAACGCGCAGAAGTCGTAGGCAGGTACGCCACCCAAGAGCATGTGCTCACAAGCACCTGCTGTTAAAAGCATACGAGCGCTGTCGATATTTAGCGCTTTTCAAAAATACAATTCTCCAAAGCCTACGCCGGCTCTGCAGAATATCATACACCAAGAGGTTGCGCAGTGCCTCTGGATTGCTGGAGCGAGTTCCTGCAAAATGCAACCATCTGCAAAAACCTTGTCCAAAAACTTAGAAGTGTGCACGTCACAGTAATTTGATGAGGAATTGTGTTAACAATTCCTATTAAAAGTACTGCAAAACATCACGTTCGATTGCGGAATGTGGTTGCACACTGGCAAGCACTTCAGTGCTTACTTCCAAGTATTGTTGTGACCATGTATTGAGGTGATTGTACGAGGCTGCCGGCCACCTGAAGTTACTCGGCTGACGAAGGAGGAAGCCAGACAGACGGCACGGTCTGTCTCGACCCACGACTTACGAACATAAGCGTACTTCAGTAGCAGGTCACCTGAACTGTGCGCGCTGCGGAGCCTTGAGCAGGAAGCAGCTCCGGCGGCACGCGGGCGCCAGAAACGGCCTGGCACAATACCTGCGCACACGACAGCACAAACAGCAAATGCAGTGCAGTGAACGGAGGCGACAGAGAATGGGGCGCTGCGTTGCAGCGTCAATCCCTGGCAGCATCAGTTTACCTCCATCGGCTTACTCACATGAGAGGAAATCAACAACACAACAGGAATCCCTGGCATCCCCTCCCCTCGCCCCAGCCCACAATACTATGGCCACAGCCCCAGCTTTTGCTCTGATGTGCATGCCGAATATAAAAGGCATCGTGACATAGAGATTATACCTTGCAACGTGATGTCAAGCGCAGTGTTGTGTAGAGCAGAGCTTTATCATCTGGAAGTTACCAGCGCGCGATTGTATATCAGGCAGAGGAGGAAACCGAAATGTCCCAATTTTGTTGAAAAATGAGAAAAGCGCCCACACTTTTGCTTTGATGTAATGACAATCTCCTGACACTTGTACGATGCATTGTGTGCGGGGCACGTGAAGGTATGGTTATTTTTTGTGTGTTCAGTCAGCAGACCATGAGTGCGCACCTGCAGCGAAGCCACCTCCTCAGGGCTCAGCAGCATCACCTGTCGAGAAACATGGCAAGCAAGGGAGCCGTCAAACCTGTGTGCCACAATAGAGAGAGAGAGCACACCACATGTATCGTCGTCCCTGGATGTCTTCTGTGCTCACTGCCATGAGCTCAGATGATGCACTGACCCTAAGTCTAAAGCGGCTGGTTGCTGCCTGTCCATTTTTGGGAATGCGGATTGTGAAGCACCGTAAATGTGCACAATGGCAGGGCTGCTTTCAGGGCGACAATTGTTTTGCGAAGCGTATCATCTGCCCACATTTAAAGCATGATCAACTCGCCATACTTTGAAGTAGCAATTTCCGCTGAACGGACCGAGTGCATCAGCCGACATGCCCAGGTATCAAGCGTGCAATCTACATGTGACATGCAGCCCGCACAAGCACACAAAGATCAGCAAGTGTCACGTACTCAAAAGCATTGTCATCACGCACTTTGAAGTATAGCAGTCGAGGCACTCACGTCAGAGGGTCCGGCGGCGGCAGCAGCAGGGGTTGCGCCAGCAGCAGCGGCAGGCGGCGCCTGCCTCGCCAGACTGAGCTGAATGTCGATCAGGCCGCGCAGCTCGGGCGCTGGCTCAAAAGCGACGAGCACTGACACTGGCTCATCAAACACGTTCTGCACGGAGAGGACACCCTCACACCTGCATGATGACGCGTGCATCCATGGACAGCATTTGAAAAAGTGAGCACGGCGAAGAGCACACGCGGCGGATAACAGCGGGTGTTTCGGGCGCCAATGACATTTCTACGCCACACAGATTGTGCCACACGCAATCAATGTTGAAAAGCCTCCGGGAGCGGTCTTGGCTCTACCGCATCTGTGGCCAGTCTGCGACGCCCAGAGAGCAGTGTCGAAAGGAGGGCCACCTTATTATCTGGCAGCGCCACATACGCTGCTTTTAAAGTATTCAGCCAGGCGTTCTTGTAAACCTACAGTAAATAGACCTGCAAGGATGATGCTCGTCCGCGAACGCACCAGCGAGAACACAAATTCATTGTGCAGCCAGCTTCAACAATGCAGCACATGTGTTGCTGCTTAAACTGAGTGATCTGGCCCTCTCTTTTCAGCTTTTGCACTGGTAGTCAGACATGTGACCTAATCGTGGATGCAAGCCGCACAGGCAAACAAAGCAGGAATTGTGGTGGGAAAAAAGTCATGTGGATGATGCAAAGCACAGTGACACTGGTCCGCGGATAGTCTACTTGAGGCCTAAAGGTGAAGTTTGGGAACGCTGTGATTGGCACATCATCCAGCCATGGCTGCACTACACCAGGAGACCAGTTCCACATACTCTTGGATGCCTACCTCTCTGCCCTGGCCATGTCAGGTGGCAAACTGATGGCAGGCAGCGCCAGCGCCACTCTAGCCTCCGCTTCAGGCACCTGGCACGTGCACACAGCAACGAACGAGTTAGCAATAAATTTGTTGTGGGTAGCATGCATCGCAACTGGACCCACAAGTGCAGGCTCACGTTGCGGGCACTGTTGCTGAGCATGTCATCTGATCAGCAGCCGCTGCAACGTATGCTTTGCAAATACCTGAAGCCATCAAAACATGGCGCAGGCTCCTGGTGTGCATACATACTGTAATGATGTTGTTTAAATGATGCGCAAGCTGATGCACGCACAGACTCATGCCGCTCCAACGTGATCGGCATACAACTACATCTCCCAAGCATCAGCGTGCACAGCAAGCCAAAGCCACTAGGGCGGGTAATGTGACAGGAAGGCAAGCGTCATTGCACCACGCCCCACACACCGACCATGGTGAGTCATCGCAAGCATCCCTGCATCTTTGTCGGTTATAACAGCAAGTGTTCATGCGCTGCAATGACATTTGCAAAATACCACTCACTTTACTGCTCCCCGCCATCAAGAGACCCGTTTGCATAGCACCACAAAAGCGCTCTGATTCAACGGGAGTGATGTCTACCTTTAGTTCCGCCGTCGTCGCTGCCGCCGCTGCGGCCACAATGGCAGCCGCCGCCGCAGTTGCCGTCGCCGCCGCTGCTGCCTGCCGCTCCCCCTCTTGAGCTTCACCGGTTGAGGGCAGCGACGAAACGCGCACCAGCTGGCGCACAACCTGCATCAACATCACACCAGGTGCATGTGTAACGGTCAGAGTGCAGTCGCTGCATTGGTATGCTCACAAGTGCGTGGTAAAGAAAATGTTAAAGGCTGTTGAAAGAAGACACCGCCATGTGGACTGTTGTAAGAGCAGCTGCAGAGTGCACAGGCTGCAAGCAACAGATCTCCAATGGGAAGCCCTGCCCTCACGCCTATTACTTGTTGGTCAGCAAGGGTCAAAACTACCGTAGCATAGATGCTGCTAGTCGTCCTCAGCAATTTCAGCAGACCGTAGTACCGCGACGCATGAGGCGCATGCAATGTCCATGCTTTTACCCACAACACTTGAAGTATGAGGTAACTGCACGGGACCATGTAATTGTTGCAGCATCAAAGGAAATGCCATGGCTCAGTAAGCTACAGGATACAAAGCAAAGAACACAGCACACAGGACCACGTGGCAGCAAGCGATGCAATCACCAAGCATGCTTCTGAGCACTCAAACACGACCGTGCTGTAGCGAGTCCAGCACCTGAGCACCACCCCCTTCAGGTGACTCTCTCACAAACGTCCCAGCAAGGTCACCTCATCAACTTGCGTTCTGTTGCCGAGCTACAGCACTGCAGCCTGCCAGAGGTCGATATTATTACACTGCGTGAGCACAATATGCATACCGTAGGAGGCGCTACATACATGGAGCAGAAAGATCACGTTGCTAACACAAGCCAAGACGATAACGCGATGAACTTGCCAATTTGCTGCATTGATAAGCAGCAGCAGCACTGAAGACATACCTGGAACCTGACCTCCAAGGCTTGCAGGTCCTCTGGATCATTTGAGAAGAGGTTCTGAAGCCAATCAGGTGCACACAGCCGACGAGAGCAAGGTAGTGAGAGGGCGATGCGCGGCACAGAGGTGCTGGAAATTGACCACGCATTGTCTCAATCGACCATTAAAACACCTGTTGTCACACAAATAATCGCAACTGTTTCTGCAAAAAAATTTCAACACTTCGCATGATGTAAGTACTCCGGCAATCGTGGTCAGCAAACGCCGGGACCTGAAAGTCCATTGCTGCCTTGCAGAAGGAAAATCTACAGATAAGTGTTGGTGAAGTTTACGTAAGGTTGCATCTCATGCCTCTGTGGAAGCTGGCATGCAAGTGTTAAGCATTGACCTCTAATGCCAACAGGATGACACGGAAATCTTCATACTCCAGAGTATATTCTTGTTGTGTTGTTACATTCTAGTGGCTCGCTCAAGTGCTGGTTGTTGCAACAGGTCAATGGCCACAGTGCGTTCACGACTCCTCAAGCGCATGTTTCCAGGCAAAAAAGCAGGCCTCACCTGTAATGTCAAGGCGATTGAGTGCCTGCCTGCCCTCCACTCCTCGCTGTCCACATCTGCAACCACACGCGCAACAGTGCACACAGCACATGGTGCTTTGGTCAGCCATTTGAACTGCAACACTTGGGAGCATACCGAGATATCTAGCTGAGTATACGCTGCTGCAAAAACATGATGTATGTCGCTTTGCTGTTGCGCAGCACATAACATCAATCAACTCGCGTCTAGGAAATTTTGACAGCGTAGCCTGCTCCACTCTGACCAGCAACCGCGTTGACTCGATGAGTTTGCCCATCACACCTCCTTCCTTTGGTCCCTGAGCTGCATTTTGATGTGATTCCAGCTGAATCTACCGTGCGATAACATTTGTCAGCATGTCAGCGCTGCATGCAGCCTGCAAATGACCAAGGCTATTGGTCGTCCATGGAGAATGAGATCTGATGCACCTAACGGGCGACCATGGGGATCTTGAAGTTACACCCCGACTCGAGCAGCACAGCGCAGTGGCAGCTTTGGGAACCATGCAATCAAGCTGCTTGCGCCAAAATATGTTGATCTCAACAAAGGCATTCTGAGCGATAATGTCGGTTGTGAAGTGGTTGCCACAAGCCACTGCATGCCCTGCCTCACCCGGTGGCGGCGGCGTAAGCTCAACCGCTATGCGCAGCTCCCCCTTAGGCGGGACCCAGAGAATGCCAGCAGCGTCTGCATGGCTCTGACTTGGCGGCAGTTCGGACTCCACGTCAGGCACCGGAAACACGCAGAGGTAGGGGGGCAGACCCAGCACCACCACTGGCGTCAGCACCTGTTCAAAGCAGCGCAACGGACAGCGGGAGAGTGAGCAGCACATCATTGACCTTGCAAGATGCACACCCATCGTTCAATAATTCCACAAGCCAGCATCAGCTGTCAGTGTTGACTCGCGCACCATTATGCAAATGCTACACTTGATCTGATCACGAGGTCCCTATAAAATAATGAAGCTGAAGCATCGATAAACATTGAGCAACAGTGATGTTCCAGAAGTAAGTGTCTAGAAGTATGATAGTGCATATCAATTATGGCAACGGACAAGGCCTCTGTTCACGGGCAAGCCTGTGCAAACGCGTGGTGAGATCACTTGTTCAGAGCTTGCCGACTATGTAAGCCCCGCCTGTAAAGGGAGGCCTATTGCAGAGCGCTACACGAGATGCCAGTACAGCTGCCGATAGAATCAGAAGGGCTCGGCAATATTCATGTTGAATGAAAACAATTCAAAAGATCGCAGAGCTCTAGGTGACAAGGACTGGTCAGCCGCAAGAATATTGTACTTCTGAAGTATCAAATGTTGATCGCATTAAACGGTTATCGATCAATACTTCTAAGTAACAACTGGTGAGCGATAATCCTGTTGTGCTGCGTCTCCCAGCCAGAGACCTTCACGTGGATCAGCATGACCGCAGGGGTTCCTGGATGTTGATTTTTTTATCTATCGATTTTTCTTTTGATGTTGATATCTTTGATATCCATATCAAAGCTTCAATTGCTAGTCGCCAGCATTGAGGTCAACAGCATGTGCCAGCGAGTCATCGAGCCGCGCCGCACAGCAAGATGCAGCAAACCTAGAAACTTTGTAGCCAAATGTCGACCGAGAACAGAAAGAAATGCTTTGCCGTGCCACACAGCATCAGCACCAGCGGTGACTTGCCGCAGCGCGTTTGAAGTTGCCTTCTTACCTGACAGTGGCTGGCAAGCGTCAGCGTGGCCACTACAGGCTTGCGAGCGCCGCCCGCGCTGTCAGTGAGTCCAATCTGCAGTCATCATGAGCAGGGCAGTTGCAGCATGTTCAGTTCGTGTTCAGTCCAATGTGCAGGCATGGTAGCAGGTTGACAGGATGATGGTGCACTGACGCTGACGTGAGCATCTGTAAGCGCACTGAGCAAAAACAGTTGAACTATGTACAATTTCAATCTTTTTGTGAGAGCTGATACTTCGAAGTACATACATGGACAGTGACACAGGGTAGCAATGTGCGTCTCACCAACTCTGCAATTTGTACCATCAATTGCACACAATTTGAACACTGCTGCGAGCAACCAGACAACGCTGAAGAGTGCAATCAAAGCGTATGATAACGGCGGCATTCAGACGCGCACAGAGTACGCGGTCCATACACAGCACGAGTCGATACACTGCAGCGCAAATGCTTCATGCTCAAAATGCCCTCAGACGCGCACAAAGCACGCGCTCATACACAGCACGAGTCTATACACTCCAGCGCAGATGCACCATCCTCACAACGCCCTCAATCGCACACAGAGCACGCGCTTCAAAGTCAGAACCCCACACCTACCTTGCCCATGTCCACAACCGCCCCGCCTTGCACCGCCACGCGCGATCTGCAGTAGGCGCCCTTCACTGCTGCCAGCGCAACCACGCGCAGCGCACCCGCAGCGCCCCCCAGCGACTGCCGCCCGTGATGGTGACTGCTGTGGCTTCGCCTGTGGCGCCGGTGCGCGAGGGGGGCGCTGACGGCGATGGCACCGGCGTGGCCGTCTTCTGCTGCGCCGCTGCTGATGGTTGAGCTGTGAAAAGGCAGTGCGTTCGGCACAATGCGCACCAAGTGTGGTGCTGAGTGATCCACATTCATGCTAGTCCGCAACATGCTCTCGAAACGCATACTGTACCACACAATTGTTACGCAAGTGATGGCTTCCGGTGTCAGTCTCCTTGGAATAACCGCTGTCTCCAGCACTTCAAGGCACTCAAAGGTGCTACATTCTCTCATGAACTTGCCCAGAGTCCCCACAGCTCAGAAGTGCAACATGTACAAACACCCACAGCTCAGAAGTGCAACATCTACAAACACCCACAACTAAGTTGACTTAGCCAATGAACTTCGCCTGAGGCACCGCCAGCGTGCCGAGTATGAGGCAGCGATGTGTGACAACGAGTGCGCTGCGTCACCTGACCTGCTGCCCCCACTCGTGATTACGACAACATAATCAGCATAATTCAAATGGCCGCGCGGCCCATTGATGATAAAAAAAACATGTGAGCATACCACATGCTAGTCGTCACCTTTTCCCATGACGCCGCCGGCTCGGGGAAGACGAGGCAGCGTGGCGCGGCGATATTGGTGCTGCTGCGGCTGAGCCGCTGCCACCGCCGGCCAGCGCCTGTCGCGGCGTGGGTATCGGGCTCAGCGATAGCGGAAGAGCAGTGCGGCGTACCCGCGGCGCCAGGTCTAGCGTACGCGGCACGCTGAGCGTTGCTGCGGTGAAAAGGATGGCGGCAGCGGCAACAGGCGGCAGGCGCAAGCGAACCAGGGGGCGAGGCGTCATGCAACAGGGCATGACAGCGAATGATTGACGGTGTGTGGACACTTTAATGCCTCGACGGCGTACATCTTCTGTGATTGGCTGTTGGACTCCATTGACTGGACGTTGAGTATTGAATGAGTGCAACTTACACATCCCCTGTGCTTGGCTGATAGACTCCATTGAGCGGACATGACAAAATGCGAGTGCAAGACTCATCAATGTGCTTCGGCAGAGTGCTGGTACATAGCACGAAACCTTGGGAGCACAAGAAAGCATTGCATGGCATCCTCGAATACCTTCTGTGCCCTTGAATGAAGCAAGGCATTGCGCCATGATCCATGCGCCGTCAGGAGGAGTGCAACGCTTGACTATTACTTTTAAAATAGGGGCAGTTCCAAAGCAGGTCAATGCGAGGTATTGCTATTGATTGTGATGAGGCAAGAAATGCGCTTACAGGCAGCTGAGGTTCGTGTTTTTGTGGTGCAACGGAACAACGGAACAAGCTTTTTGCCTGACAAGGCACATTCATATTCATGAGTTTACCTGTGCCAGCAGCCACAGCAGCCAGCGCCAGCGTACCCTGGAACAGCAGCGCCTCCCCTATTGCAGTTTGGCAGATGGCAGCAGAGAGCACGATTTCTTTCTATGAGCAAACTTGCAGGTTGGTGTGCCTGACAAGTCTTACTGACGGCAATTATGCCTACTGACCGCGATGCGCAGTTCAT
Source organism: Tribonema minus (assembly GCA_017506865.1). Classification (NCBI taxonomy): domain Eukaryota; class Xanthophyceae; order Tribonematales; family Tribonemataceae; genus Tribonema; species Tribonema minus. Next base: position 211,783 of record JAFCMP010000501.1, read on the forward strand.
CTCCATGTACTGCATGCCTGGGAACGGAACAACGACACCACAAAGCACTGAGACACTGTGGAACCTTTGTCGAACCTTTGTCACGTACCACGCGTGGATTGCCTGCTGCGCGTTAATGTACATGCTCAACAGTTGGTATTCATGCTGACAGATTCTCAAGTGCCTCATGAATGTCGATACTCCGTCTTACCAGCGGAGACCTGATCTGCCGGCAGCAGCGGCGTGGGCGCGCCCTTGCGGAAGCGCAAGACCACCGCCTGTGCGCGCACGCAACGCGGCGCAGGCACATAGTGCAGCAGTGAACATCTGCGCTGACTTGTGTGATTGCGCTACGCTGAAGTAACACAGCGTGCAACAGTGCGCAATTTATACAATGCTGTGGCAGCGCTCAGGTCAAGGTGAATATGGTCGACCAGGCAGGGTGATCCTGAATTGGCAATCAGTCAAGTCAACAGAAGCTGTGTGGGAACATGAGCGCTATGTACCAAACCATTATTGGAGAGTCAGCAGCTGTTTACCGCACATTCCGGCAGTTGCGCCCGAGGCCCTGTGAGATAGCTCGCCACTGCGCAAAAGTGGTGATTGAGCAGTGCTTTCCGCACGACAATGTGCTGCACAGACATGCCGCTGCCACGTCCACTGATGCTTTGTAGACGCAACAGTGTAACTGTGTGCAGCACCATGGCCAGGTGCTGCATTAATATCGACAACACGATAAGCACCAGTGACCATGGTTGCCTCTGCAGGTGCCACAGCATACAGGGGCACTAACCGATCTGGCAGGATGGCATGTGCTTACTGCCCAGTGCTTCAAGCCCTCCGCTTGTGACATTTGTGCCAGGCTGGTCCCCCATCTGTAATATGGCTGCAACAGATACTTACTTCCCAAATTTACAAAATGCCCCTTGAATCTCACTTGATCTGCCCATCAATGCGACACACTTCAAGGCCCAGAATATTTCAACAGAAGACTGTGGTGACAGGGATAACGCACAACATATCCATAGCTCAGCGTGGTGAAATTGACTTGTCGCTCACCACTGTCGTGTTCGGGCTGATGAGAAGGCCTTCGCCGCACAGGTGCAGCATGCGCGCCGTCACTTGGCCCGCGGCAGCGCCGGCGCCAGCGGCTGGCGGCGACATGCCTGCGTCTTCCGTTCCCGACTCATCAGCACCCTGGGCAACAATGTTACATGCACACGCAAAGCAGTGCATGAGCAGGCTGTGTGAGACGTGCGGTGTGAAGGCTGTTCTTTAGCATTAGACAAACAATCAAAGACAGTGCCGATGACGCCTACCCTAACGCACTTGCCGATCTTGTTTACAAAAGACCCACAGGGTGCAGAAGTATGTATGATGGGCAATGCCTGAGCAGTTCTACACTGCCAGATGCAGAGCCAATCTGGCTGCGGCCGCGATCATGAGACAACACCTTTTCTCGACCTACATTAACTGAGCTAAATGTTACAGGCAATTGGCAAGCAGGAGTAGGCAGCTGATGTGCCCAGCAAGTGTTCGCTGTGTACCTGTGTAACTCTGTGTGTGCTTCACACCCCAACATATAATCCAGCTGAGATCGTTCAAGTATTCATTTCCGTACATTGCGTACTACCTTCAAAGGAGTTCAAGTGGAGCTTTGAAGGTCCGGAGTAGGGCACTGCCTCATCAGCATACATATGGTGGTAAGCATTTCTTCATGTTTTAACGCAAGGCAATCGCGACTTGATGACAACATTCACAGAGCAACATGCAGACGGACAGCACGTCGGCACAACTTCATTGCTGCGTCACCTGCAGCAAGAGGTAGTTGTGCTGGTGTCATGTACTTTGTAAACATGTAGTCTTATCACCTATAATAGTGTCATTGCATGGAGATCTGACCTGATCCGAGTTCTCAGCGTCTTCCCTGGCATGACCTGCCAGCACGTCGATGGGGGGTACTGCGGGGGTTCGACTGAGCGCTGCCCCTGCCGCGTCATCGCCCTGGTGCTGCAGTTGCAATCCAAGCAGCAGGCATCGTGCATTAGATAAGATTCGGTGAGGACCAATTTACAGCGTGTGCCAAAACTTGGTTGGGGTTGTGATTCATGGTGTTTCAGCACCTGTCAGTGCGGCAGTTGTTGAACGCGTGCTGCTTTCATCGCGGTATGCAACTCCTCAGGCGCTGACAACACAAAATTGAGTCAAGCGCTGGTACGCAAGCACGCACAACAAAGTATGCATGTACTGCTCATACATGGAAGTAGTAGCAAAGCACATCGAGCAGTCTTTGCCATCCAGAGGTAGAAATTGTGTCACAAAGATGTAGCAGCCCAGGTAACAATGAGGCGCATCTCTGTCTCAGCAACTGCTTGCAGCAACACTGCACATGATTTGGCAAGTGATAATCGACACTGCATTCTCCCTTGCCTTCTCAATTCATTGAATGCCATGTTTCTGTAGCAGCACCCATCCGTGCACATATGGGCGGCAGTCACTTGTATGCTGGTGCAATCGCTGCAGCAGCTTGCACACGAATACACACAAAAAATGTGTTGAGTGCGGTGCTTCACTGATCACTGACCTGAGCGTCTGCAAGCTCCACACGTATGGGCAGATCTGAGTACGGAAAGATCAAAAGCGGCGCACTCCTGCTGTTCGACAGCGTGAAGGTCCGAGTAGCCATCATGGGCACGGCAGGAGCGTCAGGCAGCGGTAGCAGCACGCGGCAGCGCACAAGGCCCATGGCATTGCTCTGCGCGACGTCACAGCACAGGGCAGCGAGCAGCAGTCAAATGAAAAATGAATTGAGGTTGCATGAATGGCATGACACCAGGCATTGGGGCTTGTGCTCCGTGGCAGCACACCACGCCAGCGCGCATAAACATGGAGTGAGTGACGTGTAGGGGCCACGCATTTAGAGGGTTGGTATGGAGGTCTGAAATGAGCAGCCCGCGAGATGATGACCGCAACGGCATGACCCTTCATGGGGTCAAGCGTCAGTGATCAACGCTCTGAAGGGAAGCACAAAATGTTCACGAGGAAAGAGGCAACGATTGCTTGTGTACGTAGACCATGTTGTTTACACAGAATGAGCTTCTTTCAAAATCCTCAAAAGTCCTTCAAGCTAGCAAAGCAAATAGAAGCCGAGTATCGCCTCACAGATGTGAGATTTGAGCGTTTCGCCCAGCGCACGTACCTCTGCGCTGCTCGTCATGACGGGTACTGGGTTGGCAATGACCACAATCTCCAGCGACGGCACCGGGGCGCCCCCCTCTGTGCCCACCGTGAGGCCCGATGACGCCGCCGACTGATCAGCCTGACACACAAGCAGGGCAGGCAGATGGCAGTGAGCAGTTGATGCGCAAGCGTTGGAAGTGCTGCAATGATGCACACCACAGTACAATCACAGCGCCTGTATGATGGTTCGCTGACGAAGACAAATTCACTCTGCGAGAGCTGGCACACTTGTGAGCCACAAAGTGTGGTGCTACATGGTGTTTCCTGGGTGCTTGGTCAGCTTCATGATTAAACCACTGGTTGCAGATTTATGGACCCATACATTGATTTCCGTTCTTGAAGGCAAAGATGCTCCACAACTGTTGTTGGACGTGCAGTGGACCAAGGCTCTGCAAGAATGAAAGCGTGGTGTACGCACACCAGCACTGCCAGCAAAACTATCAGGCCACGCAGAGCACACGTCCTGCTTTCTGCACGTCACCTGACACAGGGCAGCCACGGCTGCACTCCCCCCTGACGGTGCATCTGCAGAAACAGGAATGGATGAAGAGGTTGCGTGTCATTGGCAGTGGGTTCAGCATAGTGAACCGACATGCTGTGCAACTTGTCTCCATGACACGCTCGATTTTGTACTGGAGATAGAGTTGTAACCATAAGGCCGGATGGCAGGCTGCAGATATATGGCTTCCAATCAAGCTTTGTCACGTGACAATGGCATTGACGTCATAGCTTTTGTAGCACTGTGCTATCATGCATGCATGCTTAAGGCCTGCTATGTGGACAGAGCTGGCTTACTCTCATGAAAGAACGGTGCCTCCAGGTGATCGTACCCCCCCAGAATGTGCAGCCACATTCAGGGCCGCTTTATTATGGTAACAGTAGTTTCAAGTATGGAGATTGTGCCATCAATCAAGAGCTCAACTAAACCATGGAAATTAAATCATGAAAGTGTGCACTTTATAGTGTATGTAGTACTTTAGCCAGTGTCTTGAGCCCTGCCTGCCAACATTATTGCACAAGTATCACAACACAGATGCTAGTGGACTGATGACGGGAAGTCAATGCAAGATGCACAGCCACCATGCTGCATATTCACAGAGTTAGGGCGCAACTACGCAGGCAGGTAGAGATACGCGGCGACATAGTCTGCCCAGGTCACACCTGGCAGACTGCTCGCTGCCGTGTCAGGTATGCACACAATGCACACTACTACTAGAATTCTTGCTGCCCCTTGTGTGCCCCACCACTGAGGCATGATTCTTTGCTCCACTAAATGTGCATACCTGCAGCTGGCTCGAAGTCAGCCTGGACAGAACCATCCGTGATGAGCGCCCTCACTGTGTGAGTCAGCGTGGGTCGCGATGGCCCAGGGGCACTGCAATTCTCCACCTGTGATGCATGCGCAGTGAAATGCGTCAGGTGCGGCTTAACAAATGCGAACACATAGGGCAAGCAGCCTCAAGGCCGCGATTTCCGCCACACTTTACAGTGGGCAGAGCAACAGCAACAGCTTACAAGCGCCTGGCAGCTGGCAGCTGTGCCACAGAGCAACAAACATGTGACCTTGCTGTGATGATTGGTAGCAGGAAGACATGAAGGCCTCGAAGCGGTCAGGCAAACTATGAACGCAGCATGTTGGGGTGTGAGAAAGCCTGGCAGTCCGAACACAATTTCTTCAGCAATTACGCTAACACAAGATGCTTGACAGTGGAGGCCAAACATGATGCATGTAGGGCACTACAGGGTTCATGGGGTGTCTTCAGCAAGCACAGCATCTGCTCACAGTAATGGTGAGTGACCCAGTGGTCAGGAACTGATGTGGCAATGAGCAGGAGACAGTGCCTGCCAGTGACTACACTGTGACACACAAACACAACTTCAACTTGGCGGCACAGAAATGGACGTCACCTTGATGCGGCTGTGGATCAGTCCAAGTTTCCCCTTGGACAAGATGCAGTACTTGAGGGCCACCTGCAGCAGCGGCAAATGCCAGCAGCGCGGAACGGCGACGAATTCCAGATCACAGCCATACAGTGCAAGTATGTCAATGGCTAGCATCCAGAGACAGAACACGGCGCCGCATATCCAAAGACCTTCCCATAGACACTGCGCATTTCAGCGTTATTGCACCGCATGGTCAAACAACAGATTTCCGTGTTGAATTAGAGCCACCCCAGGATGTACGTCGACCAAGTATGCCTCAACATGCATTTTACTGTCTGTGTTGTTGTTGTATTACGCAGCTACTATCAATGCAAATGATACGTGGCATTGGATGCAGTTGTGATAGCGAGCTTGCTCATATACCAACCTTGGTGTTGGGAGGGATGGTCCCGGTGTCAGTGCCCACCACCAGCAGCTCCGCAGTGCCCGGCAACATGGACAACAATGCCTGACGCGCAGCCATCAGCAAGTGAACACAATTGATGTTTTGATGAGACTGACATGGATAAAGAATGAACAGACAGAGCGTTTGGAAACTACCGAGACTTCAGCCCTCACAGGTGCTTAGGCATGGCAGCTATTTCCGGCACAGGTTTGTGCATGCGTAGCTCAATCAATCCATGTCACGGCAACTTGCAGCTGTACTGCCAGCGCAAGGCATGTGCTATGTCATTGCAATGCGTGCATTGAGTGGTACAGAGCTGACCCATCATTTGACATTACACAGCTGATTTGAAGCTAACAAGGGGCACTGGCGCTGCAACACGCGGCCCACCTGCGGTGCTCATTGGTGCTCAGTTCAAACGCAGCTGCCCAAGCAGATTTGATTGATTGCAGATGCATACAAAGTATGACAGATCGGTGCATGAGCTAGCTCTGAGGGTTGCAGCGCAGCCATGACGGGCGAGATAGAACAGCGCTCAGAGCGACTGCCACAATCAAGACAACATGATGATGCCATATGGTATTTTTCGAAGTGTTCAAGTCCTTTACTAGAATCATGAGGTGCTGCATTCCTGAGTACTCGTGATACCGGTAAACCTTTGCTGACAGTAGACATTGCATCCGATGCAATACATTCTCAAGACCACACATCGTTGCGATCAGTGATCATATACTTCGCGGAAATACAACACTTTCTGTCCTCGAAAACGTATCGCACCTGGTCAATGCCCTCCTCTGTGAAAGCACCATCGATGCAGCGCTGAGACAAAAGGAGCAGGGACAGCAGCCAAGAACACGTCAGCGTCATCTCAAATACTCTAAACGCTTCTTGCAGTACATGCGAGCCATGGAAAAAGTGAAGTAATAAAGATGGACTGCGCATGTCCAGAAGTGCCAACAACACTCTAATTCACTTGGCACAGGCAGTTGGCAGAGGCTGCCTGCACCAAAGCACTCGTGCATGCACAACTGCGCGCGACTTGTGCGGATGACCAGCAGCAGGGCGTCAATCAGCATCTGCAACAAGATACTTTGAAGTATTGAAAAATTTGCCACCAAAGCACCACTAGACACACCTGCATTGCAAATTGTGCCTGAGCAGTATAGCCGTGTAACATTATTTGTCATGCAGCTTCAGCTGGCAGTTGTCACAGCCACTTGACAGATATGTTGGGCGATGATTAAAACAGGCTTTAAAGTGACTGGAATTCTTATTCGCTCCCAGACTGTGTATGACCCTTCTGCTTGGCAGATGACTCGCACGGATGACACACCTGCATCGGCAACCGGTAGTCAAGCGGCAAGGCCTTGCTGCCGTTCTCCAGCTGAAACTGGCCATACGCTGTCGTGATGCCACGCCCCTCACTGCACTTCAGCACCGCAAACTTGCTGCAGCAACAGGACACCATGAGCAAGCACGAGGTGATGAGCGAAAATGTACATACCAAGCGAACAAGGGCACGGGACAAAATGGGAGTGAAGTAAAATGAGCTGTGAGAAATCAGGACGCTGCAAATATTGGCAACGCTCTGCCAGCAGTAGAAGCTGATGCCCATGTAATAGTGAGTTGTGGGTACAAGTATGATGTACCCAAGTATGATTTCCACATTCTGATACTGATCGCGCCCCTCATCCATATCGGCAATATTTACGTCATGCAGTTCCTCTGTCCAAAACGTATGATGCTTCTAAAGTGGCATCAAAGCTAATTTCTGCGAATCATTTTATGATGCGTAAAATATTTCATGATTGAAATATGACGATGTCAATTGTCCGATCATGTCAAACACCAAGCATATCCTGAAACTACACTAATTATGCCCAACTAGCTCCACCATGTTGGACCTGTGACAAACTTCTTGCTTCTCAACAATGTCGGCACGCCTGCTCCTGAATACATGCTGCTGGCGACGCGCAAGCAGCAACAGCACCACACGCTCACGACTTTATCAATAATAGTTCATCACAAGCAGAGCAACAGCAATGCGGCGCATACCTTTGTGTCGGCGCTGCACGCATGATGCTCACGCCCGCCGTACCCACAAACTTCACTGTAAGCTCAAACAGCTTATCCGCGGCCAGCTCCATCACCACCTGCACAATGACACAGAACGGCAAGGTGTTTTGACATAATTGTGGTCAAACCCAGAAACCCGGCCTGGCACATGAGCGCACTGAAAGTAATGCAACTTGATTCATTATATAAAACAACTTCTGCCATGCACACTCCAGTGCTCAGGCCATGAGTAGCCCGCCGTGACGCTCTTGCTCTCCGACAATACCAGAAGTACAGTTGAGGCTTGATAACTCTAACCCTAAGGCATGAAGGTGGACAGTGTGGTTCTGGTGGCGCGACCTGCTTTGTTGCATGCGTTCGAAACTCTACAAGAAGTATACTTGAGATCGGCACGCGTTTTTTGAAGATGATCCCTCACCGTTTCTGCATCTGCCCTGGCGCCACCATCAGGCTCCGCAACTTGCACCACGGCAACCTCTGGTGCATTGCTGTCGTCCTGCATAGCAAAGGCGACAATGGCGTGGTGAACGTAAGACCGATGCAGCGATCACACATTTCATGCCCAAACTCAATGATGATCATAGGTTTCACTCAGTATGATTTGCTGCGTGGCATCAAGTACGAGATGCTGGCTGCAGTAGTCACCAGCGTCTTGTAATTACAACAACCAGGATCTGATCTGGCTATGGAGATATTGACGGGTTGAGCATTGCTGCATGAGTGTATTGCGCTGTCAGCGACGGGCATGTGCATGGCTTGACATCCAGTTGCAAAGTATAATAAACATGAACGGTGCTTGTCAAGTGAACTTACAAGCTGCCCAAATGCTTTGGGGAAGTGCTTGCGCGTTGGATGGGCACAAGTTTTTCAGCTCGTATACGGGCGCTCTGCACCCACTTCAAAAGTATGTGTTTCCACTCTTGTTGCATCATAGCCCTGTCGCAGCCCCGTGAAAGCAACAAAAGCGAGACTTGGGATAATTATTATAAGGATGGTTGCCACTGCATTGTGAAACCTGCATGCGACGCGGCAGTCATAACAACATACCTTCCCTTCTCCGCTGTCCTTGCCCTTTTCTCCCTTTTCTCTCTCCTTCTCTCTCATCTTCTCGGCGTAACTCCTGCTGAACCCAACAAAGCGAATGCCTGCGCGAAGAAAGTTCAGGGGCGCAAACAATGAGATCGTATACACTGTCAGCTGAGCAGATGGGGTAGACACATTACCGCAATGGCGTGGTCCTTCGAGGCAGGCACACAATAGGGCCATATGTGCATGCATGGCTACAAGGAAGCATGCACGCGCACACAAACATTTGCACATACCTCCCACAAGCTCCCTGATGTCGCCAGTGACGTAAGCCTCCAGCGGCAGCACTGGCCGCAGCTCAATGTACAGGGTCACGTCGGCATGCGCCGGTAGCGAAAGGTCCACCACCTGCACATTCAGATGCACAGGCCATACAGGTCTTGGAGCAGACAACTCATGCTGTATGATGGCAATATGCTCATGCCATCCAGAGACATCATTTCAAAGTCCTGGGCTGCATCTGTCCTTCTGCATTTTCTTGGCATATTGGTTAACTCGATCCGCGCGCACAATCCAAGCACAAGCACAGCTGTCCAATCGGCAGAATACGTCCCATATCAGCTGCCTACAATGAAGCACAACAAGTCGCCCCCAGTATGTCATATAGTACGCAGAGTGAAATAGTGAGCATAAGCGACATGCTGCAACAATGCGCACCTGTGTGAGCTCCCCTCCTGGCCTTGTCCTGCTGTAGATGAAGCACTGCGCACAGGCCGCAAGGGGGCATACAACAGCATCAAGAAGACGGTCAAAGCGGATTACAACAGCTCGGGCGCTGCCAGCTCAACTTGAAGTGAAGACAGCCGTTGATACGCAAGAGGTTGTGCTGGCGCTTGCATGTGTATGCTCAGCGGCACCCGAGGTTTTGAGTGCGGAATGTATTGCTGTCCCGCCGGCAGGCCTTTTCCAGCATGTAAATCGGGTGCAAGCGCACATTTGCATGGCAAAAGCAGGAGGTGACGAGAACGGCAATGCCTGCACCGCGCTCACCTGCTTGCGGAGGTTCGGAATCGCCGTCAGGTACAGGTGCTGGCTGCTGACATTGCGCACACTCAGCGGACGCAGCGCCTCCTCGACAAGTGGTCCTGAAAGCAGGAGCACAATTGCTTACATAACCGTACTCAGCAGACATGGTCTCAAGCACTTCAGAAAGTAATACCAAGAACGTACGGAGGTGTATCTTGCAGGGCGTTGCTTAGAATGCTTATGCACAGGACTAAACACGCGAAACTGGCGGGGGTATACAGTGCCTCATAATCTACACATACATATTGACTTGTAAGCAAGTACTGCTTCCTGTGGAGCAGTGTATATATGGGCACACGCTGATTGTGGTTGCCACTTGTCACTGCGTAACAAAACGTTTTTCCAGCAGAGGCGCTTTGCCAACGTGATATGCAGGCACACTCACCGCGGTCCTCTGGCGCTCTCGTGGGTTCCACAGGGGGCAGGTAGCAGTTGCCGATTTGTATCTCCTGCTCGAGCAGCAACAGGCAGATGCCACAAGGGCTGTCAACTCTCCAGATGATACAGTAACGGATCAGCAGTTGTTGGCTCCACCGTGTGTGATACAAGACCCTCCGTGTCAGTGCTGGGTGAGTCGTGCGCTGTCCACTTGAGTGGTGCATCCAAATGGCAGCGTTGAGAGCAGCTCACATCAGGACGCATACCACCAGAGATGAAGAGCATTGTCAGCAGGGATGCTGCGGCGACAGATACCTTAAATTGTAGTGGCCGCCCAAACATTCTGGAATGCAAGCATGTACCGTCAGAGTCTCATTGCCCAGCACAGACCTGCAGTTTGCCCAGCGCGGCGGGGTCCAAGTCAGGGAAGTGCAGGTACATGGCCGGCTTGACTGTGGCGGTCACCGTCACCGTGGCCTGATGAGCACGAATGGCAGGCACGGACAGCAGCGGGCAGGAGAAGGCGCAAGATCAGGACCCCCCAACAGTGATGCGCGATTTACAACAACCAAGTTTTGGGCAGCATTGAAAAAAATGGGTTGCCTGCCCATACTCGTGGCAAAAAAGCACGATTCAACTTAGAATTGATTGTGTCTGGCTCATCGGCAAAGAGGCAGCACTGCGTAGAAACAGTGCCACCGACTTGCTGCCACTATTGCACACAAGCAGGCACTGACCATTTACATAAACTAGCTGCTTCAAGAAGTACCACTATTGCAAATAAACCAGGCACTGACCGTTTACGAAAATTCAGCCACGTAAGCTGCAGCATCCCATGTCAGCCTCTTTGACATGGACATTGCCCTACTTTTCCATGTCTGCCCTCGCCGACATATCGCATGGCGATGCAACCTCTCACCTGGTCGTGCTTGTTAGCGAGGTTGCGCACCACAATGTCGTGCATCCAGCGCCCGACGACGGCAGCCCGCAGGCTGAGCCGCACGTCCTGGCTGCCCTTCGGCGGCAGCGTGCCTGTCTGGTGCTCCGTGACGGTGAGCGTATTGCCGGCGGGCTTGGCGACGAGCATCACCACATATTTTACAGGCTCCGCCTGTTGTAGTCACACACAAGAGCCACAACAAGAATTGTATAGTATTGCTTTGGATTGCCATCTGACGTGCCCGTGCATGTGGCATGAGTGGCACTCCACAATCGAGAGCCCACGAAAGGCTTCTCGGCAGCACAGAGAGAACATGTAGATACGACTACTTGCAAGTCCCTCATGTGCTTGGTAACATATTCAGTTGCTGGCGACATTGATGCACTCATCTTCAGGGTGATTGTCAATGAGCATTGACACAATTCCTGACAGAGTGAATCGTAGCAAAATTAAGTTCAATCATCTGGGCTTTCTGCGCTTTGAGCGAAAACTAGCAAACAGGTAACATTGAAGTGCCCTGGCTCTCAGTCAATCATCTGGGCTTTCAGCGCTTTGAGCGAAAACTAGCAAACAGGTAACATTGAAGTGCCCTGGCTCTCAGTCATAATTGCTCTTAGTCATAAGTCGAAGTGTGACCCACCTGCTATGGATAACAACTGTTTAGTGGCTGCATGGCCATGTGACACGCCCGCTGCATATGTAATGCACAGCCAAAAATCTCAACGGCGCCTTGCTAGGCTGCAGACGACAAAGACTTGAAGCTCATACATACCAGTCTACAACTTTCGGTGTGCCGTAAATTAGTGATCCTTGCATGAAAGGCAAGCGGCAGCTGAAGTGATGGCAATGTTGCCAAAACAGGTGTACATTTATTACCTCCATCTTGTCGCATGAGTTGCTGATGGTGAATGTCGCTTCTGTGACGCTGTCAAGGGCCAGCAAGCCCAGGTCTAAGCGCCTCTGCATGTGAGAAAGGCAACAGAGCAAGCAGCGCATGCATTTTGTCACAGGCAACATACCAAATTGTGGTGACACTCATGTTACATAATCGTGTACTTCAGCATGAACAAAAACCATTGTAAGACGATGAACACAGAGAGTATCTGAAATACAATTAGCCAGCGGCCCTGACACAACAAGAAGTGGTTTTCTTACTATGCCAGACGCAAGGAACCAGGATTCAACAGGGTCCAATTTTTCAGGAGAGATCAAATCAATGCGCATACCATCGAACAGTGCATGATGATGCTGTCCGCAATATACCGTTTGTGACGAATTGGTCAGTGCATGGCGCTCATATCTCACACGAAGGTGAATGCAGGGTTTCAAATGCGTGCTTGTGTCTTTCTGAAAGTAAACTATTTTCTGCTCAAGGCAGTTGACGGTTCCATCAAATACTAGCATCGCACTGGGTCACTAGGATGAACCGCAAGTCACGACGCCTTACACTGTAACGATAAACTGGAAGGAATGTCAATCTCTTGACATTTGGCAGCATGCTGACAGTGACATCTCGTACCTGGACCTGTAATAACGCCTGCGGTGTGGCCTCGAGCACCACTGGAACCGCCACACGGTACATGCCTGGTATCAGAGAGGCATTACGGCACTGTCAAAATGCAGGAAATCTGGCAATGTTTGGTGTGAGAGCAAAAGCGAGCAACCAGCAGCTGCATGACACTGCGCAACAGAGACCGAAGCACTGACAAGGTGCACATACTGACTGGGTGATGATACGAACGGTGTGATGTGATGCCATATTGTCATCAAATTTCACAACATCCTGAGCGCCTTGAAGTGAGCTGGTCAAGCACATCAAGTGCAAATCTCTGTACCTGGACGCATTCACAGCCTGCATCAATTGCATTGTGCTGCAAGATATCTAAGTTTCAAATATTCACAGCCTGCATCAATTGCATTGTGCTGCAAGATATGTCAGTTTCAAATAACAAGATTAGATCCTGTAGAGGCTTCTATGATTAATGTGAGAGATGCCAACACAGAAGCACTCGAGTGATAAGCACTTGCAGGCGCACTGTATCTCAATAATCTCAATCACAATACTACAGGTGTCAGCTGCAGCACATTGCATCAAAACATGAGGCATGCCGTTGATTGTGGGGACGGCCTAGAGATTGTACAACATACTTGATGGAGGGAATGTTGCCGGCACTCAGGGCAATTGCAAAGGAGTTTAAAATCTACTTTGCGATTTAAGAACAAGAGGCATATAATTACCTGAAATGGCCATGGGTGGCCCTTGAGCTCCTCCAGGAGCCACCAGTGCGCCGGTGGCGCTGCCAACAGAAGCACCACAAGAGACCATCAGTCCAAAGTGTCCATGCATGTTCCATAATGCGCAAGGCCCATGCTGGCGTCCGCATTGCCGGCACTTTCACGATCATTTCACCAGTGTGTTGCAACCACACCAGTATTTTAAAGCATAGATGGACTCACACATGATGCGACGTCATTGCGCGTCTGATTTGAATAGCAGATGGCTTTTTCGGTATTTGTTGCAGAATGCTTATGCCGCAGGGCTAACCTGCATACCATGAACCAGCAAATTCTGACCAAGCAACGGTTCATCAGGTACGCGAGGTAGTTGGACTATTTCAGGGGCATGGACATGGCACTTCAATCGCAACCACTGTCACATTGTGCAGGAGACAATCAAATTCGGGTGCTCGGATCTGATATTATCATGGCATCACTATGTGTGGCGTGTCGCCAGAAGCCCTGTTCACTACATGATTCATCAGTGCGCCAGCACATGTATGAGATTTGTTGACAGCATGGCATGCATAAAGCATCCGGTAAGACCGTATTAACAGCATAGCTTTTCAAAGCTGCGTACCTCCTGGCGGCTGTGCTGATGTCAGAGTACGCTGCAAACTCCATAGCCTGAGGCAAAGGCAAATAAGAAGTGAGCCAGACGATTGAACCAGATGCAGCACATTTATAGCTGAGACGCTCCATGAGGCTGTTCTGTTTGGCTGCGAGGTCACCGTCTGCCTGCAGCGGGCTACACAGGTGCCTCATGCACAAATTCAGCAAGTGAAGCTCATAGAATCGCAAGAAGCATACTCCCGTCAACGCAAATGTAATGCCACCTGTGCTATGAAGTACCTACACAGGGCTACCATGAGTACTGCATGTGCTGCCTAGCACACAAAGAGCTGCTCTTCAGGGCCTTGCAACATGCATGTGGAATGTAAGAGTAATACTTCTATTTGTTTTGTAGCGAGAACGCCAACACCAGAAGAGGCAGTTTGCAAGCAGGCAGACTACTGAGGGCTGTGCTAGCCTGGGTGCTTGCACACATGCGCCAGTGCAAGTGCTGAGGCTTGACCACGTCAATGGCGGCAGGAAACTGACTAATCTGCTTGAGCGGCACGAAAAAAATGTGACCCTGCGTACCTGCACCAGCACAGCGCCGAAGCGTTCGCCGCTGCTCTCTGGCGGCAGCAGGGCAGTCACTGCAGCCACAGCCTGCACAGCATGCAGAGCCAGCGGCCAGCAAGAGATGTGTGACCATCAATCATCAACCTCAGGACGCGATGTCAATCAGGATATGTCGGCAGTCAACAAGGATGCCAAGATTGACATGCCCAAGTACGAAAGCACTGCATAAGCTGTGCATGAGCGTACAGCCCGTTGTGGTATGCTCAGCAAATGCTGCGCTTCTGGCAATCTGTCACATCGCATTCCCAACAGTGTTCTTGCAGTGCATCGCATGTCCATGAATCCAGGCTGCCTGAAACGCGCCCAAGGAACTCGAAGTACGTCGGCAGCAAGTGCCTGCTCAGCACGACTCGCAAAACATTTGATATCGTGCAACATTGGAGATAGGGGTACAGCTTACCTGGGGCGTCAACCTTAATGACATGTCCACAGTGCCGCCTGCAGGAAGCGCTACCACCTGCAAATTTCAATTACAGAAAGAAAGCAATGAGATGCGTGGTTCATGTTCAGCACGGCAAAAGAGTACGAGGGCTGGGCTAGCGGGGTTTGAAAAGCGTTGATGCTGCTGCTGCAACGAGGCGCCCGTATCACTGGCAAAGATGGGTAACTTGCCGACCTCCGCCCCTTTCCCGTTGAGAGCAGTGCAGGCAAGAAAGCTGCTGCGGCGATACCATCATGCTATGGAGGGGCACAATCGTCCTGCTCGTATTATTGTGTGATTGTGATATGGGCAACTTTGTGCCACTGCTGAAATGTCCTCAACAGTTCAACAGCAGGCACCATCGAAGGGTACACTGTGGCGCACGTACCAGGACATGCGTGTACGATGTCGCCTGCGATGCTGTGCCAGCTGTGTCCTTTGCACCGGGCCTGCACGACCAAGATGGCAGCGGTAACACACCTGATCAGTGCCTGCTGTAGCTGGTGTAGGTGTGACAGGCATTCTCTCTTCGGTGGCAAGGTCCGAGCTCGTCATCACACGTTGCCTTGCTCATGAGTTTATAACTAAAACACACAGGCGTATGTATATTCAAGGGCATGGACGCCCAATTTATTTCTCTGTATGCGCCTGGTTCTAAAGAAGTGCCATGCGGTTAACCATGTGGTCATTTAGGCACTCATAAGTAACAAGTGCATCAGCAGGGTAGTCATACCACACCCCTGTCGCCTACTGATCTCTGCCGACGTGCATTGGAGAGGTGCGCTTCACGCCACCCCTCACTGCAAATGCATGTCAGCCATGATGGCTGCCATCAGCTGCTGGTCTGTGTTGCAAATGTACTACTTCAGCTTGAGGGGCGGAAACCCAAATGTGCCAAAGTATACATTATACGCCGTACATTGAAGGATCCGAGGCGCAAATTACGGATCACTCAGCACGGCAGGAAGTGGAAAGGCCTGGTCAGCATTGACAGTTTCTTGGACCATCACAATAAAGCGCTTGCTAAGGTGCAACTTGTGTGTCAGTTCTGCATTTGTGTGCAAGGCCATGACCTTTGGCGGCCTTCGGCACAGGTCATCTCAAAGCGCTTCAACAGCGTGCATATTCTAATGCAGTTTGGGGCACCTGAATTGCAGCGGATGGTGTATGCCTGCCTTGGCGACAAAGCGCTGTTCGCTGCCTGACGCTGCAAGGACGCCGCCATGAATGGCAGCAACAGAAAGTGCCATTGGTCAGCTCACAGGCGCAGATGAAAGAAGCAGGTAGGGCGTGTGGCTGCTTGGCACAATCTTCAAAGAGTCACTGAGTCAGTAAAATGTGGAAGCACAGCAGCAGAGCACGGCCCAGGCCTGCAAACATCACACTGAGATGTCGGAAGAAATAGTGTACGTATATAGCGGGCAAAGCAGTGGTACAGCACAAACATAGCGTCATAGCTAACACAAAACTTCAAACGTGCAGAGAAACGCTTTTGCACGCTCGATAAATTGGCACCACCAGCACTGCAAGAAATTGAGCATTGTGTGTTTGTCATTGCCAGCCCAGCGCTTACCGGGCGACCCAGAGGGCGCAAAGATGGGGGACGACGGTGTTGAGGGAGGGTAGGTAACGCGCCCCGGATCCTCGGTGCCCATACCCTGCACCACACCCCAGCTGACCTTGACCCTGCAGCATTAAAAATTTCAAGAAGCTCTTGTGTTGGTTTCCTGTTGTGCTGCCAAACTTGGCGTGTTGATGAAAAGCAGTGCGAGCTGGCACCAGATGCGCGCTCTTGCACCAGTAGTACAGCAAATCCACTTCAAGTACATATAAAATGACATCAACATTGGAGCATACAAATATTTCGTGCAACTGGTGAACATGTCGTCGGCAGCCTTGAGCCTTGAGCCTTGAGGCAGCAATTTTCCACAGAGCCTTGAGGCAGCAATTTTCCACAATGGCATGATTGTCTTGATGTCATGTGCCTGGGGCAGAACTCATTCATCGCGAATACCTCAGCAACATGCCGCCAATTGGTCGCCGTACGCACGTTCTATCTGTTTCAATGTACTCTCATCGCAGGTCTATGCCTGTGCTATGTCAAACACTACATGCTGAACCTATGACCAGAGCTTCAGAGTCCCAAAGTCCAGTCACTGCCATAGCCGTGGACTCAAAGTTCTGCGTGTTTGCAGGGAAAACACCTGACAATAGAGGCATTCAGCGAAGTGTAGCTATGTCTACTTTGCCGCAAGAAAGGTGAAAATTTGAGAGTTGATGCCCGAAAAATACTTTCGCCTTGATGTACCTTTGATGAGTAGGGTATTGAGCATTCTTCGAATTCAGTTTCGGAGACGAAATCATCAAGGGTTTGAAGGACTGCAAGATACAAGCACAAGACTACGCACTTGGTGCGCGTTGTGCTTGCAGTATTTGGTTAGCCTTGTACAGCGCATGCAAGTTGAATCTTGATGCTCGTTATGCAACACTGCGAGAACCTTCTCGAAGTGCCGTGCAATGCTGACCTGATGTCCATGTCAAGTGCAGAGTGGATAGACAAGGCAGCTCTGGAGGCCTCTGACACCGCCAGCTTGATGGCTTCACGCGGGTTCTCCCTTGCCACTAGCCGCCCTTGGGCCACCATCTGCAGTAATATTGGGCGCAATCAGAGAGCGAGTGTAAGAATGCAACTGGCAGTATGTGGATGCTAATACCGGCGCACCTGTCACCAGCACCATGATTGCATGGTTGATGTCTGTCCAGCACGCGCCAGAACATGACACTCTGAAATTCTTCGTTTGTGAGCAGTCAGCAGTCAATGGCCACAGCAGCACACCAGCATCAGGCATGTATTTGCAGTACGTGTCCAAGTTGCACATGGTGGCTTGTGTAGCCATGCCACTAACTTCACCGAGGTCCATCAGCCAAAGCGTCTCAAGTCCTACCTCGCGTATGCCGTCGCCCGCATCTTCGGGATCCACTTCCAGCGTGCAGTACTGCAGCAAGCAACGGCAGAAAACACGCCAATGTTGGCAAAGGGATGGCAGGTGGGCTTAGGCGAAGCGCAAGGTATAAAGGCAAGCGACATGCGGGCAAAAAATATCTGCCACGCACAGTATTGCCTGTGGCGGGGATGCAGCACAAACAGGCGACACCTGGATCGCAAGCGGGCTGCACAGTACGAAGCTAGATGGTATTCCACAAATGCTGCCGCACATGTAGCCACAGCACACACCGCAACACTAAGAATAAAACCAGTGAAGAAGTTAATGGTAAAGCAGCTATGACGGGCCATATTATTCTGTTCGTGTACTTCTGAAGTATGAAATTTCCATTTCCATGCACAAAAGCAAAATAATACAGATTCATCGATAGCCCAGATCTGCAAGCTCATGCCCGCAAAGAATGCTGCATACACAAAATGGAACTTCAAAACACTTTTTGCTAAGGAAATAAGAGCACATGAGACATGACGCACTGTGCTAAATACCAACAGGCGAGTGCAAGCAACACTGGGAGGTCTGATCACCGGTTGATGAGTGCCTTGATGTGGCACTGCAATCACGTCTACTGCGCAGCGTACTTGCTCATGCTAGCGACATGGGTGATCGTTGAGTCATGTCACTGAAAAATGCGTAAGTCGAACAAACCTGTGCAACGGTGACGAAGAAGGGCCGGCGCAGGGCCACGTCAGCGTGCGAGTCGGACAACTCGGGCGTTGAACCCCTGCTGAGCATCCCTTCCAGGTCTGACGTGATGATGTTGGCCAGCTGCATGGACAGCTTGCGGGTGGATGGAAGCACCAGGTTCAGCCCCGCTCCTGCAACAGACCGGAATTTGAGTGAGCCCAATAGGGTCCACCAGCACGCTTGCAGAGCTGAAGAAATAGAGCGCGCAATTGCTAATGACAAGCCACATTCGCGCATCATTCAATGCAGATCATGAAAGGCGCGGCACGTTTAATCACAGCCACAGTGCCAGGGCAGCCGCCGCTAGCCTACCAGCAGCTGAGGGCGATGGATGTCACAGGCATGTGATGTCTGCTTTCAAGCGCTGCTGCAAGTGCACGCGCGGGCATGAAACGGCAAGTACAAATATATGATGCAAGTGCCGGATGCCATGTGCCCATGGCAGTGCTCAGGTACCTGCAGGAGCGCCTGCTGCAGCGGTGGCAGGAGTGGCGCTGGCGCGGAAGGAGGGTGCTCGCGGCAGCGGCGCAGACAGCGGCCTTGTGTTCGCTTCGGCTTCGCCTGTGATGCCAGCCTCAGGCGCTGTTGCCAGCGCAGTGGCAGCTGTTGCATTGACATCCAACGCCAGCGCTGTGAAATCGCGCAGCCAGCGGACGGCAACTTTGATGAGTGGTGTCTTTCCTGAAAGAAGGCGCTCAATAGCTCCTGTCAAAGTACGTGAACAAGGCGCAGGTCTGCAAGCAGAGGACACCATGAGGCTTTGTTCGATTGCAACGAGTAGTGTTCGGGTACACCAGAAAGTTCATTGCGGTGAGCATTTTCAAAGCCCACAAACAGTCCTTGTGTTTGTATATCCTGCTTGTGCATATCACCGAGCAATATTACCAATTATGACATGCCTCGTCAGGACTCAACTCACCGCTGTCAGACACGGCTGGGATGGTTGCCGGCGTGCTTGCGCGCGGCGATGTCGGCACGGATGCACTGGTGCTGGCGCTGGGGGCAGCAAGCGCTGCCATGTATGCAGCGCTGTTGCTGAACACTTCGGCACCGCACGGCAGCTGTGACGGAAACGAACATCGCAGGTGCACCAACACTGAGTATGTGAAGTTGTCGACAGTGGTCATGCCATGTGCACTACTATGTACGAGCAAAGTGCATCTAACCAGCAGCACTGGCACAGGCAATGCTGAGCGCATGATTTGCTTGTGTTCTGCGGCATGCCGCTGGTGGCCAGTTTCGCACAATAATCGACATCCTGTGCAAGCCTCAAGTGTGTCTATGCTCGTCGCTGAACGTGCTGAGTCCATCCACCCAATCTGCCATCACCAGCTGCTCTTGAGGTGCTGCTGGCATCTCTTGTAGCACCACGGGGGTAGCCAGTCAAGTGTCAGCATTGATGCCATTAATGAGAGCATGCAGTGCAATGAGCACAGAACATGAAGACTTTTGAGGTGTGTTTGCAGTGGCTTTTGATGTACCGCAAGGACGTGAAGAGATGGCTGGCACATTTGACAAACCCTTTAGCCCAGACATCAAAGTAGGAATATTACCTCTTTGACGACATCCTCATTGCGACTCTCGTACAGACGGACCACACCTGCACCATACAGAGCACAACAGACAAGCAGCGGTTAATACAACGTTTCACAGCAAAAGAAAGTGGCTGGTGCTCATCGAATGACCAGTGCAGCAGCGTAGGCCAGCTCTTGGTAAAGTAATGCGCAAATATTACAATGCGCTTGGTAGAGTAATGCGCAAAGCCGTTAAAAGCGCTCATCAAGCGTCATCAATGTCACCTCTTCATAATCTGAACGCCCAACTCTATGTTCATCACACACCTCTGAAGGTCTTTTTCCCATCCCAGTCCTGGAAGCTGGCGCCAGGAGCAAACATGACCTGTCACAAAAAATAGCATACGAGGGTAAGAAAGCGAGTCCGCAATAATTTGAGTGGCGGCAACAGCCCTAGCGCTCAGCAGCAGTATTACAGTGACTCAGCATAATGTGCATCCATTGATGCGCTAACAATGCTCAAGTTTGAACTTGAAAGTGCCAGCTGCATACACTTCCAGTCGCCCCTCCCCCCCCACAGCCAGCGTACGCCGCATACAGCATCATGCATGGACAACACAAAATTCTCCCAAGCAGTTGATGATAGTAGAATGTATATGATACAGCAAAGCTAAGACATAACGATGTGTGCATGCTCAAAAGCAAGGTTCACTGACACTGTCACGGACGCTACCAAGTCTGTGTGCGGGCGGGCGGTATATGACAGTTTGCGTTGATGACAGGGCGTTGATGAAGACCGCAGCCGCCAGAGTGCCAGCAGACCTGAGCATCGCACTAAGAATGGCTTTGGACTCAAACTACTGCAAAACTTCCAGCACTTTACCAATTGGACATAGAGTGGGTGTACACACTTCGCAATACAACACCAATACCTCTCAATGAAGGCAGCGGCTCACCGATACAGTGATGGTGGCCACGCTGTCCGCGTCGAGGCTGAAGGTCAGGCCATTCTGCTTGGCGCGGTCGGGCGCGTTG
Organism: Tribonema minus; assembly: GCA_017506865.1. Taxonomy (NCBI): domain Eukaryota; class Xanthophyceae; order Tribonematales; family Tribonemataceae; genus Tribonema; species Tribonema minus. The sequence goes on from JAFCMP010000501.1 coordinate 232,961, forward strand.
ATGCTGAGCCGCCGCTGTGCTGCCGCTGACATGGTGAGGCGGCCATCCGCATCGCTGTCGCTCTCGCTCTCACTCATACTGCGGCAGGCCGCCATGCATAGAGTAGGCGACACACATGTGTCAGGCACAGGCTTTCATGCACACTGACAACATCACGAGGCAATTAGCAGCAACCCCGCTGCATGCGATCAGGCGTGCTGATGCTTGGCCGGCGTTACACAGGGAACAAGCCTGAAAGAGTGTCTACTTTTTGCAAAGAGTCTGCACGTGCATCACTCCTTGCTTGGCACCGACCAGCAAGACTAGCCACACAGCTATAGCAGAGTACATATACTGGTAGGCCAGCATAAAAAGTATGAAAATGCCACTAAAAAAAAGTTGCAAATACTTCAGTTCATCCTGGCCATACCTCATGTCATCAATGTCGTCACCAGCTTGGTCATCCGCAGTGCCATCCAGTTTGTGCCGGATTTTCTCGATCTGCAGGGTAGATGCAGAACAGCTTGCAAATAAGCAATGACGCATGGAAATACATTAAACAATCATGTTGACAAGTAGCAGGAGCTACTCGTGCCTTGAACAAGCATCAGCAGCTACTCATACACAGCTTGCCTTGAAGTGGCACCTGCTGGCCTGCGCTGTTGAGCTGTTGCGTCAGGGCAATGTTCGGAGGGACCTCTGGATCCGCAATGCGCTTCACAACAGACAGAAGCCTTGCGCAATTTCACAAGGGACACCATGACATTGCACACATCACACAATGTGATGAGCTGGCCAGTCCTAGTGCCCCACCTTTGCCAGCAGCTTGGTGGCCTTCTGATCGCGCCCCTTGCGCTCTGCGATCCTGAGCTTGAAGCTGTACTGCTCCAGTTTCTCCTGCACATCGTGGCGCAAGTCATAACGGCAACGGCTGTGAACATGGTGCGCTCTTGCTGTGTGCTGGCCAATGACTTGAAAACACCGTAGCTTCAGTGCAACTGATGGTGAGTATGGAGGGACGTGTTTAGCAGGAATGATACATGTATGTGATATCCTGAGCTCTAGCGGACTGTGTCCACACTGCAACGCCTCTTCGGTACCGCATGAATGGAATAGACAAACAGCCCTGTATAAATAGCGGAGGGACGCATCACACAGTACATCACAGTGAGCCTTGCTTGCATGCACAGTCGTGTAGATAACTGAGTGCAATTCTGCAATATAACAGGCCACAGAAGCGCCGATAGTAGCGCAACCAGAGCAACAGAAATGAAATATGCTGTTGAGTCCATTGTACGTAGCCTAATGCGCATATCTGCCTGTGCTTCATCAATACTTGCGCAAGCTACAGCAGTGCTCACCTCCAAAGCTGTGCGCTCCTCCGTGCTGCACCACAAAATGTCAAATCAGCAGCAAGAGGAAGTGAGCACGTGCACGTATGATGACCTCACACAACAGGGCCACTAAGTAGCTAAACTACCAGCATATCATCACGCAAATCACAAGGTGCTCCATCGCGTTCACACACTGAAAGACATCACAGCTGATAGCCGGAAGTCACCACAGCTACATGGTAGGCATATCTGAAAAAAGGTATGTTGCCTATATAAGCCTGCCAATCATGACGCGCAACACCAGCGCCCCAAGAGCATGCATGCAAGCCATGGTGCAGGTGTTGCATAAAGAGCATGCTCCAGAATGTACAGAAACGCAATTGGAGCCCTGCACTTGAAGCATCTGAGGCTTGGCATTGGCTCCATACAGTTCTGCGCTTCACACAGGTGCACATTGGCATAGCTGTGTCTGTTGCATGAACTTCAAGCACCACCATGAGAGTACCTGATGCCTGTGCCTGGCCGTGAGTCTAGCGTGAACCTGTAGTGTGGCAGGTAAATGCCTTCCTCCCACAGCCCTCCTGCAGCACAACAGCAATATCAATTCATAAGTTGAGGTTGATGCAGCGTGGGAAGCCGTGTCATCGCACAAAGTTTACACAGGACTGGCTGCCTGAATGACGGAGACCGACATACTGCTCAACTCCATAAATGTGAAATGAGCGTGGCAGACACAATGTTAAGCCTTAAGCCATTGAAGGGGACATGTGTGGCCAGTGCCACGCAAGCGAAATGAACAAAGACAATGCGGCTTCATATAATCATCTCACCTGCGGTAGGGGAGTCCGCTGGTGTGACAAGGTCACTTGGTGTCTCAGGCTGTGGCTTTGCTGCTGCATCTGCTGACTCCGGCGCCTGTCATAAACCATTGTGGAAAGCAATCTAAAAGCAAGATTTTTCTGAAGGCTGATGGGACGTCAGCGGTGTACGAGGGTTGAGGCACATGCTGTAAAGAAGGTCTTGCGGGCACTATTATCGTGCCTCCAGATTGTATTGATTGAATGCACAGGCGAGTCTGCAGGGGTCATTCATTTGATTGGCCACTAAGCACGCCATTGCTTGCACCAAAACTCATGGAGCGACGAACTCTTCTGCCATGTGTCATTGAATGCATGTACCGGTCAATATTGTTCTGACCAAGGCTGCTCTGGGCAAGCACGGCTTTAAAAATCTGTCAGTGCTCAATCCATGTTTCAATGAAGCGTAAGCCTTTCTGTGGCATTGATAGTCAAAGCTGGGGAACAATTTCACCCAGTTCTCGATCGGGCAATTTGTATATTTTTAAAAGTACTGTAGATGCTTCTGGCTCCGTCTTGCTGTCTCAGCCAGCGTTGATTCATGATTGTGATCATGAATACCAGAGACTCTTGTCAAGTTTTCGGTGGACATACACATAAACTCTGTTAATCCGTTATTTTTGAGGCTTTGCAATTACCGACAGCATCACACAATTGGTCTCCTGCAGATCTTTTGCATCATCATTATACCTAACAGTTTGCCATGTACCATGAGAAGCAGGGTTCTAGTTCAGAACTTATTGCGATTTAAGGTCTTTTGCACGATGTGCAAACAAAGACCTAGTGACTTCGTCTAGGAATGGGCTGTAGCGCCACTGCCTTCTGCTGGCACTGCGGCCCCCTCATATAGTTGCTTTTGGGTCGGGGCGCGTCTATCTAAGCGTGGGTAGCAGGACGCCTGCTCTTTGCACATGTGCAACTGGGCCGTCCTGTACAGCTCCTGGTTGACGAAGTCTAGAGTCACGTCGTGAGTTTGGGAATTTCTGTCTGCGCAGCAGCATGGGAGCATTACGCCATGCCAGTGCTGTTTTGTGCGTAAGATTTTGGGTGGGAGCGAGATCCGACGCCAACGAGCTTTGAGATGAAAGTGTGTACATGAGACAGTGAGCGATTGCACGTGCGTGTGTGTGTGCTTTGAGGATCTGGCGAGCGTGAGAGAAGTGGGGAGAGCGCGGGTGTGTGTGTGTGTGTGTGGGGGGGGGGGGGGCGCGTTTGTGGTGCATCTCTCGTTCGTGAACAACTTGCTCCTCAGCAACGCATCCAATACGCTCGACACAAGCAAGTCAGACTTCAACATACATTGGAAGTACGAAACATGAAAGTGCTGCACATCCCCTCCCCCCAGCCCATTCTGTGCTCACACATGAATGAGATACGTCTGTATGTGTGGGTGTGCCCTTCATTATCTCTTTGCATCTGCCACTGCTTCTCAGGTGCTTCTCAGAGAAGCAGCGGCAGACTGCAAATAAAATACACTCACGCACACAGACGTATCTCATTTATGGATGTGCACAGAATGGGCTGGTTTCGTACTTCCAACGTATGTTGAAGTCTGAAATGCTCTGCGTCGAGCGTACATCGGGTGCGTTGATGGAGGAGAAGTCGCTGACAAGTAAGCAATGCACTCAGTAGGCTTCAGACCCCCCCCCCCCCCCCCCCCCCCTACCCCCGACAGGTCCCCCACACTCCCCCGTTTCTTTCTGTTTGCCGTATCCTCAAAACACGCATACACATGGACGCGTAGTCCCGCCCCCGCCCCCCGCATCCCAACCCGTCCCAAGTCCACTCGCTGGCGCAATCGCTCAGTGTCTAACGTACACACCTAAGTGTGCACTTTCGTCTCAAACCTCGTTGGCGGCAGATCTTACTCGCACCCAAAATCTTACACACCAAACAGCACTGGCATGGCGTAATGCTCCCGTGCTGCGCAGACAGAAACTCCCGATTTCACAACGTGACTCTAGACTTCAACGGAAACTCCCAATTTCACGACGTGACTCTAGACTTCGTCAACCACAAGGTAGAATGGTACCTGATTTTGACGCACATATGGAACAAGTACAAAGGCAGTCATGTGCAAAACGGAGTGTGAATAATATCATGCTACCAAACATGTCGAATTCATTCTTGTTGCCAACTCGTACCTGTGATGTGCCCGCTCCTGCCGCAGTCACCACTGCAAGGCGACACACGAAAGCAGCATGTGTGACAAAGTACGGTTAAGATGGCCGGCTGACACATGGAGTCACGTAGCATCTGGGGAGCAAATCAATATCAGACAGTGATATGCTGTGCCTTCCACAGCATGCACACACTGGAATGAACCTCAACTCTGCGACTGTAAGAGTGCAGCAAGATCATGTGCTGGAAACTGACCATGTCACAATGCCTTGGGAATTGTCAGATGACCGAACTTTGATGCAAATATGGCTTTATCATGGAGCTCAATCAAGCACCGTCACCCGCCACTGCCACTAGTGCGCCTGGCATATCACAACCCATTCAGGATAAGTGTGCACTGCCACAGAAAGCACAGGACTTAAGCACCAGCGCATGTCATACGGTACCCTTGCGCGAGCTGCAGCCTTCTGTACCAGAAACGGTACACATTGCGCGGTTCCATAGGTAATGTGCCTGTTGCCTTACCGTTGCCGCCCTCGTCCAGTTCCGTCAGCGCAGCGGAAAGGTCCTCCTGTTGTGGAGGGCGCGACCGGTTGGCTGCGCCCAGTGACACGGCAGCAGCAGACAAACATTCAGCAAGATGCGACGATGAACGCGGTGCAGCATGGTCATCAACATGGTCATGTATGCTGGGTAGAGACGCGGATGCACCATGCAAACTTGCAAAGTTTGTGGGACGCTGGATTGTTGCATGCTGATATTGCAGTGCTCAAACACAGCTGCACCGCTGATACTGTAAGGTCCAAGGTTCAGATTCCATTGGGGTCAGGCCTTCAGCGCATGCTGAGGGTTGTTCTGCAAGTGCACTGTGTGTCCTACTGCTCTTTCCAGACCCAGGTGATCTAATGCGGGTGGTGTGACCTCTCCCGGTTGCAAATGGGTGTCGAACACGACAACACCACTTGCGAATCGGCTCAGATCAAAAGGTGAGAGCCACACATCATACAAGCAGCAACCCTGGTGGTGGACATTGTCAGTTATTGCACGGCATTGACCACATGTTGGCCTTCATTGTTCCCATCTATACAAGTTCACCAATTGCTGCAAACACAAATCGTCCTACAATTGTGGTAGCACGTCACCATACATCTGGTCTGTTGTTGTCTCGCTTTCATATGGCAAGTCCTACTCCAACTACTCGTGAGCTCACCAATGTGGTGCACAATGTCCCCTTCCACCACAAACTGCCGCTTGCGCGAGGTTGTGTTGCGCACGCAGACCTGCCATGGGAATTGAGCACCAATGCAATACACCAAAGTGAACGAAGCAGCAAAGCTAGGTATGTGTGCAGTCGGTTGTCATGCCAGCGCAGGATCACAATTACACCATGGTGCAGGCCCTGTCTTAAAGCAGGAAATCATGCTGTAAACATTTCACACTCCGCAGCAACTTCGACAGCGACGTTGGCAACGCCAGAAACTGATGCGTCCTGAGTGGTCATGAGGCCCAAAGACCCCAAAGACTTTAGAAATGAGATCTGGTCAGTCAACTACCAATGCATCTTCCGTGCTACGCACGGACAAGCATTGTGGCCCCAATGCAGTGTTACGCAAGCAGAAAGCCATCCGGTACCGCTTGCCTACACTGGGGAGCAAGAACCCAAGAGTGTGACCTAGAAATGCACACTTTGAGCCACCCTTCATGAAGCACTTAAAGTGCTGACCTGGATTGAGTGAAACCAGAACTTCGAAGTACTTCGAAGTAAATACATTTATGCAGGCCAGGGAAGGCCACTATGTACAGCCATGGCTCATGGGATCCTGCATTACCATTCGTGCTGCATGATACCAGGGGGACCGAACAGCGTGCGCAAGCGACACATACGCAGGCATCAAGCGCACTCACTTTCACCAGCGTACGCGCAGCTTCGCCCACGAGACACGGCCCAAACGACACCTCGGTGGGGGGCGAGACCAGCGCGAACGTCTCCGGCTTGTACACTTTGGCCTTGATGGTGATGACCTGTGTGTTGCTCTCGTCCTGAACGTTTGTAACCGACAGCGCCTCGGCAAATGCGCCGGCCAGGCTGCAGCGCATGCAGCAAACGCATTGGTGAATGAAACACTGAAAGCATGTTATCACCAGTGCGCATGCGCTCATACTGAATGTTGGTCAGTGGCGTGCGCTGCGTGCATGTGCCAAAACATCTTGAAGCCTTGCGGGTGCAAGCGCACGACTCTCATAATGTGGGCACCGTGAGTGCAGTGAGCGCGACGATCGGCAACAAAGGGGTGAATGTTTGCTCATGCAGCGTACTTACTGCATTGGTGCCCGAGCCGCAGGCCTGCTAACATGCATGCAACATGCTGCGCACAAATATTCAATCAAGGCGTTTGTTGCGCGTGCGTCTCAGCCTGCTCATCCTTGTGCACAGGCCTTGACCGTTGTGTATACCCTGGGGGAAAAAAGTCATATTTTACCAAAGTTCATAGCCTTCAGGTTGATAGGCATGGGGAGTTCCTATGCACCTACTACCACATGAAGCTGCTCCGCTGCTGTGTGGTGAATGCCATGCTGAGCAAATGCAATCAGCCCGAAAGATGGCAACTCACCTTGGCCTGAACACGAATTCGATCTCAGCTGACCGGTGGGGTGGGATGATGCCTTTGCGCCCCTGTGCACAAACAAGTTCATGGGATTGATGGTGATAATATGATGATGCCATTATGTGGGAATCTGCCCCTTTATCCGCCCCACAACTTCATCTTTCAACTTCCGTAACTGCCATCTACCGTTGGTACAGTTGCCCACCACGAGGCCCACTACTTTGGCACCCTTGGTGTGGTGTAACTGCCACCTATGATTGGTTAGTTGTCTACCAATCAGGCCCACCACTCTGGCCCTGGGTGTGCCCACACTGGCTCTCTAAGTTGCCAACTGTTGGCAGCAGCTCTCCTCTGCTCCCTTGCAATGCAATCACTCTTAACCTGCAACACGACAGTGTCAGACTTTGCAACCCTGCCCTGCCTTGCCAACCTGGAGTCAACAAGTGGCCTGCTGTTTTTCGCCTACAGCTGAGTGTGGGCTGACCTACAACTGGTCTGGCCATCACACACTCTGTGTTTTGGGGCTTAAAACAGCCTACCCCACATTCTGGAGGAGTCCATCCGGTTTCGGACCTCGCGCGCGGTACCTGGCGCTGCAGCAACAGCAGCAGCGACTCACCAGCAACGCGCCCTCGCCAGCTACAAGCGCAGCTACTGTGAACGTCGGCCGACATCATCTCACAGCAGCAATTCTTCTGGCAACTTCGTCCATTCCTACCTTCCCAAGCGAGCAAGACCTCAACGCGTTCGCCATCTACCGAGTCTACAGCCTTCTGGACAGCATCAGCATCAACCAGTTTCGGCAACCCGGAATCGACGGCTTCCCCATCTCGGCACTACTTTCCATCCCTAGGTTTCATCAAGGGGGGGAAGAAAGTACATCATCTACAGCAACAGGAACGTAAGCCTGAAGCCGACTCCTTGCTTGTGGCTGCATTCTTAAGTGCGCTGCATTCTCAGCAAGTAGAGCTCTAAAGCTACTTTGCCTCGCGTGGCAGTAGCAATTCAGTCCGCAACCAGCCACAGCAGCACTTTCCTAGTCTGCTGATACCTAGCCTGGCAGCATGTTTAATGCATTCGGAGGTGGAGCTGGGGCTACAGCTGCCGAAGTCCGCGTCTCGAGCGGCCGCTCGAGCTGCAGCCGGGGGCCCGTCGAACCCGTTCGACGACCCAACCCTCGTCTACCGCGACCCCAACAACGAAGACAGCAGCAGCGACGAAGAAGACACGTCAGGCCCGCCTGCCGCTCCGTCGCCGCGCCGCGCGGTGCCACCACGCCTCCTTGGCCCTGGCTTTCCGCCCAATCTTCCTCCTTTTCCTGGCCCGCCGCCGCCGCCAGCCGCAGCAGCTTCCGGCCGCGCCGCCGCCGCCATCGCCGCTGCCGCCGCCGCCGCCGCCGCCACCGGACCTCCAGCAGACGCCGCACCCTCCTTCGCGGGCGCGCCCTCTACACTGGACCCGACCGCGGCCGCCACCGCCGCTGAAGTCGCCGCCGCCGCCGCCGCCGCAGGCATCGACCTGCGCCCGCGGCGCCATCGCACCCCCGAGGAGCGCGCCGCCCGTGACCATGCCAAGCTGCTTGCCTCGTTGCGCAGCATCGGCATCCCCCTCACAGGTCGTGGCGCAGTAGAAAAGACTCTCAAGCCAGACGCCGTCAAGAACCTCCCCGACTACCATGGCGCCAAGCTACTTCAAGGCGTACGTACGGAACAAGACGTCACGGAATGGGTAGAGCGCTTCATCTCCTATATGGAGACGCAGAAAGTCACCGCGCCCCACGACATCTGCCACTATGCCTTCCTCAGTTTGAGAGGCGAGGCACATGCGCTTGCTACCTCTCTCCGCCAGGCCGGCACCTGGCCAACTTCCTTCACCGGCATCGCCCAGGTGCTGCTCGAGCACTTCGCCCCCCCGGCAGCGTTCGAGGACAGCTGCCGCGCCGTGGTCGACCTCAAGCAGGGGGCCAAGGAAACCAGCAAGGCCTACATTCTACGCGGCCGCCGCACGCTTCAGCAACTGTCTACCCTATACGGCCAGGTTCGCCGCACTCGCGCCGTCTCCGTTGACGGCAGCAGCGGCGCCTCCGCTGCCCCTCTACCTGAGCTTCAGGAGTGCCTGTTCCTCACCATCCTCGAGGGGGGCCTACTTCCGGGACTGCGCCAGCAGATGCGCCTGCAGACGCATTCTCGCTTCAACGAGGAGGAGATGGTGGCGTCTCTTCAGCGCATTGAACGCACCATTGTTTTGCGCAACAAAGAGAATTCCACCGCGACCAACGGCGCCAGCAGCGCCAACTTCATGCCACCTCAGCATGGGTCGCCATCTCCCTTCAACAGCTCTCCCTCCGCCGACTACGTTGATGACGACACATCGCTCAACTACGGCAACAACAACCAGGGCAACGGCAACCGCAACGGCAGCGGGCGCCGTCCCTACTGCGGCAACCGTCACGGCGACAATTCCCGTCCGCAGAATTCCCGTCCGCAGAGTGCTCCCACCCCCCAAGGTGGCAACTCTGCGCTGCGTTTTGCTCCCCCTGCAGGTGCCGCCTCCGCACTCACGCCTTCTCGAGACCGCAGCCAGCAGCGCCAGCAGGCGCCGCCGCCGCGTCCATCCACGCTCAACCCCAGCAGCGGAGAACGGCCCCAAGACCCACGCCGCCAGCTCCCTAGCCGCGGCCCCAACAACTCTGGCACGCCTGGCGCAGCACAGCAGCGCCCGCGGCCAGCTCATCACGGTTCTGTCAACCTGGGCGCCCCCGCATACCTACGCGCCACAGCATTCACGGACCCTTGCGTCATCCCCGTCGGCATGCCGTCTCACTGGCGTACCGACGACTGGTACAAGATGTTTGGCTACGACGCCGGAGCAACTTTAGCCACCGTGAAGGTCAGCATCGGCAGCGGAGCCGACGCATTGGACCTTTCAGCCGCCGTCGTCGACACCGGCGCCGGCAACGTGTACATCCGCACGCGAGAGGCCGAGACCTACTTCAGCCTACTCCCCGTCGCCGAACGTCCGCGCGTGTTCCTCATGCCAGAGGACATCACGCGTCAGCACATGCCCATCTTCCACGCCGGCAGCGACGTCATGGACAACCGTCGCCATTTGATGCTCCCCATCGCTTTCGAGGGGCGCGATGCTCATCCTGGTCTGCCTCGCGCCGCCAACGCGCCTGCAGAGCCACTCCGTCAGGTCAGCTACCTGACACACTGCATCATGGTCGACGACCTGCCCGCGGCGCTGGTACTGGGCAACTCCTTCTTCGTGCGCAACCGCATGAGCATTAACCCGTACACGGGTTATTTGCACACCGTACGGCCCGTACTGGCCACGCCCGACGACCCCCGACGCGAGTTTGGCATCTACGGAGTGGGCGAGAACCGCAGTCTACACCTCAACAGGCGCCGCATGGAGTGGCGCCCGTTCGACATTGAGCTCAACGCCGTCGGCGTCCACCAGCCTTTCTCGGCAGTTCGGCACGGCTCTGGCGGCATCACGGACGCCGTGCTCCCTTCTTACACGCCAAGCCCGCTGCCACCGCTACCACTTCCGCCGCGGCTGATGCAACTGCCAGCGCCGCCACTTCTTCCGCCGGCGCTAGTGCTGATGTTGAAGTTGGCGAGCAGTCAGCCGCCCTTGGCACCACTGACGCAGCCGTCAGCGCCGCCGCTTCGCCCGCCGGCGCCAGCCCCGACGTTGAAGTTAGCACGCAGCCGGCCGTCCTTGGCACCGCCGGTGCCGATGGCGTCGGCCGCTCCGCCAGCGCTTCTGAGCCCGCTGCCGCCGCCGACCCTGCCTCTTCGCCAGCCCCATCGGACAGCAGCAGCGCGCCCATGCCGTCCGCTGCCGCCTCTAGCGTCGCAGACGCTGGCGGCGCGGACTTCATCAACGACGCGGACTTCACCGCCTCAGCGGAAGGCGACGGCGACTCCAGCGCGCCCGCAAGCTACTCCAGCCTGCCTGGCCTTACGTTAGAGCGCCTTCGCGAACTTCAAGCCGCTGACGCCGCCGCCGGCCCCATACTGCGACAGCTCGCCGGCGACTCTACTGCTCAGTCATCTGCCGCCGGTGACGCTCCCACTTCTGCCACCGCCGAACTCGCCAACTACCGTCTCAGTGACGATGGCGTATTATTCCGCGTGGACATGGAGCAGTCACCAGTGTACAGCAACGACAGGGAGCGCGTTACTCTCTTTGTGCCTCAGGTTTTGGTCTCCACAGTGCTCACCGCCACCCACGACGACCACGTCTCCGGCGGCCACATGGGCGCGGAGGTCACGCTGCGCCGCGTTCGCGCCAAGTACTACTGGCCCACGCACCGCGCCGACGTATTGCGCTGGTGCGACACGTGCATTACGTGTCAGCGCACCAGGACCCCCCACCGCAAGGCGCAACTCCCCTCCGGCACGCTCAACACTACACTGGAGCCGCGCCAAGGCCTCCACATCGACCTTATGGGCCCCTTTCAGCCGTCCGCTGATGGCAGCCTATACGTGTGCGCACTGGTGGACCCCTGCACGCGCTTCCGCGTCAACACCGGCATACCAGGCAAGGCGCCCCGCCACGTCGCTCAGCGCATCGTGGACTACTGGGTGGCCTACTTTGGCGTGCCGCGGTACCTGCACTCGGACCAAGGTACGGAGTTCGTCAATGACGTCATTCGCGAGCTTTGCGACCTGCTCGGCATCGACCAGACCACCACCACGCCGTACCGCCCCCAGGCCAACGCCATCGTGGAGCGCGGCAACGACGTACTCGGCAACATGATGCGCGTACACGCCCTGCGTCACCCTCAGCATTGGGGACCGGCTACTGTTCGCGCACTCCCTCGCCGCCAACACCGCGTACTGCCGCTCGGTCTTTGAGTCGCCATTCTTCCTCCACATGGGCTTTCACCCGCGTCTCCCCATCGACATCATCTTGGGCGAGCCCGCGCCGCCTACTTCCAGCGACTACCGCCGCGAGCTTCGGTCAACACTGCAGGAGGCATACGAGCTGCTACGCCGCAACAGCGAGGCCCTACAATGCCGCCTTGACGCTGACGCCGCCGCGCTCGACATACCTACCTACTCAGTTGGCGACCGCGTCTGGGTGGCCGCCGTACCGGACCCCAAAATCGCCGTCGCGCCCAAGCTTCAGTCGGACTGGGCAGGCCCTTTTGAGGTGCTGCGCGTCATCAACCCCATATGTGTTGAAGTACGCATGTCCGCCAACGCTACCACCGGCACGCGCTTCCACATCGCGCACGTCCGCCGCTACGCTGACGGCGAGCGCCCATCGCCGCTCACGGAAAGCGACTTTGTCTACATGGGCCGCCCCCTACTCACGGTTCACGCGCGCCTGGCCGCACCGACGGCGCCGACGCCGACGTCGCCTGTACGTTGGACCCGTCCGTCGCCGTCGAGGCCATCGTGGCGCGCAAGCCTGGGCGTGGACGTGCCGCCGACGGCAACCAAGTCTACCAAGTCCGCTACTTCGGCGACCTCAGCGGCACTGACTGGCTCAGCCGTCGTCACCTCATCAACCGTGGCCTTCACGACATGGTCACCGCGTTCGACACGCGTTTCGCGCTTCCCGAGCCCATCAACCTCGACACCCGCGCCTGAGCCAAGAACTTCAAGAGGCGTTGGAGGGGGGCGTCGCCGCGCACGCGCTAAGTACATGCCGCACTCCGCCGCATGTCTGTTGTTTTGCACTCCATGTGCAATGTAGTGTGTCGCGCGCCGCGCGCGCGCGCGTTTCATACAGCTTGGCTGTTCAATGTTAGCAGCATCGCCGCCCTATTGGCCGCTTTGCGTACATGCAGCTTTTGCTGTTAGGTGTCAGCAGCATCGCCGCCCTATTGGCCGCTTTGCAATGTGGTGCTATTGTGACACCGTTTGAGTAACTATAAGGGAGGGGGGAGCATATTCTTGTGATGCACCACGTTCACACTGGTGTTATCACAGGTACATCAAGGGGGGTATGTGGGAATCTGCCCCTTTATCCGCCCCACAACTTCATCTTTCAACTTCCGTAACTGCCATCTACCGTTGGTACAGTTGCCCACCACGAGGCCCACTACTTTGGCACCCTTGGTGTGGTGTAACTGCCACCTATGATTGGTTAGTTGTCTACCAATCAGGCCCACCACTCTGGCCCTGGGTGTGCCCACACTGGCTCTCTAAGTTGCCAACTGTTGGCAGCAGCTCTCCTCTGCTCCCTTGCAATGCAATCACTCTTAACCTGCAACACGACAGTGTCAGACTTTGCAACCCTGCCCTGCCTTGCCAACCTGGAGTCAACAAGTGGCCTGCTGTTTTTCGCCTACAGCTGAGTGTGGGCTGACCTACAACTGGTCTGGCCATCACACACTCTGTGTTTTGGGGCTTAAAACAGCCTACCCCACAATTAAGATGTAGGGTAAAATCTGACGTACTTCAAAGATGCAACAAGCTCTTCAGCCTAATGGCTGTTGCCGCCCATCAGCGCAGGCAGCATAGCAAGTGACATTAAAGCATGAAGTATTGAATCGTGACCAATGCGCAGCGCCGTGTGGGTAGTACACAGGGCCAGAAACAATCCAGCTCAGACAGGTAGAGAAATCCTTCGCAAACACAGTGTAGCTCAGCTGAGGTGAAAGCAGCAAGGTCTGAAGGAATTCAAAGCACAAAGTTAACAGCCTCACACTTGACTCAGTGGATAGCAATTATGAAAATTCAGATTGTCAGACAAGAAAGACATCTGAATAGCACTTTAAGCCGAAATATTGCAGAGCATACTGTACAGTACGCAAAAATATTATATGTCACTACAGGCATGCCACCAACCTGTGGTATGCGCAGGAAGCCACTGGAGATAGATCCACTCTTGCTGATGCTGTAGATCAGGCCACAAGGAATGAAGAGCACAAGCAGGGGTTAAGGCCGACAGCGCATGGTAGCCAGTCACAATGACTACAGCGGAACAAAGACTGCGATGTCTAGGTGGGAGCAGCTGTCTAGGTGGGAGCAGCTGGAGCCATGCACGGATTCCTGCTTCACATGGATGACACCTTCTTCCCAGGTTTCGGAATCTCTAGCACACCTAAAACGCCACCGCTGCAACGCACAAAACATGAGTAGATGGGCTGGCAATGCTAAAGAGCGGCATGTCCATCACGGCGTTTGTGGTCACTGCGTCGTAGTTGCAGCAAGCTGACCTGTAGAGCAGTGGCACCGGTGACCTGTTGGAGATGGCTACTGTCCGGCTGGCATGCTCGCCAACTGCAACGCGCCCGAAGTTGATGTTTTTCTGCGCGATCGCCATCTACAAGTGAAAACACAGGTGAAAACAAGGCAGAAGGGCGCAAAACAATTGAGCTTCAGGAGAGTGTTGCGCGCCAAGCTGGCGAAATTGACACCAGATAAGACAAGTCAAAACGCTTCTTGAAGTTAATTCGTAAATCAAAGCATGATGCAGGGCATGTTAACGCCAATCAGATAGACTGATGTCACTGCCACATTTGGTGAGGGTTGATCCAGGTCTCAGGCTGACCTGTTGAAGTACTTCGAAGTACTTCTATATACTTTCATAGCAACAAGGTCCAAGCCAATACTCAGGTAGTTTTGTGGTACCTGCTGAAGGCACTTCAACTGTATTGTTTTAGTACAGCACGTTTGAACTCAAAAGCAAGCAACATTGCGATGCTACTTGTAAGGGTTCATTGAAACGCTGGTGCAGCACCACGCATATGAGCTGCCTCTCACGTCAGCACTCAAGGTACAAAGGTACTGGGTCATATGATGAGGCAGTCACACTGGCTCACAGTCAGACCGTCAGGGCATCCGTCACAATGTCTGGTTCTTCACAATCCTTCGAAACCATCGCTTCAAATTATTTGAAACGATATGTCACAGCATAACGTGCCAGTATCACGGCCGGCAGGAGACACTTGACTTCGACACCATGTTTCAGTTCAAGCTTCAAGCTGATGAGCCTTTCACAACTTTGCGTACCTCGCTGCGGCATGCCTTCGCGCGCACCAGCAGACCCCTGAAAACACACACAAAGCAGCCACATAACGCATTCACAGAGCAGTCGTGACCGGGGGGGAACAGACATAGGCCTGCCTTCATGGCGGCGCCTCAGAACGCAGGTGAACAGAAATAGGGCGGTGTCACTGCAGTGCATCAAAAGCATCAACAGGCTTGCCACCCTGTGGTTGTGGATATCATGGAAAAGTAGCACTGTGTACGCGATTTGTGTGACTGGATGCGCCAAGGCAGCATAATCTCAACTCAAAGTCTCGTGCCTATTACACATTCACGTGGCCGGCAGCGAAGCTGCAGTCATGGACTTAGCGCACGCGAGTTGGTGCATGGCAGCTGCCGTGGTGCGCAAGACCACAGGCAGAATCAGCGCAACACAGACCCTTTTCACCCCATTAGGTGCCTGCCATCGGGCTCTTAATGACCATGCAAGTGCTCATGTTGCGCTGCCAATAGTTTGCGAAGCCTAGGGGCTAACTGGCATGCTTCTGGTGTGCCCCCAACTGCAATACTGCACTTGGTACCCAATGTTGTCAATGCTTATTGCCTACCTGACCCGCAGCTGCTCCCTCTTCTGCTGCGTGCCGCCTGCGCCGCCGCCGCCGCCAGATGCCACCGCAGGTGCGCCACCTGGCTCTCGATCAGAATGAAAAACTTGAGAATCCTGAGACGAGCGCTTTGAGCAGTGCAGAGCAGCTGTGGGCTGGTAACAGCCAAGCATCGTCCATTGCACTTATGGAAGTGTCCATAGTAAGAGCCACAACAGACCAGCCCCGGGGCATGACAGGCAGCAGCAAGGTCATACCACCACCACATTTGGAGCAAACCTCTTGTAGAGACCACAGATAAGGCGTGCCATTGGCGTATCATCGCTGCGTGAACCTGGCACCCGTAAAGCCTCAGCTGCTGGCGGATACCAGTGGCAATCAGATATGCATGCATAACACAAGATTCTCATACCAGCAAGAAATCAATCAAATCAATTTTTGTTGTTCCCACCTGGTCCGCTTGGCGCGCCTTGCATGATCCTGCCAGACGTCACAACACCGGAGGAGCAGTCAGCTATTGGGATGACAGCCGGCCATGGCAATGGCAGGAGTCAAGTACACATTACTGTAAAAATGATTTCAGAACAGGCTTTGAGATCAATCTCACAATTGTCCACAGGTCGATTCAACTGTTCAGGTCAGGAATTGTTCCATTTATCTGAAAGTTATCACAGGTCGTTGCAACTGTTGACCTCCATAATTGGTTCATTTCAGTACAATCAGTATGAAGCAGGTCGTGAAGTCGTGGCTACAAGTCCAAGCACAAGTGTCAAGTGTATGGCAAACTGCTGAATGCGCCAAGCAGATAGCGCGCATCTGGGATGTGAGGTCCACCCATTGATGCGGAAAAGGCAAGTGGCAGTTGCCACATCATCACGGAAAGTCACCACGCGCTAACAAGGCTTACAGCACGGGAAGCTCAAGATGCCGTGATGCTGTTACTTCACCGGGCTGTGCAAACAATTAAAATGCGTCTGGTGGTGACGTTGTCTGGACTAGATAGTGCAGAGGTTTACATTTGTTATCTTTGTGAAGCCTATTATTGCCAGACACAATACAGTGCGTCTGCATTGCATAGTGACACCAGTGAACTGTGGCAACTGGTAGACACTGCAAGGCTGGCAAACTTTTATAAATGAAAGCTCCCTTTCAATGCATGCAATGTGCAATTCGACATGTTGATAAAAGGGAGGTTACAGGTGTTGGTATACATACATTTATTTGCAGCAAAATAACGCACGAAACACCAGCAGGCCCGACACACGACTTAGCAAGAAATCATTCGTTTGAACAATGTGATGCCGCCTTGATGCATGTATTCCAAAAGCAAATGGGGCCACTAAAAAACCAACACTTGCAGCCCATCTCACCTGCGCAGGTTGTGGGGCAGGTGGCTAGAGTTGACATTCAGGAGCCGCATGTGGATCGTGCGCTCCACCTGTAACAGCAGACACATTCATTTATCACGGCTTGCCATGAAGTCCCTCGCTACGCGGCTCTATGCAGCCTTGAAAAACAGCACGCATAATGAAATGAGCGAGTTTTTTTTAAGGGAAAGCTGCTTGACCACATTGTTGTTATCGGCTGGACATGTCAATGTCTTTGCTTGCTCTGGAATCAAGCTCTGACTACTCAGCAAGGTGGCGGCTGACATGTTTACTTTACTGGTGAGCTGCACTCAAGGTACTTAACGTATGTATCGCCATCTTGCTGGATTAACGTATGTATCGCCATCTTGCCGGATCAGATTTTGTCACAATTGAGTTTGACAGCTATGTCATATCTGCACAATCATATTGAGCCACCACCACATGCAGCAACTTCATTCCTGTCAAAAAACCTTCTGTTGTCAATGCTCTCTTCCCGAGCACTACCTTTGCCACTGCTACTACATATAGTTCATCCTGTCATGCTGTGCATCGCAGAGCACCAGTGTGTGCCCACGTGTGTGCGACCAGAAGCCACAGGGTTGAAACAAGCTCAAGCTAAAAGCAGCAGCCTCAACACTTAAGAAGCTTTACTGTTCTTTGTCTTCTATTTTCAGAGTGTGGTCAAGCACCAGTTGATGAATTTGCGCGGCAAAGTGCTTCTACAAGTGATGGATTCATCACCATGAATGTTTTCTAAGCGCCAACTGCAGTGGCATCAAACATTACAGGCGGCAGCTCACCGTTCGCTCCCGTTGCAGCTCCTCATTGCCGCCGGCAGGCTTGACCGTGAGTACCACTGCTACTTGCACCTGTGCACAAGAGGTTACCGGCCACAAAGGTATTAGTCAGCGCTCCGTATCAATTGCGGTCTGATGAATGCAGAAGAAGGAGCCTTTACAAAGAAGCTGACAAGCACTACCCCGACGACCAGTCAGCATGAACAATCAAGTGGCATCATGATGCAGCCTTTGGGCGCATGCATCATCAGGGTGCAACTAGCAGACTTCCCACAACTCACCTACATGCATGCTGTGCCGTTTCCTTCAAAAGTCTCGTGGTCACCGTTGTGGAACAGGTCAGGGAAGAGCACAAACATGTGGCTTGGCAGTATGTGCAGATGCTACGATGGCAGAGCTGATCATCAGCAGCATTTTCGCTCTTCTTGCCTCATTGTCCACCCCAACTTGGAAAAGCTGCTTCTGCGGCAGCGGCTTGAGGCGGCCGTCAGCCACGGCCTTCGAGAGCTCGTGCTTCCTGCTCAGAGAGTGGCAATGGGGCATGGTTAGTGTGGACGCTGTCATTGGCAAGATATCTGTAGCTGGCGCAACTCTTATGACAGTGCGCTTATATCCATCCTATCTGATAGCACAGCGGGCATGGCTTGCACAGAGGCAATGCGGTATGGCACGCAGTGCATACATGCAGCAAGTCACTGCGAGTCGCAGATGGCAATTGATTTTCCAGCTGCTGTGCAGTGCTGCAGCAGGTATGTCGTGCCGTGCAATGTCGGATGCGCGCTCTGCACAGCGTCAATGGCTTGCGCACTCAGGTCGAATTGTGGCTCGCCAGCACATTTTCAATGTCCACTGACTGAATGTATGTTGCACCTGCGTATCCATCGTTGAAAGTTTGAAATGTACCATTGCAGAGTTCTGCCAAAAATGTGCAACTCATTCAGGAAAATCTGTCATAATGGTAGGCAGCAGCTATAGTACTCATACGCCTTTTGCATGCTATCAGAAGTTGTGTACCCAATATCCTTGATGCTTCCCCCCCCCCAAGCGCTGTGTAGTAACACGTGATGCATACACTTGCACAATGTTGGCAAATCCTTGCATGTGATGACGCTGCCTGATCAAGTTCCTGAAGCACACAGAGCTGGTTTGGGCTGAACAGAAGTTGCACATGATGCCCTCCAGAGGCTACGTTGTGCGGGCATCGCATACCTGTCTCGCACAATCTGCACCATTTGCGTGGCTGTCAAGGCGTCCCGGTCATGCTGAGCACTGCTGGTGCTGCCGATGCTGCAATGCATCAAACAGACACACACACGCGCGCGCACACAAGTGTTCTTGTGAGAGAACAGGGCGGCGTGGATTAGGAGTACGTGCTGGCAAAGCGGACCACTGAAGATGCTTGCACACCCCATGACCCACAGAGTCCTGTGGAGTGCGATGCACGCACATTGCTACAAAACAGTGACACATTAACGCGTGCATGCTACATCACAGCAGCCATCTCCTCAAGAAACATGAGCATGCACTCAAGGCACGCTGCAGGCATGACTGCATTCGACCTGAGAAGCAACAAGCTGTGGCCACAACATATGGTCAAATTTGTGCCCTGCCTGATGCTCAGGTTGCAATATTTGGCATCACCTGATCTCAAACTTGGACAGCAGGTCCTCCAGTGTCCAGTGCACGGGGTACGGGTAGGTGAGCAGGTTGGGCAGGTGGTCCGCTGCAACGAGGAAATGCACACGGCCACAGGCGTCATTGCTCACCGCCGCGCATGACAAACCTTCCTGCCTGGTGCTCATTACTAATGTGGGGACTTGCAGTTAACTGAGTTGTACAAAAGACAATAATCGTTTGCCATTGATACACAGTACGCGTCTTGAAGACAACCTTCAGGCAATGCGGCAGACAAATCTGCATGCAAACAATGCAACACCACAATGCAGTACCAACAAGGCCCAGCCCAGGTGAGTGGACATGCATGTTACTGAAGCCGTAGCTGCATGAATCCTGACATGACAACAATCATAGATGTGCTGACCAGACAGCACAGCACGATATGTCAGCCATCAAGTGACTTGATTTGATGAATGCCACCTAGACTCCTGCGTGAACTGCAGTGAACTGCAGTGAACTGCAGGCACAGTTTGAGCATTCGCAATGACCTGTGCCTTTGAATAATGCCTGACATACATCATCAGCAGGTGCCATGCTTAAACACCTATTGAATTCTGCCACATATGTTGTCTACCTGATGTGCTGCTGCCGCCTGTGCCAGTGGCAAGCCCCTGAGCTGTCAGCGTGCCATCCGACCCTCCGTCTGCAGGTATCCAGCACAATGGTTGAGAAAAGACATTCAGTCCACTGTCAAGTGCCTGTCTTGGTGTCTGGTGCACCTGCTATGCTGCATGGCAGGCCTGTGGACTACCATGGTGGCTCAAAAAAGCGCGCTTTGCTGACATGATATCTATGCGTTGATTCCCGCTGTTCAACCTTGTAGACAGGGACTAACTTACTGCCAGTAAGCCAGGCAATGAGCATTGTCAATGTACACTACAGAGTTGAGCGTGTGCTTCATGGTTGATACTTCCGTCTACCAAACCGTTCAGCAGCCGGTGACAGGTGGCACACAACCCATGTGGAATGGCTCCTACTGCAGGGATGCAGTGCCCACAAACAGAGGATGATGCACATCTTTATTGCGTTGACCAAAGATGCATGGGTGCCCTGACAGCATGGTAGGTTTGGCAAACCATGGGGAAAAGAGCTCCGTATGAGTAGAGACGTAACTTGCACTGCAGCCTCACCAAATGAGCGTCATGTGAACAAAGTCATCACTTGCATTGCATGAGGCACTGCTGGCAAGTACTTGAAACGTATGTTCTCGCATGCTCTCCATTCAGTGCAATAAATGACTGGCCAGGGACCTTGCATCATGTAGATTATCATTTCTCCAACATTGCCTTCAGCGCATCCAAAACTAATATTCCTCAACATGATTTCAGTGAAGTGTATGGTCGTGACGTCACTTGTAGCTGGTCAGCACTGGAGTGCCCCCTCACACACACTCCAAGTGAGCTGAGCATCCCCTCTCACCTGGCTGTACGGCCGGCATCTTCGCTGCTCCCTCACCCACACTCTCCTGAGGCAGCAAGCAGCAGCAGTGAGCAGCAGCAATGGGCGATAAAGCACATGAACATCACCATCGCCATCAGCAGCAGCAGCAGCATTTTCAGCATTGAGCAGCAGCGATCGGCAACTGCGATACGTGGAGGCTCCATAAATAGCCAGTGCTGTGGCAGCCACCGCCCTAGGTCGCCGCCACTACGCAACAAGCCAAAAAAATATGACCCACAGTCTCCAAATATGCATACCGTGAACAGTGCTACTGCGTCGGGGCCAATGCCGCAGCAATACCAGATGCGCCTATGCGGAAAGTGAAAGCAGAGCAGAATCACTCAGAAGCGTGTGCAAACATCGCATGCTATGGACTGCACAAGATCGTGAATATTTTGATGAACATCTACATGTGTGATTTTATATGAATCTGTTGATATGCGATTGGAGTCAGCTCACCGATGTGCTGAGCTTGAGCAGTACTGCAATCAGAGCGTATAGTCAAACTGGTTATCAAAGTACTGAGTCACGCTGCCCACAGCTCTGTCCACAACAACAAAGGGGCTAACAGTAATGCCCCCTGTACCCCTATCGCACACAGCTGTGCTGCACATGCATTCTCGCATACATCTACCCACTTTGCTGAGGGCGCGAGCTGCCTGCTGCTGCTGTTGCTGCTGCTGCCGGTAGAAGCGGTCGCTGCCACTGGCAACTGCCAGGTCCATGCCTCTGAGCCGGTGTGCCTGCGAGTATTGTGCACAGAACAGTGCATCATTCTCAACAAATGCCAGTCATGATGGTCACCTGTCAATTTTAGGGTGTTACACTCCCATATAATGCGTGCGATAGGCCGTTTGATACCCATGGCACGGCGTATAACACGATGAGAGAACGCTTTCCGCTACCTGTTCCCTATCTCAATACACTGTTAGGTGCGTAGTGGCATCTCGGGCGGGTTTGCAGATGTGTGTATACCTCCTGCATTTGAATCAGACAAACACAAAGGTGGTGAAATGCTATGCCGTGTCAGGCCATAAACAACGGCGGGATAGCGGTGCACATCTGCAATCGAAACTGGGCGGAGGCCATCAAACTGCAATTACATTAGGGGCGTGCAGCATCCATGTCCCTCGATCTACGCCCTGGTTGTGGTACATTGTGTGCTTGTACTTGCCCATTTTGCAATGAATTCCACAAATGGTTCATGAGCAAGCACCTCATGACATCTGGCTCATGATTTACCTGCCCTGTGCTGCTGTCCCCATGGTAGCGGTATGCAGACCTGCCGCCCTGCTGGCTGGCCAGTATCATGCGCGCCTGCAGTAATGATAGATCATGGCGCCTTGAGACGGTTTGTTACCAGAAGGGAATGGGGACACTGCTGTCAAAACAGTCAACTTATCACACGATTAACTGGCAAACGTTTACGCCACACAGTATGTACAGGCATACCATGGCTGCATCAATGATCTAAATACCAAACAGAGTTATGATTCAAGGTCACACTGAGTAGGTGTTGCTGACTTGAAGTTTGAAATAGCAACGTGCACATGAGCTTCGCTCAGCAAAGCTTGTCACACCTGATGCGAAAGTAAACTGATGTGACACGAACATGTGGACATGTACGCACTCTGCAGACCCGCCACCAGATCAAAACTTTGTGAACAATTCACTCAGGAGACAAGCAGCGCCTGGGAGATTTGTACAAAACGGGGGAGCGACCATCCCTGCTACAAAGGCAAAGGCGCTTTCCTCAAGCCATCGAATACAAAGCAGACTGCGTGCTTGCCTGCTGCGGGTGAGTGGTGGATGCAGATGAAGAACCCCAAATCATGTCCTCCAGGAACTGATCGCGCGATGCCTCCAAAGCCTGCATTGACAGTGATGTTACCATCACCACAGCGTTAGTCGTGCTGAGACGCACCGGTAAGGGTGTGTGTCAGCAGCAATGAAGTGCAAGGAAGAGTAGCATTGCTGGTGTGATACTATTGTGAGACTGTCGCAGCGACGGACAGTTGCAGAGCCAAGAGCAATGGCGCACACAAGCACAACTGCCAACACCCACATTTAGCCAGCAACTGACAATATCTGGTTCAAAAAAACAGATGATGATAGCATCAGGCAAGAGCAGATTGGAGTGCAGTCTTCAACGTGCACACTTGTCCCATTTCGCTGTCATGCTTCATAGGAACACTAAGCTTGTTATCACATCAAGCAACCAGGATTTAAACCGCTCCTTTGGACCTGTGTAGCGATTTAATCTGAACACACAAGTTTGCGCTTGCGTCACGAATTCTCCCAAGTTGAATTCAGACTTGAACCTGCTTGGACTGCGTTCAACTCACGAGCTTGAGACAAAAAGTTACTTTGGGGGCGTCAAACGTTATCTCAGGGTCATCAGGTCATGCACTATTGAAGGCTACCCACCTGCTGGTGCTGCGTTGCATCCTGTGAGCATGCCAACAACAGACGCAAACACGAAGTCTCTGGTGGTGAGCAAGCTTTGTCATGACATAGGATTAGAGCGCATCGTCATACAACAGACAAGAAATCGGTGAGAAAAATATGAACATGAAAACTCCTCACAACGCCATCTTTCATACTCCCACGATGCCACCTTTCATAACATCCAAATCCGGCGTGCATGAAATGCGCCTCAAGCGCCCCTTTTAAATTCCATGCCAGCATTGAAACAATGATGACGCAGACTTTGCCTCCGCATGAAGGCGAAAAATCAGGTGACACAATTGGGCAGGGGCTCGTCAACACCAAGGGGCGCAGAACCGCTGACTTCTGAATGGCGCATGCTCAGTGTGGTGGACGCCCAATCCATGACGAAATGCACTTTGATCCCTATCAAGAATGGCAGATGATGCAATGGCATCTGATTCTTCATTCAATAAGCATGTCGTGAGGTTGGTGCACAGATAGCAGGGCTGTCAGAATAACAGTTAAAACAGTAGATGCACTATGTAAGCAAGCTGCACAGCGTGGCGTGAAGTCAGGCATCTGCATCACACAGAATGACTCATTCGTCCGAAGCAAGCACTATGTGTTAACCCATAACGTTACCTGGTCTGGCCTGATCGCAGCAGATGTGGCAGGGGAGAGGCCGCCACCAGTCACAGTCATCACCTGCGATGGGGTTCAGACATGTACAATGCCACCAGGGATGGAATGAGATCAGAACACAGGTAATGAATGAAGTTGCAAGAGCAAGCTCGTCGTGTGGATGGCAGTGGCGCCTCTTCCTGCAGCAGGTGCAACAATTCAATTCAGTGTAGTCAGCATAGTGTAGTCAGGCATTTGGTTGATGCTCAGGCTGAACACGACCATCATATGGCCGCCCAACATGGACACAGAGCACCATTGCACGTGCAAGGCTCCAACCAAGCTCGTATTGGCTGATGCAGTTGGTAGTTCGAAGAAGAAATAGCTGACAGCAGATGAGCGTGTCATTGCCAGCAAGTTTGGTATCCGTGTCCACTCAAGCAACGCAGTTGGGGCTGCAGCGCATTCCGTTCATGCGAGCAAGTAGTGTCTGCATAGCAAATGGCTGCTACTGAGTCCGTGGTGACTGCTTGAACCAGACTCACCTGGTACATGGCAATCTCATCTGGGGATGACGAAGATACCTGCAGAGGAGACGTGGGTAACATTCGGGAAACTTGAGCTATGGCGCAGTGACAGTGTGGAGCACTGGCGCAGCAAAAAGTCATTGTGGACGTCTTCCGCAGAGGCGCAACCGTGCAGTCACAGTGTGCAGCTGCAGCATCAGCTGGCCTTTAGACATGCAGGTGCAATGACTGCAACAGATGGTACGGCGAAACACTTAGTACAATCCTATAAAGGAGCGATGACATGAAGCTCATGGAGTAATGATCCATTGCAGCCTGTGCTCAGGCAGAATGAGGTGGGTTTTTTGCCTGGTAACGTGTACCATGATGGGCAGCATTCTGCCATCAGTTCCGCAATCCTGAAGTGCTCCACTGCTTGCGCATGCGCGAGGTAGCCCCCAAAGTAATCGCAGCCAGAGGCCAGTATGCATGCAATTCAGACTTACCTCGAAGAGCAGAGGCCTGTCAGAGATGTTCCTGATGGCGAACGTGCGCAGCGAGGGGCAGTTTGCCACCACGTGGTCAAAGTACACCTGCTGCTGCTTCATGTGGTTGTTCACGAGCACTTTGTAGAAGGCGCTGTGGTACAGGATGTGGTGCGTGTCCATGTTCGCCGCTCGGATCTGTGAGCAATGGCCGCAGGGGAATGAGCATTCATGAGCATCTTGCGACCTGCATGAATATCTGTTGGTGCAAAGCTTTGTGTTAGCTACTTGTGCACCGAGTACATGCGGTAAGCATACGTATAGGTTTGCATGTTTATATTCCAACATCATCAAATAGCAGGCGCTGGCGTGTTGTCAGGGGTGTTTGTCATGCCTCGGCAGATTCTACTCTCTGCAAGGGTTGACAACATGGAAAAACTTGAATGTTAATCACACACTTGATAAAAAACTGGCTGAATATCACTCAGCACATGCCTGCCAAGGAACTACTAGATGGCCCAGGCAGTGGCTATTGAGGCTCAGAGCTGGCAGTGTGTAGATGAACAAACAAGTCCAATAAGCGCAAGCGCTACTTACCTCTATTTCCCGCGTGCCACGTGCGTTGAAGCAGTTGATGAGCGTGATGGTCTTGCGGTAGTGCGAGTTGATCTTCCGCGGCACGTACCTGCAGTGGGTAAACAAGTTTCCAGAGGGCAGTGAGCCGCAGTCGCTGTGTTTGCATGATCACTGCGCCTGAACAACAAGAGGATTGCATCCTGCAGCGCACTGCTGCCAGTCTGGCTTATCAAGTACAATGCGACGATGCTACAAGTGCTGCTTGTAGGGCATGCATGTATGATGCAATTCACATGCGCCTAACCCTAACCGCAACCCGAATCCTAACCCTACTCCTAAGCTCCTTGAGTGCATTGCGGCCGCACATCAACAGAAAGTGCACACTTTATTTTGCTGAAAATGCCAGCACGTCTTTGTATGCCTGTCATGTTGCCTGTCAAATCGCACTTACTCAATCTTGAGGTCGGCGGACCCCCGTGGAGGAATGGACAGGTTGGTGGGGGTGCAGCTCACAGCCTGCACAAGCGCAAAGCAGAAGAGTCCAATGTGGGTACAGCTGTACACAACAAGGTCAATTTGGCTGCAGAGTTAGGCTGAAGGTGCAGGGACACGTAGCGTGTGTGAAAAGGCCTGTCAGGGATGAGATGGTCGCCCTCTGTTATGCAAAAACTATTTTCCAGGTCACCAGCATTGGTAAATGTGTGTGTTTTACGTTGTAGCTGCAGACGTGCAGTATCTTGCCACATCAGCCACAAAAAAATCAGGTCTTGTCGCAAGCGCTGCTGTTTGAATGTGGCTCTTCAAGTAGGATCAAAGAGGAGCGCACCTATCTAGCGATGGATTCTTTGTCCTGCGCTAACTCCAATTCGACGGTGCATTACGATAAATGAAGGACTATATATATATATACATGTATATGGCTTGCCTATTCTACCCCAAAGGCTGCAGCGCTTCCTGCGATACGAAGTATATTATTTGCAACGAACACACGTAGACCTCACAGTGCGTGCTCCATATGATGCTGATGGCTGCACCTTGCTGAGCAGCCGCAACTACCAGCAATGTTGAATGCAAATGTTAATAAACGATAGGCTTGGCAGTGCATGCTCCACGTGATTGTAATGGCTGTAGCATGCTGAGCCAGCTGCAACTTCCAGTCGCGCAGTAGCGTAGCCACCATATCGCAGTTTCCACTGCCAGCGCTCATGCTTCATGAACTTCAATGCACCTTTGCCCACGCTTGCTTCTTGGCAGCACTACACAAAGCGCTATTACGCAAGTTGATTGTCCTTGTCGCAAGCTTCCATGAAGCTCCGCGGCAATCCTAATCACCACAACGGACTCGGCGGCGTCGTCTCGTACCTTGCTGAGCACATGTGCGATGGCAGCGGCAGGAAGCTCCGAGTGGTTGGTGACCATGACATGCTCGCTGCGGTACTCGCCAATCTGCAGATGACAATAGTCAGACGAATGTAAGCTGCAAGCTCAACGGCTGGCAACACAGTATTGAGTCTCAGCATGCGCAATGGTGTCTTGTATGCACAGGTTGTCAAGGCAGTGGCCCTTAAGGCTTTGGTTCTAGCAACCCTGATGTTGCAGCGTGGCCCCGGCACAGCACAAGGAGCAACAATGATGAACAACAGCTACAATGCACCAATTACGACAATACAGTTGGAATTTACTCAAGGTAGATGTCAACACGTGCCGCCAGTCAGTGCCATTGGCATGTAAAGAAGCACGCGTTACATTGTGCGTCGCAGATGGTGATGAAATTCAGCAACTTCAACTTACTTGCCACTTATTTGTCATCCGCATCTTGGGAGCGACTACAATGAGTACACCCGATCGGATGCACCAGCACCACGATTGAGCACAATAGCGGTGACGCAAGCAGTGGCGCACGTCCAACATTGCAACCAGCACGAAGGACCACATAATGACATCATTATTCTGACATACATGACAAGCCCAGTGCACAGCTAGCGTACAACACGTGCAATCTGTGCGCCTTGTGTATGTGCCCTGTGCTCAGCGACGAGAAATTGACAATGCACACAGGCTTGCCGCCCACCCCTGGCCCCATAGACACGGGCATGCTTGCTTCAGCGCGACTTGTGGATGGAGTGCAGCGCTGCGGGCAATGTGCGTACCTGACAGTCACCAAAGTCCACCACAGTGCGGCTGATCGACAGCACCGAGGTGCACACACGAGCTCGCCCCGCGATCGTCTTGCTGCTCTGCCTGACGTCAGAGACGCCACGGATGCTGCCGCGTCCCTGTAATTTTTGGGACAACAGAACAGCCTTGCACATGGGCCTGATAATAGTAGCGCAAGCGGCGTTTACAGAAGGGCACACTGCCACAAATGCACGCGATGCAATGGCCTGCTGGTCTGCGTTGTATCAGAGATGCCGCGGTGGCTGGTCTGTCCCTGCAAAACCCAGTAGAGCAATTCAGAAAATCTGATACTTCGAAGTATGTAGCATGGCAGGCGACATGATTTCGTACCCAGCTCATAAGGCATGCGCAATGCCATGCAGGGCAATCAGCTAATTTGATATCCTAGATGGGCTGTAAATAGGCGCAGCTCCGCCAACAGCCCAGGACAGCTGGCAAAAACAGATACATAGCACTACGGTGATTCAGCATTTCACCTTTCTGCCTGGCGAGGAGAACGTGTTGCCCTTGTAGTCTTCAGTGTCGGCGGTGTCAGCATACGATCCATATGCCAGCAGCTCTCCCACGAGCTGCTCCTCCTGCCGGTAGTCGCCTTGAGGCTCCTCACAGTGGAAGAAGAGCTGTGGCAAAGTAGAACGATGCGACATCAGTAAACACTGCTGTGCGTTTTGCATTATAGTGTGAACGACATGGACTGGCAGTAACAGAAGGGTTGTTTGTAGAAGATTGAGTGCAGAACTACCAGTGCAGCACCCATGTCAGGGCATGCAGCAGTGCCTAGAGCTTTGACCTGTAGGAAGGCAGTCTGAGGTTCAGCAGAAGAAGTAGGCCCACGCCTCGAACGCGTGAGCATCCTGTGTGCATTCTGGCAAGGCAACAGCAGTGCTCAGACCGCATTAGCCTTCTGCAAACCGCTCAAAATGCAATGACGCATGTACGGCACTTATATTGCATGTGCCACATGCATCAGCCATAAACACTCAATAGCAAGAGGTCACAAGATGACTGACAACTTTATTTGTTGCCGCTGCAGGTTTGTGAGGGTAAGGGAGCTTTCAAATTGTTGACCTGCAGCATGACAGCATGAGAGTACAGACATACAATTGACGTGCATGTATGCACTAAAGTAAATAATTCACTTAATCAACGCGT
Organism: Tribonema minus; assembly: GCA_017506865.1. NCBI lineage: Eukaryota > Xanthophyceae > Tribonematales > Tribonemataceae > Tribonema > Tribonema minus. The sequence goes on from JAFCMP010000501.1 coordinate 261,650, forward strand.
TCAGATACATCACGTGCGCATCTTTCCACAAAGCGGCGAAAATGAGTCTTCTCCTTCATTGTGTCAAGGCAGCATGTGCAGTGGCACAGTGTGCAGAATGTTTGGGCTCTTTTGAGCATATTACGTTACCAATCAGCCTCAAACACGCGCCTAGAGAGTGTGATTGCATTCGCAAGTTCACACACCAACCTGCTTGAAGTATGTGCATTTCCTATGTGACGTACATACCACCTAGTGCTCCAACAGCTTACACGTCACTACGTCAGTGCACATAAAAGATTTCCAATATGCAAAGCCTGGCAAGTTCGCAGTGTGCTCAAGCTCGGCATCGCAGCTGTAGACAGTGTACAGCTATGCCACTGGTGAGTGGTCGCGCTCAGCCTGTACCTTAAACGCGCGTTTAGCCAGCTGCATGGCGTCATCACCGCCAGCAGCATCAGCCTCAGAGGGTCCTGCACAGCAAGTGCGTGGTCAAAGGAGTTGGCATTAACCAGATAGTTTAAAGTGTACCGGCAAGCACCTGTTGATGCTTTTGAGGGTGCTCTGCCCAACATTTGCGATAGTACAGTACTTGAGGTTTGCTTCAAGCGTACCTACTAGTACATTCAAACTGTACTCTAATGATGCTGGGTCACATGAACTGTAGAGTCCATGAGTGGTGCAAGCGATTAACAACGACATGACAATACACAAACAAGGGGTGTGTGCTGCATCAAATGCAGCCCTAGAAGGGGATACCTGCTATACATGATCTGGCCTTCATTCCCTCAATCCACGGTCATGATATGTAATCAGTGCAAGCATCTCTAGCCACATGTTAGAAGCATATAGCATGAGACAAGCCGTTGAGACGCACCTGTGCCCTGCACCATGCCAGCACCAGCACCCTGCAACACACCGCAGGGAAGTGCATGCACCACAACAGTTGTTTAGACTCAGCGGGCGCAAAACATTGCGTGGTCTCAAAATTTACAAGCAAGTCAACATGGTACGTACAACAATTGGTTATGCATTAGTGTTGATTGCGTGCTGCGGGTATCGACAGCCTACAAACTCACGACAGGCAGCAGAAAGCGGTAGTTGAAGTGCTGTTGTAGAATGATAATATTGCTGGCGCTGATGTCAACAGGCGTAAGGCCAGTTGTCTACAGCAGGAGGCACCAATGATATTATACAATTGCTGCTGCGGCGGCGACCATGGATATTGGTGGAAGGCATTGGCGGCTAACCACGCCGTGTCACCTAGAGCTCTACGATCTTTTGCTTGTTTCCATACACACCTGCCACTCTGTCGTATGTTTTCATGATAGCAATAGCCTAGCAGGTGTGACTGATTGCCTCTCAAGCACACATAGAACCACTTTGTCGGCTTCTAGCTATCACCAGGGCAAGGACATGCACAAACACGACAACTGGCCATGAGTCTCTAGGGTTGCAAAACAACGTATTCGGCCACACAAATACGGCGGATTTGGGGCGTATTTGGCAACCAGGAATACGTTGTGAGCAAACTTCAACATGATATTATGCTGCGTGAAAGGTGTATTTGTGGGGCATGCGGTGAGTCTGCTCAATTCCGAGCATACAGTCTGCCACAAAAGGGGCACTTGAACTCCAAAATAAACTTCAAAATACGCTTTTTTGCAACCCTAGCCATGACGCAAGCCTTTTTTGCTTTAAGACACATTCCAGCAGCCAGTGCAGCGTCAGCAGCGCATGAAACTCAGCATAGCAGTGCACGCAACTCCGTCGCTGACCCTACATACTGGTGACAATGGCGGGGATAGAGCGTACAACAACAAGGCTGCATGAATGAGCCCGACCAGATGTTGCCAAGATGTTTCTTACCTCTTTCTGCCGTTCATCATCAGCCTGTCGCAAGCAGCACCAAAGTGGCAGTTGGCAGTGTGAAGAGCAGCAGCGGGTGGCGGATAGAGTCTCATGGTGCAGGCGCCGCTGCACTTGTGGCACTCTACTGCTACATGTGCCGTCACTGCAAGCTTTTGGTGAACATGAGCTGATACCCATTTGACCGAACCTCATGCACGCACGGTTGGCGCCCCCTGACAAGCGGCCTAGCACTTCACACATGTTTGTTATCTGATGTTGTATGCAGCGCTAGTCTGCTTCATGCGAAATGGTGGACCTAATGTGTGGCATACGCACTTCAACCTTGGGCTTTGGCCAGGTATCACTTGCCAGTAACTTGAGAAAATCAAACCATAGCCAGTAACATCAGGATTATCAGACCATACTTGGGCACCTCTGCACCGAGAACAACACAGTAACGATGAACTGCAATAACTTCAATGTTTTTGCATTGTGCCGCTACAAAAACAACAGTTATACATTGCATCATGTACCTGCTGCGGAGGTGCAGGGCAGAAGTGCACCCAGAGGCCCTTTTCCACGCCAGGCATCAGAGTCAGCTCTTCTATCTGCAGGGTATCGCAGACACGCACTGGCGATGTCAGCACTACACCTCTCAGCGGTGCACAAAAAAAAGTGACATAGAAACAGGACAGAACGCAAATACACAACATGGCACAGGGTACAGCGTGGGCTGGTCAGCACAGGGCGCACATTCACCTGCCATTTTGCAAGGGTTTACCTCTGATTGACGCGCAGAGCATGCACTGGGAGATCTTGATTCAATCAAGTTGTTGGACGAAGCAGCAAGAGACACTTCATGATATCACTGCATCTGCAATCGTGTAGACGGGCCCGAGCCTCGTGCGGGACCATGATATGGTGCATGCTGAGACGTGGTCTTTCGAGGCAAGGGTATCGCGTGACAAGGCAAGGCACTGACAGGTGCCTGCCAACGGTTCAAGTTGCTGGTAAGTGTTTAAATGGCAGTGAACTGATGGTGATACAACTGCCGGGACAATTGAGCACCACAAATAGTTCGTTTGTACTGCAGCTAGCAAAGTATCTTCACTGCATTGAAATTTGTGATTTCCTGTTCTGACCTGGTTGTTGGCCCTGTGCTCCCGCTCGTGTCGCCCGGCACGCGTCTCGGTCCACCTGAGGCCGACATCACGCATTGAAGATCAGTGACGTGCACATCAGAATTTTGTGCTGAACAGAAGGACGTCGTGCTCCCCCCGGGACGTGATTCGCTGGTGTGACAGTGCTCTAAGAAAGATGGACATTGAGTGTTACTTTTTTCAAATCTAAAAGCTGGGGGCTTGCGCTGTCCGGCGTCCCAGGTGTTGTCAATCCTGAAAATTTTGGCTTGGCTGTGGCTGGCAATGGCTTGGCCACGGCCGCCGGGGTGTGTGCCTGCTGCACGCCTGCGATGGTGCACAGCGGCGCATGCCGTTTGCCCAAGGACGCCTCGGCCGGCGCCGGCGGCCGATGGCGAAAGGCGGTTTTATCGTCAGTGCTTGCACGTGAGGACTTTCTGATGGACCGATTTGCGTGGTCGGGCGTTTTGGCTATGGCGTTCGGCGCAGGCCGGCTTTGGCTTTGTGGGCAGGCTTATGGTCGGCTTTTGTATACTTGAGGTCAGCCGTCTTCGTGGCGCGGCGCTGCTGTCATGCTCGATTTTCGAAACTTTAGGTGCGGAGTACTTTAATTGTGACAGTGGACACACGTGGCAGCCATTCATGTCACAGCGCGCTGACTCAGCGTAGGAAAACGTTTGTGCCAGTGATAGTCGAAAACGCGATCGGAATTTGGCCTATCTTGAGGGAAGTGGACGTTGACTGCAGGCGGCCTTCAGGCAATGGATGGTATATGCTCAGTCGTGCGACTGAGTGCGCTTGTGGTGTGTCAGGCTAGGGCGCCGCAGCTGGGACTTTGACGGTTTGAGATAACTGACTTGAACTTTGGCAAATGTAGACCCTGTTTACGCAGCTCGATAAGTATTGAAGGCACACATTTCCGAGGCGCAGGTGAGGCATTTTGCTGCTGCTTCAAGTGATATTGCTGTTGTGTGCACTCGCCTGCCGCGATGGCATGCTCGGCGCGTCAAGTTATAGCTTCTTCTGTCGATCGAGGACTGTAAGTGCGGGTTTGCAGACTGCCTGTCCTTGGCTTTTGCGCGCTGCACATGTGCGCCCAGGTGTTGTCGATGCGTTGCATACAGGTAACAAGATGCGTTGCATCGACAACACCTGGGCGCACACACACAAAGACGTGAGGCTATGCGAGCGTGGCGTGGGCTTGCACTCAATCCTGGCGATTGCTCTGCACCGACAGACAGGCTGCTGAAGGCATTCGGCGAGCTGAAGGCGATGTGTGGACTTCAAGAGCGATTTTAGTGGAGGCTGTCTCCATGTGGAAACAGCTGAGCGGCTGGCACGAGGCGAGGTGCTGCATGGATAGCGCTGCTATTGAATATTTTCCTGCACACGGACATGAATTTACATGGCGTGTGGGTTTAGCCATTTGACCCTGGCATCCTGAAATACAGCCAATGCTGGCAAGCTTCAGAATTCGCAATAGTGACAGCTCTGCATCACAGTACTCAGTGCTCAGCATGAATGACAGTGACGAATGATGGCTAATTTATGCTCTGCGTTTACATCAGTGCTCGGTGCACAGTCTGTGACAGCGTCAACGGTCAGCATGGGTGTCAGCGCAGAGCATTCGCACATGACTCAGTGCTCAGTAACTAGTTGCACAGTCCAAGTGGTGTCGGCGCTTGCGCAAGGGAGCATGTCGTAAAAACGGACTGCCATTGTTTTTGGTGGTCGGCTGCACCGGCGCGCAGCGCCGACCCGGCGCCAAGGGAGGGGAGGCGCGAAGCGCCCCCCCCCACACCGCGCTAGTTTAAAAAAGTTGCTGACTTGTGAATAAAAAAATGCAGCTACATGCTATTCACACCATTTTCAGCAGCATCAAGAGCAGTGCACTCTGCCCGTTCTTCGAGCATCACTCTGTCAGGCATGGTGGAAAAACAAGAGGGAAGAGAGCATGTAGACTATATATATACAACTAGAGATGGAAAAAAAAACTGCCTGTTGTTGAAAAGAAAAAAAGAATTTCGATTGATGGAAGTGGGATTTGAACCCACGCCAATGAAGACCAGTGCCTTAAACTGGCGCCTTAGACCGCTCGGCCATTCCACCTTTGGATGATAACTGAGTGCAGGTGCCACTTCTCAATCATCACTCAGCAACCTGCCCTGTCAGCTGAGGGTTCCACTCCTCTTTTATGTATGTCAGCTAGCAATCATGAGCGAGTGCTGGTGGTTCTTTTGGCGTGGCAGCTGCCTGAGCCTGTGACTTCAATGTTGAACTGTGGCATCACAACTTTGAAGTCCGGTGCCTTAAACTGGCGTCTTAGACGCGCGGCCATTCCACCAATTGATGGTAACTGAGTGCAGGTACCACTTCTGAACAAGTGACCTGCGCTGTCAGCTGGCGGTACCACTCCTCATCTATGTATGTCAGCTGGTAATCGTATGAGCAAGTACTGGTGGTACTTTTGGTGCGGCAGCTGCCAGAACCTGTGACTGCAATGTTGAGCTGAGGTATCACAGCTGTGAAGGCTAGTGCCCTACACTGGCACCTTAGACGCTCGGCCATTCCACCCTTGAGTGCAGTTACCACTTCTCAATCAGCAACCTGCCCTGTCAGCTGGTGGTATTACCTACTCCTCAACTTTGTATGTCAGCTGGCAATCTTGAGCAAGTGCTGGTGGTTGTTTTGGTGCGGCAGCTGCCGGAATCTGTGACTTCAATGTTGAGCTGTGAGATGCCAACTGTGACTGCCTTAAACTGGCGCCTTTGATGCTCGGCCATTCCACCCTATGATGGTAGTTGAGTGCAAGTACCACTCCGTAAACGGTCACCTGCCCTGTCAGCTGGTGGTACCACTCCTCAACTATGTATGTCAGCTGGCGATTACGAGCAAGTACTGGTGGTGTTTGAGGTGGACTGAGCTGCAACAATACATATACCAATGATATAGTGGCACTGTTTGACTCGTCGCCAACTGCCGCAGCAGCGGCGACCACGGTTATTGGTGGAAGGCATTGGCGACTAACCACACCTTGTCGCCTACAGCTCTACAATCTTTTGATTCGTTTCCATTCAAGGTGTTTATCATGATCAGCAAGTGCTATTGGAAACTTTCAAACGTGCATTGTTGTTACACTTCAACTTGTCATTGTGAGTCCGCATTGATACTTATACTACAGTACCAAGTTGGAAAGAGAAAACACCACTGCTGATGGTGATGATCAGCAAGTGCTTTTGCCAAGCCGTTTGGTGGTGATTGTCGATCAGCAAGTTGCCTGCTCTACATAGACTACCATGTACATTTATGTGACGGTTATTGATGATCAGCGAGTTCTTGGGGTGATCATTGATCAGCTAGTGTTCCAGTGATCAACGACCTGCGCTACATCGACTACCATTCACATGCAGAGCACCTGTTCGTGCCTGATGTTCATGTCAATGAGGCACAAGCGTGAACCACTGTGGCACTGCACTTGCAACTGCCTGATGCACGGCTGCTGACCATTACGGTGAGTGTGTGAAGCCTGAGGGCTCACTCCACTGTGGTGCTCGACGACATGGACGTGTAAGGACCTGCTCTCTTGTACAGAGGGGATGCTCTGGGTGCCACTGTATCTTCAACCTCTCAATTTTGTCAAGGCATGCAATTGCAGCTTCAACATGCCTGCAGGCGCATGTTCAGGTTCGACTTGCTGTTTGTGACCTCTCAGGGTCCCTCAGCTGCGACAGCATGTGTTTTCTGTGATGCATGAATTGGTGACTACCGACTTGAGCGGGAAGTTCAACTCGTAATTATACACCTGAATCAGTATATATACCTATGCCTGGGCGGACTCAAATTCAACTTGTAACACTGTGTAATCAGTATCTGCACCAAACGACCTGGGCTGCGTGTGGTGGTGTACATGAACTAGCTTCAACTTGCTATCATTGCTGTGCATTTTTTTCATATATACCAAACATTTGACAATGAAAGGGGATCAAGTTGTACAGATTACCGAGGTTGATTCCATGCTCTTGAGGTTTGCTACTAAGGCGTACGGATTGAGTTCTCACCATATGGCCTCCGCAACCGTGCCAGGCCCCGCGCTGGTCTTGTGAGGATTGGCATTGTGGTGATGATGCTGGTGATGGTGCTGAGCAGTGACACCCTTGGTCCGCTTTGGAGCTCTGCCAACGCCAAACAGAGGATTAACACATGGAGCCTTGTTCATGGTTTTGTGGTCAGCCATATGGCACCAGCTGAATTGACTTGTTGCAGGTATGATGCGCTCCAAATACATGGGGGAGCTTGCGTGCTCAAGTCCACTGCCACACAAGTCTTTAGATTCAAAAACAGCTTGCATTTGGGAGCTCTGCCGTCCACATGACCACTATAAAAACACAGCACCAACAAGAAGCAACATCGCATGGAGCAGCATGCCGCGGCCTCAATGCCAGCTTTGCCTAGATCTTATGCCAGCTGCATGTCTGAGAACACTTTTTAATAAACAGCGTCCGTACGCTGTTGCGGGCTTGGGGCGCTGTGAAGAGTCAGACTGTTGCCCACTGTAAGGCCCTAGGCTTGATATTTAACCCTGCACGTACCACAATGAAGCATGCAGCGCAGCAACTTGATGATGCCTGGTCTGCCAGCACTAAAAGCAGAAGCTACTCACGACTGTTCATCCTGTCATTCTACCAGCGTCAGCATGCGAGTCCTGCATGACGGGCAATTTTGTAAGAGAGAGACCAGTTAAGAATCACACAGAGCTGTCATGCACTACAGTACTCACCTCCAGCTCACAGTCCGACTGACGCCTCCAAGCGCGACCGCTGTTGTACTGAAAGGTGCGCGACACATCACAATGGTAGAGTGGTGAGCACAATGCATACCCTGATGAAGACGAGCATGTTTCATTACAGGTCTCAAGTTTTCAAAAAAAAGTCACTACATGGATGAATGGCTGCAGTAATCTGCTACTGTAGTCCAGAGCTTAAGCAGAAGGGACCGACCAAATCGCACGCTGTCCATTTGTCAATATTGTTGTGAAGGTGATGACGGTCCAGTCAAGGCTGTAACAAGGCCCGAATACAAGGTGCAGGAACGCATGGGTATCGTCATGATGTAGCTCTGACTGTCATTTGCACAAGAGTACTGAGTCCAGTGTGCTGTTGTTCCTCGCAAGAAAGTGAACATGTGAGCATTCATAGGCTGACTACGGCACGAGACATGACACCTGGAGTCTGCATACAAAAAGCGCATTGTGCAACCAATCAGGTCTACACAAAGTACTCCACAGCATATTCCAGCATGCAATTGAGCAGCAGAGCATTCGCCGATTGCACAGCAGGCACGCTCACTGAGGATTCTGCATGCCAGATTGCATACCAATAATCTTGGTTGCATTCAACAAGTACCACTACTTCAGGAGTCCACTGGTCCATAGTACGTCAGACATGTACATCGATCTTACCTCGCACTGCTGCCACGCCTGCCCTCCAGAGCGCACTGACCAAGACAGAACGGCAGAGACATCATTTCAGGACAGTCTTAGACAATGGCAAATGGTGATGGCAGTGACACAAAGGGGTCAGTTCGCACTTGTTGTACACAACAAGTTTCACTAGGATATGCAGCCCGCAAGAGCGCTGTCGGGGCACCATGTCGCTAGCCTATGTACCTGCACGCAAGCACTCACAAACCTAATCACGTCCAAACACAGGCTGCACGGCCCCGCACACTGAGAGGCCAGCTCACAACTGTATGTGACATCTACATGCCTCGTGATGCATAATTATGGGTTACTGCTGCTCAGCGAATGCCAGAGGCGCCGGTGCCGGCTTGCACCTGTGCCCTGAACCTGTGTGCTGCGAGGGGATGGCCGCCTGGAAAACGTGCTGGGGACAACTGGATTCCATGTGTTTCGAAGATATCATGCACATGCACTGTCTCATCACTGATGCAATGGTCGCACGCCAAAGGACACCAACAAGTGATGCTGATGAAAACATGCGCAAAGCAGCAAATGCGTTGCTGACATGCTTGCGGCTGTGCCCTGCGCAACGTTAAATTGCAAGCAGCAGCCATCAGCAACTTTTGCTCATGAACACACTGCTGGCACTGCCTCACCCCTTGAGCGCCTGAAGTGGTGACCTGCACACACGAGCTGCGACGCAGCGAGCATCCGCAAAGATGCAGGCGCCTTTGTAGCCCCCCTGGTGGTCCACTGACTGTGCCCATATTCTGGCATGTGCTGGACATCAAACCCCTCACTGTGCGGCTCATCCATCCTCTCACCTGCTTGCAGTTCTGGCCTGCGCACGCATGGTGCGAGGCGGTCGGCATCTGCAGTGGCGGAGACGTGGACTGGCTGCCACTGAGCCCTGCTGTAGGAGGGCCCACACCAGAGCCCCCATCCCCCTGTTGCGCCCCCTGGTCAGACATGAGCAGAGATGACGCAGTGCGTGTTACAGGGGTATGTGTGTGGCCCCCGGTCAGACGTGAGCAGAGATGACGCAGTGCGTGTCACAGGGGTGTGTGTGCGTGTTAAGGTGCACAAACAAGTTGGTATTCTCTGCATTGGGGGAAACATCACAAGGGATTGCCCATGAAAGCACCGGAGACTGGAACTGACACCACACATTCGGCAGGGACGCCGGCTTGTGCGAAGTACCTGGAGGCACCATCCGAAACGAATTGAGGAGGCATAGGTTATTTACGGCTCATGCAAATGGTCAAGGTACCAGACACAATCTGCAGGTGCGAGTGCCCTACACTCGCATGACAAAGTACATGGGGCGCTTTCATGGCGGCAGAATTGTGACAGCCTGGGCATGCACCTGCTGCGATGTAGTCTGGCGCTCCTGCCGTCCCTGCAAGCAGCGTGCAAACGGGGTGAACATACTCTCAGCACTTTGCAAAATGTGTGGTCACCACAGATGAGATGTGGACATGTCAGCAGCAACACGGCAGCCCTCTTTGAAAACATGCATCACGCCTCAGAAAGGTGCATGGCTAATGCGTACTTCACAAAGTAAAATGGCGAGCTACGCTCAGACTGATTTTTGAGATGAGTATGCATCAGGGCCTGATATGTAGTCTAGAACAGTGTGAGACAATGCGTCCATGCGTCATGTACATACGTGCTGACAACACAGTTCTGGCTTGCATGTATGCGCGCATGTTGACGTCATCAAATTTCAAATCGACACAACTGTGCGGGGCCCTCACAGCATAGCGTTAGATCCCCGACAAGCATGCAGCCATGTGTTTGTTGCTCCTACTAGCGCGCCGGCCATGCTGTGGTATCACTGCGTGTATGCGACAACATGCGGTCATGAGGCTGACAGGCGACTGTACTTGTGAAGTACACAGTAAGCATCAGCGCACGAGGCACGCTCATCTCACCTGAAGCAGCTGCTGGTGAAACCTGCGCCGCTGTCGGTTGGCTGTGAGTGCCTCATCACCTGCGATGCAGTCGATGCAGCGAGAAGAACACGGCAAGCACAACAGCAAAGAACACTGAGGCGGTGTGCATGCTTGCAGCACACAGCTCACCAGTGTCCCCAGCACCCGTAATCGACATTACCCCCGGGCTTGCACGCCACGGCATGTGTGCGCACTCAAATCAGTGGGTACAGAAGCTCCTGGCTGAGCTATCAGCACTCTTAAACTGCTGCTTAATAAGAAGAAATATAAGCCGCATACTTCACTAGGTGACGTCCTACAACATCAACTTTACAGTACTTTGGAAAGTGTTGTGGCTGCAACCATCGCATTTGCAAGACAGTTGAGCGCTGCATCATGAAAGTCTTCTATGAAACACAGAAATCGATACGGCTGCAAGGCCGTAAAATGGTGACGTCGTTGTAGACCGTGCGACAAAACTACAACAGATTACAATGCGCAATGCAGTACTTGCTCAACACACATGCACTCATGAAACAGACAAGGCAGCAACTGAATACCTGGCAACACATCAGAATGAGCATAAAAAGACATATTCAACAAGAAGGCACGCTAGGCTCACCGTCGTCATCGTCATCCTCGTCATCATCAGCGCGCTCGTTGAACGGCCATGACCGTGGTCCTGCAGGGTTAAGAGAGAGAATGATTAGCACACGTAATTGGTCGCAGCTTTGACATGACCTCAGCAACACATCAATGCTCAGCATCCAGCAGCGAGATTACCGCTTGTGGATCCGGCTTGCGGCAGACAAATACATGAAGCAGCAAGAAGCGGTGTGCATCACCTGTTGCATCCTGCTCTGGCGCAGACAGGCCCGTCCCGGAACCATTCTCGTACTCCTCGTTGTCCTCTGTGAACACCACGCCCTCGCCATCATCATCATCATCATCTGTTGTCAGCAAATACACGCAAAAAAACAGGAAGTACAAAGGGTTGAAGAGATTTCATCAGGCGCAATTAAAAGCAATCAGAGCCAGTCAAATGACAAGTGGTCCTGCACGTGTACATCAAACAAGGGGTTCTGCCTCAACATTGGTTTCATCTGTGTTCCTATAACACCTGATAAATGCTGGAACTTCCTGCTGACTGGCGTTTGTCTACGAAATGTCGCAAGGAGCAGTGCACCGCAACATGCCGCTCAGCAGCTTGAGTTTGACGGCGCACGAAGAAATACGTAGGGACCATGCCAGGTATATTCAGCTAGTCTGGCATCAAACAACGGACGGAGGGGTCTTGTGTACTTGCCTGCGTCGCTCTGGCGCCAGCTCAGCCGCTTCTTGCCTGAGGAGCGGTGACACAGCCGCACAGAATTTGCAAGGAGGAATGAGTCACTGATGCCCAGGGATAAAGGCAGAATTTAACACAGGTAATCTTAACCAGCACACAGACGTCATCTGCCATATGCTGTGCGCAGTTATGCATGTGTGCGGCTGTTGCAGAGCCGACAGGCTTTGTGCACTCATCAGCGTCGCTGTTGCGCAGTCCATACATGATTGCCTGCGTAAGCGCGTAGTGTTGCCAAATAATTTGCAACCTGCTGCAGACCTGCATCAATTCGTATCACGTCCCTGCAAAGGCGATGTTGATTGTGCATGCTCTCTAAACTGCCATACGCTGCTTCCGTGTGCACAGGTGAGCAACCGCGATGCCAGCGCATGATCACCTGCTTGGCGACCGGCATTGCCTGATGATCCCGAGTCATACTGAAACACGCCCGCATCTGTGTTGTCTTCCGACTGTGATTCCGGGCCCTGAGCGCGTGCGCAAGCGGCAAAGCAGCCGGACCAAAATCAGACACCGGCACATGGCGCCTTACAGGGCAGCGTGCCTTGCCATTTCATTGCATGCGCGAAGAATGCGATCTGCTACAATGAACTCAGAGTCCTGGGCGCCAACCATATTGACATGGTGACATAGCTATCAAGCAAAAACACTACATACACATGGTATATCATGTAAATAGCAGCCCTCTGCAGCGGCAGGTGCGCTCCACAGAGGTTGAACATCACTTCAAGTATGACCCCAGCGCATGACGAAATGACGTCATACCGCGTCAAAGTACTTGTGCTGCATGCAAGTGAAGTTGAAGCACATTTGAGCTGGACTGTTCAAGACTACTCACATGGAGCACCGGGCTAACCACCTTGCCAAGCCCTGAGACTGAACCGCGCTGGTCCCACGGCCGCCCTGTCATGCGATGTACAAACCGTATAATCTTTAATGCTGACAAGAATGTGTATTTGGGCGGTGCGCAGAGGAGTTGAAGGCGCTGGCGCGAGAAAACCAACAGTGCCGCGAGGCAAGTGTGGTCTGAACAAGTGGCGGTTGCGCATTGGCAAGCCATGCTGACAGTCTTTGGAGCAAGAAAGCACAAGTACACATACAGCAGATTCAGTCAGCAACATGCTGTGAGTTTCGTGGCTACGTTGAGAAACATGATTACATGTACACTCTCAAAAGTGTATGCGGGATCATAGTGACCTGCACGCAAAATTCGCAAACCTCCGCATCACATGTATAATGTCACAAAGTGAGATGATGAGATGCGTATAATCAAAACACATATGCTTGACCACAACATTACCTGCATGTGATGTTCTCGAGCCCTTGTGCATCTGACCCTGCCTGTTGGTGTGGAATATGTCCATCTCCAGCTCAAACTTCACCTACAGAAGCCATGAGAGAGAGAGAGAGCATGCATAGGGACCATTTATGATGTGGATGGCAGCAGAGCCAAGCGGCCTGCACTGCCATGAATGACGAAAAAGGCAGCATATCTCCGCTGCTGGAAATCCCCCATTGAGTTGCGCTCGCTTCCACAGTCCCATTAGTACTCATTCGTAGTGTGCAGGAATGATCCAATTAACATCAGAGGCAGCTAGCGCTTCTCCTGTATCTGCATGATGATTGACGATTACCTCACCACGTTTGACTTACCGTAACGCCAGATGCGCCGGCAGCCAGGCCTGACTGTAGCCATGATCCAAAACCTAAGCCTAAAGCGCGCACTCAAGCCATGTCTACAGGGTACTCTTGCCACCCACTTAGGTGCAATCCTGCCCGTTCAGACAGGTACTGTCTGCTGCGGCTGATCATGCGAGAAGTTCAAGTGCATTGAAATCGGCAGCGCAATCAGCACTGCTGCGATGTCACTCTGCGTCCAAGGTTTGCGCGGTGGCAGCAATTGACCGGACTTCAGTGCTGCACTTTTTAGGCGGCTACACAGGTGATGCCACACGGAGCATCCCAAGTACCCCACCAGCGCAATGCGTGAATATACCACTATTGCACGCTGCTGTGTGAGTCTGAGAGGTGAGCACTGCAAGCAATGCCGGCACTGACCTCTCCAGGACAGTCGGAGCTCAGGCGCACATCCATTGGCACCTGAGACATGCAACACACGCCATCGCGCACCAGTACAGGCAGTTACGCGCATGTTGTGGTTGAGAAGGGCCAAATTGTAAATTATAATGGAAACGAATCAAAAGGTCGTAGAGCTCTAGGTGACAAGGGATGGTTAGCCACAAGTGCCTTCCACCAATAATCGTGGTCGCCGCTGCTGCAGTCACTGGCCATGAGTCAAACACTGCCATCATATGATGATATGTTGGTGTTGAGTTCAGCATCGACGCTAGCAATCGAAGGGCATGTTGACCCAACAAGCAACTTGCGCAAGGCAAACACCGGCATCTACAATTCTGTAGGGGTTGGGACGAATTGTGGAATGCCAGATGGCGACATATACCATGGAAAATGAATCTGCACCAGCCTCAACACACTGCCATTGCAGCAAAGACAATGCAAAAGCATGCTGACAACCGTAAGTGTCATGGAGTGCCTTTAATCAAGATTGCCTATCTCTGCATCAGTGAGCGGCGCCAAGGAAGGCGCTGGTTTGAATCAGCAGTACAAAGATCAACACGCATAATTTTCCAACGGTATAGGTGCATGCATGGCCAAACCAATCACCATGCTTAATTGGCAATTTCTGTTCACGCAGAGGGGTAATAGTCTCACAGCTTGCGTGACATTAGCAGAGAGATACACGGTGGTCTTGAAATGCCAGAAAACAGCACCGCACCCACGAATGTACTGTGCTTCGTGACAGTGCAGAAGTCCGCCGTCACGAGTGCAGTGGTGCCAGCACTAACCTGCGTCGTGTTCTTCACACGGAGCTTGCGTGACATCAGCACGCCGGAGTAGCAGTCGCCAAAGTTCACGACACTGCAAACATCAGTGAGCAAGCGAGTGCCAACAAGTGGTTATTGCAATCGACAGCAGCCACATGTGATCTACGACCTGCTCTCCGGCAGATGCATGCTGCGAGCAAGCACTGCTCGCGCTTGCGTTGACTCGCCGCTCCATCAGAGTTAGTGATGGGCGTAAAGCATGATGACTGTGACCGGCAGTTCAGTATGTAGTGTGTATGTCGAGGAGCAAATGCTTCTGAACTATCACAAACGCATCTTCAGATGAGTGCACGGCAGGGATGATACGCCAGTCATCAAGCCAGCATGGACTAATCGCAGTCGTCGCAGCCATGGCGCATGCATCGCACCGCATACATGCATGCCAAGCCCCTGAGTGTCACACCAAACAGGCACTCAGCTACGGTGCTGTACATTGAGGGGCCTCACCTGCCGCCGCCGAGTCTCTCACCACCTGCTGTCTCAATCAGCAGACCCTCCTGTGACACGAATTAGGCATGTGACGGGTGTGAAAGGCAGTTCAAGATCCAGATAAGCTGGCCGTATGTTGCTATGGTGCTTGATAAAGCATGATGTACGAGTGGCATTGGCATCGTTCATTAAAAGCCGTGACATCTGAACATTCAACGTGTCCTGCTGATGTACATCTGAACTCACATCTACGCGAAGAGTGCATAGTAACTCGTCACCCTTGAGTTGACATATCAAGAAGTGCACACAGGAATGTGAAACTGTTGTGCAAGATGGCAGGCATTCCTTTGACGGCAACAAATGCAGTGCTGCCTGATGGGTGGTGTTATCCATGCGACGACGTTACCAAGGAGGTGCTGTGCACCACTGCGGAAAGGTCTCAGATGTGAAGCGTGTTCAGGCAAAGACCATACTTGCGTGCACTAATGTCGATGCGCATCGCGGTACTTCAGGTGGTGCAGAGCATGCAGCGACTTGCCTGGTGCGTATCGGAGACGACCGACGTGAGTATGTCGACAGTCAGGAGGTTGCTGGTGGCGAGGTCGTTGAGGTTCTCCATGTAGATGCGGTAGTCGCGCTCGCCCACCTACCGCACAACATCGCATGGGCAGCCACCCCGCTCAAATTGCAGTGAGCAGCGCAGTGCTGATGCCAAACACGATATGATGTGAGCATTCATTGACCTGTTGACCAGGTCACATAGTGTAACCATTATAGGGCGCCCCCCAATCATTATTGCAGTCATACCCCGAACTGCTGAAGGAAGCCAGCAGACCATGACAGGTGAGCAACGCACAATCACGTGAGGAAACATAGTGTGTCTGCTGCTCGTGGCCCATCAGCTAGAGTGCTTACTCAACAAAACGGTATCCAATGGCTTGCCACTAACCAGATGGCGCCTTCGGTGCCATATTACAAGTACTACTCATGAACGAATCATATCAGTGTGCATACGAACGGCAATGCTGACGGCACACGTTGAGCTAACGCTACCCTCTCCCAACGCTAATGGTGATTCCACTCTAGCCCCACACCGACTTATACGATTGTGCTGTACCTTGCTGGGCCTGAATGTGACGCGTATACGAAGGTGTGCGTAGGCACTGATGCGCCTGGAAGGAACAACAGCGGGACACATGTGGCAGTAGCAAAGCACCGACAATGTCAGTGCAGTATACAGAAGTTTGGATCAGGTGAAGAATGAAGGTTTGGATCAGGTGAAGAAAGCAGTGCTCAGATGCACAGCAATGCCCGGGCTGTCGCTGTATGAGCACAATGGCAAATATGAGCAGCGACTGGCTGCAGCTGAAAATTCACATCTGCCTTTCACTTGCACTCCTTCGTAACTGTTTGACTTGTAGGTCTCTGTCTGGCATACTGAACGCAGATTTGAATGTCAGAATCTGACAGTTGTGCAAGCGTCGACCAACAGTCTTGGAGACGCGTAACTCAACTGTGCACTCAAAGTAGCATGAAATACAGACGCCTGGGCTCAACCTGTTGCGATGACCAGCAGCCGTGGTCAACCCCCCTGAGCTGCGAGGCACTAGGAGCAATGCGGCAGCACATGCACAATTTGCAGGCGGCATTAATTGCGCACCTTCCAGTGTTCATGGGTAGTGGCGCGTTTGTGTCATAGTCTGAGCACTCGAGAACCCCGCTCTCCGCAGAAAGCCACACTGATGGCACCAGCCGAAACACCAGGGGGATCTGCGCGGTGATGGGCAATGCACGAGGGGTTGGGGGGGGGGGGGGGGGGGGAGGTGTAGGGAATGGTGTACTTGATGGCTTTGGTACCACAGCACCCGAGTCCTGCAGGTGGAAGAGGTCATTAAGTAGTAAAATGACAAGCCATCACCAAGCAGTACGCGCTACATGTATGCACATTGTTATCGGGCTTAATTGAGACCTGCGGCAATAGCAACAGGATCTGTCAGGGGAAGAGTGGCACGCGCTTGACAAAGTGTCCTGGTGCACAAGCATGGGGATAATTTCAGAGAATGAAACCCCCTTCAACATGGATAGGTCGCAGCAGTTGTGTGAACCGAATCCAGGCGGCAGGCTAGCTCTACCTCAATACAAAGGGTTAATAATGAGCGAGAGGTGTCGAGCTGTACAAACGCAGAATAATCAATTACTGTTGTGCACTTTTTGATAAAGCACAGCATTGCACCGCCGAACATCTGCTGCACAGGTGGCAGGCTCGCCAAAGACACAAGGTGTGGGTTGCAATCCTACATGGCTATATTGTGCAGTTGCTTCAGATGAGACTGGTCATGGAAGTGTTATTAGTGATACGTGGTTTCACAACACAAATCTGCACATCATTGGTAGACTTCATGTATACGACAGCGGGCGCAAACCGACGGCCTTCAGCACCACTACAAGATGGCAGGTGGAGAGAACCTGAAAATGTTTAATGTGGCTCTTGCCTCGACTCACTAATACTGTGCAGCTCCTTGAAGCGCACATGAACGGCATCTCTTGTACAACCTTTAGGTGCCGACAGCACTAGTCGATTGCGTGTGGAAATGTCATTGATGACACTTCTTCGATATGTATGACTTTTTAGTGACAAAGGCTGACTTGGTACTGCAATCAATGTGCAACTACAATCCCATCCCTCTAGGGTCCATCATCATGCACCATTGAATCACCTGTGATTTGTTCCACACACTGAACTCCTTGACGTACGACTGCCCCGGGACGCAGTCGAGGAACTGCGCAGCAGCACCAGCAGCAGCAGCGTTGCAGGAGCAGCAGCATCACCGACACGAGTGCAGGCAGACAAAGTGAGTGGCAGCGCTCAGATAGATGCCAAAAAAGTAGATTGTACTCACAGCGCACTTGCATCAGTCCACCATTTTGAGCGGATGCATGCGCAAGCGCTAGAGGCCTATGCTAATACATGCAAGACGTGCTGCACTCAACTGCAAGGAAGCAACGCGCTGCATCCTGACAATGCAAACGGGGTGGCTGCAGGACACTCAGACCTTGAGCTAACCTGACGCTCATCCGACATGTCTGGCGTACCTGCAGCTCTGACACGTCCGCCATGAGTATGGACCTGCACACGCGTGCACGCAGCTCCATGCGTAGCTCTTCCTCCACGCCGCTCGCGATGACAGAGTCTAAGGGCAGCGGTGCGAGTGCGCGCGGGACATTAACACCGGTCGGGGTGCGAGTGCAGCATGTTGATGAAGTACGGGCGCAGAATAAGAGCCAGGCACGTCCGTCGAACGTACCGGAAGTTCTCTTGTGCCCCTTCTGTACCTACAAGTGGCGCACAGGAGTAGTAACACAAGCTTGCATCGACGACACTTGGATCACAAGATACCAATGCTGAATGGACCAGTGTACAATGGCTCACACACGACATGAGTGGCACACAGATCCTCACCTGCTTCGGCTTCCGCTCCTGGCTGTATGGCAAACACAATAGCGCCGCGCACTGCCGCAAAAGTCGTCTGTGCAGGTACTGCGCCACCTGGTGCCATGCAATGCAGTGCCGTTGCAGAGCAGCCATGAGCTATCCCCTCAAATATCATGAGAGCTTATGCTGCTTGAGGCACCCAGTACACTTCTGAAGTTCCGTGAATATTCAGCACCAGTGCAGATGCTGTGCAAAGCCACAACAAGGCAGCACGGCACCAGCGCAGATGTTGCAAGACGGCACAACAAGGCAGCACAGCCATTAACATCAGCGCTCGGCACGGCTGCTGAGCATCTCCTTCACCTCCATCGCCCGCGCCCGCCACGGGCACCGCCTTGGTGGGCACAAACACGACGACCAGCGGAAGCGTGCTGCGCGCTGGCACGACGCATGCGTCCACCGTGCACACGTGGTTGAACAGCTCGTTGAAGGTGAGGTTGAAGTTTGGCCCCGCGCCGGGATTGGGGCTGGGGTTGGCGGGCAGGGGGGCGGTGGGGGCGGCGCCCCAGTGCTCAGAGCTGCCGCTCTCCTCAGACTCTGCCAGCGCCTGCGGCAGTTGACAGGATGGGTGTGAACATGCAACAAAGCATGATACTGTTGATGCTATGGCTCAGAGTGACATCAGTCCACGCATGCATGCCACAATGCTCTTAACAAGTTTATGGTGCGGAAAAAGGTGCTGTGCCACAGAGCTCAGCTCTGCCGCGCTGCTTGGACATTGCGGGCGCCTGCGATGGCTGAACAACGTGATGCATCTCCCTACTTGTCGCGACAAGACCTGACGCATGCCACACCGCTGGCACCAGAGGGCAAGGGAAGCCCACCATGAAATTGACGCAGTGCTGAGCGCATGCTCTGCGAACCGCACCAGTATCTGAGGCAACCCACAGGACTCAATATGACCCATTGGCCCGTAGCTGGCCCTGAACATCAGCCTGATAATTGGCATAAAATCAACATCAGTCGCAATGGCGCCGACCACGCTGCCTGCAGCATGCTCCACCAGCAACTGCATGGCGCTGAAATCAGTCTTGTTAGTGCCCATGCAGTGGCCACGCCTGACAGCACCTTTGGCTGCTGCATGCTGGGTGATTAGTAGCCCAACACAGTATGAGGAAGGGGCGCAGAGACACCTGCTCAGGCACAGGGCTCGACGACGCACAGCCTCTGCTTCACTGGCCCAAACACACAAATCTGAGAAGCAGGGACGCTCATGTGTAAGCTCAAGGTGTACATGAAGTCAAGCAGCTGAACACACCTCACCCCGCATGAATGTCAAGGTGGTCAATACATACTGTACATCAAGTCAAGCAGCTGGACTTCAGCAACACACCTCTCACCCCGCATGGATGCCAAGGTGGTCAATACCTACTGTACTGTGCAATCCCGTCCACTCAGCTTCGACTCACGAAGTACCAACTCCATGGGCAGCCCACGGACGACCAGTTTGCGAGTCACTACAAGCATTTTTAGACGTCAGCAAGTGTCATGTGCTAACAACTACTTGAAGTTAAGTGACGATTCATACTTATTGAAGCCGCTGATGCTCAGAAAACGGCACTGCTTTACCACGCAAGCACAGCTGGCCAACTGCATCAATGGATGTAGCCAGCACCTGCACTTGTTGCCACAGCCACCGACCTGCAGGTTCTGGTTCTCCAGCTGAAAGTGTACAGCGGCCGCGGCAGCCGCTGGCTCCTCTGGCTGCCACGTCAGTCTCATGCTGCGGCAGCAGTCAGCATAGTGCACCATGCTCAGCAAATCACAGTGGTGGTACAGCTGCCCAATGCGTCGCGACTCGTGAGAAATCTGAATGAAATAGGCTTGGGTTGGTGGGGGGAGTGGCAGGGGACGCATTATGCTTTTAGAAAATGAAGTCGGTGACCGGAAAGGTTTCGACATTGCAGCTAAGTCGGGTCAAGAGGTATCTGACTGCCGAGTGCTCCTCACCACAACTGCTCAGGCCATCATATCATCAGAAAATCCTGTGCATCGTTTGTGATTCACACACACTCCTGAGCTGCAAATGTGGGTTGACCGCATTCATGAGCGTCCCCCTGGGCCTTGGCTACAATGCGCTGGTCACTGGCATTCACAATCACGGACTCCTTGCATCACTAGTGCGGCACTGAGCAACGCATCAGTTGGCGCGCATGCATGTGATGCAGTGTGCGGTGCGCACACTCACATCCTGAGCAATGCCTGCGCGAAGCGCTCAGAGCTCCGGGCCAATGCGCGTCACGCGTAAACGATGTGAAGGACCCATAAACTGAGCTGGGCCTCACAGATGCGTGGCGCGCGCACTTGCTCGGGAGAGGGGCGCATCGCTGGAACGCCGTTTTACATCTGAATGACTGCCATTCTCACAATATGTACTTGGAAGTGGACTGTGTGATGCATGCATTCTCAAGCATAAAAATTGTATACTTCGACGTACACATAGGAAGTACATGTCGATGAACATCCATTGTGCGATTGCAACATCCCAACATGCATGTTATCAATGTATCCCTGCAAAATATAAGCCATAAGGAAAACATGCTGTCAACGCACGACCTGGAACGTTCACACTGCTCAAGGTCTCACATCACCGTGTGATCACACACCATCGTCACTGGCACTCACGTCATGTCATGGCTCGTGGAGTTGACGAGGCCGATCTGTCGCAGCACAGCCTGTGACACCAGGAACAACAAAGACAGAAAGTAGATGAGCCATTCGGTCGCTGCCGTGCTGAGACTAATGACCTGCAACTTCAACCTGAGCGCTGCGCAACTTGAACCTGAGCACTGCCCGCAACGCACCATTGCTCACTAACATGAGCGTTGGCAGCAGTGATGAGCAGCGTAATGCCAGCCACGAACTGAAGAAACTGGGAAAAGCAGCGGTCCGACGGGCAGAGAGTAGTTGTACTTCAAAGTACGCAACGCCAGGTCAGTTGAATTCAGGTGTGTTTGTTGCTGCAAAAGTAAGCATCGGCGTACCCACGTCCCTACTTCTACAACTGCAACTGACGTTCAACTCATGGCGGCACATGCTCTTGCACATACTGAACTTGAGAGTATCGCACACATCATCCATATTGTTGCGATCCATCAATACCGTCATGTGCCAAATTAGGCCGGTCAGTCAAGAATTAGGAGCGTACCGAGCACCGATCCTAATTAGGCCTGGGTGTTTTATTGCGCATTCCTTTTTAGGCCTGGTGGCACTTTCTTGTGTTCACCCTATTATGGCATGCACATCATGTGTTGCTGGTGAGGCACACGAAGCACAGCATACGAGCAGATGAACAAGTGCCATTGCACTGATGCACACCTTCATTGCACCCTGATCTGTTTTGGGTCTCTGGCTGCAGCTCATCGACCTTGTTTATGACCCATAAGCAGTGGCGCCTTCTTCTACATAAAGCAACTTCAACAAGTCTGAGTTTCTCGGTTTGACAGAGGAGACAGAAGCAGACACATGATCGCATGTCCCATTGATGGTCATACAGTGCCCACGAGAAGGTGTTTTGAGTGCCCTGTCCTAATTGCACCTAGTGCTTTTTTTGCGTGATCCTTGTTCAGTGTCCGAATGCTTGTTTTGGCCGTTCTAATCTTTGACCGACAGGCCTAATTTGGCACATGACGGTAGTATACCGATGCTCCCCCATGACGACATAAGCAAGCAATGGTCACCTTGTCGCTGAGGTAGACGTCGCCCAGGTCGATGGCGTGCGCCGTCACGCCAGCGGACGCGCTCGCATGCGCACGGCTCAGCCCGGTGCTGCACATAGACATACGTGCACGAGCGAGTGACTAAGTCATTTGCATGCACGCGTGTCCCTAGATGATTGAGGTATGCACAGTGGAAGGTGAGATCGCACTGCGCTGGCAGTGGCATACTTGCTCGTAGTTTCCAGTCCTGTTCGCATCATACCGTGGCGCATACTTCCGCACACCATTGAGAGTACTTCATTGTACGTCGCTTGCAGCCCCATGCCGCAAACATGCGCAGCACGGCGTTTGCTGGTCGACGGCGACGGCAGAGGGGGCAACCCCCCTATTGGCCGTCGATGCAAGTAAGACCTAGCAGGTACTGAGGGGACAACCGCACAACTGCTCTTTTTGAACGCGCCTCACAAGACTGTTGCACATGCAAATCACGTAAGCACATCATGGAAACATGACTCACTTTGGCGCATGGGTTGAAGGTACAAAAAGTGCCAGCCGGTGCACTCTTTCGCCGGCAAGAGTAAAGTGACAAAAAGCGCACCAGAAGGTCCAGGAGATGTACGATACTGTTGTGCTTTACGGCGGCGCCTGCTTCAGAATGGTATTTCTCACTTCTTAAATACGAGTGTACAGCATCTGCAACGCTCTGCACTGCTCAGGTCAAAATACAAAGTGTCTGTTTTGCAGTCAAGAGTATGGCTATACTGTGTCATTGAGTACACCAAGAAGCCCCATGATATAAGTATGGAGCTCATGACGACAATACCCCACAGCGTAGCAGCAGTAATGTTCAAATTATGATTGTGGCTTCGATTTCACCAGCACAAGAGTAGAGCGTCTGCTAGTGGCCAGGCGAAGTCGCGCGCACAGCATCTTGACTTGCCGGGCCAACATCTTCTTGGATACAGCACTGCGTTATCATGTTGCCACTTCGCACGCGCATGAACTGCCATGACAACGGTGCTAGAAGGGCCTGGGTTTTCCCATTGTATATTCAGGCACAACAGCAATGGCTCATGCCAAGCATCATGACCGCTGGACAGCTGATTGCTTGCCATTGACATTTCGGCTTAAGCTCAAGTTGCTGGTGAGGTGTGTTCAGATGTACATGAATGGATTACTCGAGGTCAACTCAGCAAGACGGCTGCTGTGCTTGCCTTGCATCCTATGCGTCCCGTATTGTACATTCAGGCACAACAGCAATGGCTCATGCCAAGCATCATGACCGCTGGACAGCTGATTGCTTGCCATTGACATTTCGGCTTAAGCTCAAGTTGCTGGTGAGGTGTGTTCAGATGTACATGAATGGATTACTCGAGGTCAACTCAGCAAGACGGCTGCTGTGCTTGCCTTGCATCCTATGCGTCCCGGCCGTGACAGCTCGACTGCCTGGAGAGCCTGCGTCATCAAGTTTGCTGCGTGGACCTTCATCTTCCATTATTGCATGACGATAATTTCACAGGCGAGGTAGGGTACACAATGGGCCTCCTGCATGTACCAATGCACGCTCTTCGTGAATGCTCTTCAATCAGATTATGTCCTGCGTTGAAATTTCGTCAGCATGTCAAGGAGCTAGCATTTGTCGAGCGACACACTTACATGCTGAAGCCACCATGACTGTCTCCAACAGCATCTGCCATATTGATGCTATGTATCGCCGCGCAGCAGCGATCCTCCTCCTTTTTCACTCCATCATCCCCATCATATCAGCCTCAGGATCCGCTATCTCCAGCAGCTGTGGGTGCGCCGTCAGATGAAGTAGTCAGCGGAGCCAACAACCCACAATTGTGTTAGGTAGGCAATATAGCTTTGGCGTCACAGCAGCACCCACGGAATCATTCAGATGACGAGACATGCAGCACATGATCTGATCGGGCTGGAGTGCATTGCCAGGCCCTCAATCAGTTAAGGCTTGCATTAAACACCCACCTCACTTCTTTCTGCTCCTTTGATGCCTATGGCGGCTTGCTACATACGTAAAAAAACTCTTCTCTCAGCCATTTTAGGCAAGTCACCGTTGAAGGCAGATGTCGGTGTGTAGAGAGGGGGGGGGGGGGGGGTTGGGGGGGGGGCGGGGCTGGCGCTCGGGGGCTGGCACAGTTTTTCAGCATATCACTTGGCCCCTTGCTCATTATCAACGCAGGACTGCTCAACCAGTGAGCTACCCGGTTACAAAATATGTTCGTTTCATGTGTCAGACGTCGATGCTCGTATTCAATCGTAGCTGCATACACAAGTATTCAACGCGCACTGTGCTTTTTTGTGTTCAAGGTGCCAGGGTTAAAAGGAATGGGCACATTCATCAACATACACTTGCTGCGGCAAATTAATTGAGGCTTGGGGGGTCCAAGTACAGGGCATACTGCCAAACAATAACTAAATGCCTGATATTATGGCAAGTGTGGGTCAATCACCAAAATTCCTCAGCTCTGGCATGAGTGCACATCTGAGCACCTGCCTGCTGGATAAATGAGGACCAGATTAGCTCAACAGGAAACTGCTGGTGCTCGCCCACGCTACTGCAATGTCACCGGCGGTTGCATGCGTGCACTGCTGAAACCACCGTGATGGTGACCTGTAACGTCGCTTGCTTCTGATGTACACCGCTTCTTGGTGCAAAATCTGTTGGCCGCCAGTGTCTTGGCGCAAATGCTGCCGGCACGACGCGACAGTCGCTGCACAATGCTGCCAGTGGCGGTGGAAGTTGCAACTCGAGCAATCGGTTGCAGCGCCGCGGCGCCTCGGCTTGCCGTAGCAGCACGTGCTCTTCAAGTAAATCCGTGCCGCTATTCAGCGACGCGCCATGGCCTGATACACGAGCTGCAGCCACTCTCTGTCAGGGCACGTCAGTGTCGTCTCGTCATCTCAGGGCCGCCTTGATGCACCACGTCACAACACGGCAGTAGTGGCGGCGACGCCGGCAGTGCGACGGCAGCCACTATGCGGCAGCTTTGACGGAGGCGGTGACGGCGGCGGCAACACCAATGGCGGCAGCAGCAGCAGCAGCCGCTATGCCAGCGGCAGCAGAGGGGGGACACTTGGTGGCATGCCATGACGCCCCCGTTGCAGCTGCGCGCTGGCACTCAGTGCTATCGCGACGTCGCAGATGCGGTGCCCGCCGAGTTGCGTATCACAGGCTTCCGTTCGAGCCCGATCGCCACCAGCGTCAGCTTCTCATTGTGCTCCACGAAGATCTGGTACGGCGGCGCGTTGTCTGGCGAGCACAGGGCCTCCAAGGCTGGCATCGTGGCAGGCTCCGGCTCTGGGTCGCCCGCATGCTGAGCAGTGACAACAACGACAAGTGATGAGAGTCAGTATGGCCTTTGCCCAGTCTGTCGCGCGCTGGTGCATGGTGCACTATGAGCGTGTTGCACCTATATGTGAGAGCCAGCACCCAGTGTGGTTGAACCATTAGAGAATGACTTTGATGAAGATGGGAGTCTAAGATGTTGTCTTGTTGTCCGCCATGTACTGAGCTCTGCTGTCAGCAGGCATCTTGCTTGGTGGCCTTCAGGTGAGTCACAGGTTGATGTTTGAGCCATGGGCACACGCCCTTCTCATATTTCCCTTGTCACTGTGGTACCTGCACATGATGGTTCACCTGCTGCAATTAGATTACGCATGGCGTACAGAGGTTGCTCTCAACAACACTGGGCATGTACTGAGCACTGTCACGGGCGGTGCATGCAACAGAGAAGGCTGAATCAAAAACAAATGTACAAAAGGACACGCATACAAGCTGGCCCTTCAAACCAGAGAAACGCATACTACTGAGCGATGTTACGGCAGCTTCGTTTTTTTGAACAGTTACACATCATGTGCTTGAAGTACATCAGAGTGCGCTGCTCAAAGGCCGGTAGTGGACTCAAGCGCATATCAAGTGGCAGCGCCATCACGCACGCCTCACCTCATTGAGGATGCTCTGAGCAATGCCGCGGATGCCGCTGCGCTGCGCCGGCGGCAAGTCTAGCGTGTGCACGATGACATCGCCCGCGCCGCCCCACCCTGACAGCTCCCATCGCGCGTTGTTAGCGCTGCTGCGCAAGCCAGCGGGCAGTAATGCACAGGAGGTGAGCACATGGCCTGGGCCTGCCATTCCAGCGGCGTACTGGTGATAAGTAGCAACACTGTTACTGAACTAGTCAGAGGTACTGGGTGCACAGCAGACTTCAAGCTACAAGGGCTCAAGGTTAACAGCAGTTGCAGCGGCAGCTCACACTACAGTACCTCAACCCCACGTGATGTGTATTGCACGACGCGCGCAGCACACCTTTGCGTCACTTGCAGAAAGAAGCAAGCATGCAGCTACGCTCCAGTAGACTACAGTACACCTAAACCTGAGTAGTTGCACTTGCTGTATAATGCGCGCAGCCTCACCTGCCAAAGCACGCAGACAGCCGTGTGCCCTCCTCGGCGATCGTCCCGCCGCCTGCTGCAGCCGAGGGGCCCACACTCAGGGCGCCGGGTGATTCGCCAAGACCCTGCCTTAGCTGGCCGCCGCCGCCCAGCCCAGGGCTTGCAGCGTCGTCGCTATCAGCATCGTCCAGCTCATCATCCTCGCAGGACGTGCGTATGGTGATCACGTGGGGGACCCTGCGTGGGGGAGGGAGGGGGGGTGGGGGGGGCGGGGGGGCAGCAGCGCCCATCAGGAAGGCACGGGCATGAGCGCTTACTAAACATGTGCATGCAGAGCGGTTTGGAGAATCGTGGCAATATTGAACTGAAGCACAGGTGTTGGACAGCGGCGGGGCAATGGCGGCAGCCTTCCCTCACAGCTTCTTTCGGTCATGCACGGAGTAGCAGATACAATGTGCTTTCATGGTAGTAAGGTGCCCGACACAGTCTTGACCGACACCGCAATGCCACTGTCCTGCGTGGGGAAATGTTAGGCTCATGTTTGCCTGCAGTGCTGACGAGCAGAACATCGTGGTGGCAGCGCTCCGCAGACCGCAGTTCTGCGGTGCCAAGAGTTGCGCCCTGGTGTTCGAAGGGATGTGAGGAAGCGGGCCGCGTGCTGCATTGCTCAGCAAGTGCCTTCTTCCAACGCAGGCTGCAGCCATTCAGGCCAGCGTCCATTGCCGCTAACCCCCCACGACATCACCAGCCTGAACCGTTGCCTGCGTTCACATCCAAGGCATTTGCTCCAGTAACCTTCAAGCAAGTTTTAGGCACCTGCGTCGAAAACTTACATACTGTTCGGGATACTAACTCACCCCTCTGCATCACGTTGCGGCAAGGGCGACTCCACCATCCCCGTCTGCCGCCGCTCCCCCCCCTCCCCCTTCACGGTGAACGTCAGGCCGAGGGGCGGCGGCGGGGGGGCGCCCCCCCCCGGAGCGTCCCCTTTGACGAAGTTCTTTAGCTCCGCGGCGACGAGCGCCGCGGGCGCGGGGAAGTAGCGCCAGTTGGCGGGCCGCATCTCGGGGGGGTCCACGGTGATGCGCGCCGACTGGCCGGCCATGAGCTCGAGGGCTTCCATGCGCTCCGAGGTGAGGTCCATCTGAGCCGTGACGCAGGGGGCAGAGAGTGCGTATCAGCGCGGCGGAGACACGGCGTTGAGCGAGCGGGGATGGTGATGGTGAGCGGCTGCGCCGCGATACACGGTGGGGCGGGGGGGCAGGTGGGGGGGCTGCAAGGGGACGTAGGCGCCGGCGTCGTGCAAAATCCAAGTCGCGCCTCCATGCCGTGTGACGAAACGGACAGGCGGTTCAGCTGCACAGAGGAGGCACAGCGAACGTAGGCGTGCTGCGAACTGCGCTCGCACTCGGTCACAGCGCGTTCCGCTCACCATGTTGTTGAGCAGCGCCACGAGGCCGTCGGACGCGGCGGGGAAGTCCCGCGCGCACAGCTTGCTCAGCGCGTACAGGCCCAGCTCTCCGGCCCAGCGCGCGCGGCGCCGCGCCGCCTCCTCCGTGTCCTCCTCCTCGCCGTCGCCATCGCCCTCGTACTCGTCGTCGTCTTCGTCAAAGTCTTCATCGTCTTCTTCGTCTTCGTCTTCGGCGTCGTCGTCGTCGTCGTCGCCGTTGGAGTCGTCATCTGGTGTTGAGCGCGGGCGCGGAGAAGGGAGCATCGGTCAGTGTGTGTCTGTGTGAGCTCGCTCGCTGTTGCCGTTGATGCGCGTTTTGTGATGCACGTGTAGCGACACCATGGGTATCGGTGCCCCTGCCCCCACATCGACAACCAAACTGGCTGTATGTGGGCATGCAGAGGCACTGCGCTACGCCCCCTCGGGCCCGGGGTTTGGTCGCTGTCATTCTGGCCGGTCTGTCAAGCTGGCTGAACGACTTGCATCATCCCGTTTCTGGTGGCCCTCGATATCCTGCGCAGCGCTGCGTGAATCCTTGGCCAACTCCACATTTCTGTGTGATCCGGTCTAACAATCTGTAATGAATGAACAAGACCATCAGAAAATCTGACCTTACGTAACATCAACCTTAACCCTAACTCCAGCTTGACCTGAAAGAGCCGCACTTCCACCCAAACCACACGCGCAGCGCACACACCACTCGCTCACCATCGTCATCGTCGTCGTCGTCAGAGTGCTGGCTCTCGGCCGACTCCTCCGTGCCGTCCGACGTCCGCCGCGGCGCCGCGCGGATGCCGTCGAGCAGCGCTGCGACGCGCTTCGGGTCCAGCGCCGCCAGCGGCGCGCAGTCAGCGGCGTGCGCGAGCGCGGCGGCGCAACGGTAGCGCAGCGCGCCGGCGGCGCGCCCGCCGCCGCTGCCGCGGCGCGCGCCATCGCCGCCGCCGCCGCCGAGCCGCAGCAGCGTCGCGAGGCAGCCGAGCAGCGCGGCGGCGCGCGGCGGCGTGAGCAGCGCGGCCGTGAAGGCGGCGCTCAGGTTGTGCAGCGCCGCCGCGGCGAGCGCGACGAGCTCGGGGATGTTGGTGCCGCCGCGCGCGGTGGTGCTGGCGAGGCGGTCGAGGTGCAGCAGCGCGCGGTGCAGCGCGCCGAGGGCGCCCGCCTCGAGGAGCTCCGCACGGCGCAGCGCGTGGTCGTGCGCGGTGAGGCCGCACAGCGCCTGGAAGCACAGGCGCGCGATGGCGTGGCGCTCCGCGCTGCGTAGCGCGGGGGCGGCAGGGGATCGGGGGGGCGGGGGGGGGGGGGGGGGGGGGCAAGGCTCAGCAGGGGTGTGAGCGATCAGCTTGTGCTCCTTACTTCAAATGTTGTGTGAATGGTTGTCTTGCAGCGCTGTCATGGCCGGAACTGAAATACAGAAATGTAAGGTGCAGCGCTTTGGCCGGGCAGTGTGGCGGACAGCGCAGCAGATTGCAGTGTCACACTGACGGAGCTTAATGATGGCTGTTGCTGATGAAAACAATAGGTCACATCGAACTGCACAGTGGAATTGGCGGTGCTATTGCATGGTGCAGCGCCAAGTTCGTGCTGCGCGGCCCACAAGACGTGCGGCACTGAGCACGGCGCTCAGTAATCTCTGCACTGCAAATGGGCAAGGCATCAATGTGGGATTGCAGCGAGTGGGTGTGTGACCGTTTCTGCATGTGCACTGAAGGCTTCGATTGCGGCGCTGCCGCGCTTTGAATGCCGTGGTCACAGCAAGATGGAAGCTGATGTGTATACAAGAATCAGCGAGGTGGAGACGTTGCTGCTGCGGCATAAGCGCGAGCCTTCCGCACGGAGGCCCGTGCTCCAGCAATCACACCAGCCAACCAGACAGCGCCGATCGCGCGGTGGCAGCCCTCGCGCACCCTCACCTGTCAATCTCGGGCTGCTCGGGGAACACCGTGTGCGCCGCGGCGAGCTGCGCGCGGCTGCTGCTGCGGCCGAGGTCCCCCGGCGCGTACGCCGGCGCCGGCGGCGGCGGCGCGATGAGCGCATGTATCGCACGCACCAGCGCGTCAGCCGTGCGGTGCGGCAGCTCCACGCTGTGCGGGGCGCCGTGGTGTGCGAGCGCCAGCAGCGCGATACCGCGCGCCGCGGCGGCGGCGGCGGCGCGATTGCCGCCATACAGCGCCGCCGCGGTGCCGGACCCCTCCGGGTCGACGGCAGGGACGGCGGCGGCGGCGGCGGCTGCCGCGGAGGCTGCCGCGAAGGCTGCTGCCGCTGCCTTGCGCTGGGTGATCTCGGAGGCGGAGTTCTTGTTGCGCGACCTGGGGGAGGCACCGCGGCAGACAACATGGCAGTGCTCAGCTTGCGTTTACGTTGGGTGGGGGGAGAGGGGGGGGGGGCATCGGGATGAGACAGAGCCGTGCTGTGCCACTAGCAGAAATCCTAAGCTGAGGGTTAGGGTTAGGGTTAGGGCCCTCAAAGCTGATGATTTGTGTTCACGTGTGCTTGCTCTGGACAATGCGCAGCTGGAGTGCCACCACGCAGTAGCTGTAGTGCCTGGCCACAGGGCAGCTGACGCCTGTGGAAGCGCGCATGAAAATTCCACGAGGGCAGTTTTGTTGCGGCAGACATCTCGAGGTCGTGCACTTGTCACATCTACATTCCTGGCATTCTCGAATGGCACGAGCAATGACGATGATGAAGGAGAAACCTGCAGGTGCCTGTTGTGAGAAAGGCGGCGCCCTCACCTGTCATCCGGCATCATCGACGGTTGCAAGGACAGGCGTATCAGCGCACCCATCCCCCCGCCCTCCTGCACCCCCTCCCCGACCTCTGCCTGCACCGCCGCGGCCACCGCCGCCGTCGCCGCCGCCGCCGCCGCCCCCGCATTTACCACCCCCATGGGCGCCCCCCCCCCCAAGCCCCCCCCCGGCTGCACCGTGGACAGGCGCGCGGTGGAGAGGCGGTGGCGCGAGGCAGCGCTCAACGCCTCGTTGATGCTGCTGCCGGCGGAGCTCGTGCGCGCCGTGAGCGACGGCGCCGCCGCCGCCGCCGCCGCGGGCGCGCGCCGCTCGTCGAGGCACAGCAGCTCCGTGAGCGCGCTACCGACGGGGCGCCGCGCAAGGCGCTCGCGGAACGGCGCGCTGCGCAGCAGGTTGGCGATCACCTGCGCGCACAGCAGGTGGCGCGGGTCGCCGCGCGGGTCCGGCAGCTGGTCGCCGCCGCCGCCGCCGCCGCCGCCGCCGCCGCTGCCGCTGCCGTGCTGCCCGTGGTGGTGCGCGAGCGCCGTGGATGCTGCGCCGCCGGCGCCGCCGCCGCCCATGGCTGCCGCGGCGGCGGCGGCGGCGGCGGCGACGGCGTCGTACTCCGAGAGGAACTCGCGCAGCAGGGGGAGCTGGCCCTCGAGCTCTTCGTGGAGCTCCCCGTCGCAGGAGAGGTTGGAGAGGATGGCCATGGAGAGCTCGCGGTGGCGGCGCTCGAGGGTGACGTTGAGCGTGTCGCCGCCGCCCAGGAGGGGGTCGTGCGTGCTGAGGGCCTGGGGGGGGGAGGGGAGGGGGGGGGGGGGATGACATAGGGGGCACCGGGGTCAAGAACAATGACTGGTGCGGTTGATTGCAGGGTTTTGAGGTGGCGTAGTTAACAATCAGGGCACGATGTCATTCAGAAGGGGGAGCACTGCCAATGCGGCGCAGGAGGGCGGGGCTCAGACGAGGAAAATGTAAAACATGTTCTCATGCTTCGAAGTACATGACAGCGTGGGGTGGGATAGAGTTACGTGACAGTTCACTGCTAATTGCAGCCTGTACAGGGGTATGGCGTTGTACTGCTATGGGCTTTGTGTGCGACACCAGGTGAGCATGGGCCGTTGGCCAGGCAAGCGCTGAAGCTGCACACTCCGTGTTGATGCTCAGACTTGTCATGCACGCACGAGGGATGCGAAGCGTTAGCTGCCAACTAATGAGCCTCAGTCCCGCTGTCGATCGCAGCCTGCGCTCAGCAAACAACAACGATGCTGTCGATTGCAGTCTGCGCTCAGCAAACAACAACGATGGTATCACGGAAGGCAAGCCTGTGTGAACGCTGCGACGCATGCCAGCCTCTGCTGCCATAACCTCCCGACATCATGCCTCCGCCACATGGCGATGATCAGCAGGCTTCGCATTGCGCACGCACTTTGATGCGGCCGAAGATGATGCCCTCCCCGTGCCGCACTATCAGCGGCCGGTACGCAGCGCTGCGGCTCAATCCGAGCACTGCCGCCAGCCACATTGTGTCCAGATCGGACCCATCGTCGCCGCTGCCGCCGCCGCCGCCGCCACCGCCGCCGCCGCCGCCGCCGCCCCCGCCGCGCCCGCCATTGCCAAAATCGTCGCCGTGATAGGAACTGCGGCGGTGGTCATCGCCGTCGCCGCGCGCGTCAGCGAGCAGCGCGAGCACCGCCATGACGCAGGCGGAGTCTGGCCCCGCCGCCGCCGCCGCCGCGGCGCCGCCGTCCGTGGTCACCTGCAGCAGGCAGCGCAGCACGCAGAGGCGCACCGCAGCGGTGGGGCCGCGCGGCCCCGGCAGCACGCTGGCGCGCGCCGCCGCCGCGGCCGCGGGCGCCGCCGCTGCTGCCGCCTGCTGCCGCGCCGCATCATCCGCGCCGTCGCGCCACTTGCGCCCGGAGCCGGAGTTGCGCCCCTGCAGGCTGTCGCCGCCGCCGTCGTCCTGCACGGCCTGCACGGGCTGCAGCAGCGCGCGCAGCGCCGCCAGGAGGCCCGCCGCGAGCAGCGCGCCGCGCGTAGCCGCGGCGCCGCACAGCCGCAGCAGCGTCTGCGCGGCGAGCTCGCGCGTGGACGCCGAGTCGGAGTGCAACAGCGCCAGGAAGGTGGACAGGGCGCCGCGCCGCACGAGCGCCGCGCGCGCCGCCGCCCCGCCGCAGAGCGCGTTGTGCAGCGCCTTGAGGAGGTTCTCGCGCACCTGCGCGGCGGCGGCGGCGGCAGCAGTGTCAGCGGGATGGCACAGCATTGCGGAGAGAAAGCAAGACGCCACCTTTCCTTCAGCGCATGCACCGTATGGCCGACCAGCCGCTTCGCCCCCTTGCGTCCCACACGCTTACAGCAGGTCTCAAGCCTGGGGGGTGGATAGGCACCGTGCAGCGATGAACTGGACACCTGACCGTATGTGATCTCCACGCATATGTGCACAAGAAGTAGTCCAAGGCTCAGTGCGCCGAAGCAAACCATGCACTGTCACAACGCACACGTGCGTGCAACTTCAAGCATGCATCTTCAAGCAGTGACGCACCTCCTCGCCCATGGCGGAAGTCGCCTGTGTCTGAGCGATGACGTCCGCAACGAGGCCGTTGAACTCCTCGCCGCCGTCCGCGGACGCGCGCACGGCCATGGCCGCGGCGTTGGACAGCGCAACGGTGGCCGCGAGCACCACGTCCCGCTGCTTGCTTCGCATCAGCACCATGAGCGCTTGCCCCTGCATGGCAGCAGAAGCGGCACGAGTGTGAAGCTGTACTCCGAAGTATGTACTTGAAATACAGAAATCCTGCTGCTTGTTAGGCGAACTGGCGCCGTGCACAAGCGCTGGTCCCTGCAAAGCTCAGACGGCATTGTATGCCCGGTGACGCCACCGACTCGCGCTGCTCATCGCCAGCGAGTCCCAGTTGCGCGCGCGACTCACCACGCAGTTCTCGGGCTGCGCCATGAGCTCCGCGAAGGCGCCGTCCGCGCTCGACCGCGCCAGCGCCAGCGCGCACTGCCGCGGCACGTCGTCGCCGCTGATGCTGCTGTCCCCCTGCTCGCACGCGAGCGCCACCACCGTGCGGCACAGCATCGTACGCGTGGGCCGCCCGAGAGGGTCGCCGTACGGCGCCGCCGCCGCCGCCGCTGCCGCTGCTGCCGCCGCCGCCGCCGCCGCCGGTGCCGCCGCGCTGCTCAGCGTCACCAGCGTCTCCAGCGCGCAGCTGCGGATGCGGCCCATGGCGACGGCCATCGTGAACTCCGCTGCCGGCGCCGCCGCTGCCGCTGCTGCTGCCGCCGCTGCCGCCGGCGGCGGGCGCGCGCCGCGGAAGTCGTCCTGCGTCGCCGTGGCGATCTCACAGAGGCGCGCGATGGCGGCCTGCAGCGCGGCGCCGCGCAGCGACTCGTCCGCCGCCGCCGCCGCCGCCGCTGCTGCTGCTACGCCGGGTGCTGCCGCGTCGGCGCTCTGCGGCGCTGCGGTGAGCGCGAGCGTCGCCAGCAGGCGCTCCAGGACGGGGAGGGTGAGGGCGTGCCAGTTCTCGAGGTGGCGCAGGCAGGTGGCGCTGGCGTGCTGCTGGAGGAGCGCGGGCAGGCTCTGTCTGTCGAGGCTGAGAGATTGGGGGGGGTGGGGTGGGGAAGGGGGTAAGGAAGGCCCGGCCACACTGTTGTGGTTAAAAGGCAGTGCTGCAGACGGGCGTTGCAGGGCTGTGCTGCATGGGCAAGGGTCGCAATTGTAAATTCGGGCTCAACTTCAACTTCAACATACCTGAGATTGAAGAGAGCCCCGGCAGCATACCGCTGCGCCACCTCATCCTCGGAGTGCTGCAGCAGCGTCTTGCACGCGTCAATGGCGCCGCGCGCCACCAGGACTGTTCCAAACGAGTTCCCGGGACCCGTCTCGGCGATGCGGATCGTGCTGTTGTGGTGCCTGGGGGTGGCTGGGGCTGCGCTCTTGCCGAACTGCGCCAGCACGCGCGTGGCAATCGTGCTCTGCACGTGCGCAATGAGGAGCATGCACTTATGTGTGAGAGCGTGAGGGTGATGGTTGGGAGCGCGCGAGCGTAACCTAACCTAAACCTAACCCTAATGGTGACCCTAACCCTAACCCTAACCCCACACCCACCCCTAGCCCTAATCTGACCCTAATCCTAATCCTACCCCTGATCCTGAGGCGAGACTGAACAAGGCGCCCGAAGGTATACTGGGCGGGCGCAGCAGAAATGCACCCATCACGGGAGCGTGTGAGCCACAATCGCTGAGCGCTCGCAACGTAATCGTGTCGTGGTATCGTACTTTCCAGTCTCGTCGATGGTCAAGCTGATAATGCTGATACTAGAAAGCAAAGACGAGTCATGCACCACGCGCATCAGCATCACGTCGCCACGACGCGGCTCACTAAATGCGTGCTGCAAGCGCATCTCCGCACCTTCCTGCACAGCAGGTAGCAGATGCGCGCGCACAGCTGCAGCGCCGCCGACACCGCACCCATCCTGAGCGCTGCTGCCCCCCTCTCTGGCCCCCTCTCAGCCCCCCCCTCCCCCCCCCCCCCCCCGCGGGCTCCCCGCCTTGCTGTCCCCCTGGTGGATGAGCGCTGTCACCGCCTCCACCACCCCCGCGTTGGTGAAGGCATGAAGGGCTGGGGGCTGGTGCAGCAGTCGCGCGATGGCGGTGAGGGCTAGTTTGGTGGCTACACCCTCCAGGCCTCCTCCCTGGCGCGGAAGCAGAGGCAGAAGAGGTAGCACACATGTCAGTGTGGTGGTGACTTGCCAAGTTGAAGTTGAGGTTGCGGGGGGGAGTGATCGCATTAATCTTCAAATATAAGCTACTTAGCATTGCGGTCAAATAGGAACATCACTGGCATAGATGCGTGGTGCTACAGTATGCGTTGTGCATGAATGGATCACTGGGCGACCCTGCATACAATGGCTTGTCGCAATTAGCTGACGGACATCATACTGCATGTGCTCTCAAAGGGATAGTATTAGGGTCAGGGTTAAGGTTAGGTTCAGGGTTAAGGTTAGGGTTAGCTTCAAGTGGGCCAGGCGCTTGATAATGGCAGCAGGCATTGAGCTGGCCTTGCTCTGGAGACCTCGCTTTGTTTGTAGCTGAAGCATGTGCTGAAGCATTTGCTCAACAGCAAAGCAGGCGGTTTGCAGACGCAGTCCCACTTCTCGCATGCAGATGCCGGTGCCAATAACCACACCAGTAAGAGCACGTTCTTCGACTCTACACATTGAAGCAGAAGTACACTTCTGAGTGTAGACTGTGTACTTCCACCGTATGTGTAGTTGACACACGTACCTCTGTGATGGCGGCCACCAGCTACTTTTTCCAAGTATAGACTATATACTTCTGACGTGTATGTATTTGCAACAAACAAGAGGTGCAAGGTAATACATGGAAGAACATACCTCTGCGATGGCGGCCACCAGACCAGTGGCGTTTTACAACTGGCACCTTGAAGTCGAAGTACACGTCAAAGTACAGAGCACAAACTCCTGATGCATGTATACGCGACGCATGTATACACACAAGGAAATGCACGCATACCTCCGCAATGGCGGCCACCAGCCACTTCCCAGTATAGACTACATACTCCTGACGTATATGCAGTTGCAACTAACAAGAGGTGCAACAAAAATACATACTTCATACCTCCGCGATGGCGGTCACCAACCAGCGGATGACGCCGTCCTCCATGAGCTTCTCCTGCTGGCCGAGGCGCGTGGACATGGCGACGCTGCTGCTGCGGTTGCCGTTGGGGCCGGGCGCCGCCTTGGAGGGCGTGCGGTAGACGTGCCCTATGGCGTTCTGCAGGAAGGCGGCGACGCACTCGCGTGTCGTGGTGTCTTTCGCGGGGATGGAGACGATGAGGGGGGCCAGCTGGGGGGGGGGGTGGGGGGGGGCAGGGGGGCAGGGGGAGCATACAGCGCGGAGAGGCTTTGAGCGCCTGTTATGATGTCCGTGGTCATGGCAGGGCGAGAGGGGACGTGTGTGAGATGCAGTATGCTGGCGTTTAGAGCAGGCGCAGTGAACTCGAGATTACATCAGTGTAGCTGAACGTCAAAATGCGGCGCGATGTCCGGCGCGCAGCTGCGCACCTTCAAGGCGTATGGACAGCAGATTGCAGCATGAGACTTTGTTGTGGCCATTGTGTTGAAGCCCGCTCTTGCTTCCGCACGGCTTTGGCTGAGCGCTGCTCGCGGTGAGCACTGCTGGAAGTTCATGTGATCAGAAGCGAATGCTCTGGCTGCAGCCACCTGCGCTGCAGGAGGTGCTTGTTCTCAAGGTCAGACGCTGCGCGATGGGCGTGGCTGAGTGCACCTGCGGCGCATGCGTGGCCCGCGCCCGTGGGCAGAACAACACGCGCACTACTGCAGCGCCGCACAATACTTCAGGTTAAAGTACTCAACGCTACTGCCGCACCTGACTGAGCGCTTGTACAGGTCAACGCCGTGCGGCCGGCACTGCGCTGGTGCCTATATAATATTGAAGTACCCGGCCTCCACACCAGACTGAGCGCTGCTGCGGCCTTTGCCGTGCGGTGCACACTCGTGGCGGCGCCGCGGGCTGAACGGCCGAGACAGCGCTTCACGCTGAAAGTCCAGCACTACACCGCCTCCGCACATGGCTCAGCTCTTTTGCAAAGTCAGCCTCTTTTGCAACCTCCGCCGTCCGGCGCACGCTCGGGTTGCACGGCCTGAGCACCATTTCATATTGAAGTTAAGCACACCTCACTGATGTGAGCGCTTCCGCGGCCTCCGCCGTGCAGCTCACGCTCGCGCCACATCGAAAACCAAAACTTCAAGTTGAAGATCACCACACTGCACCTGGCTGAGCGCCTCCGCGGCCTCCGCCGTGCGGCTCATGCTCGCGGCGGCGGCACAGCCCGCCGCCGCCAGCTCGGCGCCGCTCTCAACACTTCAAGTTGACCACACCGCACCTGACTGAGCGCCTCCGCGGCCTCTGCCGTGCGGCTCACGCTCGCACCAAACCAGAACACAACACTTCAACTTCAACTTCCGCACACCTGGCTGAGCGCCTCCGCGGCCTCCGCCGTGCGGCTCATGCTAGCGGCGGCGGCGCAGCCGGCCGCCGCCAGCTCGCCGCCGCTCTCCAGCAGCAGGCGCGCGACGGCGACGGCGGCGCCGCGCCGCACGAGCGGCACGTGGTGCGCCGGCAGCGCGCACGCGCGCAGCAGCGCCGCGGCGATGCGCGTGAGGTTCGCGCGGTTCTCGGCGTTGGCCTTGGCGAGGCGCGGCAGCAGCTCCAGGAGGCCGAGGTCGGGGATCCTGGCGCGCGTCAGGGGGAGCGCTGCCGCGTTGGGGGAACAAGGGGATAAGGGGGAGAGGGGGGGGGGGAGGGGGGGGCAAGCGTTATGGCCCGGGTAGTGGCTAGTGCGGCGGTGCGGGCTCGCTTTCGTGAATAGCGCGCAGGAGCAGCACATGATGTCATGGAGGCATGTGGCTGTGAGTGCTGGCTTCATTGAGCGTGCACCACATGGCAAGCATCGCGACCGGCGGACCCAAACAGCGTGCTGAGAGTGGTCGACACTGCTCATAGGTCCCGCCGCCTGGCCAGTGGGCTATGTCATGAATCCCTCCGCATCCGCCTACTCACACTCGCTAGTACGTTCAACTGAACTGTACCTTGAGAGCAGCACCTCTCCGTCCGCTCCACACCACTTGCGCTACGCGCCTGACCCTCCCCTCGCCGCAGAGCCCATTCACCCACCTGTTGCTACCCTTCGTTGCTAACCCTCGTCCCTATGCCGACCCTGTTCCTGATGTGCACCCTAACCTAACCCTAGCCCCAACCTCAAAGCCTGATCTGTCCTTCACCCCTAGTCTACCACTTAGCCCCAGCCTTAGCCTCAACCCTAACCCTCATACTGATCCTCACACTACCTCTGCGCCCTCGCACAGCAGGTCAACCCCCTTTGCCTTCCATGCCCCGCTCCCACTATGCAGTAGCCCCAGCCCCCCCCCACTCAGCACATGAACTCTTGTTCCCTGACACCTTGCCCACTTCACTTTAAACTGTACAACAGCGCGTCACCCCCCTATATAATAAGCTTCAACTGCAGCCAACCTGCGCCCGCAGAGCCGCTCACACCGCGCAGCACACGCGCCTACTCCAACCCGCAGAGCAGCGTCACACCCCCCTTACACGCCAAAATTCAACAACGGCGACCCTTCCGTGCGTACCGCAGAGCCGCTCCACTGCGCAGCACACGAGGTCCTGCTCCTCGCGCCCCTCGCCTACCTTACTACCGTACAGCAGCGTCACTCCCCCACCTATACATCAAACTTCAACTTTAACCCCCACGCACGTACCGCAGAGCCGCTCCACCGCGCAGCACACGAGCTCCTGCTCCTCGCGCCCCTCCCCCTTGGCCAGTTGCTCCACGGCGCCGCACAGCGCCGTCAGCAGCACCTCCACGCGCGCCCCCGTGAACCCCGCGACGCGCCCCCCGCCCCCCCCCCCCACCAGCGCGCACACGTTGAGCATCGCGCGCGCAGCGCTCAGCCGCAGCCCCGCCTCCGGCCGGTGCGCCAGCGCGCACAGCGCCTGCGTCGGCGCGGGCTCCGCCGCGAGCTCGCCCGCGAGCGCCGGCGCCGCGGCGCAGCGCCCGAGGGCGAGGGCGCAGGCGGCGAGCGCCGGCGCGTCGCGCGCCGCCGCCGCGGCCGCGGTGAGCGGCGCCGTCAGCCGCAGCGGGCCGCCGCGCGCGAGCGCCGTCGCGCCGCCCGCGTCGCACGCGAGGTTGGCGAGCGTCGCGGCCACCTGTAGCGGCGCGGTCGGGGTGTTGCGGGACGGCGTGCGCGGTGAGTGCGGCGACTGGCGTCAGATGCCCTCACGGGCGGCTGAGTGAAAGTTGTAACTGTGAGCAGTCGTTACTTGGGGTGAGTGTGTCGTGCCTCCCGTTCTGCGCCGCAGGTGGCCGCTGCTGCTGCCGCCTCGCCAGTCCGTGATGCGGAAAGTGAGTGTGGCAGCTTGATGCGACATCATACCCTATGTGCGGTTTGGCAGTTGTAGAGCCGCGGCTCGCGGACTCGAAGTGTACATCAATGCAGACCTCAACACCTCAGCAGCGTGGGCTGATTGTGGTGCACATCAGGCCGCAACAGCAGTGGCAGCGGCAAGCGGCACCATTGCAATCATCAACGCTCAGCAAACACCACCCGTCCCGACAACATCAACGACCACGTCCACCGCAACTCATGCACGCACCAGGCGCAGCACGTCACGCGCGCTGCCGCCGCCGCCGCCCGCCGCCGCCGCCGCCGCCGCCGCCACGCCGCCGCCATTGGCGCCGTTCAGCAGCTTCCCCAGCGCCTCCGCGGCGCCCTCCTGCAGCAGCGCCGCCTCGCGCCCCCTCTCCAGCGACAGCTGAAACAGCGCGTGCGCCGTCTTGAGCCGCAGCGTCGTGGTGTGGTCATCGGGGGTCATACCGTGCGCGCCGCCGCCGCCGCCGCCGCCGCCGCCTCCACCGCTGAGTGCCGCGCCGCCGCCGCCGCCGCCGCCGCCGCTGCTGCCGGGCACGACGGTGCTGGTGCGCCAGCTGGGCCGCGTGCGCTGCTGCTGCTGCTGCTGCTGCTGCTGGTCGTGGTCGGTGCCGTCGCTGGTGGCTGACTCGGAGCGCTTGAGGGCGCTGCGCGACTCCGCGCGCCGCACGCTCGTGGTGGAGGTGACGCGCTTCTTGAGGAGCGTCGTGCTCGCCCTGCCGCCTGCACGGAGCGGCGCGCGCACGCGTGTCGTCACTACTTTGGTGTTGCCTTGAAGTGTATACTGGTGACTGGCGGTACCGTCGTGTTTGTACAGCTACCCGGTTGCCTCGGTCCTGACCGACGACAGCGAACTCTAATAGGTGCAAGACCCAAGGTGCAAGATCTGGTTATGGTAGCATTGCCTTCCTATTATAAGTTGGTGCCAATGAAGCACAAACGTTTTGTAAATTTGCCGGAACTGAGGGCTTCGACAGCTGCGTTGTCATATCAAGATCCCAGCACTGCCATGAACTGCGGACAAACAGGAGGGCTTGCCATTGCGCCAGACCCGCTAATAACTGCCCGAGCCCCTACTGTGTGGCCCGGCCGGGGCACGCGCGCGGCCTGCCGCCAACGCGCACTGCCGCCACCCTTTCCATTCAGGACAAAGACTGTACAGGAACGGTACGAGGTGTACCCAGTGAGCAGCAGAGTAGGGCAGCACAACTACGTCGCCTCTACTCACTGGCGATGGACGTGTCGCGCGCGAGCGCCGGCGCCTGAGCATCCGCCGCGTTGCCGCCGCGGCTCAGCGACGCCCCCGCACGCAGCTGGCTGCACGTGTACGGCCGCAGCGCCATGTCGCCGTGGCGGCTCGCCGCCATGATGCTGTCGATGTGCGGCGTGTGCAGGCCGAACACGCCGCGCCCGCTGCCGCCAGGTAGCAGCAGGCTGCATTTGGTGGGCGGGGGGTGCCCGGGGGGGGTCGGCTGCCTGCCGAAGGGCGCGTCCGCTAGAGAAGGCCTGTGGCAGGGGGGGGGGGGGGGGGGGGGGTCAGGCTAGGGTTGTGTGATTGCGAGCTGTGGCGGGCGATCGTGATGAGAGAGGCGTGGACATTTTTGGTGGGTGACTTGCCATATCTCAAACCTCCAGTTGATGGCCTGCGTCAAGCATGTATGCATATCTGTTGCGTAAACAAACGCCTCTATACACAGCACATGCCAAGTTCTGCTGGCTCTGCAGCGCATCTGAACGTAGTGCGCCGGCACGGTGAGGGATGGAACAGCATACGCTGCACGCGCGAGGCAATGCGCTGGCAGATAAAAGCACAGGCAAGCCTGGACCACACCTGGCAAGGGTTTTGCGGATGCAGCGTCACACTTGAAGTTGGTGCACCAGGCCAAGCTGCTGCACATCAATAGCGTGGGCAGCTGCACCTGGACACTGGTGCAGATTGCACACGTTGCGAGCTAGCACTCAGGCCGCAAGTATGTAGTCAAGCAAGGCACTGTGCTGCGATCCGACTCGCCTGTGATTGTACGGCAGAGACGTCTTGGGTCGCTGCCGCATGGCTATGCCTTTTGCCGTGGCAAATGATGCTTCCGGCGCGACCGGCGAATTAGACACAATGCTCTGCTGCTGTTGCTGCTGCTGCGGTGACTGAGGCGTGCCTCCCTCCGGGGCGTCATCGGGCGGGGCGAATGTGTCCGAGTTGTTCCGTATATGCCGTTTCAGGACAGAGACCAGTGCATCAACGGTTGTGAAGTCTCTCCAGAACCCCGGTATGGTCTTGTGCAGCCTGCATTATACAGGTTGGAAGGTTCTATGTTCAAACGGGTAAATTAACAGGTTCTACAGACAGAATCAAACGTGGAGATTATCTCTATGCATCATGTACTTAGTTTTTCCTTCTTGCTTAGAGTATGGAGCAACGCAATATGTGCTGTCTAGTGTGCAGCGTAACATTGCAATTATGTGCAGGAGGACGGGGGCAATGTTCTGCACCCTGTGTCGCGCAGATGGAGAGAATGAATGCTTGGGCCTTGCGGCAGTGCAACGAGCGGCCGCAATCCTGCAGTATGCTCTGGTTTGATGGTGGACTAATTCTACTCATGATGGTGTATAGCAGGCAATTCCACAAGCACTAAAGATCACCTGGTCTACAGCCAGTGCCATGATGCAGCTTACACGTGACTAACCATCACAATTCCTCAACGACATGATCTTGAGCCCATTGGAAGTGGCGCCCATACTACGTAGGCCCGGCATGCGGGATTGCAATGGCAACGGTGTTGGCACTGCGCACAGCGCCAACAATGGATCAGGAGGACATCAGCACTACCAATGAGACACGACACTTCAGTGCAACATGCATGGCCGGAGCCTGCCATCGGTAAGCTGCAGCACTCGAGCATTGAAGGTGGCAGTTCCGAACTAGTGGCCTTGAAAGTTTTGCCTGCTGACACCAACACCGGCTCAACTACTTATCGCCAGCGTTCATAAAACGCGTCGTGTTTTCAATCATGCAAGTTGTCCAAAGACTTGCCTGAACTTGCGTGCCAACTCCTTTAGGTCCTCGAATTCTATGTTGCTCCCCTGCCGGCTCAGACACCCATGTTTCCGCAGCACTGGCCTCAGCGCCTCCTTGTCCTCTAGCCGCTGCAGTTGCGACAAATAGAACTCACGCCTCACCACGCACTCGGGCTTCCGCACCAGTATGCCTGACTGCTGCTGTACATGACTGTACGGATCGCCGCCCTCATCATTTTTGATGACGCTGCCGGCAGGAGCAGCGCTCGCCACGTCCAGCATGATTTATAGGTTCTGTGTGCCAAGTATGAGTGCTGCTGAGGCTGGCCGCCACTACTCAGCGCACAAAATCATTCATCACGTTTGAGGGCAATGCCGTTTCCCACACCGAAACGAACGAAACCTCAACATCAAGTTGATGTATGAGAGGCCCTCGCTGGGACGTGCGTTTGACAGCCTATTAGCGGTGCATGCATGCCTTGCTCTACGCAGCACTTGTGGCCACGATAGCTGCTCGAGCCAGGGCCTGGTTATTGCCACTGCAGCTAAAAACCACCCACACCACAGCATGCCGAGCAGCTACGCCTTCGCCTCCAGAGCGCGAATGCAAGACAGCGCTGGTGACGGGTGCTTCTCGCGGCTTGGGGCTGGCAGTGGCCACCTTACTGGTGCAGCAGGACTATCATGTGATTCTGACGGCACGGTCGGAGGCAGATGGCCTCAAGGCAGCCTCAGACCTCAGCGCTCATTGCCAGGGAACTGGAGAGATCACCTTCCGGCAACTTGATGTATCTTCCCCTGATAGCATCAAGCACTTTGCCACGCAATGCTTACCCACTCTGCCAAGCGGCAGCCTCACAGCCGTATTCAATAACGCGGGAGTCTGCCTGCCTGGAGCCGATATCGCGACCTTGCAGTACTCCCTGGGCGTCAACTTCTATGGACCTCTCCGTG
Organism: Tribonema minus; assembly: GCA_017506865.1. Lineage (NCBI taxonomy): Eukaryota > Xanthophyceae > Tribonematales > Tribonemataceae > Tribonema > Tribonema minus. Next base: position 305,391 of record JAFCMP010000501.1, read on the forward strand.
TCATGGAAGCGTGCCTGCCGTTTATGGACGAGGAGGGCGTTGTGGTTAACGTCAGCAGCGGCGATGGGGAGCTGCTGTGGCTGAACAGCGACATTGCGGAGGCACTGCGACAAGCGCAGACAGTGCAGGTAATGGTGTATGACTACCTTTCCCTACCTCTCATGTGCTGTTGTGGGCACAAGGGCAAGCACGTTGCAGATATTTGCCTGAAGCGACACAGCTCTCTCTGCATGAACTCCGCAAAGCGCCCGCAGAATTTGTCAACTGAGCGGTTGCGTGGCAAGCAGTGTGCGGTGTTGAGGCATGTTGTTGCATGGCGCCGTTGGTAGAGTCGTCTTGTGGCGTTACCCACAGAGCCATGCTGTGCGATAGCAGCAGCATTGGCACTGGCGTGTGTGCACCACACGCACACACATACATAACGCACTTCGTCTCATGAGACTGTAGGGCGGCAATGCCACATCAATTTAACGTCACGCTGACAGCCCTCAGGATTGGTCTTGGCGCTTGATTCAGCCCCTGTTGCCATCGACAGTGCCTCCGACCCATGCCCCCTCAGCAACGAGACCCCACTTACCGACGCCGTTGCGCAGGACGTGCGCGCCGCCGCGGATGATATACTTCAACGCGCAGCGCTCGACCCCGGCGCGGAGCTTGCCTTTGGTGCCACGCCCGCATACAGCGTCTCCAAGGCATTGCTCAACGCCGCCGTGCGCTGCCGCCACGGCATCCCCTACGCCCCGGACCCTGCCGAAGGCGCGCTTAATGCAGGCCGCGCGAGCAGTCGCGGCGGCGGCAGCACTGCTCAGCGACCGGCGGTCATCGCGGTCTGCCCCGGCGATGTGAGAACTCTCATGGCGAGCGAGGAAGAGGCGCAGCGGGAGGGGGTTCTGAGCGCGTTGGAAGCTGCGGCGCACGTCGTGGGTCTGGCCACGTGGCGCGAGCGCACAGCCGGCGGGCTTTTCTACCGCTACGGGGCGGTGATACCTTGGTGACGGGGGGGCTGGCTGTGTCTTTGCACCCTGTGAATGATGGATGCCAGCTTTTACTCGTGCTGGTGTGCCTGCTGGTGCATTGAGTGGCATTGCTTGTGCGCTCGTGTTATGCATGTAAATGCTTCAAAGTACATACATCTTGCTGGCACAGCAGGCCCCTCTGTGAGTTGTTTCATGAGGTGAAGTGCAGCGTTGCGCCACGTGTTAAAGTGTCGAAGCTTGCAAACCCGTGCCATCGTCACAGTCATCAAAGTGCGCACGCACGCAGCATTGCACCAGGTTGATCGAAGCAGCAGTCGAGCATGCATGTGGAGCATACAGCGGTGCCAAAATTGTTGAACTTGAGGCATGTAATTGGCCCACATGTACATTTCTAAAGAGTTTGGCTTGTGGAGGTGACACTCCAACTAGGACTTGAACTGAAGAGCTTGCACCTAGGGCTTGGACCCCTAGCCACGTCATGGCTTTGTGCTCAATGATCAAGGCTTTTTGCTCAGTAGTTGGCTTGCAGCATCTGTCATTCCAAACGTGAATGTCAAAGCAGATGAAGCAGCAAGCTGAAAGGGGCAGACAGGACCATGCGTTCTGGTGTGACGTGTGCGCAATTGTATGCTCCAGTACATTGTGGTGTGCTCATCTCTCTCTGTACATGCTTACCATACTCAAGTCGCATGACCCACAGGCATGCTCAAAGCCACACTGATACCGCATCACAGCTGCAGTAGTACATCCACACTACAGTACGCCTCCACTCATGAGCTGAATGGGGTGGAGCGGGGGGGGGGGGGGGGAGGGGCAAAAGCGCCCATCGTGCCCCCACTAATAAATGCAAAATGGCGGCCCCATCTGAGCCGCCTGCTAGTCATGGCGCACAGCCTGGGCGCTGCGGCAGCGCTCTATCGATGCGCACCCCGCTATCAAATGCCAACATGGCCCTGCGGAGTGGGTGGTTGAGGCAGGTCTGGACGACGAACATGACAATGCAGCAGCACTCAGCGACACCGCCCTCTCAACCCACAACAGCATTCTGCCGCTGCCGACGCAGCAGCAGCAGCGCACCCCAACCCCCCCGAGGGCCGCCGCGGACGGGCGTGCGCAGCAGCAGCAGCGCTCAGAAGATGCCGACGCAGCAGCGCTGGAACTTGTCGTACAGCGGCGTGCTCCAGCTCGCCATGGAGTCCTCCACCATCTGGATCACAAACTCGACGCACTGTCCGACGCTGCGCCCCGGCAGGAAGCGCTCGCGCAGCGCCTCGCACACGGCCGCGGGCGACGCGTGCGAGAAGCACGGGAGGTCGGGGTTGCCCTCCGCGAGCATCTCGACGAGGAGCAGCAGCTTTTCGCTGTTGCGCCGCGCCTGTAGGGGGGGGGGGGGGAGGGGGGGCAACCAAGTGCGAGGATGAGAGAGCAGCGCGAGATGACGGCGGCTGCAACTGTGGAGCGTGGCTGCACTCGCTGGTCAGCGGAGCGGTGACACATGTGAGGGGAGTGCTTTGGGTGTGAGTGGGAGACCGAGTGACACAGAATGGCGCACACAGCAGAGGGATATGCATGTGTGCTGCAATGGAGATGCTCAGGCAGTTACTACACCGTACTTTGGTAGGGTGGAAGGAAAGCATAGGCACGACCACGCGCGATTCACCGAGTGTACATGTAGCACAGTTGATTGTTGCCGATTCGACAATGTAGGGCATGTGAACAGGTGCTTCCGTGCCTCCACATCGCCTTGAAGCATGTGCAGTTCAAGGCCAGCTGCCCCTAGGGGCTGCAGCTGCCCCTAGGGCTGCAGCCTTGTCCCCATAGATCAGCGGCGCACGCCTGCACCGTCACCACCTCGCTGACAGCTGGCGCGCCTCTGATAAGCGCTCGAATGGCGAACACCGCCCATCGCTCTTGATGGCCAGTCACCGTGCTAGCGCTTCAATGCAGGTCGCCTGCACAGGCACTTGAACTGAGCCGCTCGCGCACCTGGCACTGCAGCTCAATCTGCTCGGACAGCGCAAACGACACTGCGAGGACAGATCACGCACCTCGAGGAAGGCCCGCACGCACAGATTGCGGAACCGCTGAAAAGAGAAACTCATGGGGCCGCCCATGACCTCCACGTGCTGCGAAGTGAGCTTGAACGGCGCGCTCTCAAAGCCAAAGTTGCGCCCCGGCGAGCGCCCGAGCACGAACCCCCAGTCAATGTGCAAGAGGTGACCCTCCGCGTCGAGTAGGATGTTGCCGTTGTGCCGGTCTTTCACCTGACGCGGCGTGCACGCAGTGGGGCGAATGGGGGAGTTGGTGGGCGGGCGTAATGACTGCAAGCAAAGCTAGAGCTGCTATTATGTTATGATATATGCTGGTGGTGCAAAGCACAGTACCCAATTTGAAGTTTGGCGGGGTATACTTGCTGAGTGTTCATCATGCGGTTGTATGCAAAGAGCAAGATGCCGAGGTGGATGCACTTTGACTTCAGAGGTGCGTATTTAGCAGCCAGTGCCTGTGCGCAATCGATCTGCCGACCCTGTTGCATATGTAGCAAACGTGTGCATAAGCGCGCACCTTACCAGTAACAAGCATTGCATAAAAGCATGGGATAGAATAGCTTCGGATGGTCTGGAAGCCTCAGGGTGAAACTCGACATGGATGGTACGCATCTGCACACAGGTCTACATGTATACTTCAACTATACACTAGATGTGGAGCCTGTGAAGTATGTACATCACACCTGCAGCAGGTAGCTGCAAACATGTATATATGAAAAACGAATCAAAAAGATCGTTGAGCTCTAAGTGACAAGGGGATGGTTAGCCGCAAGTGCCTTCCACCAATAACCGTGGTCGCCGCTGCTGCAGTCATTGGCCACGAGTCAAACAGTGCCACCATAACCACAGTAGACAAAGGACTTCTGTGTGCAAGCTTTTTAGCGTTCGAGGCAAGGGTGTTCAGTATGGACAGGTCTCACGTGTTCGGTAGGCCAGCTCCAGCCGGCAGCCCAACACAGAGGTTCAGCAGCTTGCGACAGCGCTCTTGAATGCGTGTAGTGCAGAAGGTGATGAACGTTTTTTGAACCAATCCGTGCGGCGACCCGGTGGCTCCATGTTGTTTAGCACGAGCTATCCGTAGCATTCTCCTTTCCTCACCTACGAGCAGTAGCGTAGCAGGCGGAGCGCGTGTCAGGAGCCTTGTCTGGTCCCCTAGCTTCGCCGCGCTAGAGGTGTAAAACCTCTTTTTCTAGCTCCATCTACCCAGTTCTCAGTCCGTCTCGGATTGTGTCCGTCAGCAATGTTTAAAAAAGAAAACGTATGTGGTACGTAATAGCTTCGTTTTCCTCAATTTTAATGATTATGCAGGGCACTGAAAGTGCTCCCCTGCATAGGTGAACCGTATATACTGATTCACCTGATGCAACTTTCCTGCAACTTCAAGTTGAAGTTGAAGAAAAAGAGTCGTACGTACGGTCAGATCACCCCAGAGTGGGGGTGAAAAGCCCCATTTGCATTTGCAGGGAGGTTCCCCGTACGCACCATATCCACAGCTTTGAGCCACACTACTTAGCTTGGGTTGTGGTGATTCAAAGCTATGAATACAGAATAAATACGCTAGTCGTATTTATTTCTGCTTATTTGCTATCACATGACGAATGATAATTCTGAAATACTTTTTTGCTAATCGTTCTGTTATGTGATTGACATGATGTCTGTTGTGTACTTTGGTGGCATATTTTTTGCTAAATTTTCTGAGTTTAATGGTGAGTCGGACTGTTGAGTATCCGTGGTTGGTCATGTCCTTGGTATACGATATGACCCTGTTCATGAAAATTATTGGGTTTGGTGATGATTCGAGTGAACCTGTGTAGTTGTGACCAGAAGACGCCGTACCTTATCTCGTCGGTAAGTATTGTATGTATGGTTGGAAATCGAATGTAATCCTTGAAAATGGGCATGTGTCGTAGTTTATCATATAGGTCTATGGTGAAATGTTCACAGTTTGTTACCTTGATGTGTAAGTCGAAAATAGTTTACTGTGGTACCTGATTGTTCTAGATTGAGTTCCATAGGGTTGTCTATGTAATTGTTTGTGTTTCCTATGGCTATTCGTCCTGGGTATATTCCGTCAGTACCTCCCTCTAAGTGTCTATTATCGTATAAAATGTCATCTATGTCAATGTGGCTTGGGAGGCCTGGGGCCAGTATATCATCAATATATCGGGCCCAATTGAGAAGCGAAGTCAGTACTGTTTTTTCTGAATCTGTGGGTTTTGCTCTATATACTTCTATACGCACACACACACACACTATGGGGCCTGTGCGGCATGCATATCGTACCTGTAGCAGGTAGCACACGATGGCGTACCCCGCGCACGACTCCACAAAGTTAGATCTCGCGCGCTTCAGGCTGACCCCGCCCGGCGCGCCAAAGTGCCGCTTGAAGAAGTCAGGAAGTGACACTCCCGGCGCGTTGCGCTTGAGCGCGTGCAGGCTGACCGTGTCTGGCACCGCCTCCAGGATGCCGGCGGTGGCGCTCGTTGCCAGGATCTGCGGCGCACGCACGGAGCGCATGGAACTTCATGATGCACACACGGCGTAGACAGGACTTGAAGTAATCAACCCCCAGAGCACTCCCAACATCAAGCCTCTGTGGCAACAACGGTTGTGTCCAGATGGCAAGGACTGCACTCGCCATCGGGCCGCATGGAACGCGCCACAGACGCGTGACCGCTGCCGGAACTTGGCTGCATATCACGCTGACTCCAGCACGTACGAAGCAGTGCAGCGCTTTCGGCACCAGCAGCCATAGTGAGCAGCGGCCACGCGCTGAGCGCTGAGCACGTCAGCAACTGATGACATGGCAATTCTCAGCTGTCAGGTCCGTGTCACTTCGCCTCGAAACTGTCACGGAATGCAGGCGTGCTGGCCCATCTGCAGCCACTGCGCGAGCACACACTTTGAGCGTGGATGGAGCCAACGCTGGCCACTCGACAGCATCGCGTTCATCGCAGTGCGCGGTCTTCATGCGACACAGCGCCAGCTCTTGCAGTGGCCGCCCCGCAATCCGCCCCGCCCCCCCCCCCCCCCCCCCTTGCAAGGACGCAATGCAGCAAGCAGCCCTCCACCCTCCACCGTTTTCAGCAACATATTCTGATGTACCGGTCGACAGTTGCAATTGCGGCCACAACAGGTCAGCAGCACAGTCACCAACAACCGCCTTGCCCCACCTCATCCGGGCCGCAGCCAAACCTTCACACCCACCGTTGGCAATGAGTCACTGACGCACTGAAGCCACCAACCTTTCCGGCAAACTCCGAAGGCTACGTTGAAGTCGCACTCAACAGTTACAACTACAACCCAAAGCACAGACCGGCAGCGTCACACCCCGCACTCCGTTCATACTGACGCAATGCAGCGACCAACCCTCTAGGCAGACTCTGAAGGCTGCGTTGAAGCGCCAGTCGACAGTTACAACTTCAAGCACAGACCGGCACCAATAGCACACCCCGCGCGCGCAGCCGCATGCACGCACCTCATACGGCCGCAGCCACACCCCCACGTCCCCCTCCGTGAATATGCGGTGCAGCGACTCCACCATCTGGCTCACGGCCTGCTCCTGGCGCAGGTCGTCATTCGCCTTGACGATGATGGGGAACAGGCGCCAGCCCTCGCGCGGTCCCGCAGCGCCCGCCCGCTCGCGCTCGCGCTCGTGCCAGATGCGCGACTCCTTCTCCACCCAGCGCTCGCGGAAGATCACGCGGCTCTGGTGCTCCTGCGCGCAGAGAGACACGGGGGGGGGGGTTCAGTATATGCTACTTCAATTGGCAAGCAGTTGAAGTTATCGAGCCAGAAGCGCGACTCCTTCTCCACCCAGCGCTCGCGGAAGATTACGCGGCTCTGGTGCTCCTGCACGCGCGTGTGCAGGGAGCGAGCAACCATGGCGGGCAAGGGGGGGGGAGGTTCAGTGTGTGCGACTTCAACTGGCAAGCAGTTCGAGCCGAGGACGTGCGCATTCTTCTCACTTCAGCACTTGCGGCGGATCACAGGGTGATGGTGCTCCAGTACAGATGCATATGCATGCACAGAGCACCTAACGCGGCACACATTATCGTTCATCTCACACCGCAGCTTCAACTTGAAGATCTTTGTCCATGCACTCTTTGTTCATGGACCTTACGCGCCTGCGGTCATTGACATGTCCGTACACACACAAAACAAGCACAATGCAGCGTCTATGCCAACATCAACAGGGAACGCTACGCACCGACAGGTCCGCCGACGACGTGCTCTCCTCGCCGCCGCTGCTGCTGCGCCGCCGCAGCAGCGCGGGCCCCCCCCTCCCCCCCCCCCCCCCATCAGCTCCGTCGCCTGCAGCGCAGCGCTGTAGCTCCGCGCGCGCCTCCCATACTCCCCCCCAGGGCTCAGCAGCGGCGCCGCCTTGCTGTCGCCGTGCCGCCGCCGCCGCTGCTCGCCCCCCTGCGCCCCGCCCTCCGCCCCCCCCCCTTCGGGGACGGCCACCGCGTCCATGGGCGCCGCCGCGGGGGGCGCCTGCCCCTCCTCGCCCCCTGCCCCCCTGATCATGGCCCCCCACGAGCTCGCCGTGCCCGACAGCGCGCTCATGAGGCGCGCGACGCCGCTGCCGGAGGGCTCCCGCTTCGCGCGCGCGTCACGCCACTGGCCCAGGTGCGACAGCCCCACCTCGGGGGACCCCCCCCCGTTGTCCCCCCCTGTCCCCCCGTCGCCAGCGCCGTGGTCCGAGCGGGACCCCCCCCCCCCGCGCGGGGGGGTGCCTGCGGCGGGGGGCAGCAGGCGCGTCGCCCCTGGGCTGTCCGCGTCGTAGTCGACCTCGCTCTCTTCGACGTGTTGGGAGTCATACGCCGCGGCGCTGCTGTGCTGCCGCGAGTTGGGCTGCGGAGCGGGGGACGCGGGCGGGGGGGGGGGGGGGCGGGAGTGTCAGAGCTCGACTTTGGACTGTGAAACCTTGTTTATGATGGCAGGTGGGCTTACGGTATGTAACGCTGCTGAGCCGTGTTGACGCGCGCTTCGTCTGCGTAGCGCGACAACCGTGATGATTTGTTTACTGCAGCATTCTGCCAGCGCAGCGGCAGACAGGTCACGACGGCGGAGGTGCTACGCAGCCCCGAAATACTCGCAAGGGCACTGAAGCATTTCAGCATCAACACGCTATACAGCCGCCAGGGCACCGAGCGCACGACGCCCCGCAGCCGTTACACATCATCAGCGCCACGCCCTCATGTGCGACGGTTGTGACGGCAGCGTACCGATCTTGCGCGCTTCGGCAGCTTCTCCCGCAAGCTCGCAATGTTGTTGGCGATCGCCTCCTTCCAGGCGTTCACCAGCGACACCTCGTCCGCGCCGCTGCCGCCGCCGCCGCCGCCGGTGCCGCTGCGCGAGCGCGAGCTGCGCCGCCGCAGCGCCGCCAGCTCGCACAGGTCTAGCGCGCGCACCTCGAGGCACACCAGGATCGGCACGCGCTCTTTGGTGCTGAAGACGATGCACTCTTGCGGGAGTATGGAGCGCACCTGAGGGGGGGGGGGGGGGGGGGTGACGACATGAATTCGCATATACATGGTTGGTCGCCTGCGGATGGCGTGTGCGTGTGGACAAGTGTGAAGGTATGCATGTGTGTATGTATTCCGCAGCGCCTGCCTGTAACCTCAACTTCCTGCTGAACAGCAGCACAGTGCGGCAGAGGCGAGTGGAGCTGACAACGCGCAGGGCAGGTGTGGTCGCTGCGTCAAGAATGCCGGTTGCATACGTACATGCGTGCATGCGCACTGATTGGTGTGGCGCTAACAGTCCAACGACAATGCACTGCAGCAATGTGACGCGCCCTGAGAGGTGTGCATTGCGCAGCGTTGTAATACGATAACATCGCTGCCCCCTCACTGTTACTGCAATCGGCCGCATGCATGGTAGACGAAAGCTGGAACCATTGACTGCGTCTGCATTGATGTGTAAGCTGATGGCTAGTCTCACCTCTCACCCTATGCGCATGCTGAAGCCTCATCAAATCCTACCTATAGTGCGCCTACATCTACAAAGAAGATGGCACAAGCGCACCTCATTCATGCAGGGTCTAAGACCACGACCACGGTGACCACTTGTCCCGAGCTCACGGATGTTCATGCAGTTTGCAGGGCTCCAGCCAGTAACTTCAAACGCTGCTGCTCGGCTGCATCACGTCACTGGCTACCACACTCAAGCTCTTACCTGGTAGAAACACGCCCCAAACGGTACGTAGATGACGTCCGACCCCCCGTGCGCGCGCGCCGCCTCCGACAGAAAGAACTCATTCAGTCGCTCCAGCTTGGCAACCATGGCCTCCTGCCGCTGCCCCAGAGGCACCGCAATGAGCTCCTCAGACGTCCGCGTTAGCGCCTCAATAAAGTACAGCGCGGAATGAAAGTGCTGCGGGGACCCCGCCAGTTCGCGCACCACACCGCCCCTATTTACACTATCCCCCCCGAATCCCCCCAAACACGCTGAGCCCCCCTCCTCCACCACCACCTCAGCCACCGCCGTCGCCGCCGCCGCCGCCATACTGGTCCCTGTATCAGCGAGCGGCGGCAGCGGCGGCGGTGGCGACAGGCGCAGCGCAACGCCATCCTCAGAGGACGTGCGTCTCGCCGAGCGCTGCCTCAACGCCACCGCCACCTCCGCCTCCGGCTCCACAGCGAACGCGTGCGCGACGGCGGCGCCGCCGTTGGCCGCTGCTGCTGCAGCCGCTGCCGGCGGCGGCGACCGCGACCGGTTCGACCGCCTCGACGACTGCCGCCGAAGAGCACGCGGGGACCTGCTGCCGCCATTGTGCGCGTCGCCGTCGGCGCTGTTGAGCGCTGCCTCTCTGAGCGCGGCGGCAGCGGCGGCGGCGGCAGCGGCGGCGGTCAGCTGCTTGAGGCGCTCGTTGAAGAGCGCCGCCGCCTTGCAGCCCTCCGCCTCGACGCGGTGGCGGAACGCCGCGGACGCGAGCGACGGCGCGCAGAACGCGGCGACGTGCCAGTACACGCGGTGCGCGAGGCGCAGGTCGAACTGGCAGAAGCGGCGCAGCAGGCACGCCTGGACCTCCGGCGACGCCTTGAACTGGCGCAGCGCGACGTACGTGCACAGCTGCGGCAGGTAGAACTCGACGGCCATGGGGTCGCGCGCGTGCAGCGTGAGGAGGTCCCTGCAGATGGCCGTCTCCTGGCGCGTGCGCTCCGCGTCGTCGCTGCTGCCGGAGTAGAGCCCCAGCAGCAGGGCGAAGGCGAGGTCGTCGTTGCTGGGGACGGAGCCGCCCACGCCGAACCACTTGGTGCGGTTGCGGAAGGCCTGGAGCTTGTGGCCCCACTTTCTGCTTCGCTCCAGGTCCTGGTGTGTGAGCAACAACGATGATCACGCATCAGGCGATGGGTGATAGAGATTGACATGGATTCTTGTGGCGGTGCTGCGCCATGTAGCGCACTCCGGCTGTGCCAGCATGAGCGCTGTCTCAAGCTGAGCAGTAGAACATGACCAGAGACGATGGCAGCAAACGCAGCAGGTGAAAGCAGGAGGTTAATTGTACAGTGCGATGAGCATTTGAGCAGCATGTTCTCAGCTGTGAGAGCGCCTGGCAGTTGGCTGTCGGATCAGATCAGCAAGGAAGAGAGGGACGAGTTTTCTCACCGCATCGTCTTCCGGACCCAGTATCTCCCTGAAATCCTTAGGCTGTCCTCGATAACAGCAGCAAAAGAGCCCGAAGCACCCGCATCCGCATGTCTCACAGCCGCCCATGACACGCGGGGATGCCAATCCCAAGACTCACGGCCTGCCTATTGCTGCAGATACGGCACCATGTCTGTTGATATCGGCAGGTCCCAATCTGGCTGCGCTGCTCCGCTGCTGGATTTAGGTCCTGGTTTTGTGAGAGCCTAACACAGCTCGGTAGATGCGCTCTGAAAAATCATTGAAGTTCGGGGAAGGAAGTTGAACTTGTTGTTCACCCTACGTGGGGTGCTAGACCTAGGCGTGGGGGTGCAGACGGCTCGCGCTCCTCAGGCACTCAAACACACACACACACACACACACCTTCACAAGATGCATTGCCATCACATAGTGTACACAAATCACTACCAAACCACATACATACTAGTTTTTAAAAACCCAACCCATACAAACAGAGGGATTTGCACAAATACAGTGAGAGCGACAATTCATGAGCTGGCTCGCAAGTGTACCAAGGAGTTTGGAGTTCTTTATAAACGTTAGACAAAAAGCTCAACCATCCGCCTATCTCGATCAGTGACTCTCTGTCCCCACATCCAGGCGCGGCCGTGACGGGTGTCGTTGACAGCACATGCAAGCACAGTCTGTGATGGTTCAATTAGCATTGTTGCAGGCGCTGCCATGACCCTCAACGCAAACGTTCTACAACCGTGTTTTCTACACAACGAGCATTAATTGGAGCAACTACAAGGAGCCAGCGGCAACAGGCCATTGTACAGATCATGTCCACACCAGCAGCATGTTTCGCGTCCGCAGCAGTGTCCGAAGCACAGCAGCTGCAGGCTTGGCAAAGCCGCAGATGCCAAAGCTCATACTGCGCTAGCTGTGACAGTGCAACACTGCCACAGTGGCAGCAAGGCCTTGCAGCTGCTAGCACAGCAGATGAAGTGCATGGCGGCAGCTGGCTGCATCTTGGATCTAGCAAAACCTCAACGAAGGTGATGATGGAGAAGGCAAAATCATTGTGCTTCTTCCCCAGCATGTTCCAGGCATCGAAACCGCTAGTCCAGCTTCACTAGGAGCTTTCAATGTGATGGCTGCAGAAAAATTGCACAAGGATGATACATTCAATCCTACGTTAAAGGTTGTGACATTGTGATGCTTCCGCACATCAAAGAATCACAGCTTGCAGCATGAGGCAGTCACCCAGGGCAGCAGCTTGACAAGCAGCAGCCATAAACGCGAAGCGACGCAGCAGGTTTGCAAGCTCTGGAGCGCAGCAGCACTTGATAGCATCAGCATGTGCTTATCAATTTGATCAGAGGGTTCAGTTTGCTAGTCATATGCACATTGCAAGGCTGCTGTACCTGAGGCTTAAGCACAAGCACTGCACAGCGCACATGTGTCATTTGGTACGCAGCTGCCGGCACTGTCCGTCCATCATCAACAGATGAAATGCAGAGGAAGATGGGGGCCACTGCCCATTTCAAAACTGATGTGATGTGTATTTACAGTGTTTGTGCTCTGCCGGTGCTATTCATCTGGCTTGTAGTCTTTCTCCAGCGCTCTATATTCCTCCTGCACTCTTATCAGTTGTTGAGGCTTCTTCTTCTCGAGCTTGAACATGCAGGCGTCATATTTGCGCATCAGAGGTTCGCACTCAGCCAGCGCCTTCTTTCCAGCATCCTTATCCTGACAGCACAACATGCATGTAGGAAAATCATTCAAACAGCTGTGGTCCATTCACATACATCTTCCAAACTGCTCTATCTCGCCGTTTATGGGTTTCAAATGCAATTCCCAACTATGATGGCCTCGTGTACTGCAATCCGGTTATGCGATGCGCAATCATCCAGCTGCGACTGCCATGCTTACAACCACAGCTTTCATTGTTAGAAGCAGTGACAAGCGTCCATGGTGGTGCAAGATCTCGGATCTCACCCCTTCAGGAGGTTGTTCGCCCTTCTCGCTGAAGCACGCAAAGAAAGCGTCCGCCGGTTTGGCGCAGGGCTTGGGATGCCTGGGAAAGTGGTCCGCTAGCCGCAGCTCCGATGATGCTATCGCCGTCATCGTTGAGTTTACTCATAACAAAAAAGGTGAACTTTAACTTCAAGGAGCACTGCGGTCGATTCCTGGCTCCGTGCGTTCTCTCATTGAGCAGTATACTTAGCCTCTGCTGCTGCAGTAACACTTGCGATCATGCCCGTGGACATCCGGCAATTTCGTACGGATCAGGGAGGAGACCCGGAGCTGGTCAGGGAGTCCCAGAGGCGGCGCTTTGCGGACGTGAACCTTGTGGATGAGGTATGATGACCTTGAGGCTGCAGGATTTTCTCGTGCTGCCTGAGCGGCGTGGTAGCCATGCGCAGCTTGAACGGCAAAGCAGGATGTGTTGACGCTGGCTGCACACGCCAATGTTGCGAGGCTGCGACGTGCAGCGCAGCGCTTGGTCCGAGACACTTGTCGAGTATCTTCCGGCGACATACCCGCTGACCGGCATCCCGTGGGCGACCACTGGCTAATGCACAGGCTCGCATTTGAAAAGACACATAGTGAATTCATGTTGAGCTACTCTGCTGTGGCTGCTATTGGCGCTGATCTTCACCGCGCCAGAAGTCCCGCAAGTGATCCTTGCGGTGATCACAGGGCTGCCAGGCAGCACTAGCTTCTCTTCACGTGAACTTTGGAATCCCAATGCAAAACTTTCGAGCTATATTTCTATGGCCAATCCCAATTTCACAATAGTTTCAAGCTCAAGTTCACAAAGCATGACCCGTAGATCACCCCAGAGACAAAGCATCATGTCTGAACACATTGCTCGAAGGCATGTTTCTGGGTCGCTGTCATTGTTGAAAGATTGGCGAGGCTAACGGCAGTATGCACACATTGCTGTACTGTTCTGTACTGTCAGGGGCAACAATTTGTGAATCACTGCGGCAACAGCTGCATGTGTGCCTTGATTCTCACCATGTCTTGTTGGCACCTAACTGTGCTGCTCATACGGTGAGATTGAGCTTGTCTGCGAGCGCAGCTGCGGCCATGCCGCCATGCCTACAAGCCGTTGATGATTGCAGTGATTTGCTGCATCATGCCCGCAACTGCTTGTGAAACTCACGCCCAAAGGCAAAGGCCATCACAGACAAACTCACCTACTGAGCATCCCTGCAGCGCAGCACAGCACAGCATACCAAAAGTACCCCTTTGCGCCTGTTGCAACGATCACTCACAGATCATCAGGGTGGACTCCGCGTGGCGCGCCGGCCGCGGCAAGCTGGACCTGCTGGGCAAGGAGCGCAACAGAGTGCAGAAGCAGGTGGGAGTGAGCAGGAAGGGGGGCAAGCCGGACGTGGAGGGGGAGGCGCGCATCAAGGCCATTGGAGAGGAGATCAAGGCCAAAGAGGTAAGTGAAATATATGGAAAACCTTGGTGAACAACGCAAAGTCTCTACTGCCATGAAGCACTTGCATCAAGGCCATACGAGAGGAGATCAAGGCCAAAGAGGTACGATAACTGTGTTAAATATTTGTGAACCAGCCCGGGTGAACACCGCGCTATCATAGATACCTGCCATGCATCAAGGCCATTGGAGAGGAGATCAAGGCCAAAGAGGCGCGTAAATTTTGGCAGATACTCTTGAAAAACCTGGGTGAAAATTGCAAAACTGAGAACGCTGGTTTACTCTATCGTATGTTTACTGCCACGAAGTACTTGCACCAGGGCCATTGGAGAGGAGATCAAGGCCAAAGAGGCACGCAAACTGTAGGATGAAGTTGTGAAATTCCTGGGTGAACATCCCAGAACTGAGAACACTGGTCTACTCAATCGTATGTCTACTGCCATGAAGTACTTGCACCAGGGCCATCAGATTGGAGATCAAGGCCAAAGAGGCGAGTGAATTGTAGCAAAAGTTGTGGAAAAGCCTGGGTGAACATTGCCAAAGTTCTCTTTGCTATCATATGCCTACTTCTATAACCTTGTGCATGACGCCTTCAAGTGGGAGGCAAGGCCCCATCATGGCAAGTGCAGACAAGATAGGGTCAAGCGACGTTTATGCAGCACCTTGAAGTTGCAGTTTCAGCTCGGCGCGCTGTCGCCACCATAGGGCGCCTGTTCGTGCCGATTGTCGTGCACAATCGGGGTGCAGCGGGTTGATGAGGCAGTTGTTATCAGACTCTGCATGTCAATCTGGCGTGTGCACATTACCATGACTGTGAGCGGCTGCAGGCGGCTGCAGCATGCAGCTGCAGAGACAATGGAAAGCATCTAGGCTAGGCGCCAATGACCACAATGTTAGACGCGATGCATGGCGCTCCAGGAGTGCTGGGGGTGTCAGAATGAGGAAAAAAAAGCTGCAACCGGTCTTGCAGCTTGTGCAGTGTGCCTCACTGAGTAACATTTGCGCGTGCGCTTCAGCTTGCTCTACACAGTTGCGCGCATCTACTGCAGACCAGCACAGACAGTGCTCAGAGGCAAAGTGCCCGTGGCTGCCAAGAAGTTGAAGTTGAGCATTTGTGGATCTAGACATTTGTTGATTACACAGCGCACAATGACGCATAGAGCGCAGTGAGCCAAACCTCTGCTGATCGTTACTGTTTTAAGCCTTCGTTGTGTGAGCAGTATCTCAGTCTTTGCAGTATTACGTGCTGTAGACAATTCATACGTGTCATTGTCGTCGTGGTCGAGTCTCATCATTCTCGAAAGCAGCTTTGCTGCTAGTACAGGTGAAAGTTATTTGCGCTTGTCTGCAGTGCGCACAGTTGCAACTTCAACTTTGACACCCATCATAGTGATCCACCTCATCGGCTGATGGCAACAGAACATGCGCCTTTGTCTGCCAGCTTTCAACTTTTGTCGCAAAAATGACTTTCCACAGGGGTAGCTCACTGTTGAAGTTATCTTGGATTTTGTGTTGCAGGCGGAGCTCGACGCTCTAGAGAAGGAATGCGCCCGGCTTTTGCCCAAAATCGGCAACATTGTCGCGCCGGATGTGCCCACTTCCAACGACGAGGAGAAGGACAACGAGGTGACAGTTGAGCATGGCCCCAAGCCGACTGGCGAGCAGTACTCGCATCACCACGAGGTGCTGTACCGGTGAGTTCTGCCCCTGGTGTGAGGTCTGCACTGTACAGTACATAGTGTGCTTTTAAAAGTTGAAGTCTGTGCATGCCAGAAGTTGAAGCTGCAGCGGGCGAGGCTGCTGCTGCGTGTTGAGATTCATCTTCCGGTCAGCCATACCCCTGCCCGTGATCTGTGACTGTCATGACTTCATGTGCGGTGCCGGCATTCTGAGGTCAGAGGTGCTGTTCTCACCACTTGCGGTCCACTGAGCACACGTCAGTAACGCCATGCCACTTGCCAGCAGCTACACCATAGTAAACTGTTTACGTCGAAGTATGCAAGTCCTTTGTCACTTCTTGCTGATCACTGTCGCATTGTCGGCCCGCAGCATCGGCGGTTACGAGCCGGAAAGGGGCGTGCAGGTGGCGGGGCACCGCGCATACTTCCTAAGGGATGCTGGCCTGCTGCTCAACCAGGCGCTCATACAGTTTGGACTCGCGTTTCTGGTGCAGCGCGGCTACTCCGTGCTGCAGCCCCCCTACTTCATGAACAAGGTGAGCGTACGCGCAGCTTTTCTTGTGGTTGCATTCCCGCTGCGTGTGTGGTGCTGCAGTCCCCCTGCTTCATGAACAAGGTGAGCGTCCGCACCACCGACTTGTCGTTGCAGTGCCGTCGCGTGTGTGTGGTGCACGGGTGCGCCGCCTGTACAGACGCAGTACAGGGGCAGTACAGCTGTACCGCTGCAACAGTCGCAACGGCCGCATGGCACTGTGTCACGCCTTGGAGTCATTCATACTGTGTCATGAAGTCTGAATCACTGTCTGATGGAAACAGTGTCGTTGCGTGCTATACGCTGCGCCGTTGATGGCAGCTGTGCATCCACGTGGCAAGCTGCAGTGATTGTATCGGGAGCGTCCCTGATGTCTTCAGTTGCACTTTGAGTGCGTGCATCAAAGCGCATATCTGTAGCTGTTGCGTTGGCCAAATATTGTCATGTATGGTCGAGCATGAGGAAACGCCCAGCCCTATCAAATGCTGCTGCATGCCTCCGTGGCACAGCTCAGCAGCTTGCCAACATGCAGTATTTGTGTTTTGAAGTATACCACAGCCTGGCTTGATTGCATGGGTACATAACACCACGTGGACATGCCCACAATTGCATCAAGCAACTCATACAAGCATCATCAATAGGATACCTACCTACGTACTTGCCGTTGCAGGACGTCATGAGCGGCGTCGCCCAGCTCGAGCAGTTTGACGAGGAGCTGTACAAGGTGGGGGGCGAGGGGATGGAGGAGAAGTACCTCATTGCCACCTCGGAGCAGCCGCTGTGCGCCTTCCACAAGGGCGAGTGGCTCGAGGAGACTGCACTGCCTCTGAGGTACGCAGATGTTGAAGTATGTCTCCTTCTTGAAGAGTTGTCTGTTCATGTGTTTTGTTTCTTGAAGTTCGTCAATGGTGGTGGTGGGAATGGCGCGGAGCGGCCGCTATGCGCCTTTCACAAGGGCGAGTGGCTCGAGGAGACGGCACTGCCCCTGAGGTACGCAGATGTTGAAATGTGTGTTGTTGAAGTACTCGTAAACTGGTTTTGTTCTTGAAGTTTGTTTGTTTTGATCGTGGAAATTCGGGTACAGTGGGATCGAGGGCACACGGTAGGCAGTACTGCAGGGAGCATTCGCTGGTGATGGCGACAACCATGCGTGGCGTCATAAACACACTCACACACACACACACACTCGCGCTCACAAACATACACACACCAGCCCAAGGCGCAATCGACCCTTCCTGCGCTGCCCGGCATGGTGCTTTCAACGCTCTGTCATCTGCAGCTGAGAAGCCATGGCATACCATTATAGCATTCCATATTGTCGACAAGCTTTCAAAGACTCTATGCATTGGGGCTGCGCAGTTGTGTGACTGCTAAGAACAAGCACTTCTGCCATGGACACTTGTGCCTGCTCGTTGACACAGACTGTACAGCCAGATGCGCTGGTGTCTCCAGTTGCCTCTGCAAGGGTCCCGTGGAGTGTGCAAGGGCTTCTGCTTCTGAATGACGGATTCTGCTGCTGTGCGTCAAAGTTTGCCAAATAGACCAGCACCGATCTTCATGCTGGCTGTTTGCAGTTCGACCATAGATGTATGGAAACGTTGTGATTACACCTCTGCAGGTGTCAGCAATGGCATATTCGCTTCGTTTTCACCACAAGCGGCTGCACCTACACATTCCAGTGAAGTGTACCTGTTGTGTGATGATTCAGCACCTGCGGCTGCACCTATACCAGTACGTATACCCGTCGTGTGATGGATCAGCGCCACTGACTTGTGGTGCACATGTTTGGTCGTGTCATATGCTTCTTGTTGAAGTTGAACGAGTGAAATCACTTCTGATGAACAGCTAGCGCCAGCCTGATTTATTCCGCGCCATGTGTGCATGCACGGCGAGGTCTCTTCGACAACAACCACATCATTCAGATGAACAAACAATGTGTCTGCTTACAGAGACCAGACAACGCAATGTTGTTGGTGGCAGACCACATCTCCTCTCACTCATCGTCATCGTCATCTTTCGCACTACATGTACTGTATGTAGGTATGGCAGCATCTCCTCTCACTCATCGTCATCGTCATCTTTCGCACTACATGTACTGTATGTAGGTATGGCAGCACTCCCGCGACAACTACAACCAAGTACCTCAGTCACTACTTCAACAAACAACATGCATGAGTCAGTCTGTCTCGCGGAGGGACTGCACAAAACATTTGTCGGGTGAATCACCGTATCCCCAATGCCTCATCGCCGTTCTGCACTCTGCGGAATGTGTACAGGTATGGCGGCATCTCCACTGTGACAACAATCACATCAAATAGGAGCACAAACAATGTGCAAGTCAGTCTGCTCTGAGACCAGACAACACAACGCTTTTGGTGGCAGACCACATCTCCTCCCACTCATCGTCATCTTCTGCACTACTTGTTCTGTATGTAGGTATGGTGGTATCTCTACGTGCTTCCGCAAGGAGGCTGGCTCGCACGGCAAGGACACGTGGGGAATCTTCCGCGTGCACCAGTTTGAGAAGGTGGAGCAGTTTGTTATCTGTGAGGGGGACTTTGAGAAGTCCGACGCAATGCAACACGAGGTCAGTGGTTAATGTGACGACGCATGCATCCAGTAGACCCAGGGCTAGCGTCTAAAGTAAACTCTTGCGCCAAACACGTTGCGCCAGTGTGTTGCGCCAGTTGCGCCAGCAGCCCCGGCAAGTGACTCGTGGCGCAACTGGCGATACTCGCACATTTACTCATGAGTATTACCTGTTACTCGCAAGTTTACTCGCGAGTCTTACCTAGGGTTAGCGCCATTAACTAGGGTTAGTCATGACCTTAACCCTAACCCAAACCCTTATGTAAGCTCTATGGGCCTTAATAGTGACTGTAGAAGCACCAGAAGCCTTAATAAGAGTTGCGCCAGTTGCGCCATGGCTAAACTAGTTTAGCCAGGGCTCGAAACCCAAAGTCAGTTGCGCCAAGGCTGTCTGAATTTAGACGCTAGCCCTGAGTAGACCTACGTAAATGGTCAAAACAGATAAAATCAGACAAAAGCTACCAGCTGCAAGTGCACAATTGGCGTTTTGGTGTACCTCTGCTTCGTCGAACAGTGCCCACATGTGTAGATGCGAAAACGCTGTTGTTTCGGACACCACAAGTCACTACATAGTGCCGCACACACGCATGCAGCAAAACAACTCAAGCTCCTTCACCTCGAACTCTCTCTGAGAATGCGCTCAGCAGCTGAGCATCACCGAAAAATTACAGTACGGCTCCGGCCATTACGCTGTGTAACTCTTGCCAGCTAATGACGGCAGTTGTGAGGCCATCCAGTGTCTCTCATAAAGCTCTTGGCAGAGCACTCCTGCCTGGCGATTTGATCGCTTCACAGTCTTGGTGACTCATCGTGTTCAATGCCCTTTGGTGGCCACTGCCTGAGCTGTGCTGACGAGACATTGCCCTTCTCCACCTGTATGTTATGTTGCTGTGTGTTCCACAATACATTCACTTCTAGCAGAAGCCGACGCCAGTCGTGTGCTGCTAGAAGTGAATATACTGTGGTCGGTGTGTACCGGCAAGTGTATCTGCCGCAACCGTCAAGCATGCACACGGCAATGGGCATGTGCATGTAACTGCCATATGCTCCATCACTCTTCACACCGCTTCTCCGGCGCTGACGCGGCACTGCATCTCACCGTCATTGCCCCTGCAGATGCTCAAGGCAGCCGAGGAGTTCTACCAGGCTCTCGGCCTGTCCTACCGCGTCGTAAACATCGTGTCGGGCGAGCTGAACAACGCCGCCGTCAAGAAGTACGACCTCGAGGCGTGGTTCCCCGGCTACGAGGAGTACCGCGAGCTGGTCTCATGCTCCAACTGCACCGACTACCAGTCGCGCTCGATGGAGATCCGCAGGTGCGCAAGAGTTGAAGTTGACAGTGACGTGCCATGCCAGACCCATTTGCGCGACCACAGCAGTGTGACGCTCCAGTCGAGTGCGACAGCGCCGTCTGCCACCTGCGAGCAAATGAGACTGTGCAGGGCGAGCGCATGTTACAAGTTGAAGTTCAGAGATGTCTCAACAGTCAGGCTGGTTTGCGACAAGAAGATGGATAACACGCACGTCTGCAGCCGATCAGTTGCACCGCCTGAAACCGCCAACAACCTGTCCCCGCGCCCCCCCCCCCCCCCCCCCCGCGCCGCAGTGGCCAGAAGAAGATGGGCCAGACGGAGAAGAAGTACGTGCACATGCTCAACGCGACGCTGTGCGCGACGACGCGCACCCTCTCCTGCATCCTCGAGAACTTCCAGACGCCCGACGGCGTGCGCGTCCCCCCCGCGCTCGTCCCCTACATGGGCGGCAAGGACTTCATCCCTTTTGTCAAGGAGCTGCCCGCGGCGCTCGTGGAGGCTAAGGGGGTGACCAAGGGGGGCATGCCAGTGGGCTCCGCGGCCAAGTCGGCGCCCGTTGCTGCCGCCAAGGCGCCGCCCGCTGCGGGTGAGTGCGCGTGGCGTGTGGCGTATGCCCTCGTCGGCTGCACTGCGCAAGGCTGCAGCATCCAAGAGTGTTGACCCCCGTTGAGCATTTGTTGATACTCTTGAGTGCGCGTGTCGCGTTGCTCGGGGGTTGGCGCGCTGGATGCTGCTGCCTCGCGCAGTGTGCCTACCTACGTGTGCTGGAGCCTATGGTGGATTGTTGAGACCGTTGTGGCGAGGAGAAGGCATCTGCGCGCCGCGCTTCGTCGAAGGATGCACCTTTGTAGCACATGCTTGGAGGATGCATATTTGAGCGCACACACTCTTGCTGCAGGCAATGCTCAAGATCTCATGCAGATGCTGGCGGCTTGCGCACATGTTGCGAGACAACGAAACAGCCGCCACTCAATCAGTCCGACACCGCTCCTTACGCCGCTGCCCGCAGCCCCCGCCGCCGCGACGGGGCCCGGCGCGGACATCGCTGCGCAGATCACCGCCGTAGGCGACAAGATCAGGGACCTCAAGAAGGCCAAGGCCGACAAGGCTGAGCTCAAGCCCCACATCGATCAGCTACTGCAGCTCAAGACCCAGTTCAAGGAGGCGACGGGAGCGGAATACGGCGCAAAGCCTGCTGCCGCCGCCGCCGCTCCGGCGCCAACAGCGGCGCCCGCTGCGCCGGCGGCAGCAGCAGCAGCTGCGCCGGCAGCAGCGGCGGCGCCTGCCACCGGCCCTGGCGCCGAGATTGCGGCCAAGATCGCTTCGACCGGCGACGCGATCAGGGACTTGAAGAAGGCAAAGGCGGACAAGGCGCAGTTGCAGCCCTACATCGACGCGCTGCTGGACCTCAAGAGGCAGTACAAGGAGGCGACAGGAGCGGATTACGCCGCTCCCGGCGCCGCCGCCGCTAAACCCGCCGCCGCCGCCGACAAAAAGGCCGCCGCCGCCGCCACAGACGGCGGCAAGAAGGGGGGTGACAAAAAGGCGAATGGCAAGAAAGCGGAAGGCAAGCCGCCGGCGGCGGCGGCAGCGGCGGCGCCGGCAGCAGCTGCGGCGCCGGCGGCGCCCAAGCCGTGCACGGCCGTCTCCGACGCCGGCGCCATTGACTTCGGTGCGCTCAACGCGTACCTGCTCGCGCACTCGTACGTGGGCGGGTGGCTGCCGAGCGCGCGCGACGACAAGGCGGCGGAGGCCATTGTGAACGGCGCGCTGCACGCGGAGGCGCGCCAGCACCCCAACGTCGCGCGGTGGCTCGAGCACATGGAGACGTTCACGGCGGTGGAGCGCGCGGCGTGGCAATGAGGGGGCGGCGCGGGGGGGGGGGGTGCTGCTCCGTGATGGTGTGGCGAGGTGCCGGGTAGCAGTTGGTGTGGGGGGTGTTGCGGTGCGGAGGGGGGGGAGTGGGCGCTGCGCAGGTGCCATGGCAGTAGAGCGTGGCCTCCGGTGGCGGACGCACAATGAGTCGTTGTCAAGTTTGCAAAATGCATCACAGCATGATTCACAACAGCGTGATCTGCACCATGGCATGGCCCCTATGCTGTTTTGAACATTTGCTGGTCTTGTCAGGTCATGTTGCCTCTTGCGCTCTCCCCTGATGTACCTTGACGTACTTTGAATAGATGAGAGGTTGCTGTCAGATAAATCTGATGAACACGCTACAGCAGAAGTAATGGCGTGTTGCCTGGACATGCACACCAGAAGAACCTGCCGCAAACAGAGCTGAGTCATAGCCACACTTCGTGTGCCACAGAACAAGTGCACATTCATGTTGCTGATGCCCTAGGCGCCTGCAGCTGCGACAGTGCGTGCATGAGACTCTGCTCACGTTGGGAACACGTGTGATATATCGCCATTCTGCTACCGCAAGCGCATGGTGTTAGTGTATTCTTGACTGTAGCTTAGTGTACACTCACTTCCTGAGAGGTCAACAAGAGCAGCATCGTGATAGTCCAGTCCCTCGCAATAACACAGCGTTTGCAGCTCAACGTCAGTACCTTGTTCAGCTCGTGATGAAGCTATAGAGCAAAAAACCTTGCAAGATGAATACTGACACAGCAGCAAATGCAGACCACCAAGCCCTTCAATGCAGTGACCACATGTTGACATAGCACAACGCCGAGTTTGTCCAGTGTGTGTGATACATGCAGACATTGCCATACCGCGAGCAGTGAAATACAGGGGACAGAGAGAGCACATCCGGCTGCATTGATCATCCCCAGTGTTCATTTTACATGAGGGCTGCCGTCACTGCGTATCTCCCGCATAGCCCTACAGCTGGCATTAATAAATGAAGACTGGTAAATACGGCCCAGAGACGTCAACACCTGCACAGCAGACAGCGCCTGGCGTGCAGCGCAGCAGGCCGCGAGCACCACCAACATGGGGTGCCCACTTAACACAGACGCCTCTTGGCTACCGCTCTGTCCGTTGAAGTACAGCCAAAGAAGAAACGCCTCATTGCCTGCGCAAACACTCATTAAAAGTAGTGGTGCGCGCCGCTGCAGCATCGCCGCGAACTCGATATCCGCATCGCTGCCGCAGTGACTGTGTGGGGGTTTTCGGGGCCAGCTGGCGGCGGCTTGCAGCAGCGCGCTGGCCTGGTCCAGCAGTATTATGCAAATAAGAATTGGCGCCCATAGCGGCAGCATGTGCACCAGAGTACCGACAACTGACACCACAGTAGCTCTGTCTCCCACAATGGCGAGCATAATACACATAAGGTCGTCCTCTGCTGGTGGTCTTAAGCTGCTTGCAATGGCCTGTCCCCATACGTCCAATGCGTAAGCTGCCACGATGATGCCGAAAGCCAGCAGGGGCCATGACCTGTAGCACCAAATTGACGCCAGGCAAGCGACTATGCGCATGCTGGCGCAGGCCAAGCACAGCACAGGTGACAGTTGCTGTGACACACAGCGCCTGCGTTCCGGCGCAATCTCATCCGATCCGCCGGCAACGATGAGGTGTGTTGGGCAGTTCTTCTTGATCTGTGTGTATAGCGCTGGAATGCTGACCAGTCTTCGGACGATGCCCATCGCTAGGTTGGTAGTTTGGCAGATGTAGTCTGCCCCTGTAGGTGGTAGAACTTTCATCCTTGCATCATTTTCGTCTGCTGCGTCTGATGGTGCTAGCTGCACTGTCGTTCGGGACACCGCAGTCGACTATGAGAGCTTGAGAGAGCACCACCACCCCCACTTTTCCTGTAACTTCAAGCTTTGGCGAGAGATTAGATTGCCCTGCGATTTATGAACACAAGGTGTGAAGCCAGCCTCACGACCTCTGACAGGATTGGCAGAGGAAATCGAGCCACTGCAGCCAAAGGAGGTGCTCGGCACTGCGACGGCCTGCGAGCCAGCAGCAGTGCCTAATTTAGATCTGCGGTGTGCTCGCCGGCAGCAGTGCTGATCAATGACCACATTTATCACCGCAACGCAAAGCTGTGTGTGGTACAAGATGAACACGTGCTGACCCCTCACCCTAAACCCTAAACTTAGCCCTGAATACATCCAGAGGCCCGACGCCAGTGCAGCAGTGGGCGGAGCAAGGCAGCCCCAGTACCTGCAGATGCACAACACACGACACGAGTCCCATGACAGAAGTATGCATTAACATAATCACCCTTCGTGCGTGCTCACCGCTGTGTACTATAGTTTCGCAGCCACACAGCCAGCACGTGGCCCAGCATCTGGACCCTGGTGGAGGTTGACATCTGGCCTCTGAGTACAGAGCGCACACTGCTATCCGCCTGCCACACATATTCGAGGGGGCAGACGTGCGCCAGAAAAGCTACCAACCGCATCCAATACTTTGAGTGGTGCCGTGCAAACAAGGGGCCCCTAGGATACACTGCCAACAACAGCCATTGCAGCTTTGGGCCTACCCCCATTCACGTCGAGCTGCACACGATGGCGCTAAGCCTACAGTAGTGGGCGCACTCCACTCGCACTCGCAAAGCTTTGGCCTGTTGAGCACTGTGCAGTGCTGCTCGAACGGCAGTACGACTCAGCAAGACTGCAGCATTGTTCAGCCGCTGGCCTCGACGGGCACTGCAGCAAGAGCAGCAGCGATCAGCAAGGAGCGCGCAGCACCGCTCATCAGCTGAGGGCCTTGATGGGCGCCTCGTGCTCCCAGAGCTCGTGCAGGAAGGCAAAGAGGCGCACGCTGAGGGAGACCTTATAGGGCGTCGGGTTGAGGCTGCGCTTGACGTCCTCGCGTAGCGACGCCATGCCCTGCGCACGGTGGCGACGACACAGTCGACCGTTGCGTGAGGTGCTGTGCAGGCGGAGTTCATGTGGTGATTTGAAGGTGTGCGATGTCTGCGCTATGACGCTGCTCGTGCAAATAAGCTTGTTGTGGAGACTGGGGTGAGGCAGCGCTCGACAACTGTGGTGCGCAGCGATGCCACACACTATACACATGTGCGCAGAACTTTGCTGAGCTGAGCAACGGGAGCAGTTGATGTCGCCAGGATTGGCACAGGAGCCTACTTCCGCCGTGTCTCAAATGATTCTCTTTTTAAGTACGTCGAAGCATCCAACTAGCACTTGGTACGGTAGAGAGGAATGCGCCACTTGCCTTCATGACGTGTGCACGAACTTCATGTATTGTGGGCAGCGGCTCCACCACACCACCTCCGGCGCCGTCCCACACCTGTCAAAGCGACGCCACAAAGCAGGCGCAGGCAAGGATACATGTTGGAGTGGGCAATGTTGACATGTCCTTCCATGCCTCCATTAAACAGTTGATGAATGTTGCTGACCCAGCTCAGTGATGCACACACAGGAGCTCAAAGCCTCTATGTCACATGATTGATCGAACCCAGGTACGCAGACTGCCTAGTGTAGATTGACTACGGTATAGGTGAACAAAGCTACTAGTTGAACTAGTGTGTCGCTCAGTATATGGCAAGTGCACATTAATTTGTGCAGGGTCCTTGCATCTGCTGAGGGGAGCTTGGACCACAGTCCTTGCATCTGCTGAGGGGAGCTTGGACCACATCAAGCCGCACAAACCGGTGTGAGTGAGATTGGTGCTGCCAATGACGGGCATGCTGGAATGCCGAAAGGAAGGAGAGTGATGGCTCTGTGCTTTCAAGCCTTGCTGCAGCGCTCAAGCGCTTCACAGGGACAGCCTCAAGGATTGGTGGTGGTATGGTAGTGATCACAGCTTGACAGCACATAAGAAGAGCTTTCCGGTGGCCGGCAAGAGAGGACGCTGTTGACGCGCCTTATTCCCATCCCTAATTCTAACCCTAGCCCCCAAGTATGTGTATCAGCACCTGCCCTGCACCACTACATGATTGCGCATCAGCGCCAGCATGCTCATCGCATCTGCCCACTGTTGACCGCTTGTGCGCATGCAACATACGACACAAATACAGTATCAGAGTTTGAATGAACACGAATGGAAACAAATCAAAGGATCGCAGCGCTGTAGGTGACAAGGTGTGGTTAGCCGCCAATGCCTTCCACCAATATACACATGGTCGTCGCTCAATACTACTCACCAGTTGGTGCAGCGGCATGACGCGCGACGCTGTGACCATGGCGCGCACCGTTGCCTCAAAGGGGTGCTTGCAGAGCACGGGCTCGCCCGCACGTGGCGGCGGATCGTCAGCATGCTGCATGAGGTCTAGCAGCTGCGTGCCGTCGGCGCCAAAGAGGCGGTACGCGCATTTACGGCCTGGCACCGTGACCTGCGCAACACCATGCGTTCGGTGAGCAGAAGGCGGAGTATGAAGTGGAGCATGACGCCCGCCGTTTCCGTGTACTTCAAGATACTGTAAGGTATCACAGTGACCTGCACACCACGGTAACCCGCACAACAGGTGTGGTCGGTAGTCAGGCAATCTGGGTGTCCTGTGGAGCAGTGCGCAACCGGTGCGTGTGGGGTATTTCAAGATGCAGGTGTTGTGACATTGTGACCTGTACAAAGCGGCAACCGCAACAACACGTGTGGTCGGTGCTCATGTGAACTGGGTGGCGAGAGGAGCGTTGCGCGCGCCGTGCTTGAGGTGCCAGCTATGAATATGTGTGGCGGTTACAGTCGCTTGTGTCTGCAGGGCTGCCGCCGACGCCAAGCGGGCAGTGGCCAGACCCACGGTAATTACACCATTGGGCATTCTGAGAGAACAATCACAACCTCTATGCGTGCATTTGTGTGCGAGTGCGTGTGCTGGGGATCAGGTACAGGCATAATTCCAAAGCATGTTGTCTCTTCTGAGATGTACAGAGTGTACTCGTTGCGCTGCTATACTTCAACCGGCTCTTGAGCGGCAGGGCACAAACCAACGACACGCCGCCTCACACAATCGCGCCGCACCATACATGCATACACACCTTGTTTTTGTTCTCGCTGAGCTTCATGCGCGGGCTGCCCGAGATCTCAACGAGCTTGTAGACGCAGCCGAGCGCGGGCTGCGCCTGGCATGTCACCAGGTGCGTGCCGATGCCAAATGTGTCCACGCAGTGGCCTTGCTCGTCGAGGGCGTGCAGGACCTGGCGCACAGCAGCGGAATCACAGGCACATCGTAAAAACTCTAACTCACAGGGGCGTCGTGAACACGCTGATGTAGGCATGCATATCGTGGCATAACTCTAATCTTGGCCCTGAAACGTGCGCCCCGCTGCGCCCCTGCACAACGCGAAGCAAACGAATCACAGGTGTTTGGTGACATTTTGGTGTTGGCATTGTGATCAGCCAGCGCGAGGTGCTGCCCTGCAGTGGCGTCACCAGTGCCCTTAGGGTTAGGGTTAGGGCTTGAAAAGCGCGCGCACAAGGAGCCACCTGAGAAGCTGCATAGCAAAACATGGTACCATTCTGAAAAGCTGCATGCCAGAGAGAAGGCCTCTGCGACTGGTGTGGACGCAGCGTTGGCTTGTGAGTCATGTCGGAACAAGACGCATCTTTGTGTTACTTGCAGACATTCAAAAGGCGAGTGTCGGTGACTGGCTACAAGCAAGCGCGTGTCATTGCCGCAACTTCACAAGTACGACGCATTTGCGTTGAACAAAGCTGAGGAAGGCGCCAGCGACAGAGGCATAGCCTGGCACAAAGCACATGCATGATTTGGTCACCAGACATTGCCGAGATGCCAGTGCAAAGTGCAGAGGTAACTAGCGGCTGGCCACCGCAAAAAGCACATGGTTTCATGGTTTCAACATCGCACGTCAAGTGCGCTCAAAGGCTTCCTGGCCGTCCCCAAACAGCACCAGACTTCACGATTGCGCTTACAGTGTCATCACGCAACCCGCAGCCATGAGCAACGGTCACAGCGCACACTCGCCTTCTCGTTGATGTCATTGGACGCCACGATGGTGACCTTGGCGAGCCACGGCCGCGCCTCCGCCACCGCCGCAACTTCAAACATGTGACGCACTTCCTTGGACAGGTACGCGAGGTCGCCGCTGTCAAGCCTGACGCCAACAGCGCGGTGGCCGGCGTCGTCTAGTGCGAACGCCACTGCGATGAAGTTGGGAATGCCGCTCTGAGAGTAGGCGCGAGGGAAGGCGGGCGGGTGGGGGGGGTTGGGTGAGACAGGACTGTAATTTCAGCGATGCACTGCAGCAGAGTAAGAAGTGGGGGGAGAGGCATATCAGGGGGAAGCGGGGGGGGTGGGGGTGAAGCAGGACATGAACTCTGCAAGATATTGGCCCTGCGGCAGCAAGAACCTCGAATGGCGGCTAGCCCATTCAGCGCAATGGTGCAGTCAACAGCCAACATGGCACCTGGGGAGTCCACCGACTGCAGAGCCCCGACTGCATCACATCATGGACGCATGTCACACAAAACCTCAATGCCAAATTTCAAAACCACAGCACAGTACCCATGGGAAATACAAGTTGCACACAAGCACCCCCTCCATTCTAGCCCCCTCGCTAATTCTGACATGTGCCGCTGCCTGTGAATACCACTGACCTGCAGCGTGTCGTACGTGTCAACCAGCGCCAGGAAGCCGGCGGGGAAGGCGATGGCGTACGCGCAGAAGGCCGCCAGTTCACCAATGTTGGACGTCTCGTATCTGTGGGCAGTCAAGCACATGGCAGCTTGAGAAGGTCAGCGTACGAGAGCCCGGCACACTGACAGCTTACACACCGGCCACTTGACAGTTAGAAGGTGTATCTAATGGCGCGTAACGGATGCGGGTGCGTCATCATGCTTGACGTGCAAAAGAAGTGGAGAGCAAGATGGTGAGCTGGCAGAGGCCAGGCCCATTTCCATTCGCCTTGTCGCAACTGGCTCGTCTCCCCACTTTCTAGCAACACATAGCAATGCAATCGAGGCGCTTACGATACGAACCATCGCCCTGACGCTAACCTAAACCCTACCTCTAACCCTATGCAACTCTATGAACGCACCCGAGCCGCCGGCGGTACAGCTCCGCCAGCGCCACCACGTCTTTGCCGTCGACGCAGCGCTGCCGGATCTGCTCGCACGAGCTGTACGCTTGAACGAAGGCGTGCGCGTGAGTGCCGCTCACGGGCAGGCCCAGGAACTTTCCCGCGGTGACGTTGCTGGTAGCGTCGAAGCCGCCCATGTACGCGTAGCGCGACGCCGAGAGGCCGCCGTCTGGGCCTTGCGCCCTGCGCACGGAGAGGAGAGTTCACGACAGTCCACGTGGACTGAGCTGGGGGTACAAGAGTTCATGGGCACTGTCGAAGCGCGCATCCATGTAGTAGCGCAGTGTACTAAAGCCATGACGCGTCACGATGAGACTAGGCACACCCACCCACGTCACGGTGAATGCACGCGTACGCGTACGCGCGCCTGTCAGTACTCGCCTGCGCAGCCCGAACTCCAGCAGCTTTTTGTCGGCGCCCGCGGCCAGCCTGAACCGTGCCGCATTGGTCGCCATGAGGCTGGGGAAGTTGACGAGGTTCAGTAGCGGCGTCTCCAGCAGCTGCGCCACCGCCAGGGGGCCCTCGATCCTCAGCAGCGGTATGCGCGGGAAGACGATGGTGCCCTCTCTGATTGCGTAGACCTTCACTTTGGAGCAGTCCGCCTGCGTTCGCAGGGGCGACAATGACATGGAAGCGGGTTTGGCTTGGTAGGTTGCGCCGTATGAGGTGTTGCAAAATGTGGCCTCGACCACACACAGGGAGACGACTGATGCAGACATCCACCTGAAAGCAACTCAAGTGACTTGTTTGTGTGCGCACTGGAGGGGATGACAGTTGCTAAGCAATCTGGCTGATTTCGTCGAGTCAACACGTGCTCATGGAATTTCAGTATGGGTGTAGGTGCGGCTATAACTGTAATGCGTGGGAGACGGTGTGGTAACAGGTGTCAGCCAGGGACTGTTACATGCAACAGCTTCAACAACACGTCTGTGTGAGTGTGAGCCCTTGCGAGAGGGCCTGCCTGAATCACCAACGCAGTTGCTGCTGGCCTGAGTTGAGAGCTGTTGATCACCCACGAGTGGTAACGCCGCTCAGAATCAATGGCAGCAACGCCTGAACTGTTCATGTGCTTCAAAGAATAAATGGCACCTGGCTGAAGCAGTACCATGGGTTTAAAGTACTCCACTACTCGGCCATTAAATTGCAATGTAGCATACTCACCTTAATGAGCCAGTCGAAGAAGCCTTGGTCGATCCCAGTCATCACCCCTCTGAGGTATTCGATATCCGTGTCCGAAAAAGAGAAGCTGGATATGAGAGCAATGCACTCTCCTAGCCCCCCGAACACCGTGAACTCCCCCTCAAAAGGGTTCTTCCTGAAGAAAAGGTCAAACACGGCAGGCTCCTCTGCCCGGCCCGCCTGCCAGTAGGCATAGGCCATCGTCAGCTGATACATATCGGTCATCAGAGGCGTGCAGAGAGGGTTGATGCACTTCAGTGCATCGGCTTTATTCGCCGGCACAGACATGATCTGTGCGCACGAGTAGGTGCAAGCTCTGCTTCTCTTGTCTGACTTCCTGCTGATCAGCTTCTCTCCTCCTGCTGAGATGGCGACGACAGGGCCAGCTGCACTGCCTGTACTCACTTCTACGACGATTTGCAACTTCAACTTCAACTTTCCAGGTGTTCTGTCGTCATGAACGCAACTAATAATGAGTTCAGCCTCCGCCCGCGATGGCACGCTCTCAGCAGCGTAGACAGGCCCCACCCAGTGGCTTCAAGGCAGCATCCTCTGATAGGCAATGCGAAGGGTCTATACAGCAGCCATGAGAGTTTAGTTACACCCTGGCCACCTTAAAATACAGTCAGAGGCAACGTTACGCGGGATGACCGCGGATGAAAACCGCGGGCATGGTGGCGGGGCCAGTACTGAAGCCTCCTCCGGAGCTACCGCACCTCCGCCGCCAGATCCAATGGCGAAAGCTGTGGACGCAGCGCGCTACGGCTCGCTGGACAAGCTCCGGTGCCTAATGGAGGAGGCACCTGTCGCTGCCAGGATCGCTCCCAATCAGAAGGATCGTGAGGACATCACCATGCTGCACTGGGCGGCGATCAACAACAGACTTCTGGTGGTGAGGTACCTGCTCAGCCACGGCGCGGATCCACGGCTGCCGGGGGGTGTTCTCAAGGAGACAGCGCTGCAGTGGGCTGCGAGGCAGGGGCACTTGGAGGTGGTGATGGAGCTGCTGAGAGTAGGCACCGATCCGGAGCATCCCAATGTGTACGGGCAAAACGCATTACATCTGGCCTGCCAACTTGAGAGGGTGAGCATCTTGACGGCATGAGAGGCACTTGTGTGAAGCGTTTTAAACCTGTGTCCTCGTCGCGAGTGCAGTCAACAATACGCAACATAGACTACCACAAACAGTTCCCATCATGTTCCCCATATAGTTGACGCCTGAGTATCGGGAGGCAGGCAAACGCGCCTTGCGCTGTGACGACAAACTTCAATTGCTGGCAGCAGCACTCCACAGCTCCGGATCGTGTTCGTGTTGGGGCCACCCGAGCCATCACAGCCAAATGTAGAGTGTGCAAATGCAGTTGACGTTCTTCTACAGGTTTGCAACATGGCGAGTATATGAAGCCCAATGCGTGGTATGTCAGTCGCAAACTGATGTCTTGTGCCTCAGAATGAGCAGACCGGATGCCCTGAATGGCAGTCTTTTATGTCATGGAGCCATTATGGTTTGTGGACCCACAGAGACTTGCGTTCGTCATGACAGTCCCGTTACTTGAACTCTTTGCACTCTATATAGGTGTTGCTGGTAGGTGGCACACAGGCATGTACCGCTGCTCTGGGCATGTCAGAACACCACCAGTAGCATGTCAACCATGCATAATCTGCCAAATCAGGCCGACGCGTGTCGGTATACCGAGAAGAAGGCCACTGGGGAGGTGTTCCGACATGCTGAGATGCACTTCAACTGACGCGTTGTGTATACATAGCGGCAGTATTGCTGCTGGTGTGCAGCATCTGCACTGGCACACATTGCTTACATTCTGAGACTGGTGTGTGAGCGTATAAGCCGTCGTGTCAGCATCTCATGCGTTGTTGCGGTGAAGGTGCTGCGTCTGCTGGGCAGCGCATGTCGTTGCTCACCGCTTATACCAACACCTCACTGCTTCGGCGCGAGCGCGCTACATCTGCTTGCTGTCGCCAGTGCCATGTGGCGCACGCGATCCACTTTGGCGCGCATTCACCACCATAACCGGCCAACTTCACCTCTCAACCTCAACATTGCTCAGGTCGCCGTGGCCATGGTGCTGCTCGCGAGCGGCGTCCCCGCAGACGCGCGCGACTACAAGGGGTTCACCCCCCTCATGTACTCCGTCAAGCTGCGCGGGAACTGCCTGGACCTCGCGCGCGTGCTGCTGGCGTTCGGCGCCTCGGACTCACTGGACGCGGTGGACTCTGAGGAGGGGAACACGGCGCTGCATTGGGCGGTGATGAGCAGCTTTGGGCCGCAGGTCATGTTGAACTTGATCAAGGCGGGGGCGCGGCTCGACGTGGCGAACAAGATGGGGTTGACGGCGGAGGTGAGCGCTGCCGCGCGGGTATGCTGGGTATCGATGGCTGTTGTACGGTTTTAACTGCCTCAGGCATAATCGAATTTGAGCACGGCAGTCGGCGATTGCTGTGCGCAAGGTGTGAATCGCTGTACAGCAGAGTGGAGTCTGTGACAGCGGGCTCTGCAGCGCTTTGCACTCGTGCACAATCACATGATGCTGACAGCTCACTCTTAGTGTGGTTTTGGCAGCGCGTCTTGGTCAGTGGTGTGCGGTCAACTGCCTTATGCACGGCTTTGCCGCCGAAACGAAAGCAAATTATCTGACTCATTCTTTGACAGCAACTTCGAGGTGGATGCAGCAGTGCTCACAATGCAGCCGCAGTCACTTGAGTGCGCTGCATTGCGGATCATACACGTCCCAGTCGAAGACATCGTGACGCATGACGCGCGCTTTGTGCAAGCTACATGCCGGCGAGCACTCGCGCGCTGCCTCCAGAACCATAACTTGCAGGACGCAGCGCTCAGCGCTGACGTGTCTCTCGGGCGCCTGTGTAACACTTGCCATCAGAGCACTGTCACGACCCCCCCGCCGCCATGCAGTTCACTCTAGCACCTGCTCAAGCCTATCCCCCCCCCCCCCCCCCCCCCCCCCCCCCCTTCCCCCCCGCTGCGCCACCCAGACCCTCGCGCGCTCCCAGGGCATGTACATGGCCGCCTCCTTCCTGGGCAACGCGGCGACGCTGCCGCGCCGCGTCGAGGACGTCCCGCTCGCGCGCGGCGCGCTGCTCTTCCCGTTGCAGGCCGCCGCCGCCGCCGCGTGCGTCGCGTGGCTCGGCTGGTGGGGCGTGCTGGCAGCGCTCGTGGCGGCGGCGCTGTCGCAGCCGCTCGCGCGCCGCGTCGCGCACCACCCCGCCAACCGCTACGCGCTGGGCCTCGCGGCGGGCTCCGTGGGCGCAGTCTGGGCGGCGTTCACGCTCGGCGGCGTCGCGCGCGAGGCGCCCGCGGCGGCGGCGCTCGCCTTCCAGCTGAGCGTTGCCGCGACGCTGTACTGGCTGCGCGCGACGTGCGTCGCGGACCCCGGCGTCGTGCGCCTCGGCGCGGCGGAGCGCGCGGAGGCGGTGCTGAGCGCGGCCGCCGCGGGGGGCGCGCCCGCGCTCGGGCCGCGCGAGTTCTGCGCGACGTGCGCCGCGCCGCGCGCGCCGCGCAGCAAGCACTGCGAGGTGTGCGGCGGCTGTGTGCGCGGCTTCGACCACCACTGCCCGTTCGTGGGCAACTGCGTGGGCGCGCGCAACCGCCGCGCGTTCCTGCTCTTCCTTGCGTGCGCCGTCGTCGGCCTGACGCTGTTCCTGCGGCTCGCGCTGCAGTGGGGGGCGGCGGGGGGGACGCCGGCGGCGGCCGCGGCGGCGGCGCTGCGCAACGGCCCGCGCCGCTGGTACCGCGCCGTCTGCGCGGTGTTTGTGCGCAGCCGCGCCGTGGGCTGCGCGCTCGCGCTCGCGGCGCTGCACACGCCGTGGATCGCGTCGCTGCTGGTCTCGCAGGGCGTCATGGTCGCGCGCGACCGCACGACGTACGAGTGCGTCAAGAGCCGCGAGTGGGTGGCGCGGCGCGGCGGCGCGGGTGGCGCGGCGGGGGGGCGCTGCTGTTCGGAGCGCTGCCTACCGCGGTGGCTCGTAAACTGCGCAGAGTTCTGGCTGGGGCGCGCGGCCACCGCGGGCAGCTACGCTCAGGTGCCCACGGAGCTGCTCGCGAGCGCGTGCGAGCGCGGCCGCTGCTGCGACAGCCACGACCACGGCGGCGGCGGCGGCGGGCACTCGCACGCCGGTGTACAGATGGTTTAACGCCCGCTGCTGCTGCGAGCATATGTGTATGTATATGTGGACTGTTGGAGGAGGTGATGTGTCGTCGCTTGCGGCGGCCTGCCGCTGCTGCAGCGCCGGGGCCCACTCTCCTCAATAAATCATTGTTTACGTCCGCATGTTTTGTGTGCGCCTCATCTGCTCGGACAAGCGGTTGATACTTGTGGAATGCTGCGCTCGTAAAAGGGACTGGCACTGTGGACAGGGTGACATTGGCGCTGTAAAAGTCATGACAACGAGAATGACAAGCACTTGTGCTGAGATGATGTTGTGGAGGGGTCTAGACCCCCTGGATGTCGTACTCGCAGCGAGCTGACACAGTGCATGCATGTTGGCCCAACATGCAGCTGAAAACACGTCCTGCCCTTTCTTTTCAAAGTTGCGCTGCCAAGAATAGCATTCAATGTAAGTGAGCAGTAGATACGCACAAGACGTACTAAACGTGACCCTGCTGCTTGAAACAAGGGTGTATTAAAGGCCCCAGTACGCGACACCACGTGTGCAACAAGCTTTGTCCCAGCAATACCAAACACACCGCACTCGTGCAACAAGTCAGCATTTTAACGCCTGCAGTGCTGTAGGTTGAGCACTGCGACCATACGTGCAACGTAAAGGAAACGTTGACAGGGCTGTTGGCCGCCACAGTGTGCACATGTGATCAGCAGTCAGGCTCGCCACCTGTCACCCTGCCACCAATGTGGTCGGAACACAGTACTGGTGTTGCCGGATGTAACGGCAGCAGCGCCGCACGTCGGCACTGCGCTCCGCGCCATACCCACGCAAGGGCGGCCCTTTCGCAACGCCACCGCAGACGCACGCTGCGCGCAGCTACGCACCGCCGCAGCACAACCTACACCAGCGGCAGGCACAGCGGCGCCCCCGCCGCCGCGCCGCCCCCCGCGGAACCCGCCAGTATCGAGCACATGGCCGCCGCGGCGGAGCGCCGGCAGAGCGCGGTCACCGCCTGGCACACGCCGCCGCCGCCGCCGCACGTCTGCGCGATGGTCACGCCGGCGGCCTTGGCGGCGGCGGCGAGCGCTGCGCCGCCGCCGCCACGCGTGCGCACGTAGAAGCGCGCGGCAAAGTCCGCGGCGAGCGCGCGCGGCGCGCGCGGCGGCTGCGGGAACGGCGCCGCCGCGCACGTCCCGTGCGCGAGCCGCGCGACGTCGCTCACAACAGAGTTGGCGGTGGGGTAGCGACCCGCGCCGGGGCCTGCGTACTGGCTCTCCGTGAGGTTTTCGGAGGAGACGACGACGACGTTTCCGGGGCCGCGCGCTGCCGCGAAGGGGCTGTCCAGGGGGGCTAGCGCGGGGGAGACGTAGACGGTGAGGGGGTCGGCGGGGTCGGAGGAGGCGGTGGCGGCGGTGCCCAGGAGCTTGATGGTGCAGTTGATGGACTTGGCGAAGGCGAAGTCGGCGGCGGTGAGGGCGGAGATGCCGGCGCAGGGCACGGAGGACAGGGGGACCGTCTGCCCGAAGGCGAGCTGAGCGGGGGGGCGGCGAGCGAGGGGCGAGAGGGAGGAGTCATGAGTCGCGAGCGGATGAGAGCGAGCATCCTGCTGTACTTTAGAATCAGAACATGCACTTTTGAAGTACATATTCCTGAAACAGATGTGCATGTGGAGTTTTTTCCAAGCCACCCGTAACTCTGCGCTCACCGATCTGGCCAGCATGTGTGAATTTGCGCCACCAGGCAAGAAGCCGAGCGGCGCACGGGACACATGAGGACAGCGCACATCTGGGTCTGCGTACGCGGAAGTGCCGGGGTGCGTCTTCCCACATTGCGGTGCGGAGACGAATGCGAGCCTGCGCGAGGCTTGTGATCATGTGGTCACATGTCGCGACACAAGAAAGCAGGAGATTCTGTGGCCATCTGCACTGGCGGCGCCATCGCCCTCAACAGGGTGCCAATTCTGTGCATCCCTGAGCGCTGCTGCAGTGACTTTAACCTCAACCTATCAAGCACTTGCCTTTGCGAGCAGCGCAATCTTGGCCTGCACGTCGTGCCCCTCCACGTCGGCAGTTGGGTCCGCCTCCGCAAAGCCCAGGTCCTGCGCCTCCTTGAGCACTGCTGCATAGTCCGCGCCCTCCTGCTCCATCTTGGTGAGCATGAAGTTGGTCGTGCCATTCATGATGCCGACCACCTAGGCGCACGTAGTAACAGCGGCGGCGGCGGCGGCGATGGGGGGCGGGCGCACGGTGTCACAAGGTGTGAGCGCTGCTACCAGCAGCAGCGGTCAGCATGATTGTGGCAGTGCTCAGGTGCTGATGCTATACCTGCCTACTCCGGGAGGCATGACTAGCGCAGAATGTGCAAGTACAGCAACGACAAGGTCTAGTCCACGGCTGCGGGTCTGCTGATGCGTTGTCGGCTGCGCTGCTTGCAACCATCTTAGCCTGCATGGAGCGTCACAACACGCATGTTAATAAGGATCATGGCCATCTCGGAGCTGAACGTTGTGCCATTCGGTCGATTGCGGTCAGCGAGGCTTCAGGCGGCGGCTGGAGCAACCACATTGAATGATGACAACACAAAGTTTAGGTGGCACCTCAACTTGGACTACTGACAGCTGCGCCCTAGCACAAGTTCAGGCAGCAAACCTGCGACCCCCAGTCATAACTTGCCCCAGTCACAAGGCGCAAAATTTGCTAACCTTCGTGATGCTGTCCCCCACATAGTCCTGCTGCAAAGCCGCTATGATGGGGATCCCCCCGCACACCGCCGCTTCGTAGCCCAGGCGCGCCTGCGGAGCGGCAGCGAGCAGCGCCTCTATCTCGGGTAGATAGGCAGCCAGCAGCGCCTTGTTGGCGGTGATGACGTGCTTGCCACGCTTCAACGCCTCAAAGACGACATCCTTGGCGTGCGTCACGCCGCCCATAAGTTCAATGATGCAGTTGATGCTGTCGTCCTTCAGGATGGCTGCGGAGCGAAGGCAGCAGCGGTGGTGTGCAGCTGTGTGTGTGTGCGTGGTTGGGCGGCGTGCGGGAATGCGCCTTTGCAATTGCGCACCCAACCCATTCATGGTGCAGTGAATGCACGCTGGGAATGGGGTTGCTGGTGTTGAAGATGAAACTGTCTACTACGCAAGTGTTCATGTGCTTGAGCCTTGTGATCATATGTGCCACGTTCGCCACCTAAAAGGCGAGGCCGTCGCCGTCGCCCAGATCAGTCAGTACTGTTTTGGAACATGGAACCATATTAGAAGCTTGTACCTTCGTAGAGCGGTAGTATACACCATTAAGTGAGCAAGCCATACGGGTCACGAAGCACTCGCGCATAGCTTTAGGGGCAAGCCTTATCATAGGTATTTGAGGCAGTCCATGATGTGTCTCGAGGCGAGGCGGCTGCCAGTACACGTCAGTACACAGCAGATGCCTAACCATTATGCGCAACATGTGCTGTCGCACTAGCGCAGTCTACACGCGCACGCGAGAGCTGGTGCGTCATGTGCGTGCATCACGGTGTTGCACTTTTACGTTCATGTGCGAATCAAGCTTTCGCTGCTCACCGTCGTAGTCTGTGACCAGCTGCGTGTGTGGCTCCACTTGGAATGTCCTGGGCTTGGCGAGATCCCTCACACAGATCTTGACCACCGTGGCGTCTATGCCCATAGCAGCGAAGGCAGCCTGCTTGCGTGAGGTCAGGATCTCATAGACACCCCCGCCCACCACACCTCCACCGAACATGCCTATCCGTAGAGCCTGCGCCATGATGCTATGATAGCGTTCACACGTTCAAAAGCACTTCCTGCTACTCCACTTCCTTCCCACTTCCAAAGGTTGATGTTGATGTTTGACCATGGCAAACATGGCATGAAGGACATTCCATTGAAGATACCGTGTGACAACATCCGATTTTTTCTTCATGTGTGTGTCTGTTCTCGGCTCGGATGCTCTGTGTACGCTGGCGCTACCCAGCATGGGAAGTAAGTTGCGCTGGAAACGCGAACTGTGCTACATGGTGAGATTGACGGCAAAGTACATTATGTACCAGCCATTGAGTATGCAAGCACGTGACGCACATGGAAAATGAAGTAGCTGTGCAGTCACTGCGCAGGCATTGTGGCAGGGTGGCAGAGAAGAGCAGGAGCGCAGGGGAAGGACGAAGCAGCATATGGCGGCAACCAACAGAGACAGGGGCGAAGTGTGCAGCGCGTGCGCCATGTGCAGTGCTGCCAATAGAGCTGAATGTATGCACGCCAGTGCTATTTCTTTCAAAGCATGTACTTTTATTATATTCCACTTGTGGCTGTGGAAATGCCATGTTGTAGGTGTGTCGCCTTGTCCTCACTCTTGGATGTAGCATGCAAAGCTTGCACGCCACACCCCGCCCCCCACATCACCCCCAACAAAGCACCCGCAAGCGACTGTCCCCCACATACTAGCAGGGATACCAAACAAAGCTACAAGACTCTCCCCCCACAGACAGACCCGTCTTAGGGCCACCCAGCTCCACGCAGACTCCATCTCAAAGTTTTCATGCAGGCCAAGGTCACCATAATGGGCCCTGAACTGGAGATTGTGGCTATCTACGTGAACCCCGATATCATAAAGATAAGCAGAGGGAGTCACTGGGCGCCAGGCGCTGACGCTAGAAAGAAAGGCTATATAACTAAGCAAAGCATCGCCTCCTTGATGAGCGGGACGGTGGTTTACCGGGCCTCCCATATCACCCCCAACAAAGCATCCGCAAGCGACTGTCCCCCACACACTAGCAGGGATACCAAACAAAGCTGCAAGACTCTCCCCCCACAGACAGACCCTTCTAAGGGCCACCCAGCTCCACGCAGACTCCATGTACTTCAGCTGGAAGTACGTGAAGGGTGAGGTACGCAGAGGCTTCTGGCATCACATCATCACAGGGTTTGACGCACTTATTTGCACAAACCTGCTGTATGTAACGATTGTGCACACTGTTTGGCTGCCGCATGCCACCAGAGTATGGATGATCATATCGTAGGCAACAGACTGAGAGCTGCTACAGCTCTTGCTGACTTGTACACTGGTTGGCGTTCACTTTGTGCGGCTCCTAATGCAGAGATGGACGCCAGAGTGTTGGTCGAAACGCACTCAGGCACGACTATGCGGGATGGTGTTTCCTGCCTCCACAGTCGTGCTGATCGCATGCGCGGCGGATCGTGGCAGTCACGGCTGGCTTGCCACGGGATGAAGGCGAACTCGTGTGCAGCGTAGCTGTCGGCCCTGCAGGCGCTGGTATGTGGCTACAGTCTGCTGCACCCGAGCCCTGACACAGTGCGACTGGCAGGGTTCGGGCTGGTGTGCCTGGACCACAGGGTCACTGGAGTGCGAGGCGGGCCGCTATACCAGAACTATACTTGAACCATACTTGAACATATTTAACCCCCAACCATACTTGAACCACGTTAAAAACAAAACTAGGGTTTCATCCGGGCCCCCCACAAACCGCTCCACCTCGTGATCCGCGTCCAGCCCCACCTGCGGGCAGACAAATCAGTCCGTACCCTGCCAGTCGCACTGCGTTGGGTTCTGGTGCAGCAAACTGTAGCCGTACACTAGGGCCTGCCCGAGACCGCTAACATGCACACGAGTTCCCGTTCATCCCGCGGCCAGCGATACCGCCTGGCAGATTCGATCACTGCCGCCATCAGCCGCCCAGGGCTGGTTTGATGCGGAGGGATGACGTCGAAGTGCAAGTTAAAGTTGATGTTCAGACTGACTTCTTTTCTTTCGCCAGCCCAGCAGGAGCTCGAGGTGGCTGTGCGCAACTTGTGTCGTCACAGCCATGAAGGACGATGCGAAGCCATCTCAAAACCACGCGGTGGTACGAGGCACCATAGTTCAGATCATCTGCATGGCAATCTTCACTCAGGTATGCTCTTGACTACGATCGTTGTCATGCATCGGGAGCCCTCGAACGTTGCTCATCATTGTGTGCAAGCGTGAAAGCAATCAACCGCGACATCTGTACTGGAAATAAGATTATCCCCAAGCATCTGCATCAAATCATCTGCAGCTACTTTTCAGAAACTACAAACCCGTCCCGCGAACAATTTGCTTACCTCAAAAAACTGCTCATCTATTTCGCATGGACAGGCACTGGCATATCCTGTCGGCCTGAACAAGCCAGTGGCTCTGGGCTTGGGCATCCAGTGGCTCGTCTACCTCCCCAGCCTGGCTCTCAAAACGGAACGCTTCTACGACCTTACCGGCTCCTCCACCTTCATCCTGCTCGCCACGACGGGCTTCGCCCGCAACGGCGCGGGCTTCGACTGGCACAGCAATTGGCGCCAGCTGCTGG
This sequence comes from Tribonema minus, assembly GCA_017506865.1. Taxonomy (NCBI): domain Eukaryota; class Xanthophyceae; order Tribonematales; family Tribonemataceae; genus Tribonema; species Tribonema minus. Next base: position 346,179 of record JAFCMP010000501.1, read on the forward strand.
CGACGGGCATGGTGGTGGCGTGGGCAGCGCGGCTCGGCACGTATCTGTTCGCGCGCGTGTGCCGCGTCGGCGAGGACTCGCGCTTCAACGGGGTGCGCGACAACGCCGCGCGCGCGCTGCTCTTCTGGACAGTGCAGGGCGTGTGGACCGTCGTTACGCCCATGGCAGTGCTCATGCTGCAGGCGGCGCCGCCCGTCGCCGAGCGCTGCTGGTGGGACTACGCCGGCGGCGCCGCGTGGCTCCTCGGCATGGCCATCGAGGTCGCGGCGGATGCGCAGAAGTCCGCGTGGCAGGCGGTCCCCACCAACTGGGGCAAGTTCATCGATGTAGGCATGTGGAGCTGGAGCCGGCACCCCAACTACGTGGGCGAGGTGCTGCTGTGGTGGGGTGTGTGGGGGGTCTGCTACGGGGGCCTCAGGGGGCAGCCGTGGGGGTGGTACACCCTCGTCGCGCCCGTGTTTGTGTCGCTGCTGTTTGTGTACATCAGCGTGCCACTAATAGAGGAGCACGCCGACAAGAAGTGGGGGGGCCTGGCGGAGTACCAGGCGTACAAGCGGCGCACGAGAGCGCTCCTTTATTAGGTCGCATTCAGGAGGGGCATACGAGCGCAGGAATCCTCTTGGGAGGCGATAGTGGGCATGTACTGTGATAAAGCGGAGAGGCAGTGCGGGCCAAGGCGCGCATCGGAATAAGCCTTGTGTGAAGATGCCCACGGGCACGTTTTTACTGCTCATGCAGCAGCTCCATCAGAATTTTTCAACCTCCCAAAGTATTTCGAATCTTCCCAATGAGGGTGCACATTTCACCGATGATCAATATATTATTGGAAAGCTCCATCGGCGGGAACAAGCCCAACCAAGTGCTGAATTACACTGCCTGTCACCCCTCCCCCCCACGGGCCCCAGATCCCCTGTGCAACTGCCTTATTCCTTTGTTCACCCCCTCTTGATAATACCATTTCTGTTGGAGTGCACGGATGATGATGTCGTGTGGAGCGCTTCGCACAGAGCCGCGCATCTGTGCACAAAGCTGTGCTCAATCAAGGCAGAGACCTGGATGATGCAATAAGTGACACCCTCTGCTTGCGTGTTTAGCTATGCTTCCACAAACAGCCCAGAGTTATAAAGAATCTGCAGAACAAGGGGTGTACTAAGCGTGCATTTACAACGTTTGGCACACTGTAGTATGTACACTTCAGGCTTTGACACTTGGCAAGCTCTATAATCACCTTCTTTACAAGAATTGACATCATATTCTTTTCTATGAAGGCATCTATTTATGCAAAGCTGCGGTGTGCACTGCCATCAGTGATCCATCACACAAGCTTCTGACATGGATGGTGGTCGCAGGTGAACAGCAGAGCAGCAGAAAGGCCGACACTGGTTGACTTGGTGGTGGTGGGGCCACAACAGCTGTGCTTGCTGTGACAGGGGCTGGAAGTGATTGTACATTTAGAGCTGAGGTTGTGGAGGTGACACTCCAACTAGCTTGAGCTCGAAGGTGCCTATGTAGGGCGTACGAGAGCCACATCACTCAAGTTTCAAGTGTTGGGCCGCCATGCCTTGCACCATTCACCCCTCTAAAATGAGGAAACAACAAAGCAAAAATACCACCATTGTTCCAGCATTCTGCGACATTTACCACGGCATACGGCAGCCAAGTTTGGCCTCCGTTTCCACACACTCAGCAAAGCAAATGCCACTTAATGCAATGCATGTCAGCTGCCAATGGATGTTTGCGCAGCATGTGATTCCAATCAGCGCATTTATACTATCCCACCAAAGTGCAGGTTCAAGAACATGTCACGACAGTCTTGCTTTGGTGTGCACAATGCGCCTGACACACAGGCACCAGCACCACCATGACAGCAAAAGTCGCAGCAGCAGCAGTAAAAAATACACACAGCCAAGCCACCTCAATATGGTCTAACACGAAGGTGACGTTACAACGGCGCTCGTAAAATCATAGCGTCACCACTGTCTCTAAAACGCGCGGAGTGGAAGTGCCGCTGTACATGGGGGCTCATGGTGATTACTAGTGGTGATGGTGTGCAGAGTCAGTCGGCGGCGGCGCCGGCCGTTGCAGCAGCGGTGGCGTCAGCAGCAGCAACAGGGGCCTGGCATCATCATGCAAAATGCAGCGCATAGGCGCGGCTCGCGCAGTGCGCTAGCCGCCCACGCAGCAGCGCGTTCAACACAGACCAGACGGACACCCCCCTGTAAAATGGCGGGTACGCACATGGAAGCGGAAACGGAGGTGCCAGGGGTGGCGGCAGCCGTTTCGCCTGTGTCTCTACTCATAAAATCATGCACCGGGAGGCAGCGCGGGGGAAGGTGCAGAGCCCTCAACCCCCCCCCCACCCCCCACCCCCCCCGCCCTTATCGCCTCTTGTTTGTTCCAGCTCGACTCACATCTGCTCTGAACGTATATGCCTGGGAACAGACGGGGTCCATCAGCAATGTCGCATGCCGGTACCCCCCCCTGCCCCCTGCGCCCACAGGTATCGGGCCCCATGGTGCGCATGGCGTAATCCGGCGTTGAGCGATGGATGGCGTGCAACACCCCAGCCACCCATGGAAAGAACGGACAAGTCATGGCGCGCAATGGTGGCAGCGGCGCAGCACGACAGGGCCCTAAAACGGCAGGTCGCGCTCGCTGTGGCGCCGTTTCGCGCAGCAGCAGCGAGCAACAGGCCACCGCCCCTCGCAGCCACTGGCAACACCACTGCTGGTGACGCCGCGCATGGCACTGCATCCCCCCAGAGAAGACAAATTGTGTAACACCATCATCCCTGCCGCTGCCCCTTACCGCGCACCAGCGGCCCCGCCCCCCCGCGCTCCCCGCCGCCGCAGTCGCCGCCGCCGCCGATCGGCACGGGGCCCGCCAGCGTCCCGTAGCTCGCGCGGATGCTGCGCGCGAGCGGCGAGCTCGCGATCACCGAGCGTAGCCCTTTGAGCAGCTCGCCGACGGCGCGCGCGAGCGCCGCGGGCAGCGCGTACACGTGCCACCCAATGAGCACCATGAGGACGGCGGCGAAGAGCTGCGAGGCGCGCACGGCGGCGGTCAGCGGGCCCGCGCGCGCGCCCCGCGCAGCCGCCGCGCCGTACCACTGCACAATGTCGCGCGCGACCTGGTCGGGCGCGTGCAGCAGCACCTTGGCGCGCCCCGCGGCGCCGAGGCGCGCGCGCAGCGCCGGGTCGTCGCGCAGCGCCGCGAGCGCGCGCGCGCCGCTCGCCGCGGCGCCGACCGCGCCGAGCCCCGCGGCGTCGAACAGCAGGCCGTCGACGCCGTGGGAGACCGTGTCGACGAAGCCCTGCGCGCGCGGCGCGACGACGGGGACGCCGCACGCGTGCGCCTCGAGGACCGTGTTGCCGAGCGTCTCGAAGACGGACGCCGTCGCGTGCGCGTCGGCGCTCGCGTAGACCGCCGGCAGCGCGTCGTGGTCGAGGAAGCCGGGGCGGCAGTACAGGCGGTTCGCCGCGCCGTGCTGCGCCGCGAGGTGCGGGCCGAGCGGGCCGTCGCCGATGACCGCCAGGTAGCAGCGGTCCACGCTGCGCGCCATCGTCACCAGCGTGTCCAGGCCCTGAGGATGGAAGATAGCGCGCGGCGTGTGTGAGGGCGGTGCATGAGGGGCATGCTCTTGGTGGAAGGCAGCACGCCTCGACTGTGTTGCGCACTGACTTCTTGCTGGCAATGTCTGACTGGCGAGGGTGCATGGTGAGAGAGCTGGCTGTGAGCGGGGTACCGCCTCTTGCCAGCAGCAGACATTGTGATTGTACTGCTTCTGTACTGCCAGTGTACTAGTGCAAGCAGAGGACTGCCATATCAAGCAGACCAGACGGCCAGCTGGCGTGGCTGAGACAGTATATGCGCCGTAACAATTGTCAAAACCTCCATCATCATTCCAACTTTTACTGGCTGATTGCAACAGTTGCTTGGCATCTGATCCAACATGATAGGTGTGCATGCATGAAATCTGCATGCTTTCACAAGCCGTTGCAACGCACAATTTGCAATGCCGCGATGCAACGCACACCTTGCAATGCCGCTAATCTCACCTTTTCTGGTGCCAACCGCCCCACATACACAATCAGGAATGCATCTGGATCGTTGAACGTCAGCTGCGCCCGCGTCTTTGCGCACCGCCGCCCCGGGTTGAACTTGTCCACCTGCACCGCCGTTTTGACGACGTAATCGCACGCGACGCCCTGCTTCAACAGCTTGGTCTTGAAGCTCTCACTGGTGGTGGCACAGCTGTCGAGCAGGCACGACTCCATACGCTCCTTCAGGTTGGTGAGATACAGCGCCAGGCTGGGCGCTCCTACCGCTGCCAGCCCCAGCTGAAAAGAGGCAATGTGACGAGTATAGCGGGCAGCAGTGAACTGGTAAAGCAGTGAACTGGAGTGTAAACTTGCGAAACCGAGATGCGGTGATCATTTGGCAGGTTGACTGTTGTAAGCCTGGTGTTTGTGTGCAAGCAACGTATTGTGCAGAGTGGTTCCTGAGCACTGCGCTGAAAACCGCATCAGGCTGCCAGTTGCAGGCAGGCGACTGTCAGAGAGGCTGCAGTGTAGAGGCAATGCTAGTGCTACAATCTGCTGACAGCAGCTGACCAATCACACATGTGGTGCTGCGCGAGTGACCAAATCTGCACTCAAAAGCAGTTGGCAGTGCCTCGGGGATGCTCCATCAGATGCTACGTGGCTGTCAGGTGCAACCGTTGTGAAGAAGTAGCGACGTGAGATGAGATGAAGCTGCTCTGAAGCGATGAGGACGTGATGCTGACAGCACAGCGGTAGCTCAAGCGTGCAGATACGACAGGTGCAATGGCTGCGTCTTGCACTACTGTAGTCATGCGAGGAAGCGCATGTCTCGCTACTGAGCACATCAGACCATTGGAGCAACCATGCAAGTCAACAGTAAATCCATACGCACACAACTACCGGTGCACACATTGACATATTGTGGTGCGAACGAAGCTCCACAGAGTGTGCGGAAGTGGGCAGACAAGTGATGGGAATGTCTTTAAGTCAGCTGTCAGCTGCTGCCTTCGACCCTCGTAGGTAATGCAGAACAATGAGATGTGGCTGCCCAGTCAACACCATTCCATGCAACAGAAGCGAGAAATGATCAAAAATAAACCAGGCTGTCGGACAAGAGACACTCCAAGGTTCACTGAAAATCCTCACCTGCACATCGGTGTGAATCGAGGTCACCACGGGAATCCCCAGCGCCTTGCCCGCCAATCCAAACTGCAGCGTGATGGCATCAGCTGTGCAGTGGATGACGTCCGGCCGCACTTGTGCCAAGGCATGACCTATGTGCCACAGGTTGCCGAGTGTTGGCGCGGCAATTCGCTTGCTTGGGTAGAGGTCATGAAATGTGCTCTCCAAGTGAACGTATTTGAACATTGGTCTCCTCTTTGAGCCCGGAAATAGCGTCGCCTCTAGCTGCGGCTCCTTCTCCAGCGTGAACACGAGCACCTGCGATGTGCGCAACGGAAGAAGACTGCAGTCAACATTTCTGCGACAGTTTGCTTTTGGCATCTGGGAGGGTGACGCGTCGGCGAGAGAAGCATCGGAGCTGCAGTGCCACTCACCTCATGGCCAGCCTTGTGCAGCTCGCTGATGATGCTGGTGAACCTCCGGGACACGCCATCGACGGCAGGAGGAATGCTGTGACTGTAAATGGCGACTCGCATTTTGCTCCGCGTCTGCCTTCTGAGAGGGACTGCTGCAGCGAGCACGGACCTGCCGAGCACCGGGCTGTTGGCAATTCACCGCCACGATCAGCGCCAACCGATCCAGTTCGACCACATCGTCTCACGGTGTGTGTGCGTGCGCGCAGCAGGAGAGAGCTGCAAGAGGGGGCCTTCGAAAGCTCCGGGGGGGGGGGCAGATTCTCTAAAGGAAGAATCTTGGTCAATTAGTGTATGCACACACATGTGAGACAGCGTGTCAGGGACACAATTATGATGCAAACTGTCCATTGGCATTGTAAAATGTGATCGTTGCAGCACTGTGAACAACTCATGGACACACGCACATACATGCTGTAACATACACATGCCTTTACTAAAAAAAAAGTATGCTGTTGCAAAATGAGCCTCAACAATCAAGTTGGGCCCAGGGCCACAGAAGGTGCGCATGCTTGCGTGCGAGTGCGTGTGTGTTGTGTGCATGCGCATTGTGTGTGTGTGCGCGTACATTCAGTACCATTGCCTGTGTGCCATACTCAAATGGTACATGTAAGGGCAGCGACAGCAACAGCAAAGTCGCAAAGACTATCACATGAGAAGGTGTGTGCATACATTCACGACCTTACGGATGTGCAACAACATGCCCGCTGCACTAATGCAACACTTCTTCCTGCCCAGCCCTGCAACTAACCTGTACGCAAGTGCAGGCAGCTCTCACCCGACCTTGCACCAGTACTGCTGATTTGCGCATGCTGATGTTGGCGGAAAAGCTTTTTTGACATCACTAGCGACAAGCGATGTAACCATAACCCCTGCCGTCACATGACCTTGCAGCCCTGCGACCCCTGCTTGCTCGAGTGGGTATGTCACACCAGTTCTGCCAGGCCTTGCACACTCCCTGTCAGACAACTGGCAAAATCTTTCCGAGCGGCAATACCGCCTGCGAGGCGATGCTGCAACCAGCACTTGCGGGGCAGTTGGCTTACTGTGGCGTACATACCAGGCAGCAGTCACCCAGCCATGATTTTTGCTCATGACTGAGGCTTGCGTTTTGCGCCTGTGGCTACAGGCCGCTGCATGCGCTGTGAGGCCCGCCAGTTGCAGCGGGCGCTCGGCTTGCGCGTCTCTGTCGGCAAGCGCAGTTGCTGCTTTGCCCCTTGCTCCCCGACTTTGTGTGAATGTCCGATACCTTGCTCGCTGATGGGCCTCAGCCCTCTTCGCCGAGGATGAAGCGCAGCGTATGCGTGGCCGCACTGGTGGCCCCCCGCCCAACCCTCGCCAGCGCCCCCCTGCCCCGGTACGCCGCCACCGCGCCCGCCACCGCTGCCGCGCACAACAGCAGCTTCGTCTCCCACCTCGCTCCAAATGGATCCGCGGTGTCGAGGTCTTGCTGCAGCAGCCGGCCGGGCGGCCCTCGGCTGCTTGATGTGTCGATGGCGGAGGTACCGTGGTTTGCGCCGTGGCCATTGCCCTTGGCGGTGTCCGCCGCCGCGTACGCAGCGTGTAGCATGGCGGTCAGCAGCTCTGGCTCCATGTGCGCGCTGACCGTGCTCTCACTGAGAACGTGCTTGGCGGCTGCGAAGTCGCCAGCTGGCAGTAGCACGTCCGCGACCAGCATCTCGCTGATCTGAGCGTAAGAGTGGGTGCCTGATGGGTCGTCACGAAGTGCAGTGCGCATGTCCTGCAGCGCCTGTCGTGTGAACTCCAGCTCTCCCTCCTCCAGCCTCAGCTTCAGCCACAGCAGCGCTATGGCGAGTGGAATGGGGTGCTTCAAGGCGCGGGACTTGTAGTACGAGTGGCAGAAGCGATACTCGTTCTTCCTGCCTAGCTCGAAGCCACACTGTAGCAAAACTGCAATGAGCTGGTCGCATTCCTGCAAGTCTGCTACAGCCACGCTCAAATCTCCTAGGTGAAGAGAGGTACTACTGCTCGACACTGGTGTTGAGGTGCCATTGCCATCCGGGTGTAGTGTGGCTTCCAAGTGCTCACGGCACAGGGACGAGGCTTCTGCGAAGCGGCATGAGACCAGCGCTGCCTCTGCGGCGTCCAGAACAGCTGACATTGCAGTTCAGTTCAGGTTTCTTGGTGGTTCTTCTTCTCCTGGTGGGTGAAGTTGAAAGTGAAGTTTGCACCCTCTAAGAGCTCTGCAAAAGCCAGTCACGCTGTTTCGGTGTCGTTGTTCATAGCTAGACGCGCTGGCTCAGCACATCACTCCACCTCCAGCGGACCATCGCGCGGCATCCGCGGTGAAAGCCTGGCGGCCCATCTTTCGTTGCCGTCTCTGTTCGCCATTCACAATGGGTCGCACAGGCAAAGCTCCCAGCACCATGGCCAAGAAGGGCAAGGCGAAAGATGAGGCATCTCTAGGCAAGGCGCTGCAGCGGCGACAGGCACAGCAGCTGGCGGAAAAGAGGGCCAATGCGCGCTTCGATGTGGATGGCAGCGTGACTAGAGGCAAGCGCGAATGCCTTGTCTGCAGAGCTTTATCATGGAAGCAAATGTGTTATCACCTGCTGATTTGCAAGCGGATCATGCATTGATCCTTGCAATCTATCCGGGCACGCAATGGAGTGCACTATATAACCGGTGCTGCCTTTTGCCCTGCAATGTGGCTCTGCGAATGCTGCACTCTGCGCTGCACTTCTGTTTGGTACTTTGCAAGTTGGCCGTTGTGCTTGGTGTGCTTCTTCACAATGTGCTGTACTGTGTAGGAGGTTGTGCACAAGGAGACGCTCCTCTCAGCAATCCTGACAGTTTCAGGCGTTTCCTTCCTGTCTAGCTAAGCACACCATGGCCCATTGAGGAAGTTCGAAACACTGCATCAGACACAGCAAGCTGTTGTCATAGAACTGCAGGAGCTTTTGCCTCATGCGGTCTCTGCCACTGCTGCTTCAGCTGCTCCTCAGTCAGAGCAGTAGCAGGCAATGTCTGTCTATGCCCATCTCGTTTGCTGACATTGGCTGATGGCAAGGCCTTGCACCACCACACACCACGCCAAAAGGGGCTGCTAGAACTGCCGCTTGCACATCATCTGCAGGGACACTCTACAGCTGCAAGTTCTGGAACCAAGCCTGTTGTACGTAACAATCAATGGCACCATCCAGCGCTGCCTGTGCGCCTCCTCATCAATCAACAACTTCATCAGTACCCGACATCAAAAAGCACCTTAATACACTTCAGTACTCCACATCTCATAATCAGAACCCCATTCTCTGCGCACGATCCAGGCAAGTACGTCTCCGTCCTGGAGGCCAACTCGCTGGAGGACTTCATCGCGAGCGCCATGCTCAGCGAGCGCGAGTTCGAGTCGCACAAGGCGCACACCGTCATCCTCGACGGCGCCACGGGCGAGAAGCTGCGCATCGACGCCGACGACACGCACGTGGCGGTCGAAACCGACGAAACCGCCGCCGCGGCCGCGCACGTCTTCGGGTTCGAGCAGATGGGCGTGCCGCGGCGGCCGCCGTGGGACGCCGGTATGAGCGCGGAGGACCTGGATAAGGCGGAGAAAACGGCGTTTATTGAGTGGCGGCGGGAGATTGCGCGGCTGGAGGAGGAGAAGGCGGGGCTGAAGGTGACGCCCTTTGAGAAGAACATTGAGGTGTGGCGCCAACTGTGGCGCGTGCTGGAGAAGAGCGACCTCGTGGTGCAGATCGTCGACGCGCGCAACCCGCTCTTCTACTACTCGCGCGACCTGCTCGCGTACGCGCGCGAGCTCGACCCGCCCAAGCCCGTCATCATCCTCGTCAACAAGAGCGACTACCTGACGGCGGCGCAGCGGCGCGAGTGGGCCGCGCACTTCATGCGGCAGGGCTGGCAGGGGCTGTTCTTCAGCGCGCGCGCCGCGCAGGTGAGAGGTGCACAACAGAACTTCAATGTTGCAGTTGCGAGAGCATCAGTACATGAATTTGAGTCTTGTTCACAGCTCCATGTTGCTGGTGCAGGGGGCGTGCACTGGAGGTTATACAAAAGCGCCTGCAGAGCGTGCCCAGTGTCTCCGGTGGTGAAAGGGAGGTGCTGCCTGGCCACTGCTGCTTCTACGTATAGCGCAGGTGGAGCTGCTACCATTTGTGTGATGGTTTGATCAAAGGACTTTCTTTGAAAGTCAGGAATCATGGTCTTTTCAAAGTGCGACTGGCGTGTAATCTGCATCAAATTGTTCGCATCTGCCATACATCATCGACGATGAGTCTACGGGGTCGATCAGCTTATGAGAGCAAAATCAGGGTGGCACAGTTTGCCGAGAGAGTCGTAGCACTGTACTCAGGCAACGTGTTGCAGCTTGCGTACCTCACTGGATGAAAGCAATTGCATCCCAGCTCTGCAATCTGTACCACAAGACGATGGAGCGCGCTCGCACGCTACGGTGCTGACACCACCACACTGCGCATGTGCAGGTCAAACTCAACCGCGAGGCGCGCATCGCGCGCGGCCTGGAAATGGCGACGGCTGACGATGCAGCTGCGGAGGACGCCGATGCGACCTCCAGCGACGACGACGATGATGACGATGGCGACTTCGACGAGAGCTCTGACAGCGAAGACGGCGAGAGCGACGGCGAAGAGCAACAGCAGCAGCAGCAGCGCTCAGCTCCGGAGCTGCAGGACGGGGCGAGCGAGACGGCGGGAAGCGGCGGCAGCGGCGGCTGCAGCAGCGCGCTGGCAGGGGCGGCGGCGGGAGGCGACGAGAGCAACTCTGAGTTCGAGCGCGAGGTCGCGCGGCGCGCGCGCGTGCTGAGCCGCGAGGAGCTGCTGCACGTCATCGAGCACCTGGCGCGCTCGCTCGGCGCGGCGAGCGCGGCGCGCAGCGCGGAGCGCCACCACGGGCGCGCGTGCGTGGGCATGGTGGGCTACCCCAACGTCGGCAAGTCGTCCGTGATCAACGCGCTCGCGGGCGCGACGCCGTTCTCGCACGGCGCGACCGCGCGCGTGAGCGTCGGCGCGACGCCCGGCAAGACCAAGCACTTCCAGACGCTCGCGCTGTCGCCGTCGCTGCTGCTGTGCGACTGCCCGGGGCTCGTCTTCCCGTCGTTCGTCTCCAGCGCCGCGGAGATGATCTGCGCGGGCGTGCTGCCCATCATGCAGATGCGCGACGCGCTGGCGCCAATCGCGCTCGTCGCACGCCGCGTCCCGCGACACATCCTCGAGCTCACGTACACCATCACCGTGCCGGAGCCGAGCGATGGCGAGCGCGCAGCGGCGGCGGCGGCAGCGGCGGCGGCGGCGGCAGCGGGGGAGGGGGAAGCGCTGGCGACGCGGCCGCCGACTGCGACGGAGGTGCTCACGGCGTTCTGCGAGTCGCGGGGGCTGTACAGGTGAGTGCAGTGCAGTACCTGGGGTATGCATTTAGCTTGATGTGTACACCGCAGTGCTGTTCGTATAGGGAGTAGGGGCGAGGCTTGTGGAGGCGGTGCGATGTGAGCAGTGGTGCTGCTGAAGAGGCTGTGCCGGCAAAAGCACGCTTTACTACCTATACTTCACAACACGCCACTTACTTCTTTGGCCATGACACGCAGTTGGCCAGACTCTGGGTGCTGTGCAGAGCGTGGCGGCGTTGGCACCTGCACTCGCTTCAATGTGATGCCAGTCCTGCTGCAGCGTTCGTGCGCTTCCCAGCTTCTAAGGGCTCTCGCGCCACTCTCCGCAACATACCCGCACATCACATATGTTACCCGCCACGGGCACATCACATATGTTACCCGCCTTGGCGGCAGCTGCCAACACCCCGCATGCACGCACCACCGCCTTCTTGCCGGACCACAGACCGGGGGGCCTCGGCGACTACGACCTGCCGCGCGCCGCGCGCATGCTCCTCAAGGACTACACGGAGGGCACGCTGCTCTTCTGCCACCCGCCGCCGGACCTGTCCGACGCCGCCGCCGTCGCCGCCTTCCTGCGCGAGACGGAGCGCACTCACCTGTCCAGCGGGCGCCTCGCAGCGAAGCTCGCCGAGCAGCAGCGCAAGGCGTACGGCGCCAGCAGCGCTCAGCAACAGGGGGGCGGGGAGGGGGGGGTGGTGGACGGGGAGGCGCTGACGGCGCGGCTGAAGGCGCGTGCGGATGAGATTCGCGCGCGCGAAGCCGCGGCGATGGACGGGCCGACCAAGGTCGAGCAGGGGTTCAAGCGGTGGGGGAAGAAGAGCAAGAAGTACAGGGACCCGACGCCGTACGCGAACTGGGAGGGGGGCGCGGCGGCGGCGGCGCGCGGCGCGTCGGTGCAGCGGGGAGGCAAGAAGCCGAATAAGAAGCTGGCGAAGAAGGCCGCGGCGGTGGTGGGGGAGGGGGAGCAGCAGGGGTTTGTGCGCGCCATGCTGCCGCATCACGCGGGGTATGAAGGGCCCATAGGCGCCGCACAAGCCACGGCATAGGGTGCGCGCGTGTGTAGGTTCTACTACTAGGTTACCTATTTGCGCACGCCCTTCTGGCGGCTCCCAGTTTTGCAGCACAATACATTAAGTGTTCTGTATAATCCTATTGATTGTTATCAACATTCTGTTCGATGTCACACATCATGGGTTGTTGGAAGAAGAGAGGTGAAGTTCGAGGTCACTTGAAGTCCCAAGTTGAACATCCGCTTTTGAGGGAATACCGCAAGCATGGTGGCGCCGGCTCCGAGATGGTGCACGCCCGTGGTGGCTTTGCTGCCGCTGCTGCTGGGAGCAGTGACAGCGCTTCTGCCTGCAGCCACTCTGCATGTGCGCCAACACCGCCTGCAGCTTCATGCAATCGGCTCTGCGCAGCCTTTGCTGCGCCAGCGCCATGCCCTTGGCATGTCAACGACTGCTGCTCCAGCGCCAGCACAGTTGAGCGCCGGTGAAAACTTTAATTACTGGCGAGCATGGTGGCCTGTCGCCATCGCGGAAGATCTGCAACCCGATGTTCCTGAGAGAGTTGAACTTCTAGGCGAGGCGCTGGTGCTCTGGCGAGACAGCAACAAGCAGTGGAGGGCGGCAGTGGACAGATGTCCTCACAGGGTGAGGCTTATGTGGTGTTGATGTCAAATTTTGGACAAAAAGCGCGAGCATGAGCTGATTGCTGATTCAGAGGGCCTTCGGAGTCTCAGAGGGCCTTCTACAGTGTCACAAGTATATGTCACTCCCAGTCCAACTCTAGCCTTGAAGCTACATATACGATTGCTAAAAAGTCGCCATCAGCCGTGCTGCTCTGCAGCTTCAAAGGTGGTCACAGTAATGCAGCTCAATCACTCGTTCCCCTTTCCTGCCCAGTATCATCCATAGCTACTTGAGTGTACTTAACATTCACTCAGGTTGAATCAGAACAGAGCGATGTCAGGGTGTTGTTGTGAAGTACACCATGTTCCAGCGCAATCTGGCACCTCTCTGCCCACCTACTACCTACCCACTGCAGTACCCCTGAGCTGTGGCAGCCCAAATGAAGGCCAGTCCCCCTCTTTGGGTGTTGTAGTATCAGCTTTTTGCTCCATGATGTCGCCACGTTGTCATCAGGGGCAGGTGACACCTGTGTGAGATGTGTAGCATGTATGCATGTGAGCGACGACAGAGCTCAAACGCGAAGGTGCCCCACCCACGCGCCTGCCCTGTCGTGTGACGTCTGCGGGAGCCAGGCCCGCCCTTCATTTACGCCCTTTGCTCAAACCGCCACACGTCGCACATGAGCACACTGACTCGTTGACAAGTGATCCAGCGGCATTGTCTGTCAAAACCTGCGTTCAAAGCACAACACCTTGTACACATGAGTACACCGAGTCGGTGAGCGATTCAACGGCATTGCCTGGCAATGCGCGGCGCTGCCACACTGAGGTTAAAGAGGTGTGTTTGCAACCTTACCAAACCTTGTTTTTGACAAACTTCTTGTGATGCGCAAATTGGAGCAGATGGCGCCCCTGAGCGAGGGCATCATACACCCCAAAACGGGCAACCTCATGTGCACGTACCACGGCTGGGAGTTTGACGGCGATGGCACGTGCACAAACATACCTCAGGCGACCACTGACGCGGCTGCGGCGTCCCGGAGGTAGGCACTGCGCAGCGCTGGTGAACTCTGCTTGTCTTGCCAACAGAGTAGTGGGTGCTCCATTTTGGCTGTCACTATGTATGATGGTGAGCCGTATGCCACTATGTGTCAGATACTACTTGCGTTCTTTCGGTGATGTCAGGGCGTCCTTTCGCCCTGCATATACAAAATGCGCTACATGTCATGTGTGTGTAGTACGACACTTAGACCGCATACGTGAAGCGGGTTGAGACTTGTATTTCTTATAAATCACCAGGAAAACTTGCAAAGTGCGTTTGACATCGCAAAGCGCGTTCGACACTCATCAACAGCAGCTGCAATCAACTTTGCTGTTGTGACGGTCGACTTGAGGGGGCAGTATCAACATGGACGCATGGCATGTATGTAGGTCTTCAAGTACAAACGGCTTGAACCTTTCAGCATGACTATCGTCACGAAATCGTGGGCTGCTTGTCCTACAGCTAGCTATGGCAGCCTGAGAGGTTGCCCGTGCTCCGCATATGTGCCGTCATGCGCATGCCGCGAGGCTTGCTTGTTTTCTTCGCTCTGCCCGTGACGCCCTACACCACCAGACGCGGCGGCAGCGCTCAACTTATCGCGCAGGCGCTCTCGACATGGCTGCAAGACGACTACCAATACTAGCTGCTTTGCTTGCTGCTTGCTGTGGGTCGTGCTTCCGCAGCAGACCAATGCCCCATATCCGCTGCTCGCTCACGTCTTGGTTGGCGACACAGTTTGCTGAGCACTGGGCAACATACCCCTTGTGACACTCTCCAATGACACGCATAATTGCATCTTGGCGTTGCGCGCCTCCGCAGGGCGTGCGCGCAGTCTGTGCCCGTGCAGATTGCGACGGGGCTGGTATGGGTATGGCCCGACACCTCGCCGGAGGGCCTGGCAGAGTCCAAGATAAAGCGCCCTGCTATCGTGGCCGACATGGACCTGCCCGACTACAATGGCTACTGGTGAGGCACGCGTGCTGAAGGTTATTTTTGATAAGTTTGATAGTGAGGGGATTGGGTAGCTACATGTAGGTAGGCACAGAATGTGTGTGACGGACATGAACGTGGCTGGCTACAGCGGCCACTGGTGAGTCACGTAGCTGGAAGTGTGTGGTACGAGCGCCCAGCGCAGCACAGTCGAGTTCTGCCTGAAGATTGGGCAGGTACGCACGAGGTAGGCGCACATAGGGTATGTATGGCAGGCATGCTGACTCTAACCCTAACCCTGCCTGCATATGACGGCTACTGGTGCGGCTCACGGCCCTGAGGGTTTGGTAGGTTTAGGGTTGTCCCTCATCCTGTGTGGTACCGCCCGCCTCCGCAAGGTGGTCGAAAGTTGAGCCTAGCGGATGATGCTCAGTGCAAGGTGGTCACTGTGGACGGCGCTTATTGTCTCCATCGACGGTTAGGGGCAGGCATGGGTCGTCTGCGGTGCGGAAGCTGGTGGGTTCAGTCTCAACAACAGCGCTAACCCTTACCCTACCCCTAATCCTCAGGGTCGCTGCGCACAAGAGGCCTCAGCATCACCCTTAAACAAAAAAAGAAGACTCCAAGAGAGGTCCCTGTGATCAGCCTCAAACTCGCATTTTGTTATTGGAGTTTGCTGTTGAAATGCCTGGCAATGTCGCCGCAGTAAAATGCAGGGCGCAGCGGATATGGCCTTCGAGAAGTGCTGCCATAATTTCGGTTGCGCTTGAGCATCGACAAGTGCAGCTGCGGACGTCAGCTACCACGCGCCTTTAGTGTGTGCGTTGTCTGTGCTTGCTTGATGCCGCTGCCGTCGCGTGCAGGTACGTTCGCGATCAGCCGTACTCGTACGACGTGCTCATTGAGAATCTGGGAGGTGAGTGCGCTGAACATTGCTTCTAGGCTGAGCACTGAGGCACGAGCGGAACCTGGTACAACCACGATTCACTCCCCCACAGCAAGCACTCAGCAGTGAGAGCACCCCTTCTGCTGAGCACATGTCGTTGTTCATGTGTGGCGACCCTGGCTTGCCATTGAGCTGAAAGGGTTGCGCACACAAGGCAGGTAACCTTCCCCATGCAATCGTGAGCTTCCGCCTTTCCGTGGTTTGCAATGGCGACATGACAATGGAAACGCTCATACTGTAGCTTGCAATAGTGACACATACATCAAAACACATGCAAGCTCATCAAACCCAACCTCCTGAACTACCACCACTCATCTCTCACCTATGCAAAATGCGTACACCATGCGCCTGCTTGGTGCACGCATCATCAGCAACCCCATAAAGTCGTGAGCTACCGCCTCTCTTGGCTTGCAATGGTGACATGACAGCCGAAACACTCATACTGCAGCTTGCAATAGTGACACGTACATCAAAGCACACCACCATCAGGATACTGGCAGCGCATCCACGCTCGCCTCTTATCCTCTCACCAGCCCCCCCCACCCTGTCAATCGCTGTGTTGCCCTGCCCCACCACTACTATAGTTTGCGATGTTGACACGTAGACCATTACATGATCATCAGGGCCTGGGCAGCCGTCTCGCGCTCGCCTCCACCCCCCCTGCGTCGGATTCACACACTACCAGTAGGAGCTAGGCAGCTCATCCACTTTAACCTGCCTGCCCCCCCCCCCATCAACCTCTCAATTGCCCCATGTACCCCTGCCGCTACCCCCTAACCTACCCCTGAACCTACCCCTGCTGCGCAGACCCAGCGCATCTGCCTTTCGCGCACCACGGCGTCATCAGTAACCGCAAGAGCGGGGCCCCCCTGGGCATCACCATGGAGCCCCCATCGGCGCTATTTGGGCCGGATGCCAAGAACCTCCACGCCAATGGGGGGTATCTGTCCAAGCCGTTTGCCTTCATGCCCGCGCTGCGCGACACGCCAAACATGGTCATGGGATTTGAGCCGCCGACGCTGTTCTACTACAAGGTGATGACATAGGTGAACATAATCTACATAGTGAGAGGTGACGTGTGCGCAGAAGTACGAGGTTACGGGGCTTGAATCGCCAGCGTTGTTTCATTACAAAGGGGTTCTTGTTGTTAAACATTGTGTGCAGTTGAAAAGTACATACTTCAAAGTATACTCGAAGTATACGTATACAGTTCATGCACAGGGTCATGGATTCCTGAACCTTGACGCTGGTCATCTACAAGGTACTCCCCAAAGTATGCACAGCGATGCACAAGGCTCGGCACACTCTCATCAAGCATGTGCGTGTATCTGGCAGGTGATGGAAACATGCGCGGTGCGACCTGCAATGCACCAGACATTGCAGCGCATAGGCTAGTAAAAGTTGTAGATCGAGGCGACATTCCTGTGCTCCAGGGCAACAGTGCTCTCGACTTGCCAGCTCACGACCTCAGAACGGACCGCCGCCAGCAGCCGGTGCTAACATTCTTATGTTTCATATATTCTACATGTTGCATGCCGCTGCTAAACAAGCATCAGTATGTCATCTGCTAGTGAGAAGCACTATGAGTGATCGCAGGTACTTGGATGCATGCTGTATGTATATAAAACCATCAAGTGCTTCGGGCAACATGCCACAGGTCACATACAATTCACAGGCGCCCACTGACACCACTCCCACACGTCTGTGCGCATGCGCGCTATTCCCTGCATGTGCCGTCGACGACAGAGCACGTACACAGGGGACATGCTGCAAGACGTGGTGCGGCGGCTGCCGCTGCCGCCGCCGTTTAAGGCACTGGGCCGGTTTATGGTTGGCAGAGACACCAAGAAGGCAAGCCTCGTTGTCGCCTTTGCAAATATTGCAGCGCAAGTGACGCATTGATGAACGCACGGAGGCCTGTTTTCAGGTTGTAGCTCGTCAGCACAACGTTGATTTCCCGGCAAGCGTCAGCTTTTCTACTTGTAGTCTGCACTTGGCGGTATTTCTCACCAAGTGGTTGGTCGTTGGTATGCAACAGTCAGCGGTGAAACATGGTGTGTCATCCACAGCCCAGCAAAGCCAATGGTCTACTCTTGCAGCGCTGCACAACTGGCATCCAACTGCAATGCGTGTTGTTGAAGTATGCGCACATCATGCCACCCGCCTTCACCTGAACAAGATTGACGCTGGTGCTTTCGAATGCCCCATGCGCCTGTGCGAGACAGCTTCACAGCATAAGAAGACACACTAGCAGTGGCCACACTTTCGCTCACCGCTGTACGGAATTCAACCTGACGCCCATCCGCAACTGTCATGTTCAACCTTGCAGAACCCGGACAAACCACTGCACCTGTACTTTGTGGGCTACTCAATCCCAACGATGCCCGGGAAGTCGCGGCTCATTTTGCGGAACTGCAGAAACTTCCTGACGTTTCTGGGCAAGAAGTCGCGCGCCGCAGACCACATCCGGCAGCACCTGGTCCTCGACGGCGACAACGCGCTGCTGCACTACGAGGTGATCGTCAACTTCAATATGCAAACCTCAAGTCTGTGCGATAGAGTGATAGTTACCATTGCGCGCTTCTGCACTACGAGGTGAGCTTCAACATCAACGCTTAAACGTGAAGTCTGTGTGATACAGTGATGGTCGCCGCACGAGATTGTGCTACGAAGTGGTGACGCAGTTCGTTGTGGGTAGCATCACTTCCAGCGTCGCTGGTCAGTGGCGCGGCGCGCTCTTGTTCTGAGGTGATGCGCCAGCGCACTGGATGCATGCATGCATTTATGCTTGTCAACAAGTAGTCGAAGGTGCTGCTCGTAAGGTCATGTAACTGGCAACCGCCTGCGCATGCAGGACCGCCTGGTTTCATTAAACGCACGGCCGCACGCCCCCCCCCCCCCCCCCCCCCCTTCTCCGCAACTTCAACTTTGTATGCCCAGGAGCGGGAGTACGACCGTCTGGGCGTGAAGGACCGCCTGGAGTCGTCGCTATACCTACCCACTGATGCCGATACGCCCGTGCGCGCGTGGCGCCAGTGGTACCAGAAGAACAAGATTCAGTGGGCGTGCGGCGTCGAAGACAGGGGGGGCGACAAGGAGGCGGTGCCGCCGCGCGAGGTGCTGCTCGAGCGCTATCACGCGCACACGAAGCATTGCTCGGCGTGCCGCGCCGCGCTCGCCGCGACGCGGAAGGTGCGTTGCGTTTAGACGCGGAGGCTGAGTGACGCGTGCGCAGATTGGTGGCATGATTGAGCTCGGGAGTGCGTTGAGATGCGCGGACTGAATGAACGACGCGTGTGCGGATTGAGGGTATGATTGAGCCTCAAGGTGCGCTCAGATGGGTCAGGGTTAGGGTTAGGGTTAAGCTGAATGAACGACGGTGTGTGCGGGCCGAGAGCATGATTGAGCTCTAAGGTGCGTTCGGTCGCGCGGGCTAGCTGAACGACGTGTGTGCACACCGAGGGAGTAAATGAGCTCTGGGGTCAGCGGGTGACTGGAACCACGCACACTTCCTGAAATATGCGTTCGACAGTGAGTTGCGTCCGTGTGCACACCGAACGCGCATTGCCATTGAGCTGCGGGTGTGTGTGGATGCTGATTGATTCTACTATAAGAGGGGGGCGCGACACAACGGCGGTGTGGGGGCGCCGGATGAGCGCTGCCGCACATGCACATGTGTGCAACGCTGCGCAGCGCGACGCTACTCGTGCTGCCAGGCTCACGAGAGAGGGTATAGCAACAACGCTCAGCTCCACTTCGGCGAGCCTTTATGACTGCTCTGAATGTTTGTAACTGGGCATTTTTGATGGGATGGCGCTGACTAGCGGCAGCTCCATGCGAATCACCGTCTCAGACGTGAAGTGGGCGTCAGAACAAATGTGCAGTGGCAGATGTGACATCAGCGATTGTCATGAGTATGTGACATCTACAGGTGACGCATCTCCATTGCTCAGGCATTGGCCACACGTGTCTTAACCCATTCCAGTTGTGAGTGATGATTTGACAGTCGTGTGCATGCCTATGGTACACTGGCACAGGCAGCAGTGCCCGATGGTCTTGTCGGTCAGTGGGGTCAGCACCGAGTGCCTCCCTGTAATTATCCAGCAGGTGCTGCCGGCGCCGCAGCAGCGCTCTGTCGCAGCAGATGCTCAGCTGATGCTGCCTAACACACCGGGCTGTCGTGTGCAGCGGGCACAGAGATACGGCAGCGGCGGTGCATGTCCGCCAATGCGTGTAACCCTGACCCTCACTCTAACATTAACCCCAAAGTTGAAGGGGGTAGCATGGGCTGAAAGTCTGCGTGCATGTGCTCCATGACCACTGGCTTAAACCACAACAAGGGCGTTTTGCCCTCACCAGTATGGCGGCACAGGTTGTCTTATATCACGTCTCAGGAGGAAGCCGGCGACGGCAGCAGTGCTAACACGCCCACAACTCCTCATTCCCCGCGTCACACATCTCTACCATGCTGCAGAAACGGAAGTTGAGCTTGGGAGCGGCAGCAGTGCTCCTCGCGATTGCGGCAGCGCTCCCTGGAGGCACGCGCGCTTCCGTCGCAGCAGCGGCGATGGCGGTGGCGGCGGCCGGCGCCAGTTACCGGCAGCAACAGCACGAGCGCGAGTTCCACTACGTGGAATACATACACGCCATGCGCGATGTGTGATGCGCCGTGCGTGCAGCACTGCTCAGCATGCGCTGTAGCACCTAAAGTAGGCACGGTTGCATGAACGGCGTGAATCGGCAACTTAGTGCCATGGTGGTGGCGGTCTTGGATTTGGTGGTGCTGGCAGCGCGCAGCAAAGCTGATGTTCTCAGTGGCAACGTGTTGCGGTTGCAGCGCGCGCTAGTGGTGTGCCGCTGACTCTCGTGATCGGCAGGCAGCACTTGCAGACAACCGTTGTCCCTGGCATCTTTGGCTGCTCTACATGAGACCCAGCCCCCTCTCCTGCTTACTGCAGTGGCACAACGTGCTGCTCCGTCACGCTGCGGGTGCCGTGCTGGCAGCCATGTTCAGTTGAAGAGCACTCCATGTGTTCAGTCTTTTTAAACTCTTCATAGACCTGATAGGTCCACCTGGCTGAGGGCGGCTGCAGCTGCACTGTGCAAAGCCCCCTCCCCTCCCACAAGCCACACGCCTTACGTGCCTTACATCACTCCCATTTGTTTCATGCCGGCATGTTGAACTTGAACTTGTGCCTGAGACAAGATACAGCAGGCGAGTGTGGCTGTGCTAACGTGCACTCTTGTGTGAGCCACGGCACCATGGGCCAAAGTTTGCCAGGTTGAGCTTCACTGCAAGGCATGCCAGCAAGAGCACGCACAGGAAACACTGGCAGACTGGGACTTGTGTGATTGATGCATGTAAGCTCCTGTGGCCATTCGCCATCTGCTACGCCACTTCCAAGCCTGCCCATGCTGCAAGAAGCCAAGGCAGCTGGGCTGTGGCACTAGAGGCGTGATAACAACTGTGGTTTGTGCCGTTGCAACTGTGGTTTGGTGCCGTAATGGAAGCACTGCTGCGCAGGCGGGCGGCGGTGACTCACTCCGTTATAGACCTACAGACACAAAAGCAACAGCTCCAGCGCAACACGTGTCACGACGTACCAACCTGAACACACCAAAAAGTGGAGCCAGTTTGGGACCTGCCTGGTCCCGAATGCTCGTGCCTCTCACTACGTGCGATGCTCAACATAACACGGGCTCGCCCGCTTGCTGCCACCACCCAGCAACGCGCAGTACAGTGTACTCATAGCGCGCAGCAGCCTAGTGCTGCTGATGCCTGCCGCTGTGCACATACAACAAGGTGTCAGCTGGTGACCTTGAAACGAGCTGCAGCACCCGGTGCCGTCTCGCCCTCCCCTCACGCCCTCTTGTGCCCCCCTACACCACGCCCACCGGCTTCTTCAGAAATTGAGGCAGCGCTTCCGCTTTGCGCAATCCCTGCTTGGCCTGCAAGCAGCCGAACGCACAGCCCCCCCTCCCCCCCTCCTTCGCCTCCATGTCAAAAAAAAAGAGCAGGTCTCCGCCTTACTGCTCCGTCGCACACCGCTCCTTGGAACCTGCCCCCTCCCTCCCCCCTCCTAAATACCTCGGCCGCCCCCCCCTCCCCCCCGCCCCTTCTGCCGTCAAAAGTCAAAAGTATGAGCGGTGGCGGCGGCACGCCCACTGCGGCGCCTGCACAAAGTCGATGAGCACCGAAATGTCGGGTATCTCCTGCAGGAGGTGGGCGAGGAGGCGCTCAATCGCGCGCGCGCGCCGCGCCAGGAACGGGTCCGTCAGGTTGGGGAACGGTCCGTCGCTCGCGCCGCGCGCGTTCTTCACGCGCCCCCACGCCTCCATCGAGTTGGGCAGGCACATGGGCACAACGGTCGCCATGAGGCGCTCAAAGTCGGCAAAGCAGCGCCACGCAATGTACAGCGAGTCCTCAAAGCTCAGCGCGATGCGGTACTCGGCGAACTCGTACTGGAACCAGAGCAGGCCGCGCGCGCGCGCCACGCGGTAGCCGTACACGGCACTGCGCGGGGAGTAGAGAAGGGGGGAAGTGGGTGTCAGGCCGGTCGGTTTTCTGTGGTGCGAGGATGCTGTGGTCGTGTGACTGCACGGAGACTGCGCCATGTATCATATACTGTGGCGTGTGACGGGGCGCAGGGGGCTAGCGCAGCAGGTTGCCACCGATGACGGCGGTGCAAGGGTACACATGTCACATGACACATCAAGCGGGGCAAGCAGCACAGCTTGAATGCTCGGCGAGGCACGTGGCAAAGCCATCACCACCATGTGTTGTGACCAGCCTCTAGAGGTGTGCTGACGACGCACTCATCCTGCGGTCATCATTGAGCACTGCTGCATCAACTGTGTACGTATCACACCAAGGTAAACCTTCATACTTACCTGGCTGCGCATGGCTCCTCGCGCGCAGTGATGTATGTGCCCTAGGTCACGCGCTCCCTGGCGCTGCACTCTGAGCTCTACCGCATCAACTCTTTGTGTGTACGCGCTGATATGTACATGTGCCTATGCGCTGAGCACTGCCGCATCTACTCTGTCGCACCTTCTGCACGGCGATACACGTGTCTAGGAGCATACCTGGCCGCCCAAGGCTCCCTGTGTACTGCAACCTCGCAAAAGACGACTAGTATTACGGTTTACGGTACAGCGGCCTTTGCAGTTGAGCTTGTTTAGCAGCTCGGCGGCAGTTCGCGCGCATCCTGGGTATGTACACACGCTGATGATACACGCAATACATACCTACGTGCACCCACCTGGCCGCCCACGGCTCCTCCCTCACGGTGATGTAGAGATCGCGCGCGTCCTGGCGCTCCTCGCGCAGCACCACGTGCCCCTGCCGCTCGCAGCGGCGGCGGCAGTCGTCGCACAGCGCCAGCAGCATGGTGTCATCGCGCACGGGGACGCGCGACAGGTTGCGTGCCCTGTCCTCGTCCCCCTCCCCCTCCCCCCCCTCGCTGTCCCCCTCACCGCCCCCCCCCTCTGCGCCGTGGTGCGCCTCCACCGCGTCCACCCACTCGAAGATGCGCTGCAGGATGGGGTTGACGCCCGCGGGTATGGACTCGCGCCGGAACGCGTCCTCCGAGTCTGCGCGCCAGGGGGGTTTAGGGGGGGGGGGGGAGAAAGGAGAGCGGGGGCATTGGAGACGCGCGGATGAGCGGTGGCGCGGGCACAAAGTGGCGGCTCGATTGAAGTTTCAGGAGAAGTTTGCGCGTGCTGAGTTCTGCGTGTGTGTGATGGCGTCACCAACGCGGTGCTGCCCCCTCCTCCCCCCTCCCCGGTGTCAGTGCACAACAGTGGTCTCCTACCAGAACGGGGGGGGGGTGGGTGGGTTGTCGGCAGTGAACTTTATCCTCTGGCCGTGCAGCAGATGAGGGTTGCAGTGGCACGCAGGTGGTGAACGCATGATCATTCCAGAGTGGGATCATGCGCTTGAAGCGACAAGGGCCAGCAGTGCACGGCGAAGATCACGACGCACCAATCAGAAGCTGAGGCAACTGTAAGAGCATCCTACAGTGAGTGTGCACACATGCAACTACTATGTAGAGTTGTGTTGCGAGGACAATGATGAAAAATTAGACGTTTTCACATTGACGCGCATGGCGTCGTGTGCATCTGATACGCTCATTGCTCTTGCAAACTTCACTGGAGGCAGGGTGGCAGCAACATTGCATGGGTGACCTGATCTGGCACCCTATGCCAGTAATGCACGCGCCGACTTCTTGGCGTTGCAAGGCGTGCTGCAGCCACAGGCACTTTCCAGGACAGATTGGCTTGTCAAATGAGCAAAACAATCACCACAATCAATTCGACAACAAGCCCGAACGCTGCTGGCTGTTGGTGCTTGCAGCAGGCGGTGTATCCACCTGAAGGGCCAACTCACCGAACCAGCCAAAGAACGAGGAGTGCCGGCGGCCTGGAACGAGGGCGACGCTGTTTTCCGCCGTGTCTGCCTCGCTAGCAGTACTGAAGGGCACGTGATTCCGCAGCACCGGGCTCTTGATTTCCACGATTTGGCTGGTTCGCTGCTTGCCGCTGAAGGGGACGAAGTTTTCGATCGTATGGCTTGGCGCGGCATCCTCACTCAAAGTGAGTGAGGAACCTTCGCGTGATGTGAACGCCATGCTCACGACTGCCAAAATTTCAGACAGAGCAGGCTGCGGCAGCTACTCCCCACGCCGCCAACACGAGCTCGCGCGCCACAGCAAAGTAGATGCTGGCGTGTATACTGCCTCCCTGTTTCCACGAAATCTATTGCAGCAGGTCCCGACGGAGTGCGCGTTCGGCTTTTCTGGATACCAGGATCACCCACACCAGTCGTTGACCGTCGAGGCGCCGCTGATTACCTCAAAAACATCAAAGTGAGTCGTGCAGCTGCTGTGGACCCACTCAGCAGCGCGCTACCGGCCAGCTCGGGTGATCGTCACGCGTGTTCTCACCTTGCTACAGAGCGCGAAGTTTTGCGACACTGAGACTGCCAGGGTGGCAACTATCTGACACAGAAACGTAAGGCGTCTCAATTAGACGCCCGAGTCTCAGCAGGTGTGGTGTGCCGCGCGATCTCACCGTGTGTTTTTGTATTCGAAACACACACTTTCGAACTGACAGTTGAAGTTTGCTCGAGATTTTGTTGTGATTTTGTGATCACGATGAAGCAGAGGAGCGTGACGTCCTCTGCTGCTGCCAGCTCCACCATCTCGTCTAGTAGCAGAAGCAAGGTTACCACATCATCGATGGTTTGTTGTTGACGCGTACACTGTGACGAACGTACCGCCGCCAACTGCCTGATATCTTGGGCTCGCAGCTATGAACGATATGAACGATGCACTAGAATCTGTGCATTTGCCGCTTCAGCTCACTGATTGGGAGCGCGGAGCAGAGGGTGATGATTGGGTCCTTCGCCAGCTGCAGCAGGGAGGGAGCTGCGCCGGGATTGCTGGCGCAGCGCTTCTGCAATGTTATTTCGAACCGTCAGAGGCGTCGCCGAGTGCGCAAGCCACACACTGGAGTGGTGTGCTAAATGATCGCAGCGTGGCCACCTACAACTTCTTTGGAAGTGCCGCGTTTGACGAAGTCAGCGATGAGCACTCCTTGACGTTTCCACGCCGCCAAGAAGAAGCCGAACGCTGCAGCGACGTCGCAGCAGCTCCAGATTGCACAGTTCATCAGGATCATGACGACGGCGATCTCTTCGGCGCGCTGCACAGCCAATTGCTATCCGCCGGGGCACCAGCGTACCGCCAGCTTGACCTGCCGCTGTCGCTCCCTCACCTGCCCTACGGCGACGCCTTCGGGCCGGACATTGTTGAGCGCGCCACCAAGCGCCCTGCTCTAGCCTCTTCACAGGGCCACACCAGCGGTGAGCGGCCAATGCACGACGAGCGTTGCCATGGCAGCAGCAACAGCGCTGCACGCATTTGCGGTGCTGCGTTATCACTGCAACCGGAGGTCGCGCACGCACTAGGAGGGGCGGATGTTGGCGCTGTGGGTGTGCCGCTGCTGCCGCTGGGGTGGGAGCGTGCTGCCTATCGCGAGCGGCGCGCGGCGGCGGGCACAGGGGGCGCCTCTGCCCTGCGCGCGTTTCCGCGCCTGTCGCAGGAAGGCCGCGCAGCGCTCACATGCGCACAGGGGAATCGGGCCGCCGCAGCTGCAGCGGCTGGCGATGCTGAGCTGATTCGCGATGCCGTGGCAGCGCTCGTTGGTATCCCCGGCGCTAACTTTCCCATGAGCGGCTCTGGCAGCAGCAGCGGCAGCGCTGCAGTGGTGGCGCGGCGCAATGCCCTGCTGGGCGAGTTCCTGACTGCGGGGGAGCGATACCAGGCGTTGGAGGCAGCGGCGCGGCGCTGCTGCTGCTGCGACACATTATATGGAGGTGGGCGGGGGGGCACGGCGGGTCGCGCGCGGCGTGGCTTTGGCGGAGCGCTGCTGCGGCAGCTGACGCGCGTGCAGGCGGAGGCGCTAAACGTCGACGCCTCGCGCCCGCGCACGCTCGTGGCGCTGCTCATCCGGTCGCAGCGCCCGCGCGCCAGACTGGCGGCGCTCGCCAAGGCGGCGCGCGGCGCGCGCGGCGAGCACGACCCGGCGGCGGAGGAGGCGGACGCGATGATCCGCCGCCTGTTGGCGCATGCGTGCGCAGTCGGCGCGGCAGGTGCTGCCGGCGGCGACGGCATTGCGCTCAACGTCGCGGTCTCGCTGCTGTGCGCCGCGACGCGGCCACTGCTGGCGGCGCTGCACGACTGCCTGTGGAGCGGCGACGGCGCAGCGACCGATGGCCTCTTCGCGACTGCGCTCGAGCACGCCAGCGCTGGCAAACAGACACACGGCGACGGCATTGGCTTGGGCGGCGGCGCAAGCGCAGCGGCGGCGGGCATCCTGACGCCCGAGAGGGCGCAGCGCGCTGCTGCCGCGGCCGTGCACGTGCGCGTTCTTCGCGCCGCCGCCACCGCCGCCCCGCAGTACTTCAAGGCGGTCAGTACGCCGCCGCCGCCGCGCCTCGAGCTCGCGCCGCGGCGGCTGCACGACTACCTGGCGGCGCTGCAGCGTCACTTGCAGCAGCGCTCAGCGGCAGTGGAGGCCCTGGAAGAGGAGTTGAACGAGCGCGCAAGCGCAGCGGAGGCGGCGGAGCGGGCTGCGCGCGTGCTGCGGCTGCGGCAGCTCAAGCGCGCGCGCAAGGCGGCGAGGGCTGCTGCGGCGGTGGCGGCGGACGCGGCGCAGGAGGGGCGGCGGGCGTGGGCGCAGGTGGGGGAAGCGTTCATGTTTCTGCTGCAACTTCATGGTACATGGACTTTGCGTTGGTTTGTGGTGTACATGGGAAGCCACTGGTCGTAAGCGTGCTTGCGGTACCAGACGCTGGAGGCCGCACAGACGAGGGCGGTGCCGCCACGCAGTGCGTAATTGTTTTTGTGTAGGACTAACACTGCCCACATAAAGTTGCTTGTAGTACATGTGTGGTCACGGCCGGCACATTGCTCACAGAAGTTGATTGGTGCGCTTGCGCCCATGGGCAGCGTGCTGTTGCTGCAGAGGCGCCCTGAGCGTACAGCAGCATACAATGAACCTCAACGATACCCGGCCAAGCTTTCCTATACCCATTCTTATCAGCGCTGTTCGACCGGCAACCCAGGCCTGCAGCATCAATGACGCACCGACCACGTTCTGCCGCGCCCGCCACCTTCAGGTTCTGATTGAGGACGCAGCAACGCGCAAGGGCGAAGCCGCAGCAGCCCAGGAGCGCGATGCGGCGGCCGACGCTGCCATCGCCGCCGCCGCCGCTGCCGCAGCGAGCGCCCGCGACGCTGAGCTCCTCACCACCGCCGCCGCCATTGAGGACCACTATGCGGTACTCAGCGCTGCAGCAGACAGGCGTGCGGCTGCTGCGCGCTGGCGTGCGGCGCGACGCGACAGGGTGGCGGCGGCGCCGCAGCAGCTGCGCGCGCTGCACGCCGGCGACGCGGCTGCGTTTGCGCATCCGGGGGGTGCATCGGAGGGCGGCAGTGGCGGCAGCGCAGGGGGCGTTGCTGGGCCGCTGCTGCCGCAGCCGCAGCAGCAGCAGCAGCAGCGCCAGGACGATGGCGGTGGCGGGGATGTGGAGCAGGAGCAGATGCCTGCGCAGTTGCCGGGTGTCAGAGCGTCAGCGCCTGGCGTGCTGGCTGCTGAAACGCTGCTGCTGCCGCCTACACCAGACGCGCAGGAGGGCGCAGTGTGCGCCGCAGGCACAGAGAGTGGTGCACGTGCCAGTGGAAGCGAACACGATGCCAGTGGCAGCGAAAATCCGCCACTTGCGGCTCGTATGCTGTGCATGGATGCCACCACAACAGTGGTCAGCGGTGCTGCAGGCGCTGTGCGCGAGGCAGTGGCTCAGCCTGAGGTGGAGCGCCCTGCAGCAGGGCTCATGACCGCCTCTGTCGGTGGCCGCGACAGTGACCAGTCAGCCGCCTCTGCAGCACAGCAAGCAGCAGTGCTCAACATCAACCCTGCGCTAGGGGACACGAGCTTCCACACAGCGCCATCATTGGTCCAAAACATTGCACGCGCGCGAGACGTCGCAGACCCGTTGACGCACGCCATCAGCGCTGCAGACTCTGACAGCAGCGATGACAGCGACGTCGAGTCGCCGGCAGCCGGCGCAGGCGCCGCTGCCGGCGCTGCCGCCGACACCGCAGCCGAACGTCAGCTGCCGCTCCGCGAGCTCGTGCGGCGCTGCGTGGAGGCGCCCGTTATCGCGCAGTGCTCAGCCATAGAGCGCGTCGCGTGCCTGTACTTCACGCGCGAGTGCGACCTGCTCGGCCACGTGCGCGCGCTGCGGCGCTTCCTCCTGTGCCACGGCTCGGCGTTCCTGGCGGACTTCATGGAGCGGCTGCACGCCGGGCTCGTCAGCGGCGGCGGCGCGGGGCGCTGCGACTGGCGCCGCGCGCACAACCTGCGCGACGCGTTCCGCGCTTCCGCCAGCGCCGCGCGCCTGGACGAAGCCCCGTACTTCAACAACTTCTCATACGTGGTGGACACGGCGGCGCTCGCTGCGGCCGGCGGCGGCGGGCGCGCGCTGCTGCACCCGCACGCGCCCGCCACGCTGTCGTTCGTGGTGCCGCGGTACGCGCTGCCGCCGCCGCTGCGCGCCGTGCTCACGGACGCCGACGCTGCGCCGTACGTCGCCGTCCACGCCGCGCTGTTCCGCAATCACCACACGGCGCTGCGGCTGCGCGCGCTGTGCCTGACGCTGCGCGAAGCCGATGCCGCGACGCACGGCGGCGGCGGCGGCAGCGGCGGCGGCGGCAGCGGCGGCGGCGGCAGCGGCGGCGGCGGCAGTGGCGACATGCGGCTGCGCCTGCGCGCGCTGCACGCTTTCAGGCATGAGCTGCAGCACGCCAGCGACTGCCTGCGCGCGCACGCAGCGGCGCAGGTGGAGCACGGCTGGGACGCGCTGGAGGCGCGGCTGCGGGCGCGCGGCGGCGGCACCAGCGCAGCAGCGCTGGGGCGCGCGCACGGCGCGTACATCCGCGGCGTGCACGCGCGCTGCTTCCTGGGCAGCGGCGCCGTGTCGCTTGCGGTGCGCAACGCCATCGACGAGTTTCACGCGGTGGTGTGCGCGGTGGGGCGCGTGCTCGCGTCGCACGCATCGCGCGCGCAGCTCGCGGCGGCGGAGGCGGCTGCGGCAGCTGGCGGAGACGTTGGGGCGGCGGTAGTGACTGCCAGTGGGTCCTCGTGGCCGGTGTCGGACGCATGTTTTGCTAGTGTTTTGGCGGAGCGGAAGCGGTTTGAGCGTTTGATGCGGCAGCTCTGCGATGCATTAGTGGAGGGGGCGTTGAGCAGTGCTGCGGACGGCCAGCATGCGCAGTCATTGCTTGTGATGCTGGGACGCGAGTCAAGTGACGCTTCGCAGGCCTGTAGATAGCGACGACATTCATCTGTCCAGCGCAACCTAAATGTATTGCTTGCATACAACATACTCAGGTCCCATTTATCGTGTACGTGTGCATGTGCGCACGAGTGCTAACATGAGCTGGACACATGCACATGTGAAATGTGATTTGCGCGCTGCTTCCAATTGCCTGAGCAAGCGCAAACATGGATCGTTGCCAACCTTGATGCTTCTCGCAATTGACTCAGGCTTGCGCACTCTACTTGCTACCCCTAAAAAATTAGCCTAACCCTAAATCTAGGTCATCTACTGAGTGCCCTTTCACCGATGTGTCATGGTGACGGGTTGAACAGAGCTTTCCACATGCGTTTCGTCAAGAGCTGACCACACGATGTGACAGTGCGGCAGCGAGGAGCGGCACTGACGGCACCACCAACCCTACAACCCATACTCCGCTCAGGCCAGAGGCTCGCTCGAAGACCTCCGTCTGCAGCGCAAGCATGGGTGTGGGCACGTTCTCATTCAGGATGCCAGACGCCTTTACCAACTTGGAGGCAGGACAGGCATGGCTGCTTGCTCTTGTGGTGATGCAGCTGATAACGGAGCACTTCGTGTTCAGCTACAAGTCTACATGGGCAACTGAGTCGCCCTGGGCGAGCGAATGGGGAGATTACTACAGGTGTGTTCGAGGCCGTATGCGTGCACAAGCAGACGGACTGAGTGCACGTGCATCGCGAGCGCTGCTTGTTTTGCCGTCAGCCCACAGCGGTGCCTCCTCATGCTAATGCTGGCAACTGCATAACTGCGCTTCCAGCATGCAGGCTGCACTGCACAGCTGTTGATCATGCATGTGCTTCATCAACTGGCCAATCATGCTGCAGCACGTGTCCATTCTCCTGTTGCACCTCTCCAGCTTGGCTTGTTATGTTTGCTGACCCTTGCATACCTCTCTCTTTCCTCCTGTGCGCAGCTACTGGGGACACCACCTGACGACGGTCAGCCTGGTTCAAATTCTGTTCCCGGCCGTCTTTTCGATTCCGATCATCCAGCACTTCGACTTCGTGAAAATCGCCGCGGTGGCCCTCACCAACACGACGCTGCTCTGGCAAATCCCTCGGCTCGAACGGTACTTCATGCGGGAGCACTGGACCTACGAGTTCCTCGTGAACTCGATGCAGCACGGAGGCAATTTATTCTGCCTTGGTATGTACATTTGGCGCTCGCAGAGGCCCCTCCGGGACTTCAGCTTCTGGCACACCCTCAGCGTCCCCCTCTCCTACACCCTCTTCATCCTGTGGCGCGTCAGCTCGGGGCGCAGCACCATGCGCTACTACCTGCCGGAGGGCATGGGGACGCCACCGTACACGGTCGTCGTGGGCGCCATGTGGATCACGCTGCAGTTCGTCACGGAGCTCGTCGTGCTGCAGATCGTGCTCAACCTCAAGCGCGTGCCGCGCCTCGCGCGCCGCGGCCTGCGCGCGGCGAGCGTCCTGCGCGACTCGCTGCTGTCCACCACGGAGAAGCCGGCGCCGCGCTCGTGGAACGAGGTCGCGGACCGCGTGCTGCAGCAGGAGGAGCTGCTGTTCATGGCGCCGCTCGTGCGGCGGCTCAGCAGGCGCGACTTCAGCAGCATCGGCGGCGGCGGCAGCAGCGAGATCCGAACGGTGCGCGCGTCGTCGCGCATTGCTGTGCAGCCGTTCTAAGCAGCAGCGTCACTTACGGCAGGTGTTTTGAATTACAGCAATGGGGCCAGGGAAGGGAGGCAGGGACTGTGGGTACGGGGGAGAGACCTAGAGGTGGTGGCGTTTACAATTTTTTTGGTGCCATTTTCAGTGTGTGTTTGCGAGGCGAGGGGCTGCGGCATTCTGTGCGTTGTGGTGGGTATGATGATGATAGCGATCGATTTAGTGCTTCACAAGAGCACTGCGCAGCGCCAACAGCAGCACGCGCCAGTGCGAACTGATGTTAGTTGGCACACATGACAGTTTAAGACACGTTACAACCCTGTCTAGGTGAGCGAGAGTTCCATAGAGATAGTGTCATCTATACGAATGCAAGACAGGCGCAGCCATTTCAAGTCCTGGCCTGATACGAGTTCGCCATGTTTTGTCCCTGCTTTGATTTTGCAACTCCTGTGCAGTTAGAAACGTCTTCCCTGACATGTTCATATGGATGCGCATGGTGTGCAACATGTGACGGGTCTACTGAGCGTTCATCTGCTTGCATGCTGCGTATGATTTGCAGTGCATCCTGTACTGTAACACATGTGTGCACGATTTCATTTCGCTGAGTTGAATAAATGGCTGGTGTCAACATAGACTGCACACATGTGTTTCATTAACTTTCATCATAGGAGGTTGTTCACAAACCGATCCCCCATGACTGCACTCTTGAAAACCTTTGATTTTGCAACTCCTGTGCAGTTAGAAACGTCTTCCCTGACATGTTCATATGGATGCGCATGGTGTGCAACATGTGACGGGTCTACTGAGGGTTCATCTGCTTGCATGCTGCGTATGATTTGCAGTGCATCCTGTACTGTAACACATGTGTGCACGATTTCATTTCGCTGAGTTGAATAGATGGCTGGTGTCAACATAGACTGCACACATGTGTTTCATTAACTTTCATCATAGGAGGTTGTTCACAAACCGATCCCCCATGACTGCACTCTTGAAAACCTCCTGCTGGTGCCTGTTGAAAAAAAGACGCAGCAGCTTCAGTCTGACTTTTCACTGGGACAGTCATGGCGCAAAGGGACCCGGTGGCTGGCTTCACTGGAGAGTATATTATTGTAGGTCTGCTTTAGCCTCGTCCAGCTCTAACCCTACCTGACCAAGCCCTAACTCTCCCCCCCTCCTTTTAGCGGCAAGAACCGCCTTAAGTGTGTTGATGCTGACGAGCTGCCAGCAAGAGGGGCATCGTCAGAAGCAAGGAAGCGTGGGCTTTAGCAGCCGTTGTGTGGCTTTGAGTGGTCCTTGCACGCACTGGCGTTGCAGTCCAGCAAGCAAAGCGACGCATATCCACTTGTTTGGTTTTGGTCCGGTGAACCAGATTTTTTTACGACGCCGCCATGTCGTACACCTATCAGGGCAAAGCTGGCGCCGTTCAATATGGCATGCCGCCGCCGCAGCAGCCTTCCCTTGGGGGCTATGCAGCACCTGCTCCTGTCCCCATGCAGCAGCAGCCCTCGTACCACCAGCCCCCGCCTGCACAGCAATATGCAGCGGCGGCCCCGGCGCAGGCCCAGGGAGGCTACAGTCAGCCTGTTCAGTACTCGCAGCCCGCCCCTGCGCAGTACAGTACCAGCAGTGGTGTGAACACCAGCTACCAGCCTCCCCCTCAGGCGCTGGCTCCGGATACAAGGTCGTATTCGTATGCTCCGCCTGCCCAGCCCACACGCCCCGCTCCACAGCCCTATCTGCCGGCTGAGGACACGTCGCGCTACGCTGTACGGCAGTCCCAATCTGCCTACGACACCTCTGCTAACAGAGCGCAGGTGTCGTACTCTCCCTCTGCCGCCGCCCCTTCCTACCAAGCCGCCACTACCTCGGCGCCCCCTGCCCGCCACGACCCCCGTGGCGGCCACGGCGCCGATCGTGCCGGCGCAGACAGCTCCGGCACCGGCAGTGCAAAACGCGCGTCCTACCCGCCTAGCGGCGGCAGTGCGAGCTATCCCCCTGCGCAAGCCCGCAGCAGCAGCGGCGGCGGCCATGCACCGCCCGTCGGCTACGCCGAGCCCTCGCCCGCGCGCGCTGCTCCGCGGCAGCAGCCCTACGCTGCCGGCGAGCCGTACACGCCGCGCGATGAGTACGGCAGCAGCGGCGCGCGCCGCGACTACGATGCGCCGCCCAGCGGCAGTTACGCAGTGGGGGGTCGCCCCTACGACGCCTACGACAGCGGCGGCATGCGCGGCGAGCCTTCCCCTCGCTACGGCGGCGGCGGCGGCGGAGGTGCCGACTACATGGCTGGGGACTCGCACGGCGGCGCCAGCGACATGCGCCGCGCCGCCCCCGAGCGCTACCCCCCTAGGGAGGCTGACTACCGCGCCGCCCCCCCTCGCGACTACCGAGGCCCCCCCTCTGCAGAATATCCGCCCAGCAGGGCCCCCCCTCCCAGCAGGGCGCCGCCCCCCGCACGCGGTGACTACGCCCCCCCCCCTCGCGGAGGCCCCCGCGAGCGTGCCCCCCCCCCTGAGTACTTTGACTATGAGGCCCCGTCCCCCCGCAGCCCCCGCGACGGCAGGGGGGGCTCGTTCAGGGGAGGATACCCCCCCGCCACCCGCCCCCCCCCGCGCGGCCCCCCTCCCCCGCGCATCGCCAGTTGGGCGGACCTGCCGCCCGACCCGCGCGACGCGCGCGGCGGCGGCGGCGGCGGCGCGGCGCTGCAGCCTCCCGAGCCGCGCCACCGCGCCGGCCGCCAGGTGCGCGAGCGCGATCAGGCGCCCAAGAGGCGCGCGGCGCCGCCTGGCGAGTACGAGGGCCCCCCTGGCAAGAGGGGCCCGGGGCAGTCTCGCGACGGGCCCGGCGGTCCCCGCGGGGGGCCCATGGGGGGTCCAAGGGGGGGGCGGGGACCCCCCCCCATGATGGACCCGCGCAGCATGCAGTATCCGCCGATGGGGTGGGGGGGTCCCCCTATGGGGGGCCGGGGGCCGCGCGGCCCGCCTGGGGGACGTGGGGGGAGGGGGCCGCCCAGGGGGATGGATGAGCGCGGGGGGGGGGCGATGCGGCTGCCGCCCGGCGCGCTGCCGCGGAGCGGCGGGCGCGGCGGCCCGCCGCTGCCGATTGCGCCGCGGCCGCGCCGCGAGCTCGTGAGCAAGCCGCTGGTGCTCAAGGACCGCGTGCCTACGGCCATCATGTTTGAGTACGCGCAGCGCATGAAGTGGCAGCACCCGACGTTCGACACGACGCGCGACGAGGAGAGCGGCGAGTACACGGCATTCCTGCACGTCGCCGGCAAGCGCTACGGGCCCGGCAAGGGCGGCGCCGTCAAGGAGGCCAAGGCGCGCGCGGGTGCGTGTTCGTGGCTGAGCGTTGCTGCGCGTCACATAGTGTTGCGTTCAGTTGTGATGAAGTTTTGGCTCGGCAGGGTTTGTGTAGGACGGTTTGGTTTCACCATAAGGCGCGTGTGTGTACAACGCCCTACTTTGTTTCAAGCTGAATTGGGTATTTGATTACAGTTAGTTGAATACGGTACCTTGAAGGATGGACTGGTAGTCAGAACTTCTGAAAACTCTACCTAGTACACATCACAACTATTTTCTGGCTCATTGAGTAGCTGGTTGTACATGGGGCGTTTCGCTAGAGTCATAATGAACCATGTCGATCACGGTTCTGTGACAGTATACTGTGTAGAGGCAGCATCAACATACCAACTATGGGCTCGCCAGCCTGATGTGCTACAAGACATGGCTTTGCCGCCAATTGGCTACCAGGCACCTATGCTGCTGCTGCATGTGGTGCAACAGCGCTCAGGAGAAGCATCAGTGCTCAGTGTAGTGGGCATCAATTTTTATCGTCATCACCTGTCGGGCATCCCTGCTGATGTCTGTTCCCGGCAGCCTATAACAAATAATGGGTTGGATGTGTAACAGATTGTTGTGGCTCATCCACCTCGCTCGAGCCAGTTTGAGGTGGCGCTTGTTGTTTACTGTCATGATGGCTGGTGTGGCGCGAAGTTCACAGCGGACAAGACGCGTTTACCACTTTTGTGAATTGCGCCATGCGCCTTGACAGCCTGTTG
The DNA here is from genome assembly GCA_017506865.1 of Tribonema minus. Lineage (NCBI taxonomy): Eukaryota > Xanthophyceae > Tribonematales > Tribonemataceae > Tribonema > Tribonema minus. Next base: position 381,351 of record JAFCMP010000501.1, read on the forward strand.
AGTGGCGCATTTCACCTCATAGCACAACCCCCCCCCAAGAGTGTATATGATGCAACTTCAACTCAACTCGGTCCGCCGCTTGACTTATGTGCAACTACCAATAATTGTCCTCAATCACTCGCTGAACGACCGTGTTTGTCTGCGATGCTTTGAACTTTGCATGCTACAGCGCTGCGATTCCTCAAGACCGTGAGGCCCCGCATGAACCTGGCCCTCCTCTCGCCCATCATCGCCATCACGCCCAAGCCGGTCAAGGACGAGGAGCAGGAGAAGAAGGACAATGAGGGGGACCAGGCTGTGGAGGCAGCAGAGGCTGCCGATGATGCTGCTGCTGTTGCTGCAGGTATGTGTTCTGATTGGCAAAGTTGAAGTAGGAAAGTTGAGGCTCAAGGTTGAAGTAAGGGTGAGACAATGTGGGGACCAGGCCGTGGAGGCAGCAGAGGCTGCCGATGACGCCGCCTCTGTTGCTGCAGGTATGCGCTCTGAATGGCAAAGTTGAAGGAAGGTGGAGGCGCAAATTTAAAGTGAGGATGAGACAAAGCAAGACCAGGCAGTGGAGGCTGCAGAGGCTGCCGATGTCGCCGCCGCTGTTGCTGCTGGTATATTTTTGAAATGGCAAAGTTGAAGTAAGCATTGTGACTAAGGAGGGAAGGTGGACGCACAAAGTTGAAGTATGGACGATGACAGTGCCGGGACCAGGCGGCAGAGGCTGCAGAGGCCGCAGCGATGCTATCATGATGAGCATTGTGTTTGTGCGTGGTGGGTGCAGCAGCGCTCGACAGCACACCTACACGGCTGCTTTGTCAATGGGGGCAGGGGTGCAGCGCTTGTTTCGCACATTGAATGGCATGTGTGGCCACTGGTGTCATTGACTTGCTAACCTAGTTGTTGGGAATGTGCAAGCTTGAGGGCCACTTAAGCTGGCTCACATTGAGTGTTCCGAGCAAGTGAATACTATATTTGCGTGCATACATAGCGTAGGTGTGTAAACTGCTACTGACAGTGTGACCGAGCTTCAGAAAGTGCAGCAACAGTTACACATAGTGTGGTAGCTGTTTGTGCCGGACAGGTTAAAGCGACATGCGCATGCTGCTATGGCCTTGGTTGCACTTCAGCAACATGCGACCAAGCTGGCATTGCTACTGCTGTTGGTGCCGACAGTTGGTACACATAATGGGTAACTGCAGAACTCTTGAACCAGAGGTCAATACGTTGCATGTCACCTTTGTGAACACAATGGCGTGTGCATTGCTGGTATCGGTAGTGACTGGAACTGGGCAGAAATCAACATTCTTCGTTGACACCACAGCTATGTGTATTACAGTGCTCATTCGAACACGAGGCTTTGCCAAACCGCAAGTGCAGTTCTGACAGGTCAGCACAGGCTGACCAAAGACAATACGAGTATGTACAGTAGTTGCAGTTCTATGCTGGCCAAAGTCAACACGAGTGGCTGAAAATAACGCCCGTTGTCATTTCGTTTGCAGAGCACACAAGTTGAAGTGCTGGGTAACAGCGCTCGCTGACTGATTGTTGTGCACTTCAAGTGATCCACACAGTACCATGGACAGCGAACTGCAGCTCACGCCCTCCACTTTTGCCCCTTCAAACAACGCAGGCGAAGCTGAGGCTGACGCTGCGGCGGAGGGCGCTGATGAGAAGCCAGCGGCCGAGGCTGGCGACGGCGAGGATGCCAATGAAGCTCATGGCGCAGAGCCCGAGGCCGCTGCCGAGGGCGCTGAGCAGGACATTGCTCAGCAAGATGAAGCGGAGGCCGGTGAAACTGCTGCCATTGGCGACGGCGACGCTGCCGCTGCCGCAGGAGACGCGCTGGCGGGAGGCGCCGCCGCTGGAGGTGGCGACGACGCGCCTGCGGCAGAGGCGGCAGCAGAGGATGCGGAGGGGGCTGCTGCGGCGGCGGATGCGGCTGACGCGGATGTTGCCGCCGCCGCAGCAGCGGAGCGCCCTGCTGCTGGCGCAGCGCAGGACGCCGCCGCCGCAGCGCGGGCGGAGGGCGCGGCGGCGGAGGCGGCGGCAGCAGCGGCGGCGGCGGCGGCGGCGCAGCGCGTCCCCATCGTGCACGTGCCCGAGGACGACGCGGTGGTGGTGCGGCAGCTGCTGCCGCGCACCGACAAGGCGCTCACGGCGCTGATCGGCAAGATCGCGGAGTGCGACCAGCGCGTGCAGGGGACGTGCTCGTACGGCTTCCGCGCCGTCGACGACGCCGCCGGCAGGCCCGGCGGCGCGACCGCCTGCATGGCGACCGTCACGATGGTGGCGCTCGCGCCTGAGAAGCGCACGCTCGGGGGCGACGCGGCGCAGGGCGTGGCGCCGCCGCTGCCGCAGGGGGGGCGGCTGTCTGTGGAGGGGGTGAGCCCGGTTAAGAGGGCCGCCAAGCACCTGGCGTGCGCGCGCATGCTGCGCCTGCTGCTGCCGCAGTGCGCGACGTATGAGGCGATGGTCGCCGTGACGGACGCGGCGGCGGCGGAGAGGGCGGCGGAGAAGGCGGTGAGTGTCTGCTCGACGCCGCTGCAGTGATGAATGGCGTCTTGTTCAGAGTGGTTTTGAGGGGAAAGGCGCATTTGCAATGCCGCCATCATCACGTCGGACACTCGCGGTGACTGCGTGATGGACCTGCTGCAGCAACGGCTGCAGTCGTGAGAGGTGCGAGTGCAGCTGTTGTATCGAGGCCCTCTGCCTGCTTGCCAGTGGCACCCAAGCAAATAAGTACCATGTTAATGGCAGCACTGTATGGCACAACCATGGCCTTGCAGAGCTGCAGCAGCGTTGCGAGCGTGTGCGATGACCCAGGGGCTGGTATGTATAACCAGTGGTATCATTTTTACTGAGCGCTGGGCACTTGCTTCAGCCCTGCAGAAAGCGCATCGCCAGCCTAGCCTGGGAACTTGTGCCTCAGTTCCAGCGGCGCACCATCTGCTTACTTGTTGTGACCATTGAAAGCCCTTGTAGTGGTGTCACCTTCATTCACACCCTTGTCATCCTGCAGTCTCATCACTTACACACCGGGCCAGCACGTGTCAAGGCAGCACTGCGCTTGCAGATTGGCGGCGGCTTTGTCAGGCTCCTGAGCCCTGCCACAGCGCATGCTGAGCACTGTTACAGCGACGATGTGATGTGCCACAGCAGCGCTCAAAGATGTGATGCCGCCCGCCAGCGCAGCGGCAGCACCTGCCGCAGCAAACACTTGGCTTATGCTCCTTGTGCTCCCTTCCTGCAGCAGCAGCGGCGCGTTTGTCAGTAGCATCATGTGCCATCGTGTCAGCAGAGTCAGCAAGCGCTGACAGCTGGTCGTTGCAGCCGCTAACCCATCACGTCACGTGCGCTCTCCAGGCGGTCGGCGCCGATGCTCGCTGCAGCAGTGCTCCGCTTTCACAATATGACACGCCGTGCCGCTGCCCTTCAACCTGTCAACTCGCGCACATAGGCCATGAGGACTAGCCGCAGCAGAGTAGCCGCACGCCGCAACTCCTCTGCGTCTGACCAAAGCAACGGCCGCAACAGCGGAGGTGCCGATGCCGCTGGCGCCGCCGAAGGCGGCGGTGCTGCCGCTGAGATCGCTGTCGATGGCGGTGTGGGCATGGATGCAGCAGCAGCAGATGCCGCCGCTGCTGCTGCTGCTGCTGCTGTCCCCGTTCTGGAGGAACTGTGATAAACGTCAGCTGGGTGCAGCTGCGCGCGGAGACGCACGATAGCTGAGCACTGCCACGGTGGCTCACTGCGGTGGATCATGTGTGTGCGGCATTTGCGGCAGCATGCGCGCGGGTGCTAATCTAGCACCTTCGGCGGACAGACAAAAACGGAGGGACAAAAACGGAGAGACAAAATGAAGAGAGAAAAGAAAACGTAACATGCATGTGGCATGGTGCCATGTGCCGCTGGTGTGCGCAGCCGCATGTAGGTGCATGCCGCTCCGTTTTCAGCGGCAGCAATGCTCCAGGAGGGGAGGGGGCATTTTGTTAGAGGGGGGGGGGGTTACAGGGGGGTTGGGGGGCGTATATCGCCATGCAATCTCACGTCGCATGGTGGTACAAGAGTCAGTGTGATTGGGGAGCACTGGGGTGCAGCAGTCTTTACGGTTGTGTGCGTCTCCATTGCGCTACCATTGAGCGCCATGTGAGGTCAGCGTGCCTAGGTAGTGGAGGCAAGGAGGCACGTTCATCGACTCGAATTGTAAAACACCGGTGCTCCTACCCACTGTGTAACAAAGAAGGGGGGGGGGGGGAGGGGGGGATGCTTTGCGTAACATGGATCAAGTAGCGCTGTATGCGGTTGTTTGTTGCAGCAGAAGGGAAAGCCACGCGCTGCTTCTGTCAGGAGACTGTTTGTTGCCATTACTTGGGGCGAGAGTGGTGGTGGCAAAGTCAGTGATTCTGACACAGCGGCTCCGTTGGGCTATTGCGGTCGTGCAAGAGGGCGCACTTCTGCTGCAACACCAAATATTGAATACCGAGATGTCCATGTGACTACACCATCAGCTTCATCCACAGCAAAAGCTTCTTTGCGTGGCTAAGACTTTTTGGGTCACTTCAAGGCCCGTTGTGACTGTCGGTGTCCAGCTGTGGACACCGCTCATTCAGTGCATTGTGAGCGCTTGTTGTCGCGCATGTGCTCTTCCAGTGTTGCGTGTGGCGCCTACTGCACGCAGCTGCATACCTTCAAGGGCGCATGCACCGTTAAGCTGCGCAGTGGCTGCAGCATGCCTCAGCAGTTGCATGTGTATTATGCACATCACATATATTGAGTGCGATGACACAAGCCAGTGTGTACTGGTTTGCTCAGTTGTCACCCAGACGCGACGCAGTGCGACACACTTCTTGTGCACCTGAGAAGGTTGAGGCTGCAAGATGTGTGTGCGCAGGCCTGGCTCGTATGCAGCTCATGCCAGGCAAGTGAATTGGTGGCATCAATGTGATGGTCCATTACACCATTACTTGCCTCTGTCGTCAAGTATGTCAGATGTCGTAATTGCTATACGCATTGTGGAAGTGGTCAGTGAGTATGCACAATTCCAAGGTGTCTCGTGACGCACGCAAGCGCTGCTGGGTAAGGCTACATTCGAACATGTCTTGCCCCATATGCTGTACTACACGTAGAGTTGTATATACCTGCATTAGGTACACTCTGGTGTACCACCGCAAGGGCATTGTGTGTGAAACAGTTATGTCAAGTGCACTGGACATCATATCAGCAAGTGCTGGTTGGCAGCGTGCCAATGTGGTGGCTATAATGAATTTAATAAAGTAGATGAATTATCGGTTAAACGTTTTATAGGTTCAAAGTTTTGTCAGTCCTCGGTCAATGTGAAATCACAAAATCTTGTGCTGAGACTCCTGTGTAGTCAAAGGCAGCAAGGCTGAGCCTTGCAGGTAGTTATGTTATGTGCAGGCAGAGGGCACTTGAGGTAACTGAAACTGGTATTGCGTTCTACAATTTGTTTTCTATTTCCCAGCAGCCAATGCCTGGTTTACGTGTGTATGAAGTAGTGAATTTGGACAGGCTCTCAAAGCTGTTGTTTCAGACTTTTCTACATGAGCAAGCCGCCCTTGAGTGTGGCAAAGTAGGACTGAAAGTGGTGCCCTGCCATCGGTGGCACAGGGTGAACCCTGGGGTTCTATGTAAGTGCACCGCCTACTACATGAAAAGTCATGCTGTAATCATTGAAGTACGCATCCATCATTGAAACAGTCAGCATGACATGGGGAAGTACTCTCACGTGCCCAGTGCATTTCATTTTTCGAGAATGATCTTGTCAGAATTTCAGGCCTGTTGTAGACGACTTGAGTGCAACAGGTTTTAAGATTAGATTGAAGCGGCAGAGAGACTGACTTCCAGCGCTAGCGCCTGACTTCTAAACCCTAGGGCTTGCACCCAACAGGTTGCGCCAGTTGCGCTGGCGGCTTAAGCAACTGGCAATATTGGCAAGTTGACTCTCGAGTATTACTCATTACTTGCGGGTCTCCTCGCAAGTCTTGCCTAGGTTTATTCGTCAACTGGGGTTAGTCATGACCGTAACCTAACCCTAGCCCTTATGTAAGCTGTATGGGCCTTAATAGTGACTGTAGAAGGACCAGATGCTTTAACAAGACTTGCGCCAGTTGCGCCATGGCTTAAAGCTAGTTGAGCCTGGCTTAAAACCTAAACTCACTTGCGCCAACGCCGTCTGAATTTAGGCGCTAGCCCTGCCGACTTCTCATGTACGTATGGACTTGTATTGTACAGTCACTGAACCACCCTTGTGCCAAAGAGCTGAAGGTTCAAGTGAAATATGATTGGTATGCCTTGCTGTTGCAGTCGTATATTCATCTGTGTGCCAATATGATTGGTAGGCTTTGCTGTTCTAGTTGTATATCCATCAGAGTGCCACGGACATGAGTAATAGCTACTGGCAGTTGTGTCGTGCAGCTTGAGCTGGTTACCGCAGCTGCTTCTACACTACATATTGCGGAGTTGTGTTCTCATAAAGCCTGCTTGGGGGCACCTTGTATCGGAACCGAGCCTACTGCATCTGTTATCTGGCCTGTACGATTTGCAGCAGCGCCATCTCAACTTGTACCACGCATATGCTGACCCAGTGTCCACGTGTTTGCAGCGCCAATACACAGGCATACAGTGGCACACATGCATGCTTGTTTTACCACCAATGCCAGGTGCGTTTGTGCCTTGTGGAGGCAATCGGCAAGAGGGCAACATCTGCACAGTGGCTTTACGTTGTTGGTTGCTTTGCCTGTGACCAGCTGCCAAGATCTGCCTTCGCCCTGCTGCCATTCGCGCTTGGAGGGGGGCGGCGGCGGGGGGGGGGGGTCACTGCTGCAAGGCTTGCAGAAGGTCACAAGAGGTTTGCTGGCATTCTGTTGTCACGCCAAACATGCTGCAGGCTGATTTGCTGCATCACATGGCAGATGTAGTGGGGGAAATGGGATTGTTGGATGGAGCATTGTAGCAACAGCTGCTGCCTTGCAACACGGCTCTTGCATGGCTGGGTCATGCTGTGTTGTGGCAGTCTACAATAAGTGAATGAAAAACATTTATTTTTGTTCACATGGTGTCTGTAATGTTGCACCCCAATCTTCTTGATTGTTTTACAGACGCCACCACTGCTTGACAGTTTAAATTGCCTTCTCTATGCGTTTTTGACAGTGTGCGGAATGCTACACTCTACACCACGGACATCAGTGGTGATGATTGTATCACACCGATCAACAGGAAGGCATCTGTGTGAGCTCTTTGCATGGGCATTTTGACTCGAGAGGTTTGTGGTGTCTGCATGTGACTGAAGGTGCTGCATGGAAGTTCAATAGCACAAAGGCATCTGTGTGAGCTCTTTGCATGGGCATTTTGACTCGAGAGGTTTGTGGTGTCTGCATGTGACTGAAGGTGCTGCATGGAAGTTCAATAGCACAAGTTGCTGGAGCAATGGCAATGTTTTTTTTTCGAGTGCCCTGCACGCATGTCGGCTCACAGTACACGAGCAGTTCACAAAACGTTCAGCCAGGCCTGTGGATCGCAGCCAAATAGCGTCGTCGCTTATGGTATTTGTCTCGGCAGCACGCCATTTATTTACAACATCTGGTTTTGCCACACAATGGCTTGCACGACACTGTGCAAAGACAACGCATTGTGAGATGCGTGCAGCACATGCCAACATGACAACGCGCCACGATGCTCAACAGCGGCACTACGTGTATCCACCAAGGGCAGTTACATGAGGTCCTCCGGCGTAATCTCCACGTCTTCTAGGGGGCACTCCTCCTCATACTCCCCCCCGCCGCCTCCCCCCTCGAGCGGCACAACCGCATACCGCAGCTCGCATGACACGCTGGCACCGACCCCCGCCGCCGCGGCCGCCGGCCCTCTCGCCAGCACCACATAGCAGCTGCCCGTGCCACCCGGTGGAAGTGCCGGCAGCGACCGTTCGGCTGCCACGGCAACAACATCGGGGTCGCTGGACTCGCAGTGTACAGTGACGCGTGCGAGGCGGTGCACGGCGCCGGCGGCGACGCCCGCGCTGCCTGCGCGACGGTTGCAGGGTGCAACGCAGGTTGAGCACTGCCACAGTGAGGCCGATGGACTTGGCACATTATGCAGTCAAAGCTACTGGTTACGCAGGTGCTTGAGGAAGACATGGGGTAGCGAACAAGTCTCGATGCAGAAGCGCAGCTACTTCGCAAAGCAAGCTGTGTATGACTGTTTTGCCTGCCATTACAGGCAGCGACAACCCAGATTCCCTATGCAGAAGAAGAAAGCAACTCAAAGAAGTCAAAGGACAGTGGCACAAAAAGGCACCCTGCACAACACCCAGGGGCGTCAATTCCAACACCGCAACTGAGCAGATGTAACATACGTATACAGCATTGCAGCACAGAGCATGCATGCATACCTGCGGGGGCCACGGCCGCGCCGCCGCCCGCGCGCCGTGCTGCACGCGATCGGCTCGACACGTCAAACTGCAGCACCACGTGCGCGCCGACCGCGTGGCGCGTGCACAAAACGCCGCACTCCGCCGCAGGGTCCGCGAGCTCCGTGGCAGCGCTCGAGCGGCGCACACGCCCGAGGTGCGCGAACGAGAGCGACAGCGCTAGCTCCGGGACGCGGCTCGCGCTGCTCTGGAGCTGCGGCGCAGTGAGGGCGCGCGGATGGTGTAATGCGTGCGTGTTGAGAGAGAGGGTGCAGGCGCGCAAGCTGCAGGGTGATATAGCCGCAGACGACAAAGTCTAGATGTTTGCGGCAGCTCCAGATCGCTGAATGCGCGCGGAAGTGACAGTTGACCCTCTGTGGCCTTGATCGCACTGCTCTGGAGCAGTGCCACTGAACCAGAAGGGACCAAACACATTAGTGAGTTGCAGGCATTGTTTGAAGCACAGAAGGTGCCGCTCAGCTTGGCTGGATCACCTTGAGGAGCACTAGCTTGCATAGAGCATGGCAATAGCGTACTCAATGCAGCTGTTGCGCGCACTGGGATTGGCGTAAGCCTGTGGCTCCTACTTGAGTGCCTAAACCTGGGCGCCGAAATGCAATTTGCATTGAGCTACAGCATGGTCATCAATGATATAATTGTCTGACATGACCACAGATCTCACATCAATGCTCACATATTGCTATGCATACCAAGAGCACAACTCATCACATTTACCACAACACTTGCATGCAAATTGTTGGCTGTCGTATGTGTCCGGGCTTCACATCAAAGCCTTTGTCATGCATGGCGTTTGGAATTTCGACTCAAAACCTCATCTCACATTTAAGCATTTCTGCTCACGATCACATGCACAGGCTCCTGGGCGCAGGCCGCAACACATGACAACCCCCGCGCTCACCTGTATGAGCTCGTACTTGACGTTGACAAAGTCCGCGCGGCACAGCGAGTGCACCACCTGCGCCTGCCGCAGCCGGCTCTCGTGGTGACGCACGGCGGGCCCAAAGAACCCGCTGAGCCGTGCCAGCGGCACGTCACCAGGCAGCGCGTCCAGCGCCTTCAGCGGGTCCACACGCGCGTAACGCCGCTCCAGCAGCGCCACCGCCCTCTCCAGCCCCGCGTCCCCCCCCTCCCCCCCCTGCCCCCGCTGCGCCAGGTACGCCTTCAGCAGGCACAGGTACACGTCGCTGCCGTCGCCGCCGCCGCCGCCAGCGTCCGCCGCCGCCTCCTCCGCTGCCGCGTCGCCGCCGCCCTCTGCTGCCGCCGCCGCGGCGGCGCTGCGCTGCCTGAGCTCCGCCGCCGCCGCCGCTTTCGCCGCCGCGCGCTGCTCCCAGATGCGGTCGCAGTACTCCTCCGCGAGCGCGGCGTCGCGCAGCTGCGCCACGTAGATGTGCAGCACCGCGTCGTGGCGGCCGAGGCGGCTCAGCAGCAGCGCGTGCTCGTGCAGGAAGTGCGACGGGACGACGGCGAGCAGGCGCGCCGCGCTGTACGAGCGCGACGCGCGCAGGAATGTGCGCAGCCGCCGCCGGTACGCCGACACCTCGCCCGCGCTGCTGCCGCCGCCGCTGCCGCCGCCACTGCCGCCGCCGCTGCCGCCGCCGCCGCTGCCGCCGCTGCCGCCGCCGCCGCCGGCGGAGTCGAGCTGCTGCTGCTGCTGCTCCGCCAGCACGCCTTCCATCAGCAGGTATGCTAGTTCGTCGTGCAGGGGAGCAGTCGCGGCGTCCCCCACCGCAGAGTCCCCCACCAGGTGCTCCAGGTAGGTGATGGCGAGTGCGCGGCCGTCCGTCAGCGGCAGCGCCCCGCTGGTGTCAGCGCCAGCACCGCCGCTGCTGTTGCTGTCTGTGTGTGTGTGCACGGTGAAGAGGGTGCGCAAGGTGCAGAGAAGAGGGCAACAAGCATGCATGCTGCAGCTGCTTTCGGGCCTGCAGTATGCATTCGAGGATGCTCTTCATGGCTGTGCACTTGAAGTATGGGCAGTGGCTGTAACTCGCAGCATTGAGCAATCGAGAGCAGTGATGACTTTACAGGACAGAGCGGCATGATTTGAACCTGTTAGCAGCTGCGGTGCCCAGGAGGCGAAGCACGAAGGCATTATTTACCGAAGTTTGAGAACAACGCCCTTCGAGGAGCGTCACCAGTGACAGTATACATCCTCGTCTGTTGGCTTTGAAGTTATCTAAAAAAAGACATGCAGGCCGACCACATGGTCACCCAGTGAGTGTGCCTGCACTGCGAGCCCATGGACCTCCAAGAGCGACGTGGCACACACACTTAGCTTCGGTGAGAAACACACCACGCAGCTGAAAATTCTGGGAAACAAACACAGCCCCCTGCTTTCTGAAGTACTTCAAAGCATTATCAGTGAATTTCCTCAAACTGTGCTGAACCACAACATGGTGTTGCGGCGCTGCAGAAGAGCTGCTCGCCTCGACGTAGCACTACAGCATCACCACTGCACAAGCTCACGCATGCGACACGAGGTGCCAACGGCTGCTGCTGCTGCCATCACCAGGCCGCGCAGCAAGCAGGCTGACAATGCCCTACGAGGGCAGCCTGTGGTTGAGCGCTGCCTTTGCAGCGCTGGCCGCATACGTGTGTGCGATTCACGCAGCCGGTGCTTCCACACTGCAGAATCACAATCTCGTGGAGGCTGCATCCTCGTAGTCAATCATACCCGCAATCATGACTGCACTCACCACTGGCATCAGGCCGGAGAGTGACGCCTTTGAGCAGCGTGACTGCCGCCTGGGGCTGCGCGCCGGCGCCGCACAGCCGCTGCCGCCGCCGCCGCTGCTGCCGCCGCCCGCCCCCTGTCCCCTCCCCCGTGAAGACCGTCAGACCCAGCCGCGGGTCCGCTTGCAGCAGCGCGGGAGCCGCTCGGAGCGCCAGAGGCGGATGCTCAGCATCATCTGAGAACCAAAGCGATTGGAGGTACTGCGCTACCCAGCGTCGGTACTGTGCTTTGTTCCAGCCTCCAGCGCCAACGCAGCGCTCCTCGGAGAGCAGCCCCAGGGCCTCGCGGTGCAAGCCTTTGGATCTGTCAGCGGGCGAGATGGCGGACAGGGTATTGCATTGCACTTGAGCTTGCAAGTGGCGCGATGTCGTCACGCATGTGGAGCGACACTACAGCTTGCGCAATGCCATGGGCGGTTGAGCATGATGAGGGCACTAGTCACAGGAGCGCTGAGCTCTCTGGTTGAATCTGCACTGGTGCCGCCGCTTCTCAGAGGCAGCATTGCTGCCGTGCTCCGCATTACATAATCATGAATAGGCTGCAAGGTCTGGCACAGCATTGGTCACTTGAACACGAAGCAGCAGTCAATACATGCCCAACAACTATGTCAAGCCTTCCATTGCAGTCTCACGACCCGCCTAGATGCACTGCACGAGCCCCCGCACCCCCCACGCAGCAGACGCACTTCACCACTGCCCCGCAGCGCGTACCTGTACAGCCACAGCAGCGCCTCCACAAAGGGCGCGCCGGCCGCCGCGAGCACCGGCGCGGTGGCGCTCAGATCGCAGTGGCACGGACGCGACGCGTCGCTGAGCTGCGCGATGATCGCCTCGCGCCGCGGCGGCGCGCAGTGCAGCCGCGCGCTCACCAGGACCGTCTCCAGCAGCGCCGCCTCCGCCACCGCCGCCGCCACCGCGCCGCCGCTGCTGCCGCCGCCGCCGCCGCCGCCGCCTTCCGCGCCCGCTTCCGCCGCTGCCGCCGCGTCGCTGATCGCTGCCTGCTGCTTCTCGAGGTACAGCGTGAGCGCCGCTGCGGCGCGGCTCAGGCTGGCACCGGCCAGGGGGCGCGGGGGCGCGTCCCCCCCCCCTCCGCCTGCGGGGGGGAGCAGGGACCCCCTGGGCAGGTCGGGGGGGAGCAGCGAGGGGAACAGGCCCACGACGTGCGGCAGCGGCGCGCCCGCCTGCAGGAAGTGCGAGACGGCGCCCTCGTAGTCGCCCCAGGAGAACAGGTCGTACGCGTAGCGCTCGTGTACGGTAGGTATCGCGACGCCGCCGAGCAGCGCCGCGTCGCCGCCGCACATGTCGCACAGGCGCAGGGCCTCTTTGTAGCTGCCGGCGTCCACCAGCGTCTCCACCTGGAACTGGATGGGGATCATCTTGAGCAGGTTGACGGTCTGAGCCGTGCCGATGTAGCTGGGGGGGCGGGGGGGGGGAGGGGAGGAGGGGGGGGGGGGTGTCGATTGGGCCCGTCAAGTGTCGTGTGCTGCGTGCTTGCAGTTTGCACATGCGGATGGGAGTGCATGTCGCTCATTTTTTGCACTGGCACAAAGAGCCTTGTGTGTGAGTCCAGCATACATGCCACAAATGAATCTCACACAATGTGTGATTTGCAGGTTTACTGAGCAATGTCCAAAGACGCGCTCTGCATGTGCATTCATGCAATGCACAACGGAATTACGCATTTTGCATATCCAAATTTGATTCCTTGCCAATGCAAGCTGGGGACTGCCCCAATTTGGGATGCTCAGGAAGGACACTGTCATCCGCAGTGATGATGTACTTAGTACCCATATTGAACCGTGACATCGCCATATGCAGCATTGCGCATGTCTATAACATCATTTAAAGAAGCACGTTGACAAGCATCTCAGCGTCTACGTGCGTAAGCGACTTCAACAAATCGAAGAGCTAGCAGGGCAGACCAGCTCAATTTGGTCAGCGAACACGCATGCACGACGTTGTCCCATACAGTCAGACGAGCTCATGTGTTGTAGCCATGTATGCCTGTTGAGCGTGCTGCATTTGACAGTGCGTGCTCACTATTCGCTTTGAGGAGAGGCATCCCCGGCATTGAAGCTCACAACATGCATGGAACTTCATGATGGAAGTGTATGCCTGTCGGCACACCACCACTACACCTAACACCAAAAACATAACATGTGCTACTGTCCGCTCCACCTCGCCGTGCACACGCTGCCGCTCACGTCAACGACCAGAATTGCATACACATCAAACACACCTACGCCTTAGATGACGACACGCACAACACCCGACCGCGCCGCCGCGACCATACACGTGCGCGCGCACCTGTAGCCGCCGCGCGGCCCGCTCGCGCTGCACCCCGCCATGCACACAACGCCGCTCATGTCGATGATCTGCACGGGCGCGAGCGTCGCCGCGTCGTGCACCTCCACCTGGCTGGGCAGCGCTGCCACGAAGAACGCCACCGTGAGCTGCGCGGCGAGCGGCGGCCCGCTCCAGCTGAGCCGCTCGTCCTGCCCCTCCCCCCCCGCGTTCAGGTCCATCAAGACCCCCTTGGAGCTCGTGGACAGCAGCACGCGCGCGCCGCGCGCCGCGCTCGCGCCGAGCGTCAGCATCACGTTCCCCGCGGGGGACGGCGCGGCAGCGGGCTGAGCGCTGCTGCTGCTGCTGCCAGGGGCGCTGGCGGCGGCGGCGGTGCCGTTGAGCTGAAGGGGCGGCGACACGGCGCCCGAGTCGCAGTCTATGAGGTAGTACTCGCCTTTCATGGAGAGGACGAGTTTGCCGCCGGGGCGCGCGCCGTGGCGGCTGTCGCCCGCAGTCGCCTGTCACAAGCGCGCAGAGCGGTTTGGTCGGTTTAGGCATGCTGGCGAGGCGCTGCACTCTGATGCTGCTGGCGGTGCTTGCGAACACCAGAGATACCGAGCTCACGACATGCATATCAGGGCACAACGTCCAGCTCCTGAGTGTTGTTTGCCATGGCGTAGGCTCCACGCGTATGCAGGTGACAGTAACTGCTACGCAGCCCTGTGCAAGGGCAGAAGCAGGCGCTCCACACTGTTGCGATCTGTTTGTTTACAATGGCTCCATACTTCAACAAAGTGGACGACGAGCACAGTAGGCGTCTGCAAACAGCAAGTCGGTTGGGCATTGCCCTGCTGCCTTGTCAAAGTTCCATACTGACCACATTGCAGCTGTGTGCTGCACTGCCAGTTTGTCAACAGAGCATTGTGCAGTGTGCCCGCAGCAGCGCCAGTGTGCGGCATCCGTTGCTAGAATCGTAGAAACTCCGCATTAAGGCGCCAAAACACTGCGTCGGTAGTCAGCTCATGCGCACTTCAACTCTCGTAGATCTTGCAGTGCGACGCTACTTCAAACATCTGTTCGCTGCAGTGCGCCTGTGTGACGCGTGCACGCTCACTTAGAATCAACAGCTCACTGATTCGCGCTGTGAACCGCGACTCTGTTAATCTCACCTGGCCGTCCCTGGGAGGCACGCATGTCATCGCACGCGGCGTGTCCACCAGTGGCAGCTCGCGTCGCAATATGACGCCCACCGACTGCCAACTGAAAACCTGCAGTCGCAAAAGCGTTGTGAACGGCAAATGGGAGCATAAGATGCTGCAGTCGCGGCGGGCACTAATGGGGGAGCAGCAGCAGACCTGCATGTATCTGCTCTCTGAGTGCGTTCAACGTGAGCTGGCTGATTGTGTGCCGTCTGTCAACAAGGAGAAGAAGTCCGATGATGAGCAGCACACCGCCTGAAACATGAGCCAAGTTAACTTTGCAATATGATAAGGATGCACAGCCATATGCTCTCTTGCACACCGCTTCAAGTCCGTACCTGCAGTCGCTTCTTGCCACCGACATAGAGCAGGTGATTTGCCTCGTCGAAGCAGAAACAGGATGCCCCTTTCGTCTCGGGGATGCTTATGATCGGCCTGTAGGTATGAAGATCGTAGGCCATGAGCTGACCGTCGATGATCCCAAGCACTGCTCTCCACTTTTCCACAGCGGCGAGACCAGCGACGGGCTTGCGATCCTTCCCCCCTCCCTTTCTGAGCACCTCGACAAGCTGGCATTCGAATGATCCGGAACGGATAGCATTGGTGGTATCTCCGCGGCACTCGTGCACCACCAGACTGCCCTCCGCTGTGCCTGTGAACAGTCGTTCTCCTCCGCTGGCAGCTGCTATTGAAGCCACCTTGGGGGTGTTGAGCCCAATCAAGGCAGACAGCTCGAACGCTGCCCTAGTCATTGTAGGACTGCAGACTATCCACAAATGTCAATGTTGGCACAGGTCATTGCCAGCATCGTTGGTGCAAGGCCTTGGCTCTAGATCTAGATCTAGCGTACGAGATGAAGATTTGTTCTTCAAGTCGAACTTGAAGTTAAGGCGGAAGTTGCTGGCTGGCTGGGCTGGCCTTGTTTTGAGTGTTTTTTTTTCCATTCACACGGCATGAAGGTCTAACACTAGACGCAGTATTTTTCAAAAGTAGTGTACCGTCAGCAATATCCGTACTAGGGTTCATGCACACTTCGCTGCCGATTTTACAAATGGTTGCACATGAAGGAGTATGATGTCAGCTGAGATTGCACACATGATCAGCAGAAACTCAACCAAGACCCCGAAGATCTTCAAGTCCCAAACTTGAGGTTCTGCTTAGGGTCAACCCCCATAGGTTAGGGTTCACAGGCGAGACGAGTAGAGTAACTAGGGTACGAGTATCTGATGATCAGATGATCCCTTGCCTTGGCGACAGTGCTGCCAGCAACCATCTTAATGCACCTGGAATGACATGCACATAGAGAATGACCACGGGGTACATGGCAGCTCAAAGCGATCGCTACACAGCAGTGAAGTATAGAAACCATGCCACACGCATACAACATACACAGCAAAAAAAAACAATGCGTCAGCACAGGCCAGGAAAAGATATGCACGCGGTCATTAAGGGTAGAAAGTGACGACTGGAGGGAAGGGGGGGGGGGGGGGGAGGGGACAGGCCAGGTCACACCCCGGGCGCGTGAACGCGCCGGTGCCACAGCGCTGCGCTACCGCTACATCTCTCTACTAGCAACAAACCTATTGCCTAGCTGCCACTACTGCTAATAACCGCTACAACTGTTGGTGATTTTTCTTCCGCAGTGCCGCCGTCAACGTCTGTCGCAACGACGGACGCTCCATCGCTGTCGGGGGGGGGGTGGCGGGGGGGGAGGGCTGGCAACCAAACCCTGGTAACCCTGAGCGCAAGACCCTCGCCAGTGGGGTGGGGGACCGCTGCTCGTGCAGCGGGGGGACGGGGGGGTGTAGGTGACTCTCCCCCCGTGACCGCGCATCGAGTGCGTGCGCTCCGTCTGCAAAATGAAGGAGGCGCGGAAGGTACAACCGCAAATCACAAGTCGCCCCTCGCAGACCCCCCCTCGTGTGTCAAACGCGGACCGAAAAGCCGGGGTGGCTGTCCGTAATTGCGCGCGCGCCTCTCGGGGAGCTCCGGCAGCAGCAGCGTTGTTCTGTTTTTTTTCTTTTTTGCTCTCGCTCCCTCTCGTTTTCGTCGCCCCGGTAATGATAATATGGACAAGGCAGCGGGTGGCAATGCCACGCCATGCCTACCGTTGCGTAGGGGAGGGGGCGCAAAAAAACGGGCGTAAGAAAGGGGGGGGGGGCGAGGCGGGAGGAAGGGCGGGGAGGGGGGGGGCAGGACTCTCCTGGAAAATGGGGGGGTGAGCTCTCTCGAGCCTGCTCCTCGTGTGTGCAGTCTTGACGCACGCTGACGTGACCACATTCGTCACAGCAACGCTCCTGGCGAATGCCCACCTCAGCTAGCGTCCTGCACACGGACGCACTTCAATTCAATATTCCCCCGCCCCCCGCCCCCGCCCCCGCGCGCGAACAGCCCAAAGCGCATCCCCAGTTGCTCCCCCCCCTCGCGCCCCCCTGCCGCCCCCCGAGGCGCGTCAGCGCCTCAGCCGAAGTGACGGCGGTGGTGGCGCGGGGAAGGCGCCACGCGGTCATGCTGGAAGAACATGGGCGACGGCTGGGGGTACACGGGGGTAGACGGTTCCACGGCGCGCGAGCCAAAGCGCCAGCCGCTGGAGGGCGTGGCGGCGGGGTTGGGGGTGTTGGAGGCAGTGGAGTATCCGCCGGTCATCGTTTCGAGCTGCAGATAGTGGCAGGCAGGCAGCAGGGGGGGGGGGGGGGGGGGGAGTCAGCAGCAGTGACGAGCGCTGCTGTGACAGCTGGTAGACTGCTGCACCAGTGGGTATAGCGGCCTTGAGGCTGGTATTGCCCGCATGGTTACTAGAAAGGGTTGTGTAGAGAGTACTTGCACCAAAGTGGTTTTACTGCAGACCCTAGCCTAACTAGGTGAAGTGAGGTGAAGCAGCTGTGAGTGCGCTATTTCCGTGTGCTGTCACCAGGGGCAGCGCTGGCCATACCTGGAGTTACAGATGCTCAGTGCTACAGCCGTCATTGCACAGCACATTGGCGCGTACATGCATCAATGCATCCTTACGAGCAGCGCCAAATCGGCTGTCGGACTTGATTTCTGCCACCAAACTGCTGTGTTTCATCGTACTGAAAGAAAGAGTACACACTGTTGTTTCAGGTGGAAAGCATGCGTCCTACTGTTACCAAAATCTCCTATATATATTTTTTGTCGCTAAACACATTACAGAGCTTTGCAATCAGAAAAGAGCAACGCCGCAGAGCTGAAAGCATAAAAAAAAAATTGACCAACTGTCACTTTGCACAGATGTCACATGAGCCAACTGAATGAGGAACAATTGACACACGTACAGTAGGTTGCGCATTGCGCACGGTCTTTGAGAGTGAAATCACGGCCAGCATTGCAGATCAAATTCAACTCATGTGTAAATGCACATGATGCAGGAAATCACCAGTTCAACCCCGGTTGTTGCACTCTGGCACTGCTGCTGGGCTTTGCACGACAGATAGCTGTACAAATGTCGCAAGCATCAACAGTCAAACGCTCGCAGTGACTACGGAGCTGTTGACGAACATTCATCCCGCCAACAGAGAATATGGATCCAAGAATATCCACGCAGTCCAGCAACAGCAGGACGAGCGACGACGCGTGGCGCGCGTGTCAGTCACTGTCGCGGGGCCAGCAGCCCGGTCCAGCTCAGCTCCATGAGCAATGCGCCCGTCACAAGCATCATCGTCAACGCGCGGCGCACGCACCTTGCTGGGCGCAATGACGTTGCTGGCGGACGCGAAGCGGTGCAGCAGGAACCGCCCGCCGCTCGCGGGCGTCGCCGGCGGCACGGGCGCGTGCACCGTGTCCGCGCCGACGTCGAAGCCCCACACGTCGCCGTCGTGCGGGCCCGTGATGGGCGTCGCGGGCTGCGTGCTCGGCAGCACGTAGCGGGTGTCCGCGACGTGGGGCCTGAAGGGCCACATCATGCCCATGCCGCTGGACTGGCGCTGCAGCGGCGCGGAGGGTGGCTCCGAGATGGGCGCGCGCCCCAGGAAGGGGACGTGCGGCGGCGGGCACTGCAGCGCTGGGGGGGGGGCCGCGCGCGGCGGCAGGTTGGCGTCGCGCGCGGGGCGGCGGCTGCGGCGAGTGCGCTTCTTGCCGTTGGCCTTGCCCGCGCCCGTGTCGCGGATGGCGCGCTCAACCGCGATCCGCATGCCGCGTATGGTGTGCTCCTCGTGCTCCAAGCAGGCGAGGGCGGCGCTCTGCGATGAGAGGGGACACGTGTCAGTGGCGGTGACGCCGACACTTCTGCGCCAGCAGGGTATGCCATCGGAAGCTTTTGAAATGCAACAAGGTGAGGATACCGAGGCGATACTGTTGCCGAGCCTTACCTTGTGAGCAAAAGTGACGAAGCAAAAACCCCTCTGGTCATGCCTGCGCCTGTCCCTCGTCAGCTCCAGCTTCAGCACCTCGCCGAAGGCGCCAAAATGGTCCCTCAGCTCCTGCTCATCCACGCTGTCTCCAAGCTCCCTCAGGCCACCGACAAAGACCTCCATGGGCTCGTCCATGTCCCCGTCATCTTCTCCATCCCTCTCATCGTTGTCCTCCACGTCCGATAGGGGTGGCGACGCCTTGCTCAAGGATTTGCCACCGCCTGGCGTAGCCACAGCGACCGCCTTCTTGGAGGTGCCCTCCACCTCTCTGCCATCGAAATCTCCTGCTGTCTTGAGCGCAGGGGAGGTTCCGAATGGCCTGAACCTGAAGGTAAAGCTTCCCGCACCGGCGCTGCCTGACGGCGACGTGCTCCTGTTAAAGCTGAACATCTTACTACGTGTCCCGTGGTAGGATGCGAGCACCCTTCTGTGGTCCGCCTGGCGGACCTCCGCAGCGGGCTAAGCCAGAGCTAGGCAGTGAGATACCGATGCAGGGGCTTGATTAGAGGCAGGCGCTGCCCCTGTAATAGAGGGCTCGGTGCGCAAGCTAGCCTGGAGCGGTGTGTCTCTGCTTGGTCCCCCTGACCCCCGAATCAATTGCGATTTTTTGGGGTCACGCTCTCGAAGAACTGAGCCAACGACGACAGGGGATATGAACTGACAGACCGAGAGAGTGCGCGATGCAGGGACTGCAATGGCACGGGTTGTTGCAAGATCACCACACGGTTGTCTGGTGTGCGCTATAATGCGGGCCTTCCCCGAAGAAAAATCTTACATGGGGGTCGTAGGGTTTTTCCTTGTAGCTTGGCGAGGCAAGGTCACTTGATCGCCATGGCGTGTACATCGCTGCGGCAGGCAGCTTGCATGACTGAAGTCGCAAAAGTTGTCAACAACGCTGCGTGGCGCCGGCGCTGCTGTCGTTCATGCAAGTATGACCGCCGGGGCGCATTGATTTTCTTCTGTGCACGTGGTGGCCTGACCGCACCGCGCTTGATGCAGACAGCACAATCTCCGTGCAATATGATTTGAACCCTCAAAAACGAATGCTTGCGCAGTCGAGAGGAGGGACAATGGTGGAGCGCGAGGAAGTACAGTAGCATTCACAACTTGAAGCCGCCTGACTGCCTGCTGCTGCAGTGCCTGCCCAAATAGTTGCAATTCATCATTCTGCTACTGCAAAATGCGATCGTACACCAGCGAATGTCAGAGTACTACTCGTTCGATGGCCACAAAGTGGGTCACACGTGAAGTTTAGGAACTTCAACAGTGGCGATTTCTGCCGCACGAGAGTTTGCAACGTGCACGCAGGTATTTGGAGACAGGAAACCAGGTGAAGACATGCGATCATTGGTGAGCGCAGCGGCTGCCGCCGTGGCGGTGACTGGAGGGGTGCAGGCTCTCCACAGCTGCAGCTTTGGCGTCAGACAACACTGTCGAAGCAAACATGCAAGCACGGTCATGGCGGCAACGAAAGCTTCCAGAAAGGGTGTGAAGCAGCAGAGCAAATCGCCTGCCGCTGGTGCGCTGCCGTTGAGACAGCTGGGCACCAGCGATCTGCTTGTGAGCCAGATTGCACTTGGAGGGCTGATGTTTGGACTCAAAACCGAGGAGGAGCAAGCACATCACCTGCTGAACGTTGCCGTTGACGAGTACGGCGTCAACTTCATTGACACGTCCGAGGTAAGTTTGATGGTCAGCGTTTTCAGCGATGGTAGTGGTGCTCTTGCCTGTAAGCGTGTTCAGCGCCGCGCAGTGGTGCTGTTGCCTCCAACGCACAGGGCAGCGATGATTAAGTAGGAAAGTGAACTTGAACATCGACACAGTGTCTGCAGTGCGATGCACGCGAATGATTGAGTGCTGTGCTGGACGCATAGATGCGTGACATGTGGAATTTGCGTACATGCGAGTAAACTTCAAGTTCACAGCACTTGCACCCAACACACTTTCACTCATTATATGGGCATACCAAACTGCCCGGCATCTTCTCTTCTACGCAGTCATATCCGCGACCAATGGTGCCAGAATCATTTGGAAGGGCGGACGAAATTGTGGGCTCGTGGCTGAAGGGCAGGGACCGGGCTAGTATCATCTTAGGGGCACAGGTACAGCTGGTTGAATTGTGCCTGTAACATCACATATTCTTCAGCAAAACACATACTATTCTGTGAGAAAGCGAGTCCTCGTATTTGCTCGTGTCAGCGCTGCGCTTGCCACTTCTATGTGTGAAGTCTCTAAAATAACCACATGGTGCTTGCTAAAGCGACAGCTCCGTTCGCTTTGAGTTCAGAGCAAAGGTGTTGTTGCTCTGCGCTCCTCTCGTACTTGAAGATGCTTGCCAATATGGTGATGTTGGTTGCTGTGCTGCGCGTGTGAGTACTGTCTACACAGATCTGGTCATTTTGTACAATTCTCCGCACGCCAGCCATAATCAGAGGTGAAGAAGCATCCTGTCTTGAGGCTAGGCACATGTCGTCAGCCTTTGGCATCTCTTTCAAGTTTGCTGACCGCTGTCATGAGCTTACGGCGACGTAATGCAAAGCCCTCATAACCTTGCGTCTCTACGGCACTCGTATACATGCACGTGCATCTTCAAGTTCAACTGCATGAGGTTTTTTGCTATATGAAATGATACTTATCCCCGTGTACAGATACATGCTCAATGCAGAGTGCGCACCGTCCCCACTCTCAGACATTAGAGCAATGGGATTTGCTGCATGACATCATATTTTTCAGCAAGTGGCCGCGCTTGGACCGATGGGTGACGTCCCTTAGAGCAATCATGGACATTGCGTGACACAGCCCGCAGCAGTTTCGCTAGTTCAGCTGCTGCCATCTCTTGTTGGTTATCGCCATTGTTCCGCAGCAGCGCTCAGTGTATTCTTGACCTCATCATGCGAGCTGCACGGCTGTCCTGTCTCTGTCGTTGTGTTTGCAGGTGTGCGGGCGTAGCAACTTCATGAACTGGCTGCGCAAGGACGGATCCAACACTGCGCTCACGCCGGAGCAGATTGTGGAGGCGGTGGACGGGTCTCTCACCAGGTTGGGGACGGACTACGTTGACTTGTTGCAGGTGAGGTGTGCCTGATTGCTCTGTGCTGTGTCACACAGCCTGTGTGTATAGTGGTTGAGCAGTGCTACTGGCAAGTCTCTTCGGCGTTCGCTGGCGTCTACGACAGCTAACACGGGGACTTGCAATTATTCGGGCTACTATGATCAAACGCTGATGCGCAAATCTTGCTTGTGCAAGAAGAAAACGCCAGCAAAACCCACATCGTAGGAGAAAAATCAGACACACCCCTTGTGCTTGTGCATTAACGGAAACCCACACGTAAATCAAGTATAAGGAAGAAACCAAGAAGGCGCTTATATCCTGTCTGTCATGATCATGAATGTCACATCATACGTCTGCTACATGCGCGAACGAGGCCACACACACACGTATCCTGCCACCATGCACAGCCGCCACGCTCTGGCGGATCATACATGTCGCCATCTGTCCAGCTTATTGTCAATTGTTCACAGGTATAACTGCTCCTACACCTGCACGCTATATGCAATTGACACTTCTTCAGATAGAGTGGCCGGACAGATATGTGGGTGAGCTGGGGGATGACTACTATGATTACTCCAAGGAGCAGGACGCGGTGGATTTCCTGACACAGCTGGAGGCCATGCAGGTGGGCCTGCTGAGGACTAGACACTTGATTTTCACATGTAGTTAAAGGTAAAACTTGAAGTGTGCCATGTAGTTAAAGGTAAAACTTGAAGTGTGCCCTCCTGCTCTGTGTACAGGTTTGTGAATGTAGTTTGTTGTGCCAGGGCATGCCAGATGCATGCGCCGATGAACGCATATCACCATGCAGGCCGTGGGCCTCGCCACTTTTCTGAAAGTTTGTTGAAGTGAGGACCTTGAAGTGGTGACACGCCAGTCCCATGCAGCATCTCATACTGTGCAGTATTCAAACAACCTGGTTGAGGTGTGGATGGGGCTCAACTGGCAACTGGCAACAATCGCACGGGCTGTGTGTCTGCGCAAGTTGCGTGGACTTACGCTCTCATTCGTGTTGGGAATGATGTTTGAAGAGCTTACCCATGCGAAACGCATCAAGTCAATTTGTTGAATTGAGGCACTGTCAGTGCAATGGTGCTGCTGCCGCAGCGTGTGCCACGTCAAGCCCTGCAGTGTTGAACTGCAATCTGCACAGTGAACGACAATCAGTAACTGTCGAACATGCAAGAGAATGCCATCATGCATGTGACAGTTGCTTTGTGCCTCACTTGGTATCTTGACATGGGCGTGTTCCTCACTGCGCATCTCGACTCTAATCCCGACAAAGTTCTAAGAAGCTGCTGCAGTTGCGGTGCAGCATCACGACTGCGAACCTTTTTGCGCCTGCACTCCATGGACGTGGAGCACTGCAACAACCCCATTTGCATATTTCCAACAGGATAGTGCCATGAAGCTCTTTGTTGACGTCACATTATGTAATGAAGTGTGTTGCGGTGATAAGGGCATCAATTCACATTGCCATCGCTGCACAATCAACCGCTCGCAATGATGGCGCATGCGGCTCGTGGTATCACCAGGCCTTCATTAACGCAGATCCTGACTGATGTTGCTGCGTAAGTGCCAGTCTCACTGTGCAGTGGCCCTGCGTTGTATTATCACAACTGGTCCCAACCCCGGACATTTGTGTATACCATAGAGTGTGACTGCCAGGTATTTCCTGGGTTGAGCAGCGCCACGAAAGGCTGCAACTGCTGACTGTCAGCTCGCACATACCCCCCCCCCCCTCCCCCCCTGCTGCAGGGCTTGATAACGGCAGGCAAGGTGCGGCACATTGGCGTTTGCAATGAGACGCCCTACGGCATTGCCAAGTTCCTGGAGCACGCGCAGTGGGATGGCATGCCCAGAATAGCGAGGCAAGTGTGGCAACTTCAATTCATCCGCAGGCAACTTCAATCCTTTGTGCATCCTAAAAACAACGCGACCCTTGGCAGCATGTCTGCGTTTGCCACACTTCGCGTTGCTGCGTTTTTACGAAGCAATGTAACCCCCTTTGACGGGGCAGCACCAGCAGGGGCAGCAGGTGGTGCCTACCGTCGCAGGGACGTCCATGTCGTATATATCCATTACACAAATGCTGCGCACTATTTGCACGGTTTTGATCATGAATATGTCAGGTCCTCCAACTATGTGTACTCGCGCCATGTGGCTCCAGCCGTGATTCGCTGCCTGCTGGGAGCATGGCTTTCAGCGCAGGCAGGGGCACTTTCAGAGATTACAGCGCTCTATTGGTGACACCAGTCATGTCAGAAACCCAAAGGCATATGAACTTGGACGCCATTGCTTGTGAATGTCAGCCGTAAGTGACTCTCACCCCATACTATGGCCAACGATGGCGGCTGAGTCCTGGCAGATCACGTGCGAGCTAAAAGAAATTGCAGGCGCAGAGTAACAGCCAAGAGTGCTCAGCGTCGTGAGAGTCTCTTATGCATTGCAGCATTCCCCTCACATCATATCGCGTGACTGACAACCAAGTCGCTCATCAGATCCTTTTCCATGAATTTCGTGCTCTCTGCGGCGCAGTGTGCAAAACTCGTACAACGTGCTCAACCGGCACACCCTGGAGCTGGGCGTGGTCGAGGCGTGTGCACCCAAGAACGGCAACGTGGGCATCATTGCGCACACGCCGCTGGGGGGCGGGGTCCTCACGGGCAAGTACATCGACCAGACTCTGCTGGACATGGACAAGGAAGCAAGGTCAGCTACGTGACACAGAACATCTGGTATCACTGGCAGTTGCATACCATAACTGACCGCCATGGTGGTGGCAGTAACAGGGCGTGAAGAGCACTACTTCGATGTAGATCAGACTCTTTTAAATATCCGCAGGCATATCATCCCAGAGTATCGTTGAACTATGGTTGGCAGCATGATGGCGCTGATAGCATGTCAGCACAATCTTGTGGCATCTTCAATGTTGGGAGGTCAGTCCACACGCGACTGTGACAACTTTCGCTTGCATCCGCCGTGACGGACCTTGTCTGACGCCAGGACTGCACGATGATTATCGGGCGCCGGTGTCATGTATAAGCGCTGCTGAGCATACAGCATTCTTCAGCACGCCAACGACAGTCGGTCTGACCTTGACCATCCAGGCCATGTTTCACAGGAAGCTTTGCATTCAATAGCATTATGCAATATGTGTTGGCCGCCGCACTTGCCGCAGAGGCTGGACATGTTGTATGGGCACCCGTGTTGCTTCCTTCATTAGCGACGAGCGCTGCAGGATTTATGTCAACTTGGCGACGGCGTGCGCCGCATGTCAGCCGCACTCCTCGTTGCTGAGCGCCATCTATCACGCGTCCTTCAATGGTCTCTCGGCACCTGCGCCATTACCAAGTGCACGCACCCCACCATCTCATGCTCATGCCTGCCTCGGTCATCATAGGCTCAACAAGTTCCACGCTGCTTGTGAAGACGTGCCTTTCTATCGTGATGGCATGAATACACAGTCTGCTGCAGTACCTACGTCTTCTCTATGAACTGCACGTGACCCTCCCTGTATATATATATATATATATATATATATATGATGATGATGGCACTGTTTGACTTGTGTCCAATGACTGCAGCAGCGGCGACCACGTTAATTGGTGGAAGGCACTTGCGGCCAACCAGTCCTTGTCGCCTAGAGCTCTATGATCTTTTGAATCGTTTTCATATAGAAGTATAAATCATGCCGTGCGCATCGCAGGCTCAACAAGTTTTACGGGTACCAGATCCGCTACCTCAACGAGCACTGCCAGGCGGCCGTGAAGGCGTACAAGGAGGTCGCGGACAAGCACGGCGTGAGCCTCACCGCGGCCGCGCTGCAGTGGGTGTACTCTAGGCCCTTCGTCGCGTCCACCGTGGTGGGAGTCACCAGCGAGGCGCAGCTACGAGAGGTGGGACGGCTTGTGCTTGTGCTGACTCGCATTCTATTTGTCGAATCTCAAGCCATGCTTATGGGTGGTTTTGATGTGGTGGCAGACGTTATCCAGGCTCATCACGCCTGGACATGTTGTATGCGCTTGGCTTGAGTGAAGGTTGCGAATCACCCAACTCCTGTCTTCATTCGCATTGTGTCAATGTCGTACATATCGGCTGTCTGCATTGGTCATTTTTGAATCTATGGCTACGGGGTTAAGACCTGTGCCTCTGTACAATTGCTGCATATTCCTCAAGATGACATCACACCGGGGCAGCTGTGCCGCCGATGCAGTGCAGATGGACTCTGCGACAACCCTGCTGACTGTATGTATATATGACGTGCCGCAAACACATGTTGAGTGTGAATGGTGTTTACCCGGTTTTTGAACAGCATGTTGGTTAGAAGCACTGGGAAACGTTCGCATCTCTCGAACATTGTGGTCGTACGCAACATGGTGATGCGGCCCAGACCCCGCCTTACACCTGTTGATGATAGTGCTCTGATTGTGGTGACCAGTTCGCATGTGACAACGTGGCACAACGCTTATGGACCATGATGTTCAAAACGCTCGCAGCGCACTCAGTGGATGGCTGTGGCAGCTACCTGTGCGCACAACACTCAATGCCTTCGATGAGTTTGTGCAGTGTACTTGAAGATGCATGCTTAGAAGTATGACTTGCAAAGTATCAAGCATTGTGCTCATTGGCATCATCTGCTTCATCGTTGCCGCTGGAGCAGAACCTGGATGCGCTGAGCGTGGAACTGCCAGAAGAGCTGCAGCAGGACATGGCAGAGGTGTTTCGCACGTACAGAGAGCCCACCATGGGCCCAACGCACGCATAATGGTGCCAATAACAACAAGTTGGTGCTCTTGACAAGTGGCAGATGTGGCGTTGATTTTGTTTGCAACTCTTGAACTGCGAATTTCTGTGGATGTTGGCTTCTCACAAGCACTTTGCGGCATGCATGTGATGATTGACTTGCGCGCTCGGTCTGGTAAAACATTGATGCTACATGCTCTGCACCACCCTCAACGTTTCGTGTCCACTTGATGATCTGGACGTCTGCGAACACCGGACGTCCTTTGGTGGGCGCAGTCTCGCGAACCGTGGGCTTGATCAAGGCATTGCGCAGTGCAATCAACAGGGCCAGTCACATGACTGGCCTGCAAGCGCCAAGTCTGCATTTTAATTTCCGCACGCTGCCAATGCCACCTTCAACATCAATTTAGTTGGGTGAGCGCTAGTGTTACGCATACTGGGGGGCGCACCCTGACCATTGTTGAGATGACGTGGATTTAGTACAAGAGCAGTGGGCTGGCGCGCCATTTACACAATGCGCTCTCATGTTGAAATTCTGTAGTCACACAGCAACGATGTATACTGTGGGATGTTGTGGCGATGGCGGCGAACTTTTTGGGGTGGTTGCGAGGCGTTGGATTGGTGGGGCCAGGTGTGTGGATGGGGTATGTACCCCATGAAGGGGAGATAGAAATTCGCGCTGCGAACAGCGCAGGGGTAGGAAATAGTTTTCAACTAGCAATAATTGCGGATCGGCAAAGCCTCACTTCCAGCAATTCTCCCCAAGAGCATAGATGAGAGAGAATGACGTGGCAAGGGGGGGGGCGGGTCCCGGAGTAAAACCACTCGCAAAACAAGAGACACTTGACAAGAACTTCAATATTGATGTTGCCAAGGTTTTTCATTTGACACGCACCGCGCTACAGTAGCACATGGCGTCGATTGTGGCGGTGACGCTGTACCGGGCGCTCCTGAGAACCGCCAGAAGTATGCCAAAGGACAGAGCGGTGATGCTCTGCAGGCCGCTAGAGCTTCATGATCACGCCAGGTGTGAATTACTGGAAGTGTGAACGTTGCGATCTTCGCATGACTTCGATAAATGTGTTGCTGAGTTTCAGGTGCAAGTTTTGGAAGCTTCATATACTGGAAAATGCTTCCTGCCAGTTGCTTGATTGCGACATTGTCATGTTTTGACTGTCCAAAGGATGGTATTCTGCTCGTCTATCACCTTGACAGCATGCAACGCTCAGACAGACTGTCAGCGATACCCGCACCTCACGCCAACACCTCAGGTGGCAACATCTGCACACTGATCTCTGGGACGGTTATGCGAAGAATGTCCTACCGCCATATGTGGACCAGTACAAGCCAGCCGATCCGCTGCTTAGACGGGATGATCTCATCAAGCTTGTGAAGCAGTCAAGGGTCGCCGCCACATCGGTGTCTGCGACAGTAGAAAATCCCTTGAATCAGGTTAGCAGTTGTCAGCACGAACTATCGCATGTGCACTTAGCAGTGTGAGCCATGACAGTACTGCTCCATTTGGCACTCTGTTCAGCGTTCAGTTTCATGGCGTTGAGATGATTGTACGCAAAGGCTTGCAGGACCTACATGCAGGGGTGAGCGGTGTGTATTGGTTCTTTGGCACAAGTCTCTGTACTTGTGATCGTTTTCACCAGAGCAAGAAAGCGGCTTGCAAGCGTAGCTGGACAGTATGCAAAGTTGAACAAGCCATGGTGCCCTGCACTGCCAGCAATCACTAGCACTGTCAAAAGTGGCAGTAGACATTATACCTGCAAGCATGGCTTCAAATTTGTGAACATGTAAGCGATGACTGTTGTCAGCATGCACAAGCTCAGCATGCGACTGCTGACCCCTCGCCCGACTCCTACGTCAAGCAGTACGCGCTCAGTGCTGACGCGCACGCCCTTGCGTGCAGGGCTTTGCGGGACTGCGATTGCTGGGACGCTTGCTGGAGCTGCAGAAACGGTGTAGCGTTGCGGAGACCGATGGGTTGCGCATCACTGCCCTTTCACAGCACATGCCGGGCCAATCCATGGGGACAAACAACATCTTCTACTATAAGGTGGGGCAACGTCGAAGCTTGTGGCGCAAGAGCTGAACAGCAGGTCTGGGTCTGCAAGAGCGTCTTGTGAGTATGATAATGAGTATGCTGCATGTACATGGCCAGCGAGCACAGTTTACTGTTGCAGCAAACGACACATCTGAGCATCGGCGTTGTCCTTTGGTGTATTTTGTGATGGTCAGAAACCTGCTGATTCCGAAATGATACAACTTGAGGGCATATGTGAGCAGAGTGTTGATGAGCATGTATTAATATGTGCTGAACCTGACAGTAACGCTTGCTTGAATCAGTCTGTCAGCACGGCTCTTGATGGCGCTATGACAAATTTTGAGGCACCGGCAGTCATCAAAAGTCCCTCACATTGATGCTGCTGTCATGCATTGGCATCCAACATTTCTGATCAGCATAGACTACTGCATAGTATAACCGACCTGGAATCAGGATTGGTGGCGGTGATGAACAACTAAATATGGGTACTGAACGGATGTTGAAGTATTCAGAGAAGACAAAGATGTGAAGAGAGTTCAAGAGACCATGAGCGTTTGAGAAAAGGCAGAGGTCTTGGTGCCGTTTTGTCACTGTCCATTCTTTTAGCCGTGCGATTCAGTTGTTGAATCAAGGGCTGTCTTTGGCTGAATCCAGGAATGGCACCGCCACGAGCACTTGCACCACTGGCCAACCTAGGGTTGGAAACGACAATCGCATAATCTCCATACACTGATATCTACTTGTGTGCAAGTATATTTCTTGAAGTATAGGGAAGGCTGAGATGGCATGCCACTCTCTTAGTCACGGTGCACATACCCGAAGCTGCAACATGAGGGTTGTTTGCTTGGTCAGTCTTCTGCCTACTGACCTGCTCTACTTGCATGTGATAATCAAGTCTTACGGTATAACCTAAAGATTCAACGATGCCCCCCACGGACATGCGGGTACACACACACAATAACTTTCAGCACGTTTGCAATGCTTGAGCCCTTTTTGTTGCGTGACGCGCAATACTTCAGAGATAACTTCAGGGATGCGCAGGCAGCACGCTGCGCTAGTCGTCCGGTGTTTGATTGCCTTGCAGCCATCCGCACTGACTACGTCCACATGAATCGGCACCAATGCCAACCATTCCATCCCATGCAGAGCTGCATTGCACAAACAACCGTGGCAAGCACGGTGTACCTTCCAGCTGATCACATGCACTTGTGTCTTCGCCAGCACGCTTGCTGCAGACGAGCCCCCAGAGTGAATTGCATGCTTGCTATAAACGAGACCCGGTAGTTCACACATGCAACCATGGCTGGTTCAAGTTGGTGCCTGGTGCCCATGCGTTCACTGACATTGCCCCCCCCCTCCCCCCTCCCTTCCCCCCCCACCACCCTTGTCCTGCAGATGCGCATTGACAACCGCGGCGACCACACCGTCCAACTGCTTGCACGTCACCTAGTCTTTTCAAGCGCCACTGCCGCAGGCGAGCCCCTGGAGGTCATGATGCAGGTACCCAAATGGAGGGACGGGGTCGTCGGCGAACAGCCCATCTTGCGCCCTGGCGAGGCCTTCGAATATTGTAGTTCGGCGCCATCGTGGGCCCCTCATTCCGTCATGTCCGGCAGCTACCAGTTTGAGATACTGGAGGGGCCGGGGGGGGTTGAGGGGGAGTTGTTTGAGGCGGAGATCGCGCCGCTGCGGTTGATCATGGATCAGCCCACAACGTGACTGTGTACATGGCCATGTATGTAGCGTGAGCAAAATAAACAACGCAGGCACCTTCAGGGGCTGTTGGCAAAGTCTTTGTCAACAAGAGTGTTTCCGCCTGCATGCTGCAACCGATCGCTCGCTGCGTCCGCAGTCACCTGTGCATTGTGCACGAATGCCGAGACTTCGCGTGCAGTTGTCGCAACTGTCATGTCTGCTGCCATCGCCGCAGCCGCTGCTGTCATTAAAGATGACCCTGCGCGGGGTCGGGCTGCTGCTGCTGACCCTGGGTGTCGTGCTAGATGTCCTGTACCACTGCCGCAGCCTCGCGCGCCTTGCACTGCGGCGGTTGCCGGCAGCGCACCCTGTCAGTCTGTCTCATGGCGGGCAGCACGCATCCTCGTGCATGCTTTGATGATCAACTGCTGCTTGGCCATGCATTAGCTCGTTGCCTACGCAAGCACTGGTGCGGCGCTGCAGTCGTGCAGCCACCGTGGTTGCAACTGCCACAGCCATCAGCATCGCTCAGTCATGCAACATGAAGGCCGTGTACATGCTGCAGAAAAGATAATAGTGCAGAATTTCGCGCGCCGCAACTCCAAGACCTGCATATGTAGCCCTCTTTGGCGGTCGTTGCGTTGTGTGATGCAACACCACAGTTGTGCAAGCAAGGATTGCCCTCATGAGGGCTGCGCTGCAATCAAATTTGTGTGCGCCTATTAGCGCAGCGGCACTTGTGCTCCGTATACCGCCACACGACAGGCGCGAATGGTAGTCCTTGATGCAGCTGCCAGGCGCTTCAACCCGCTGCTTGGCGCTTGTTCTCTGCCAGCGTGGAAGTTGCCTCCGCCCCCACTGGTGACATCTGCTGCCACCATCGACGCCGCCCAGCCGCTGCTATCAGCGACGAATCCCGCGCTGCTGCCGTTTGCAAGTTTGCAAGTTGCGTCTAGATTATGCTCCCAACACTGTCGCGGGCCTTTGCCGGCGACCCCCGTGACTCGGCTGGTGTTCACTGTCGCACTAGCGCTTGAAGTTTGCGTTGAAACCTCTCGGAAAATTCAACTGTTTGACAAGAAAGCAGTGGGGGCACGTGCGGTTGCCTGCTGCGTGCAACCCCGACGGGCACTTGGCTGCCGCCTGGGTGCTGCAGGCAGTTGGAGTCTGGAGGTCTGCTCCCATCACATAAGCACACTGGAGTGGCGATAACTCGCGGGGTCCGGGTAGGGCGGCGGCGAGGAGATGAAGCCTCCGCTGCAGCTCGACCTGGAGGAGGATGTGGCGCGGCCGGAGACGGTGCTGCTGCGTGTCTACAAGCAGCACCTGGAGCGGGTGCCTCTGGTGGCGGATGCCCTGAATCATGCCTGCTGCTATCTGCTGGCGGACCCAAAGGGAAAGAGGCTGTTTACCTTTATTGGACTGAGCAGCCATTTCAAGGACAGGAACTTTGCTGGCAAGATCGCCAACACGCTGATCGCCGAGGTGAGTGAATGCACAGCTCGAAAACCTAGGCTACATTTCGTTGTGTTAATCGTTGTCAGAAAACGACATAAACTGAACGCTCGTCGCCGCCATCACATTGGTAGACGAGTCATACACTCGAAGCAGTCATCACCACAGTGCACTTATGACCACTTCAACAATAAACAGCGCATCAATACCAAGGTATCAACGAGCGTGCCAACCCTGAGCTCGTCGGTGTGGCTATGTTCAATGAGAAAAGAAGTCATTGGCATTAACTTGCAGCCAGCGGTGCCAGTCAGGCAATGGGCACGCATTGGCAGCTCTTGCCATCCCGTGATCAGTGTGTGCTTGCAGCAATTCAGCTACACCACCTCTTTCGTTATTTTCGGGCAAGCACTTCTGGCTATCTAGCTGTTGATCAAACACGCCAACTCATTTGCTTAGACCTTCTGAAGGTTCTGCTGGCATCCCGAAGGCTGGCAGCTCAGAAACCAGGCAGCGAGGTCAAAATTGACATGAAGAACAGCGATACACCAACTGGTCCTCGGTCGGACGGAGTTGAGCCTCCAGCGTACATGCTGATCACAAAAGCCTGCATAATATGGATGACAACAATGAGCAGCATTTTCTCATCGGTACAGAGTCCAGGTGTCGATGAACTTTAACAATGAGCAGCATTTTCTCATCGGCACAGAGTTCAGGTGTCGATGAACTCCAACATTGCCTGTGCTTTGCTGAAGAGCTGCTTCAGCTACGGAAGCTGGCTTCTGCAGATCGTTGTGCTCGCCTGTGCTGACGTTTCAGCGACAGTCTCCATGTTGCAATTGAAACACTGTTGACGTATAGCCGATCTACTTGTTGATGCATACCGACAGTCTCAGATATGTTTGAGGGGGTCGTACAACGTCCAAAACAGTCACATAGGCATGATGCTCCAAAAACTGAGTGATAGAGCAATGCTTTGCACTTTCTGGAGCGTACCATATCTGCCGTCATTCACCCAACGCTACATTTCACACACTGTGATCAGTATTGTCACAAGGTACCGATGTATGTGATGTACAGAGAACGTTCCCAGCAGTGTCTTCCACCACCCAACATCATCATGTGCACATGGAAGTATCACGCCGCTGTCCACGCGCGAACGGTGTAGCCATGCACGCAGTACAGCGCCATTCCGTGCTGTACAGTGGTGCCTATGCCTGAACTGGCAGTGGCATCATTGTCAGCCTGCGCAGCGCTCACCAGCAGCAGTGCTAAAACTCCAAACACCCACCCAGTACAGCTGAGCCTGACAGTCATCTGCGATCTGGTCATGATCTTTAACAGCATCACGACTTCATGTTCTGTCAGAACACAACTTGATCTTTGAGCCTAAACACAACACAAATGATGTTGACTACATGAACGTTCAACAGCATGCAATAGCGTAGTACTGGATGCTTGACGTGGCTATTGTGAGCACAGAGTGACAATTACAGTGTGCATAAGTGGTGGGCGAGTGCACCGCCTACCTTGTCTGAGGATTCGAAAATGTGTTGCGGTCAAACGGTTGTTGAAGTTTGGCCCGGCAGCAGCTCCAGAGCTTGCAGTGCGTATTGGTGTTGCAGGGGCATTGGCATCTATGCAGCACACTTATTGAGGTGCCCAAGTTCCACTGCTTGATGATGGTGATACCCAGACGAGGCTTTGCACAGCGGTTGCACAGCGCAAAGACAACTTTTCTTCATCAGTATTCTGATGAGTGGAAGTATTGCAGTAGCACACAGTGAGTCATTGTCTGCATTGGACGTCGGCTGTGCTGCAGTACACAAAGTTCAATTAACTTTGAAGTCTCTTGATAAGTGTGAAACCGTATGCCAGAAGCCATACTGTGCACCTCGCTGCGCGGCTACGTTGGCAAAGCATTGCGGCAGCCAACTCTTGAAAACTCTTTCCACAGAGACAATTGGGTATTGCGCGTATTCTGTTTGGCCATTTGTGAGCGCAATGCTGCAGTGCACTCAACTGAGGCGTATGAGTACTGTTGGAATATGTATTTGCTAGGCTGCACATGGCCTGCAACACCATGTTGAACATGGCAGTGACGTGCCATTGAGTAATACTTGCTTCAACCACTGCAGAATTGATCTTTTTGCGAGGTTGCATGTCGCATGCAGCTGTGGTGCTTGTGCTAGCGTTGTACAAGCTCGCAATTAGGCAGTCACCGACACTGGGTGGATGGTATACACAAAGTATTATGCATCCATACAGAAGTATAAGGTACATTCACACGCATTGACTCAGTACGACAAGTCCACCGCCGTGCAGTGTGCGCTTAGCACTGTCACTTCATAAATCAGCAAGCTTGTGACACGATCCAGCTAAGTTCTGAGACACCCATAATAGCATGCATCGGCAGCTGCGGCACGTTCCATGTAATATCGCTTTCACAAACGTGCCGCTTGCGCCAGCGATGACAGCCAATCCTCCACTGCTCAGTTCGCTACTGGCACGTCTCCGCCATCCAAGCGCTCTCACACGCCCTCATGCCCTGTACACTACGCAATGTACGCTATATGTATGCTCACTTACAGACAAAACAGGCCCTTACACTCTACTTCCCCCCCATGTACTCCACACGCCCCCCGTGGCACGCCGCAGCCGGACTTCCTCGGCTACACGCGCGTGCCCATCGTGCGCCAGTCCATGCTCGGCGGCGGCGGCGGCAGCGGCGCCAAGGACGAGATCGTCTCCTTCCGCGAGGCCCTCTGCGGCACTGGCGTGGACCTCGCAGCTGCTTCTTCCGCAGCAGCAGGTGACGCTCCGCGTCCGGCCATCGCCGCCGCGCACCGCCTCCACGTCGTCACGCCCGGCCAGCCGGAGCCGGCGCTGCTGCATGAGGTGCGCCCCGCAGACCCCTCGCCCGCGGCCGCGCTGTTTCAGCACGCGCTGCTGCTCGGGCGCCCCGGCGCCGCGTACCTCCTCGAGACGCAGCACGAGTGCTTCGTGTACTGCACGGCGGCGGCGGCGGAGGCGACGCGCGCCGCGGCGCTGCGCGCGGCGCGCTCGCGCGACGGCGGCGGCAGCTGGGCGTTCGTAACCGTTGTCGACGAGGGCCACGAGACGGCGCTCTTCCGCCAGCGCTTCGCGGGGTGGCCTGCGGAGGGCTTCTCGCCGTCGCGGCGCGGCAAGATGCTGCGCGCGTCGCCGCGCGAGCGCGCCGCGCAGCTCGCGCAGCAGCACGCCGCGGCGGCGGCGGCGGCGGCGGCGCACCTGCAGGACTCGCCGCTTGAGCGCCGCAACTCGATGCACTCGCGCATGGCGACGGCGATGCGCAGCCTCGGCGCGGCGACGCTGCCGCGGCCCAAGGCGCCGCCAAGCCTGTCTGCGCTCGCGGGCGGCGCGCACCGCACGACGTGGCGCCCCGACAGGCCAGGTACGCAGCGCTCAGCGCAGGAGGGGTGCAGGGCGGTTGGGGATGGCGCGGTCAGGGACGCGAGTAGGTTGGAGCTGCGTTTGCGTTGTGGCGGTGGGGATCGGTCGCTTGTGTTGCCGTCGACTGGCGAATCAGTGAAGGCCTCACCCTGACCCTAACCAGATGGAGCCGACTGCTGCGTCATGTGCTCTGGAGAGTGTATTGTCAAGTGTGCAGGGGGTATGGCGGAGTGCGGCCGGCTGCAGTGCACTTGTCTGGCACCGTAGTCGCTGTGGTGCTGCAGCTGGGCAGTGCAGTCCCTCGGTCACACCCGTGGCATCAGCATTGCAGCTGGCATCACCACAAACTGGTTGCATTGTGAGCATTTCCTGCGACAAGCGGCGGGCGCGCATCGCCCCCCGCCGGCACAGTGCATGAGTGAAGATGCCTTTTTTCTCACACTGGTTCCTCAATGCAAGCGCGCAACGCGCACTCAAATGTCATGCCCACAGCAGCAGCGCTCAGGACGCGTCGCCAGCACCGTGCGCGCGCTCCCACTGTCTCCTGCGCGTCACCACACACACACCAACTGCTGAGCACTCTGCATCCCACCGCAGGCACGGGGCGCGTCGTCGCACCCGCCGCCGACTGGCTCGACGAGGCCATCCTGGGCAGCAACGGCGGCGGCGGCGGCGGCGGCAGCGGCGGCGGCGGCGGCGCGCAGGAGCCTCTGGTCCCCCTCAGCGGCGCCGGCATCCGCGCCGAGGTGCAGCGCTCCATGCTGAGCCAGGACAGGGGGACCCCAGCGGCGCTGGCCGGCGGTTGCGGCGACCCCTCGGACCCCGCGCTGACCATGCGCCACGCGCTGGACGGCAAGGGGCACGTGCGGCAGTGGCGCGTGGAGATGCCCGTGGCGGCGTGGCGCGCGCTCATGGTGCCGCAGCACGCGGCGTCGCCGCCGGCGCCGACGGCGGGCGGCGGCAAGGCGGAGGCGCCGGCGGCGGCGGAGGGCGCCCCCGCGCTTGCGTTCCGCGAGGTGCGCTGCGCGCGTAGGGTTGGGGTGGTGCGCGCGTGGGGTGACAGCAGTTGAGGTTGACGGTGCAACACATCGCCATTCGCGGCGCGGCGGTGCGGGAAGGGCGGCAAAGGCTGCAACAATTGCCTCGGCGCATGTGCTGTGCTGCTTGCGTGCGCAGGGGCTGCTTTGATGTGCCGACACTAGCTTACAATGTCAAGTACGCCACACGTTTTTCCTGCAAGCGTTCAGGTGCGCGTGCGACCGCCTATGCTGCCAGTGCGTCGGACCGCTGCAGGTCCGCCCCGCTACGGGCATCACCTTCACCATCATGATAGCCGCGCAATCCCCCCACCGCAAACAGGTATCGCGCGGCGTACACCAATCAACCTCAACCTCCAACCTCAACTCGCACCCTCTGGAGCCCCCCCTAAAACCGCTGTTCCACCTCGCCTCGCTGAGCGCTGCAGATGCCGCCCGCGCGCCACGGCGTCTTCACCAGCGGCGACGCCTACGTCGTGGCCATGACGCGCGCTTACGTGGTGCTCACGGAGACTGCGGACGCGGGCGCGCGCGGAGCGTCACCGCTGCGGAGCGATATTACGGCGGAGACGGTCGTGTACCTGTGGCTCGGCCAGGACTACCCGCTGCGCGACCAGCTGCGCAGCAAGGTGAGCGCGCCGCGTGTGAGGGTCTGCGGAGCGCTGCTGCAAGGGCAGAAAGAGAAGCGCATTTTGTAACGACAGTATCGATCATGTGGCCGCAGCGTCGCACCGTGCCCTGCCGGCGGATTGCATTGCCATTGCGTGCTGTGCATGTAGATTGGAAGTCCTTTGCAAGGACCGCGCAGAAAGTGCATCTGTTTTCCACGCGTATTCTCGAGCTTCTGGAATCTGCCCACCTTTAACAATCACGATGTGTGGCGTTTCAGCACCCTCTGCAGCTTGGGCATACCACATACTCAAGTGTAATGTGACGTACACGGCAATAAATACAATGTATGCTTTGCGGTGCACATTGTCACGCGGCAGCAGATGATTTGGCTCGCATTCACAAGACTACGAACTGACATAAGACCAGGCTTGTTGTTTGAAAAAGTAACTCTAGTCCCAACACTCATTCTGAAGCAGTACTGTGAGCCTGTACGCCCTTCACTCGCACCTGCACGATTTACATGCGCAGCAATGCACAATCCTCCTCACCAAGTTACTCCCTTGCACCACCACCCCCCCCCCCACACACACACCCACACTCTCCCCTTGCCCCTCACCAGGTCAAGCACGAGGCCTCCGAGAACCTCCTGCGGCCGCTCATCAACGCCGGCAACGTGAGCCAGCAGCGCGTGCGCCGCGTCATTGTGGACCAGGGGCGCGAGCCCCCCTTCTTAATTGGCCTCTTCTCGCAGTCACAAGGGGGCATCATCGTCATCAGCGGCTCAGCGACAGCGCGGCGGCGCCACAGCTCGCGGCTCGCGGCCTCGACGCCCACGGCGCCGCCGTCGCCGCTGGCTGGCGGCCTCGGCACGCCCGCGCTGCTGGTGCGTCGCTGCTTGATGTTGAAGAAGCTGCACCGGAAGCTCATCCACATCTGCTTTAGTATGTGTAGTATATGCTGAGTAGTGGTGAGGTATTGGGCAGCAATGTCCACTGTGCTTGGGGTAGCGGCGCAACAACAGCGCAGCGGCGGCACCGCTTTTAGCTCTGACGAGAGCGGGGCCTGCAACTGAAACGCCAGCAGTAGCCGCCTGCCTGGGGAACCCTGTGCTTGTCGAGGTGCTTCATTGAGAAGCGCCGTGAAGCCCATTTCGTTACGATCAGCGGAGCATGTCAATGTCATTGTCAGTTCAGCAAATGCGTGACAGCAGCGCAGCCTGCAGGTTGCGGCGGCCGCAGCGCCGCCATCGCTGCTGTTGGCCAACACCCCCACCCAGCCACGCTTCACCTGCTGCAACATGCCCTCTACCGCCTACCCTAAGGCTGCGGGCCCCCTGACTGCTCCGCCTCAACCACACCCTCACCGCGCGCGCCGCCGCAGTCCCCGTCGCGTCCTCCGCCGCCGCCGCCCTCCGAGCGCGCGCCGCCGCCGCCGCCGGGCTCCCCGCCGCCGCCGCCGCTCAGCGCTGCCGCCGTGTTCGACGAGACCGCCAGCCCGCTGCAATCCGGCCGCGGTCGCCTGGAGCTCACGGGCAACGTGCGCAACGCCGCCGGCGCGACGCGCGTCTTTGAGGTCGCGGAGGTCCCCTCGTACCCCTTTCTGGCGGCGGCGGCGGTGGTGTGCACGGAGATAGGCGCGGCGGCGCTCGCGGCGCACGGGCTGCAGCCGCGCAAGAGCTACGTGGTGATTGGCGGCGCGCGCGGCGCGACGGGCAGCTACTCTGCGCTGTGGGTGTGGCACGCGGCGGGCGCGGGGGAGCGCGCGGAGGCGCTGCTGGCGCACGTCGTGCGCAACGCGCGCGTCCTCTTCCTGCCGGGCGTGCGCAAGCAGGTGAGGCGCGCAAGCGCGCGCGTGCAAGGGCGCATTTCGACAGTTTTTTAAGACTCTGAGCGGGGGGGTCAGAGCTCCCAACCCTGGCCTCTCCAAGGGGCCAACCCTAGCTTTTCAAGGGGACCTAGCCCCCCAACTCTAGCCTTCCGAGGGGGCGTAGGCCCCCAACCCCTACTGTACCAGCACACACGCATATAAATTGGGGTTGGGGTTAGGTTTAACAGGGTAAGCATACCTACCGTGTGACTTACAGTTACACGTCGTTGCGAGCGCCTGGGAGAGGCTGCACAATGGGAGGTCCATTGCTACAGATGCGCATGTCGTTGCGCATGCCGTTGCATGGGTGCCGCACAAGAGTTACTTCATCATTGGAGATAGGACGGCCTCGCGGAATGCAAATGCTCGTATGTACCTCTGAGGTTTTGCTCATCTACACTGCGCGTGCACGCACGCGCACAACGTGCCACCTGACACAAACTGAGAACGTTCCCATCCTCAAGTTCACATCAGGTCATGGCCACAATCCCCAAAGCGGTTATCACAGCACCGAACCTGCTACTGTCATCCCCCCCTCCCCCCCCAAACAGAGCCCCCCTGGACTCATGCGCGGCTACGTCTACCACCTCAAGCCGGGGTGCGCAATTCCTGACGAGTTCTGGAACGTTCTCGGAACGGACCCCGCTAGCGCTCCACCCGAGTGCAGTGCGCTGCCGCTCATGCGCGCGGTGCGGCTGTGGCAGGCGGACTACACTCTGGCGCTCAAGCTGTCGATGAACGTCAGGGCAGGTGAGCAGCTGCACACATTGTTGAAGTTGGAGTGCACACTTGAAGTTCACCGGCGTCAAGTGCTGGGCCTCTGAGCGTCAGTTCTGGGCGGGAAACCGCCCTTTTGCAGCGCACTGGAGGTCATCCTAGTTGAAGTCTGAACCCCCTTTGATAACCATTGAAGTTCCCACCGCGCTGTCCGTGCACTCCCCCTGTAAACCTAACCCTAACCCCGCTCCTGCCGTGCTTGACCCCCCCCCCCCCCCTCCCCCCAGGCGACCCCCACGACGCCGCGCACTGGGTCCCCTACCTACGCGAGGTGGGCCCCCTGTGTGCCTTCACGCAGGCGGACCTGCTCCCCACGCACAGCTACCTGCTGGACGCGGGCACGGACTCGCTCTTTGTGTGGCACGGCTCAGCGGCGCCGCTCAAGGCGCGCCAGCTGGCGCTGCGCTGCGGCAAGGCGTACGCCGCGGGCACGTGCGTGGGCGTGGAGGCGGTGAGTCGCTGCTGCTGCTGCTGTTGGTGTGTTTGTGTCACGGTTGTTTATCCATCCTTTCGCGACCGTTCGAGCTGGGACGTTGTTGCTGTTGTTTCTCCGTCGTTGCACGACACTGCTCGACGGTCACTGATCAGTTACGGATTGTAACTGTAGCGCCCCGTGTACGTGTGCGGCGGTGCGCGGCGCGGCACAGCGGCTGACACCATTGCTGACGGCGAGGCGTGTGCGGTGAATGGGTAGGCAGTATCGTAGATGGTGGCGGAGATATACACTGCGGGACAACATCAGCGTGCCATGCGCACAGCATTTGCGGCATTGCCTCATTGTTCCTTGCAGTCCATCCCTTCATCTTTCGGCTCCACAGCTCTTTCCACGCCATTCTCATGTCACATAGGTACATCTTTTCAAAGCCCCACTGCCCCTCCCCCCCCCCCCGCACCGCTCCCTCCTGCAGTCCCCCGCCCTGGTCCCCACTGTCGTCCAGGTGGAGAGCGGCAAGGAGCCCGCAGACTTCCTGGCGTGCTTCCGCGGCTGGTCCACCACGCGCGCGCAGCACGCCTCCGCGGCCGCCGCCGCCGATGCCCCCTCCCCCATCGACCCCTACGACCTCGCCGACGAGGACGTTGACGACGTGCGCGCCGCAGACAACGCGCTTGCGGAGGCGGCGGAGGCGGCGCTGCGGCCGGTGCGCACTCCCGCCGGCGGCGGCGGCGGCGCTGCCAGCGGCGGCGGCGGCCGCGCGCCGTCCAAGGGCGGCGTGCACGCCACGGGTACGCGGACGCCGCGCTCGCGCAGCCGCGCCGGCGCCAGCGGCGCCGCGCGCACACCGCGGACCGGCGCCGCATCCAAGGCCGGTGGCGGCGGCGGCGGCGGCAGCGGCAATGGCGACAACCACACGCCTGGCGGCGACGGCGCTGGCGGGAGCGGCAGCAGCGGCGGGGGCAGCGGCGGCGGCGGCGAGGCACGCACGCCGCGCCGCCGCAGCGGCGACAAGGGCGGTGGCGACGGCGGTGGCGGCGGCGCAGGCAGCGTGGAACGCGCGCCACGGACGAATGACAATGCGCAGTCGTGTTCGCCGTCACGGCGCCGCAGCAGCGCCAAGGCGGCGGCGAGCGCAGAGCGGTCGACGCGCTCCGCATCAGCGTCCAACCGCGGCTCCACAGCTTCGACAGACAGCGCGGCGACGGCGGCGGCGGCGGTGGCAGCGGCGGCGGCGGCGCACGCGGCGCTGCTGGCGTCTTCCGACGACGAGGCTGCGTCGGCGCAGTCGGTGCGGTCGACGGTCGCGCCGCCCGCGCCGTTTGACCCAGACGCGGAGCACCGCTACGCAGTCGAAGTGGTGCCTGCGGAGGGCGGCGGCGGCGGCGGCGGCCGCTTCCTCATGCGCGTGCGCGACGTGGGCGAGGCGCGCAGCAGCAGCGGCGCCGCCGCCGCCGCCGCCTCCGCCGCCGCCGCCGCCGCGCTGGGCCGGCCGTCGTGGACGCTGTCGCTGTGCGGCGACGACTTCCTGGCGCTCGCGTTTCTCATCGAGGGCGACGCGGCCGGCACAGCGAATGCGTTTCCGACGGCGGCAGAGCTGGCGGCGCCGAGGCGCGCGGAGGCGGCGCGGAGGCTGACGCTGTGGCTCGCGGAGCTGCTGAGCGGCGAGCGCGCGCTGCGGCTGCGCGCGCGCTACCGCCTGCACGCGTTCCTCGGCGTGCCGGGGCTGGCGGGCATGCGCGCCGCGGCGGAGGCGGAGGCGGCCAAGCAGGTGCGCGGCGCGGCGTGTGCGCAATACCGCGGGGCGGAGGGCTAGTTGGCACTGTCGCGGATGAGCTGGAGTGTATGTTTTTGCTTGTGTCGCGCATGAGCTGGACAGCTGTTGTCTGCTGTTTGCGAACTTCTGGCGTAAAGCGGGGCAACTGCTGCTGACGAGCAGGCGTTGTGACTTTGCATCGCAGATTGTACGCCAGGTGCAGTGCGCTCTTTGTCACGGCTTCAACTTTTACATTTTTGCATGCAGAGCAAAAGCGATGGCGCTGTCGTGAAGCGGCACGTCGGCATGCGTCATATGACGGATGCGAATGTGCGGAGCGCTGCCCTCTCTAGCGCGCGCAAGCGCAAGCTGACGCATACCGCATGTACGCATGCTCACGACCGCGTGCGCGCAGGCCATCGAGGGGCGCGTGGAGCTGAGCTGCCTGGCGCAGCCCTACAGCACGCGGCTGCCCATCACAGGCCTGTTCGCGTCGCTGCGCATGCAGCTCGCGAGCGTTGGACGCGAGGTCGCCGCTGACCAGGCAGTGCTCAAGTACAAGCTCAAAGAGGTGAGCCCTACTTAGTGGTAGGGCTTGGGGGGCTTGAGTTTCAGTTTCTGTGCGTTTGCAAGACGCCGTAATCAGGTCGTTGCATCGTGGGCTGCGCTGTTCAAGCACTGCCCCTCGCCTCGACGCTTTGCACGCCAAGATGGGCCTTTCACATGCATACGGGC
Source organism: Tribonema minus (assembly GCA_017506865.1). NCBI lineage: Eukaryota > Xanthophyceae > Tribonematales > Tribonemataceae > Tribonema > Tribonema minus. The sequence goes on from JAFCMP010000501.1 coordinate 424,016, forward strand.
AGGAGGCGCAGGGGCGTCGCCACAGCCTGCACTGAAAGATCACCTTGAATCTTGAATCCAATGCCGCCTGCGTGCCTTAGACCACAGTCGAAATCACCCGCCCAGGCGCACAGGAGGAGCAAAATCACCGCAGCACATTGCTTTTCACTCCCTCTTCCTGACAACGCAGGCGGGTGACGACTCATCATCCTCCCCCCCCCGGCCCCCTCCCCTTCGCACGCCCCCCCCCCCCAGGCCGAGACGCGCCTCTCGTACGCGCGCGCGCAGGAGGAGGAGGAGCGTCACCGCGCGGGCCTCTACCGCCGCGACCTCGACTCGCTCTTCAAGCGGCGCCGCCGCCTGCGCGAGGAGCTCCACGCCGCGCAGATGGCGCTGGGCGGGAGCGGCGACGGCGGCGCCGCAGCGACCAGCGACATGCGCCGCGGCCGCAGCTTCAAGACGCCCGCGTCGCGCGGCGGCGACGCTGCGGCGGCGGCGGCGGCAGCGGCAGATGCGAAGAAGATGTTGAAGTCGGCGAGCTTCAACGTCGGCGGCGGCAGCGGCGGTGGCGCGCAGCGGCGGTCGCACTCGCCGTCAGCGCACGGTGGCAGGGCCACGCCCACGCACAGCGGCACGGCCAGCAAGCTCATGGGCAAGTTCAAGGGGATGCTCGGCGGCGGCAGCAGCGCTCAGGGCGGCAGCGCGCGGTCGCGCGACACGAGCCTCACGCCCAAGTCCTCCATGACACCCAAGTCGTCGGCGGGGGCGCGGTCGGGGTCCGTGTCGCCGCGCACGCCCGCTGTTATTGACGCTGCCGCAGCTGCCGGTGGGGAGGGCGGAGGCGTGGTAGCGGTGGCGGCGGCGGCGCACGATGCTGGACCAGAGGTCAGTCGCGCTCTCTGCGTGTGAGGCAATTTGAGGCAGAGACTGTTGCGGAAATTTGTGTTGGGATGCGCTGGGGACGGCAGGTTGAGTTGTTCGCATGATGACACGGCAAGCTCCCGGCAGCGTGGTTTGCTGCCACGCCTGGCCGCAGGCGGAACGCGCTATGGAAACTGGAACAGCTGCCACTGAGCTCCTCCGTGTTCGCTCTGCGTACATGCGAACGGCCCGCCATCCCCCAAGTCCTCTTGTTCACCCCGATGCCATGCACTCATCGCTGCCATCCACGCTCGTGCCCGCCCCCCCACGCGGCAGGTGAACTTTGGGCAGCACGTGCAGGAGCCGCTGCGCGCGCGCATGGCGGAGCTCGCCGGCGTGGAGGAGGCGTACGCGTACAAGCTGCGGCGCCGCAACGAGCACGTCGCGCGCGCGGACAAGGCGCGCCTCGCCGGCGAGGACGCCGAGGGCCAGATGGCAGCGCTCAGCAGCTCCGCGGCGGCGCTCCTCATGCGCGGCGACGCGTTCGTCGACGCGTTCGTGGAGCGGCTGGCAGCGAGCGTCGCGGCGCGCGTGCCGTCGCCGGGTGATGAGGGCGCGCAACGGCGGCGGTCCCGCGACGGCGCCGAGGCCAATGAGGCAGCGTGATGCGCGGCGCTGGAGGGGAGTGAAGGGATAGCGTGGAGAGTTGAAGTTGAGGTTGGCAGCGTGAAGGGGCGCATGGCGCGCGTGTGAGTTGTGTGGGCGTTGAGAGGGGGGGCGGCCGAGGCGCGATGCTGGTTGCGGCGCGGTATCATGCTTTCTGTTGCGTAGTGTGTGTGTGCGCGTCGTACAGGTCCCTCGTGTGTTGCATTTGACCCCCCGCTCTCTGGTGTAGAAAATGTCAGGGCGCATCGGTTATGGTTGGTGCGCCGCCGTGTCAATACCACGTGGTTGACCTGACACTGGTTGCTTGCATGCACTAATGTGTTCAATATTGCCTGCCTCAATCTGCTGCCGCAATCCACAAAACCCCCGTATGTACGCGCGATCCTGCACTTCAAGATGTGATATTTTTTTTTGTCTTGCCCAATCTAGCCCAATCCAGCTAGCCCAACAAAGGAGCATCATGGTGCGCGTAGCAGCAGCTGTATCCACGGCGGCGGTCGTTGCGCTCGCGGCCAGCGGCGCTGAGGCCTTTGGTGAGCGAGCATGCGAAGAAATTGCCACATCAAGTTTGGTTTGCTACATGTGTCAGCGTTGCTTGTCACATGAGCTGCGACTAGCGCGAGCAGAGCAGCATTCAAGTGTAAATTGAATCGATAGTGTTGTGCTCTCTTTTGGTGCTAGCGGGCGAGCGCTCGGCGGACTTTCAAGCCGTTTTCGGTGCAAAGTGTCACTGGATACGACTGCACTTCATGGATGTATTTGCGGCACGAGGCGCGGCGCGAACACTAAACATTCTTTCCAAAGTGCTTTTTTCTTTTGTGGTGATGTAGCTCTCACTGAGGCTGACAGACAGGAGGTCGTGTCCTCATGACTCTGCTTAGCTCCACTTGCACAACTCTAACACAACTGTCTTGGCGCTGCGTTTTGAACCACAATGCAGTGGCCCCTGCCGGTGGGCGGCTGGCTGGCGTCCGCAGCTCATCGAGCATGCGCATGATGGCCAAGGTGCCGGCAAAGGAGGAGTGGGTGTCTGTGCTCCAGACCAGCGAGATCGCACCCGGGGAGCTCGTGCCCGTCGAGACCGACGGCCTTCAGCTGCTGATCGCCGCAGACCTGGACGGCTCCATCTACGCCACCGCAAACATCTGCCCCCACCTGGGCACCCCCCTGGACCAGGGCTCCATCAACGCACAGGGCGCGCTCGTGTGCCCCCTGCACAAGTCCGCCTTCAGCCTCGAGACGGGCGAGCTCGTCGGAGACTGGTGCCCCTTCCCCCCAATCCTGGGCCCCCTTGTGCTCGGCAAGCTGGAGCCCCCGAAGAACCTGGCGGTCTTCCCCGTGAGGGCCAAGGGGTCCAACATCGAGGTGCTGGTCAACCGGAACCTCAAGGCCGACTTCGAGACCAAGTACTGGTCGGGCATCCTGGATGCCCAGGGCAAGGCCACCGGCGACTACTACTGAGCGCTGTCGCCACTGGCACACCATAAGCGCCGCGCGTCAATCGCCAATTCGCGGCGCGCATATTAATCTTCGTTCTCACCTGCCGTCTCTCCCAGCAAAAGTCAACATGAACTGCGGCAGGGCGAGCGCCGGAGCGGGGCAGGGGGGTCTTGCCTCCCCCCCTGTCCCCCGCCCCCCTGCAGAAGGCAATTCCTCACTCGTTTGGCCGCACTGGTTTATCGCGGGCACGCGCGCGTAGCGGAGACTGCGGGAGAGCAGCATTGTGCGACGGGGGCCGCCGCCACGACAGCAGTTGTGCGTTCAGTTGGGGGCGGGGGGTGGGGCTCTCCTTCAGGGCAGCCGTTTCAGGTACCCGGAACTCAGTATTGCCGATCCAATCATTTATCAATAAATGGCTTTGATAGACAGCACACACTGCTTTCATGTATGCTTTCAGCGTTTCGTGCCCTGTCTTGCGCAAATTTGGGGATTCGCTGTCTTGAAAAATTTGCAGTAGCCATCGTCACATGCCAGGACGGCTATTGTTTTCCGCGAGTATGTGTGTGTGCAGAAGCATAGTCTTGTTGGGCCATGAAAGCTTTTTGTTAGCATGCCCTCCTCAACTGGTGACGAGTCGCAGCATCCAGCAACTTCAAGTGGACGGGTGCAGTCGTTGGCAGTAAACTGCCGGACATCATGCATGGGCAGTGCTAGATCAGTTCAGCTTTGCGGCATAGGATTTGGTGGTTGTTGTGACAGTGCTGTGCGCTTCATTCTACGGTTGTTTACATGCATGCATATGTGTGGCATGTTCAACAGGTTGTGAGAACCTGTGTTGGGCCATGGCTGATCGGTAGGCTGCTTGCCGGCAATTATTCTTCCTTTCATTGGTAGATAGACTCCAAAGCAGGTTGGACTTAATGCTCTGCTGTCGTACTTACTCCTGTGTTGGGCCAGTGTAAAACAAGCCGGCACAAATTCAAAGAAATCCATCAGCCAGCATGTAGGTCAAAGCACATGGTGTTGCAAGGAGCATGGTCAGGCATGGGGGAAAGAGGTGAAGGTTTGACACTTTCCTGAGCGTGTTGTGTGGATTGGCTTTTGCTCAATTCGTTGATATCTATACATCTACTTCTACATACAAAGCAACAAACAAACCCGGCACCGTTGAGGTCTGTTGTTGACTTGCCTATACTGTCCTGAAAAATCGCATTCTGCAGCTGTATAGAGTAGGTTGAAGTCAGCAGTGATCAGCAAAGTAATCCCGGATGCCTCAGATAAGGGGAGCTCCATCTCGCTGCCACATGTCAAGAATGTGACGCAGAGAGTGTTGAGAGTAGTTTGTTGAGACTCATGGGCCTCGTGTGCAGAATTTGTGATCGCGCAGCGCTGAGCAACCCGGATCATGTACGGTTGATTCACTTTCATTTGGGTGCCGAAAAGTCTTGATGGATTCATTTCTGGAGAAGTGCTCTGTCACAACATTGTGATGCAACATACAGTGCTCAGTCACAGCAAGTGTTCCCCCTGTGTGTAACACGAAACATGCTACTTCTGAAGTATGGTCTTGTTTCAGCAAGGGCCTCACTGGATGCCTGGTATGTGTGCCTGTGGTTCATGTTAAAATCATGGCAAACTTCGAAACCTAGCTACGCTGCACCCTGTCAATAAATGTGGCGCACTGCCCGTGCGGAGCTGCAGCAAGCTGTTTTAGCTTGTGCATCTAGACAGACATGCATGCTGGTTCATGGCCTGATTCAGTGTGTGGTACCAGTCCTCATCTCTGCGTGCAGGTACGTGTATGTTGTGTACAAGTGCTTACAGCAGCATAGAGGAGTAACTTGTAAGGATCGCATACACACAATTCCTCGACAAAACCAAATCCAGTCACAAGCGCAAAACACTGCCCTCATTGCATTGCATGCCACAATGATTTGCAAGCACGGCACAGGGCAGCACCGCAGTAGATGTATGACCATTATGATGTGCAGTCATTGGCTGTGCTTTGATATTTAGGATCATGTTCAGAGAGACACACAGTACTGTTACCTTCAGCACATGCTACAAGGTTGGCGGTAAGGAGGTCACGAATAAATCCCAGCACAACTATTTTTTGTGCATTCATTATCTTTGTTGTATGTGCGGTGCTTCAACTTGCTGCGCCTACACAATCCCTTCCAAGCAAAGTGTAGAGATTAAGCTTTATGCAACTTGGTTTGAAGCATAGCAACGTACGGCCCTGGCATCAGCACTTCCAGAACCTGTACAAGCGCTTTTCACTGCAGCAACTCTCACAACATTAGCATGTGTTTCGTGGATGCTCAGTCCACCAATTGTGCGTCCTTAGACAGGAGCAATTCGTAACACTCGCTGGTTGAGAAATATAGTTTTAAAATACACAGCAAAGGCTTTGAAGAGCAGCAGTCAATGACTGCTCTAATGTCATCCAGATGTGCATATAATGCCACCTTGCTTGGATGTGAGCCGTGCAACTAGCAATGTGCAACTAGCCATGTGCAAGCAGCAACATGCTGCATGTGCCAAAACCTAGTATCGTGTCGGCGAGAAGCAGTGCGAAAGTTGTCGTTGTGTATTTTACAACAGCTGCGACACGCACAGTGTAGATCTCATTCTTCAAGCAGGCAGTTGATGGCCTTCATTTCTAACACTTTCTGACCAACACAATCACCATGTTGCAAAGCCTGACAGGTAGTCTGATGCTTGGTTCATCGCTCACCTGGTCTGCAAACACATTGTGTGCATCCTACACACAGTCATGCACTCACAGCATGGCGACACTCAAATAAATGCACTCCCTGTCTGTCGCGATGGTCTTTGTCAAGGCAGCAAGCAGCAGTGCCAGTGAATTGTGCCTCCCACTGTGAGGGGAGACATATTACCTTCACAGTATGCACATGAATACACACCCTAAAAGCTTTCAACATGGTCAGCAATTGTACGGGCAAATATTTCAATGGCAGCACGCAGCCCACGGCCTCACTGGAGACATGACGTATCTGGAGATATCCAATCTGCTTCACCTGCAACTGGGAGTATGCTGTCAACGCCGGCAGCATGCAGCAAGCCACAGAAAAAAAATATTTACGCGCAGAAGACACAACTGGAAAAGAGATGGACTTTAGCCAAGTTGGCCCAGTCTATTCGGTCTATGCGCGGAGTCTTTTAGAAGGCGTCTAGCAAAACGGTCAAGAACGTGCAGCCACATACCCAAAGTAGGCAGCACACTGTTGTTGGACAAAGAGCTTCTATGCGAGCTGCTGAACAAAACCCCGCTGAGGCTACGTTCTGCTTGTCTGCTGCTGCATATCGCTTGTTTGTGTGTGTAAATACGACAGAGATTGACACACAAGACGGAAACGCGCGCACTCCAGGCGCAGCTGGCGGCGGCCTTAGCTGTACTCATAATCGCTGAGAGATGGTAGATGAAGTATCTCGATGCTGTCAGAGAAGGACACGCGCTTGCGGTGATGCGGATGGTGTGGTCTTGGTGTCCATTCTTGATGAACGAGCGCCTGGCCACCAATGCATTGTCGCAGGAGCAGTGCGCTCGCCACCAGCATGGCCTAAGAGAATTGCAAAAAGAGACAGCGGCTCTTAGGCTCTGCAGCCGATGCACGATGCAACATAGAAGGGCTGAGTGTGCTTCCCATATGTCCGTTTTGAGATTCGAGTGGTTTGGGACCATGCGCTGCTTGCCGTGAGGACGCAGCGTGGGGGATGCACCTGATGAGTACTAGACAGCTGTCTGGCTTGCAGAGATGCCGCAGGCGCAGAGGCAGGGCTTGCCTTGCATCTCCTGCCACGACGCACATTAAAAAAAAAGCAGATGCCTAAGCGTATGCCAGCTTCTTTTTGTGTCGGCTCCTTACCGGTAACGCCACAGCTGCGCTGCTGGTACTCATGCCAGCCTCCCTCTCCTGCTCCGGCCAGCCACCACGAGTTTCCCTCAGCTCAAGACCAACTGTGTGAACACCACCCAAAAGCTCACTTCAAACGTGAGCCAAAAGCTCACTTCAAACTGACGTGAGCTTCAAGTTTGACGAATTCGCGAAGAACACACACATTGTATGCCGTGCCTACGACGCAGGGATCTGAGTCAGGTGCCGAACCGATGGCGGACTTCTGAACGCGGGGCACCACCAGCACGCATCATTCGGGCTCGTACTGCACGCGCTGCTGCTGCTGCACGACCCAAAGAAGGTTGCATTTGGTTGCTTTCGTCATGAATCATGTCAAACTAGGCATAGACATCGCAAACGTGTGGCAGGCAAAAGAGAGACTGTTATCTGATATTGCATCCATGTGCATTGTGCCAACTGGTGCAACGGCGAACGACAGGGTGAATTGCTGCATGTGGATCGTTTTCAGCTTGTGCATTATGGGTACCAACTCAAGCATGTCACAACCGGACCGGACAATAGTGCACTACTGGGAACATCAAGGCAGTGCTCTGGTACAACCTGCTGTACCTTGCATCACCTCACCTAAAACACAGAACTAAGGTGTCGCATGACCAGCCACACGTATTTGTGGCGCATCACCAAGGCAAGCGCCTTCCCACCAGGCACGCCATGCTTGGCTGGTCTATGTCACATAGAAGTACATCATTTTCCAGCTCGGACATGGTACAAGCTCTGCGCAGATAATCACCACTGATCCAGCAGACCTAAATTACAGAAGAGCATCATGTGCATGGAGACTACAACTATAGTCCTAAGGATGCAACTCAGTCAAACCCATGAGCCGGAAGCCGTAGCGCTCCATCTCGTCATTTTCTTGCTGCCCGCAATGCTGCCTTTGTGGCAGATGCCGCAGCGGTGGTGGTGATGGTCTGCTGCGGCACTCATGCCTTTGTGACAGATGCGGCGGCGGCAGTGGCGGTGATGGTCTTCTTGGTGTAGGGGTAAACGGTCAGGAGGACCAGTGCCAGGTGGCCCATCCTGTGAGCAGAAAACACAAGGCTTGTGAGTGCTGCTTGCAGATAAAAGCATGGCAGTGTGGCAGCTTTGCTAGGGTGCTGTGCGGTCAGACCCCCAAGACTTCACCTTCAAGGCAGTCGGTGCAAGTCTACCCCCAGCTAGACGCATACGTACACGCATGGCAATGGAGGCTTATCTTTGGAACTCAGTGCAACCAGTGGTTTGCATCAGGCATGTGCGGTGCGGTTCTTGTGAAGCAATGCTTGAGGCAATGCTTCACACAGCTCGCACGGCGCTTCAGCCATCAAAGTTCTAAATATGCAGCGCGCAGCGCACTCTTGCGAGTGTGCCCCGTGCCACCTGAGCAATGCCTCACCTAAAACAAGTTTTGTGGAATTGTGCTCAGCGCTGTCTGCGTTAACAAGTTATGAGGCTGCCAGCGGTCAGCTTCGCATACCTGAAGAGCGCCACGTATCCGAGCACTGCCCCAAAGTCCGCCCACTTGTTCTCGTTGGACGACTGCCCGAATGCGTCCTGCAGAATCTCGTCGCCGCTAATTGTAGTGCCCTCGGGCTCGCCGGAAACTTGATACGTTTGACCGTTGAAAACGTTGTAGAGGTAACCGTTGAGGGCGTAGCGCGATGGTATGATGTAGCTGATCCACTGCAGGAGGTTGAGGAGCGGGAGGGCGAGAGATGAGGATAGGATGAGCATCACCACAATTAATGAGTCTCCACCGCTGCCTGTGCCAGCAGAAAGTCAGAAGGCAGTAGCTGTCTGGCTCATCAGCTTGCTCGCATCACGGCTCATCGTGCAAACATTTCCAGCGCAAAGTGGGCTTTGATTGCACTGGTCTGAAGGACACGGTGTGCAGCAATTGGCATTGATTGGCAGGTGCTAAAGACACGACGACAACACCAGGGAGGCGTGACGGTGCACTTCACTGTGTCAAGCTCTGAGCTGTGTGACAGACGCACGACACATTGTTGTTGGTCGCAGCCATAAGCAGGACCAGCAGTTCTGTGACATCTGCTTGCACACAGGAGAAGCAGCAGAACAGAGAGTGTGTGGCTGGCGCGTGCAAGCCGTGTGTGCTTGATGAATTTGCAACTGGTGCCGCTGCATTGGCATTGACAATGGTCATCTGAGCTCATTTGCAGAATTTCAGGATAATCATACTGTAGTAATGATGCCCGGGGTCATGTTGGTACAACGCATACTCCAGCAGCACACAGACGGCGTATCCGCAGCCACCGGACTCACCCGCACAACAGGAATCAAATCCTCCGTCTTGATGAAGAAACCTGCACATCAACGTGAATTGCACGTATAGATATGCAACGATGAGTGGGCCACCTAAATGAGATGCACACCTGATGCAATCAGGGCACCTGCACAATGTGGCTGTGTCTGCCGTTGTACGCGGCGACTGCTGCTCGATGTGAGGTGTGTTTTACAACGCTCGATGTGAGGTGTGTTTGCCGTTGTACGCGGCGACTGCTGCTCAAGCAGCATTGCTGCATCAGTTGTGTGCAACCACTCATGCAGGTCAGCTGTGGAAGAAGGCGCATCTGTGGGAGTTGTCACGTTGAACATGCGTGCTGTAGCGACCAGAGGGTCAAGCGTGCACAGACGCGGCGTACAAGGCGCAAGATACCCATGTACTTTTGGACTAAAAGTTAGACTATCCAATGTCCTATCAAGCCTCGGTAGGTAGCACGCGTACGAGTGATGCCTGGGAACAAGAACAGCATGCTGAGCATCACCTGCTGAACATCCTGAAGTAACATGATGTGGAGAGTCACTGAGGGAAACTTCACCTGGGAAGAGGAACAGCATGCCGAGGATGACCATACTGAACGTCGTGGCGAGCATGTCGTTCTTCAGCACCTCCACCACCATGAGCATGATGCCCTCCATCATGAGGAGCAGTGCCACGGTGATGAGCACTGAGTACACGTACGACTCAAAGCTGTCGTTCAGGCCGACGAGGTATTGGAAGATGGCCTGCACAATGATGCTGATGGCACACTGGTAGGGGAGGCTGGAAAGTAATTGACCTGTGGGAAAGGCAGGGCAAAGCCGAGGCATGAGTTGACATCAACGATGATCGCAGTGAATGCAAAGTGCAAGGTGACTTATGGTGCCGATGGCACAAATGGCAAGGCAACCTACGTGCCTTGCACGCGTGTGCAAGTGTGCTGGTAAGGCGCGCGTGGATACCAGGAGGGTACATTAAAGGGTTTAGTTTTCCTCAAGTGCGCAGGAAACTGTTTGTCTTACGCTGGCACACTTTATGGGATGTCTTGTGCGTGCCATTAGATACATGTACTTCAAAGCACGTTTTCTAAATCGTACGGAAATGAAAGCCACTCTCTTTCGCGTAGAACGAGGAGCGCTTGTGGCTTGTCAATGCAGCATACGCACACTGCAAATGGGGGCATGGAGAGTCCACTGTAGAGAGCTGTGCACATTGTACACAGGTAGCAGCGCTCAATTTGAAGGAGCACTGTGAAGCAGCCGAGTGCCTCGCAAAGCAATATTGAGCAACTCATGCAAAAGCCATGAGGAAAGCATGGTCCACGGTCGTAGCAGAACACGTGGATCAACGAACTATGTGCCACATAGAGATACCCACCAAGGCAGTACATGGGTGCCGTGTATGCGCCGTTGAGCATCTCCTGCAGAGCGGTGCGGCGTTCCGTCACAAATGACGGCGTCGCTGCTATCACCGCAAATAGCACGCACCTGCGCATCAGAACAGTCGTGAGGACAAGTGAATCGACCAGGGTCGTGGAGGCAGGCAGGTGCTGCTGCTGCCGCAGCCACAACACAGTGTTCACACACGATGAACCGCTGGTGAACTGACGATCGTGTGGGTAGCAAGCAATACTGCTGCTGTAGTGCTGTGCACTGCTGCACCAGCTCTCGTGTCGGCGGCATGCGCATGCTACGTGAGGTGCAAATGCAGCATTCAGCCGAGCTCGGGTGACCAAGAAAAGTGGAATGCCAACAATGCAGGTGATGTGGTGCTACAATGCGTTGAGGCATGTCCAAATTTGGACCTGGCAACATACGGCTTGCTTTTCTCATATGCTGCTCAGAGACGGCGCAACTCAGAGTCGCTGCTGGACTCTGCAGAGAGGCCAACATTTTGTTGCACATGTCATACTGCTTTAGGATGGCATGTCCATTCGCAACACGTCTGCAACAGTGTAGGCACCGCTCCAGGAGAATGATCATCAAGTATGGCAGCAGTGTTGTGCACAATTGGTTACTTCAAATATGTACTACTGACCACAGGTTGAAGAAAGAGGCTCCCGCAATGTTGGTGATGTTGTCGGTGGTCAGGTCCAGGCGGGGGTAGATGGTGCCCACAAAGAGGGCCACAACGATCAGCTCAATCAGACGCAGCCAGTACACCGTAGCGTTGCGCCAGTAGAAGACTGCGCCGCTGTTGTGTTGAGGAAAGAGGGGCAGGGGGAGCGCGCGGCATATGAGATGTCGTACAGAGGTGCAAACAGCTTATCTTCTGAAGTACTACAATGATCGCTATTCTTACATAGCAGCACTGTTGACGAATCAGTCAGAGAAGTGCAAGTGCGCTGGTTCAAGTGGAAGTGGTACAAGCAACCCAAGCACAGCAACAGCATGGACGTGACCAAGCGGTCGAAGCGAACTCAACGTGTACCATGTACGCATGGCGCATGCGCCTGTGAACTATGCGAGCATGGGTTTTCACTGCCACACAGTGTCATTGCAGTCACATCTACACAGCAAGCGACATTTCAACAAGGTACCACAAAGTAATGGCAAACGCCTCATGACTGGGAGCATAACAATCAGTTAGTCAGCATAACAGGAACAAGAGCTCATACTAGATCAGCAGCACTGCACACAGGGCTGAATGATGTCGCTACAGATCCTAGCTGCATAGCCCACCTCTGGCACATGGTGATGAGCCGTGACACAGGCCCGGGCCGCTCCACTTTCTCGACATCTCGGAACGTGCCTGAAGTTGAAGTTCAACAGGTGTGACACACACTCAGCAAGGTTGTCACACTTGAAGTTATGTGTTGAAGTACATGAATTGTACTATGACAGGAACACACAGTGTGGGGTGTTCAACCTCATGTGGCATTGCCCGAGTGACCCTATGTGGTGCATTGGCAAAACATTTCACGGATGTGTATAGACTTTGTCTCCCCCTGAAGATCTCCTAGGGGTGCTGCCATGAGCATTCCAGTTACCTACTGCAGTACCTCATATGTGTGTCGTCACTGGATCTCAACTACAGTCACATCAACAATGAGCACTGCAATATGGCTCTGTACTTCACTGCTGAAAACTGCAGTACTTCCAGTGGCAGTATGCAATTGAAGCATTGTATACCGTTTTACAGACTTCTAGTGTTGTGCACAATTCTACCACTGCAACGCCCGAATGCTGCCTGCCACTTCTCTTTTCTTTTTCAATACCTGAAGCAGCCTCGGGCACTGGCGGTGTGACGGTGTAGCGCCCCCCCTTGTACAGAGTGGCCCAGGTGACCCCCCCCTCCCTGGCTACCGCATCGCCGCTGGCAACAATGCTGTTGGTGCTGATGACAGGGGGGGCAGAGATTAGGTCCAGGTACACATTGGCAGGGTTGCAGTGCGTGTTGCAGTAGGCGCCGAGGGAGTTGAAGTGACGCGCGGCGTTCTCCTGGCTGCCAAAGTAGGCCAGGCGGCCCTTCTCGAGGAGCATGAGGTCCTGTGAAAGGGGGGGGGGAGACTATGGTCAGGTTTTGCGACAGCTTGTCAAGTGCCAGCCGACGTTCAGCTGTGCGCAGCGAAGAGCCTGGCAGACCTCAACAAATTGTTATTATTGGCACACACACTCCCGCATTGAAGTTATGAGGCAAACATGTACTGCACCTGCATGCATGGATTGCATTCGTTGATGAATGATGGTGATCAGAAGCCAGGGCTTGGAACAGAGCAAAGCGCGCAGAGCGCCATACAGCCGACATTGATGCTGTATTTGCCTTCAATGCTGTGAGGATGTTGGTAGCTTGTACAGTAGGACGTGAAGAGAGACGCTCCAAATCACACAACATTTCTGTAGCCTCATCACAGTGGTTCTTTGTGATGACGAATCATCACCATTGTAAGATCATCATGACAAGGCATAGGTAGTGGCTCGACAGGTTTGCGGAAGCTGTTACCTGAAGCATGGAGAAGACTTGGCCGCTGGGCTGGTGTATGGTCATGATGCAGATCACGCCTGTCTCGCGTGTCACCTGCGTGTGGCAGATGAGACGAAAGCAGTCGAATCGCCGCCATGAGTTGCAAGCACTTAAGCCATGTGTGTGCGTTACGCAGTGTCAGCTGCTGTTACTACTGCTGCTGCTGCTGCCAGGCGTGACCTGGAACTCTGGGCCTGACAACAGCTATGGATGAAATTGGCAGAAAATAAGCTTGTTGAATCATTGTCGTGAGATGACTCAGGCAGTACAGCACAATGATACATGCTTTGAATGGCAAGCCGCATGCAAGACTGTGGTCCCCAAGCAACACACAGCAGGCGAGTTGACTGTTCAAGAGGCAGTTGGGTTACGCAGCTCAACCCCGGTCTGTCCTGCATTCGCCAGCTGATGGATGATGACACCAGAGCACTGAATTAGACCCCCCACAAACAAGCCACCACACCAGCAATACCCCCCCCCTCCCCCTTTGCTGTACCTGCCTCGAGATTGCGCGGCGTGCCTGTACGTGCTACTTGCAATCTTGAGGCAAAGGGTGTGATGAACAGTAGGGGAAGATCCGCCGCAGAGCAGCAGCAGCAGCAGCAGCCTGTCTGTAATGATTTGCAAGCACCGTTTTCACCTTGGTGATGTACTTGACGACGCTGTATGCGGCAGCAGAGTCCAGGCCAGTGGTGGGCTCATCGGCGTAGAGCACTGCCGCTTCGCCGACCAATCCGATGGCTGTGTGAGCGCACGGCGCAGAAGGAACGAGTGTGGGATGGCGTGCTGAGTCAGTACCAATGCACATTCGCTGTCAATGCTGCATATTCTGTTTCAGCATGCCATCTGTTCCGCAGCCAGACGGCAAGCAGCAGGCGGGTGCTTTAAATGTGCGGGAGCTATCTGCTCTTAGGCCAACCTCAGCGGCATTAAGGTAGCAATCTGTAGCTGCGCTTTGTCCATTGCCGAAGCCTACAAGAACAAGTCCGCAGCAACGCTTCAATGTGATCGCATGCTGAACTACTTAGGCGAGTGAACTGATATTATACTGGGCACGCCCCAGAGAGTACACACGGATACAGACCGCGATGCGACCCGCAGTATCGTTTGCGCATAAGCATCGCAGAGCTGTCATGTGGCCACCCTTGCATCTCTCTGACCGTCAACCCCTTGGAGCTGGATACTGCAGCGTACACGTACATCGAAGTATATACTTCAGAAGTATGCACTTCATCAGCCTCATCGGCATTTCAGGCAGTAGCGCGCAGTGCACGCTGAGAAATACTTCAAGTCATCCCACTTCAGTCAGGCACACACAGTGCAGCAAGCCGCTATTCCTGCCCGCATCTCACCAATCGACACCCTCTTCCTCTCCCCGCCCGAGAGCTTGCTCACTGGCATGTCTGCCTTAGGCAGCAGGCCCATGATGTGAATGAGCTCCGCGACGCGGCGGTGAACCTCAGGGCCGCTGGTCTTGAGCTTAGCGTGGTAGGTCACCAGCTCACGCATCTGTGAATACAGAAACAGGAGGCACACAGACGGTTAGGTGTTTGTACTCTATTGCGCCAATGTGCTGGCTCTGAAGGGAGGGGGAGGGGGCAAAGGAGGAGGAAGGGCGGGGCGGGGGGGGGGGGGGGGGGGGGTAGTGGTAGCATGTTTGCTGGTTTCAAGTCCCTGGCGAGAATGTGGGCCACTAAGCTTTCGGTTTGCGGGCACTTTATCATAACCATAAACGCAGCTCATCTCAATCCTAACCCTGAGCACAGCGGAGTACTCAGAAGCTTTTGGTTCACTGCATGTGTATGGCGACACTTGCCTCGTCTGCAGCTATGCGCTCCATAATGCATGCCCCCCCCTGGGCTCTTTTCACAGATTGTGAGCATCATCATCGCAATGCAGCACCAGGTCTACTTTGAGGCGCGCAGCGGGGACTGCTGCATACATGCATTCACAACTTCAGCTGACACCAGAAATTTTGTCACGGTAATGTCAGTGCTAGGCAACACATAATTTGCCTGTCCGCAGCCTTGTCCGATGCCTTTCCTGATGTGCATTCACCGCAGCTGCTTCATCTGCTCTGGTGCCGCTCCAGCAGCGCACCTATGATTTTCGAATGCTTTGTGACATCAGGTTTTGATATTTGGCAATTGCAGAAATCACGGCGCTGCCGCACACGATCTGCCCTTGAACTCAACGCTACCATGCACGGCCGTGAATGTAGTGTTGCCCCCAGGCCTCACCGTAAAGTAGTCGTTGCGGTCATCACTGCACTGCACAGTGCCACACGCAGCATCGGCAGACGACATCATACTGCAGTGTTTCCAATTGGCAAGTTCCATACAGAGCCAGCGCTGGTGGCGCACATCCAGATCTTTGTACAACACCTTTACGAGACGTCACCTACCGTGAAGTAGTCATTGAGGTCATCGAACTGCGGCACGTAGTCCAGGTCCTCAGGCGTAAGTGTGCGGTTGCCCAACTTCACATTGCCCTCCACCTGCACCAGTACAGGCGAAGCAATCATTGATTACGCAACAACAACAGTAGTCGACAGTGGTGGCACAGCCTAAGGAATGGGTCAAGTGGTCCAGGCCCTGATATTCCGAGAGGTTTCTGTCCAAAGCACAAGTCGGCGGGAAGGTTTGAGTATTCGGTGAGAACTGTGAGCTATATAAAAAGTTGCAGGCACACGGGCAGCAGCATTTGGTTTTTCACGTACGGCAGTGTCTAGTCCTGCCATGAACGTCATAAAAGTGTATGCATGTGAAGGCAGGTCTCTGATCGAAGTGAGCTGACAACTTCAAGCTGACTCGCAATGAGGGCAATCAGTGCTTTATAACACCACTTTATAACACCACACGTGAACATGGCAAGTTCCCATGTCATGAAATATGCCATGTAATGGGACTGCCATGCAGTTCTCGGTTGTGTGAGGCTAAGTTCTGGGCCCCCTGAATAGGTGTAGGTACATGATGTACTACGGGATACCTCCAGGAGATGCGGCGGAAAGCAAATGCGGAGGTTGCATACGCGTGACGCATTGCCCTGCGCTGGTCAGCATGCAGCTTACACGGCCAAGGCTAGAGTCGGAGCAAATCACTGAACCTGCACTTCCCCGTCCAGGCCTACTCCCAATACCACAGTTGAGGTTATCACTACCCACAGCTACTATAGCTGCAACTTCAACGTTACCTTAGCATACACGGCGCGGCCGCTGAGAGCGTTGAGCAATGTGGTCTTGCCAGCACCTGCATGGAGCGTCACCAGCGAACCGCAAAGGGTAATACTACAGGTGAGTTTCACAACGACACTCCTTCAACGTGAAGTATTGTGATAGCATGGGCTGACAGCAACAAGTCATGAACGCAGCGGATTCTCAGCAGATGCTCGGGCTGTCCAATGGTTTCACGATGTACTGTGAATGGCCTTGCGCATGCATACATCACATACTGCGCATCACTTGTCGCCTGCTGCAGGGACTATCCCGTCAGAGTGGTTGTGCAAGCCAGGGTGCCGTCATCAAGAAAATGGCAGCTTCTGCTGAGCCTGAGAACTGCGTTTTCATGAATGAAAACAGGAGCGCCATACTTTCTTACCTCAAGGGCTTGCACTTCCAAGCACTCTGACCAAATTCATGATGAGCCTGATGAGTTACCAGTGATGGCTTTGTCCGCACTTGCCAACCACATGTGCATCACGCATCTCTGCTGCACTTGGCACCACATATGATATCTCATTGCGTGCACAAGTGTGCTGCGCCGTGCGCACCTGAGGGGCCCATGAGAGCCAGCACCTTGCCGGAACTTGCGTGGCCACTGACATTGTCAATCAGGATCTTGGAGCCGCGCTTGGTGGGGATGGAGATGTTGAGGTTCTCAAATGTCAGGTACACGTCGGAGCCGCCGCGGTAGCTGGAGAGGCGCTGCAAAATATCAACAACACCAAGAGCAGAGGAAGAGGTGACTCTCCAGCTGAAATACTTCAACTACCGCTGCAAAGCGGAGACACTGCTTCAGCCAGAAGCCAGCAGTGGGTGCTACGGTGCTAGCGTGTCAAAATTCTTGCAGGGACGAGGCTGCTATACTGCTGCAGTACCGTTGCAGCAGCGACGAGCAGTGTGTCAGAGCTCTTTGACGTTGGTGCTGAGCGCGCATCTGCGGTTGCACAAGGTGGGGCAGACTGAAGTACTTCAGAGCTATGTAAGCTTCAAGCCCGTCGCCACATTCACACAGCAGTCGTCCGGAGCGCGTCTACCTTGATGTACTTTGTGAGTGCAGCAGCTGCGTGGTAAGAAAACGAAACAATGTGAAGCCGCGGCAGCTTGTGCATAGACACGAAGTTGCAACACGTGACTTGCAGTTCCAGAATCAACAGTTGTGGCACTCACGCGCGCCTCGCTGGAGTGCATCCTCTTGAGCAGAGCACTGGCAGGGTCATACTGGTCGGCCTCGATGTCCTTCATGGCCATGGGCTTGGCCATGTGCAGTGGAGCACTGCTGCCTGCTGCCACAAGGCCGTCCTGCCTGAGGGCGCGCGTGCGCAGCATGTTGACCTCGCCACGCAGCTTCTGGACCTGTCAGCGTCAACCGCAAGCGCAAACTTCAAGTTTTTCATGCGCTTGGAGCAGTGGTGTCGGAGAGTAGTGCGACTGAAACGCGTGAAGCGCGGGTGAAAGGGGCACCTTGGGTGTGACCATGAGCACGTGTCGACAGTTACACTGGCAGTTACAGTGCCAGCGCTCCATGCACAGTAAGAGCAATGCAGGCAGTTGCAACGCACTGTCATGCCAGTGATGCTGGCAACAGCAGTGTCCCATGCGCAGCAAGAGCGCTTCATGCGCACGGAGCAACGCAACAGGCATTGCAATGAACAGCGATCGAGCACGCTGCGGTGAAGTGTTCTCAGCGACGACAGTGTTCAGGACAGTGGCCAGTACAGTACTCTACACAAACAGCGATCGGAAGCGGCAGTGCTCTCAAATGCATATGTGACAGCGCCGAGAAAGGTGGCAATGACACCATGCAAATGTGTGGCTGCAGCAGTGCTCAATCAAGTGGCAGCGCTCACCTCCATCTCCACCTCCAGCACCACCTGCACGCAGCAGCGGCAGTCGGGCGTATGCAGCGGTGTGTTAGCCTTGCTATTGTGCTGCAACGTTGGGAGAATCCAGAGCAACCACCACAGGCTTAGCCATTCTCAAGATACCAGGCCAGGATGATGCTGCTAGCATTGACAAGCTGCTTGCGTGACAGACCTGCGCTAGTAATGTGCCTGCGCACTTTCTTCACCCGCCGCAACTTCATTAGCAGCCAACACATGTCACAAACCATAGTTGGTGATAATGACTTTACTTGCAATGGCCACGGTTGACTCAGTGAGTCACGCTTGCAACCACGATGATTGCGTAAAGAAGGGTGTGGTAGGCTCAAGGACTGCTAGTGCCCACGACAAAATTAATCGCCTGTGTCAGCAGTGCTCAAATGCCGACTTTAGCGTGAAGGGGCGCTGAAGCACTACCACAGGTTGACATTCGTTTGTAGATGAACAAAACACCCTTGGTGATGGTAAATGAGTTGGTGGTGTTGACAAGGGCTAAGGTACAGGAACAGCACAAAAAGCAGTTGTCAGCAACGAGATCGGCAAAGCTCGCCCGCTCCATTCCAGGTTTACAGTCAATGACTGTATCTAGGGTTAGGATTACTAAACGGTGAGTCACCTTTTCCGTGCGCGATGCGCGCCACTCGCTGAACGCCTGGCGGATGTTGGCAAACGGGTAGTAGTACAGCGCGAGCACACCCAGCCTGAATATTAGCATCAGCAGGATCAGGTAGACCAGCTGCACGTAGGCGTTGCCCCTGATACCGTTGAGCAGCGATATCACCTGACAGGGCGCAACAGCGAGCAATGCGTATGAGGTTGTGATACTAGATTTCAATGCCTTCAGGCATGCGCACAAGCAGGTTGAACCATAGGCGAACCAAAAACAGTACAGGCGGTTTTATCTGGCCGCAGGCATTCATTTGAAGTTTGCATGGTTGTTGAAGCACGCGTGTGACGTCCAGAGATCGGCAAACAGAGCATGAGCAGGGCAATTTGAACATTTGAAAACTGAAAGGCCCTCAAGCACCGCTGTCACACGGGCCGGCGTCACACAAAACTAGCAAGCACGTGTAGCTACTCAGCTGTGTGCCAGCCCGCAGGGCGCTCAATCAATGCATAGCACTGCCCGCCTGCCCCAGTTACCTTTTGTGTTGGTCGCGTGCCTCTTCTGTGATGACAGCTTTACGCTAACCTCAGCACAAGAGGTGAAAATCATGTTTGCCTACTCGATCATTACCGTCAAGCCTTGGATTTGACACTCCCCGGTGGCAGCGTTGAAGCTCTCGTCGCAGGGGAAGGTGCCTTGCAGCGTTTGACACTCGCCGGTACCATCGGGCATCAGCTGCTGAACAGCATGGTACAGCAGGCAAACGCAGCGCAATGTGATGTAATTTTGTATGGGCAGCAGAAGGAGAAGAACTTCCATCTTGTATGTGAACCCAGTTCAATTATTGCAAGGTTTTATGGCAGACAAGGTGCGATGGAAAGGAGGGGGAGGAGGGGGGGGGGGGGGGGTCGTGTGTGCATCTATACGTGACACGGTGACTCACATGATTAATGTCGCATTGTGCATAGCTGTTCATAAACCGCTAGCGACTATGTCGCCACAGCCCAAAGTGACGTTGCCAAGGATCGATGGGACATGATATCACTTGCACACAGTATGGCTCTGATCACTGTCTTGATGTGCTCGTTGTCAACGGCAGACACGATAGTAATCCAGTACTCCCTTGTACGTGGCATGCGCATTAGGCATGTTGAATGCACAGCTGCTCAGCTTGAATGCCAGTGACGCTGCATGAGGAGCAGGCTGCCTCATCTCGACATTCATGACCCTAACCCTAACCCTAACTCTGACACTTGTCTGTGTATAGGTACACTCAGCACTTTGAAGCATCATGCCATGACTACAGAACTAATGCAGCTTCTGTGTGTGGTCTTTGTTCTTCAGAAGCATCCTACCATATGACTGCTGGAGTGTCGTTGCAGCACAGGACATGTGAAGTTAGTACTTGAAGTATGGTCTCACCGTGCCGTCCACGCCACACGTGTAAGGTATGTGGTTGAATGCGATGAGCATCGCCGACTTGCTGTTGTGGGTGAAGATGCCCAGCTGGGCCAGCCTGTAAACACATTGGTGAGGTTCAAGGGTTACTTGAAGTTGCTTCACATGCAGGATAGGTGAGTGGGCTGCGGCATACACATTTGGAACGCCGCAACACGTGAATACCATGTGAATTTGAAGCCAGGCTCTCCATGCAGTACGTCTGTGGCAAACTACCACAGCAACAGCACTTTCAACATGGCGTCCAGCATGACAATGTGAGCAACACGGCTGCAAAGACGTTGTCGTGGTCAGGCTGTGAGACGATCTCAGTTCATCATCTTCTGTTGATGCTCTGTTCAAACATGCGGTGCTGAAGGCATGGTAATTGACAAAGTCACCCAGGGCTGCTACACGCACCAGTTCCAGTAGCTTGGCACGTCATCGTAGGAGATGAACACGCCACCGCCAAACACAGTCATCATCACGAGAACAGCCTGCGCATGACCAGAAGCAGCCGCAGCGTCGGCAAATGTGGTAAAGGTCAAGTTCAGGTCAAAGCCGCCAGCATTTTGTGCACTCTTTGGTGACTCCACTTGCACGAAGTATGTTTGTGACATGCAGAGACGGGGCCATGTTGTCACCTTCACCAAGATGGCTTAATCATGTAGTAGGACGAGTGCTGCATAGGCGGCTATGTAGGTGATCTGCTGACAGGGTTCAGTCAATTATGTCCTCATGAACATGCCGGGCAGCACACCCAAGTAATCGTGCGCTTTGGCGGCAGTTGGTCACATTCAAGTTTGGCACTGTTGCTGGTATGTCAAGAGATCTGCAGCTTATTTGTGTGTTCACATGGAAAAAATTTGCTTCGCAGCATACATTCTACTTTGAAATGCTTGGACATTGCTGAATGCTGGTGCAAGTGCTGCCATACCAATATTTACATAACGTACAACCATGCAGCACTTTTTGAAGTAAGAGTTGCTTCTATTGCTCATAGTATGTACCTGCGACACGACCACTGCGTAAGCGGCGTTGTGCGTGAACTGCGTGATGAAGGCAATCATGCCCTCCGCAAGCAGCGCCGTCAGGTAGGACACCAGCAGGAACCACGGGAACGCCACGCCGGGGTAGCCAATCATGAAGTAGGCAATGGTGACGCCAGGCATGAAGAGCTGCGGGCACACAGAATCAGTTGAAGATTGTCAATTGAGGCAATGATGCAAATACTTCAAGTTGGCATAAGCTGAGCCCACGGAGGGCCGCAATGAATGGCCAATGGTGATACAGGCGACGACAATCGTGTTGTGGGCCGAAAGTGAAATCCTGGCGTCAGCTACGGCATCTCAGGTACTTCGAAGTATGTGAAATACCAAGAGCTTGCCCTGACATAATGCACGCCGCTGAGATCACCAGAGTCCAGTTTTGAATTGCCGGAGAGCTTCAATGCATACAGGTGCGTCGCAATGCATCAAGTGGCATATGGCGCAAACGTATTTGGTGGGGCAATGCCCCGCAGCATTGTGATCATTGCGCTCACCAGACAGCTGGCGGCTGTGACAGTGAGCTCGCTGAGGAAGTATGCCATCACTCCGTAGCTAGCGTTGGCCCTCTCGTGCTCAAAGCGCATGTTTGAAGTCACGAGGTAGAAGACCTGCCCGGTGCAACGCAGAGCGGCATGGGCATGGTGAGTGAACTCAAGCAGTTGGCAAGGTTTTACTTGCGCGCCTGTGTAAGGAGAACCGCATGTTAAGCCCTCTCAGGACATTTGGGTGCAGTGTAAAGGCAATGCCCATGTCTGATTGCACCAGGCGCAACACCTTGGCAGATGCAGTGCGGGCTCAGTGTCAACGTCCATCAAGTGCCCTTGCACCGGTCCACCGCTCATTGCATACCGTGTGCAGCGGCGCTCAGGGGCAGCACTGTCAGCAGCATCATACATGATTGTGGAGAGTGCCATGTGCCTTGGCAAGCATGACAGTGCTCCGTTTAGTGAAAAGTGCCCAGTGCAGCAGCGCTCAGGTGCAGTGCTGCTCAGCAGCATCACCCCTACTTCAAGTGCAGAATGCCATCCGCATGCATGATTATGACAATGCTTCATGTTGTGCGACATTAGGCAAACATTGAAATGCAGCATGTGGGTGGCATGCAAGCAGCTGGCATGAAGCCCATTCCTGACATTTTCAACTTCAACTTGCCTTGAACACGTGCACATAGGAGTTGAGCATCAGGCACCACACCATTGCACCTGCGGGCATGCACGGCAGCAGCGCACCAGAGGCAGTGTCAGATGACAGCGGCATGCGTGGCATTGCAGGTGCTGTGAGGCGCGCTGCACAGTTCTAAAATCAGCATCACGGAACAATTGTGTGTGGCCCCATGGCAGCAGCAGCAGCGCAGGTTCAATCCAAGCAAGCAAGCACGGGGCCTCAAGCACCTGCCAAATGTGTTGATTGCATTCTGGACCCAATGTGAATTCAAAGATGGATGCCTCAGCAGTGCGGGCTGACAGTGTCATGCGCCAGTGCATGCAACGGCATTGCGTGGCCTGTAGGTCACAGTGCTGTTAATGCTGATAGAAACAGCTGATGTATACACCGTCTGGACAACATCGGGAGAATGGACTGCCCCAAACATTCACAAGTGACTGTGGCCTCGTGCCGGTTAAGTAGTATGGACATGATTCAAGTGTTGTGCATACATGCACAACAGTGTACAAACATACACTTGCTGAATGTGCCATGTCGGCATCAGCGCAGATGCATACTCGGCATTAAAGACGCCTACGGGACTGGTGTAAACACGAAGGTTGCGCTTGAAATATCAACTGCATAACCCCCAATGCTGAAAATTAAATAACTATCAAGAATATAACTGTATGACAATGAACACGACCATGTGTCATTTACCTGGCTGGTAGCTGACGGTGGTATCGATGTTGGCGGGCAGCTGCCAGAAGACACCGCCTATCATCACTCCGTAGAATACGTGCAGGAACAACTGCAGGCAGGACAGCAAACGTGCTATTGTCACACGCGCAAGGCTTGCCACGCTACTGCTGATACTGAAGCACATAGGACTTGTACAGAAACTGAGTGTTGCATCAAACTGCATTCAAGTAACACCAACAGATTCTGCCGTGACTGCGCACAGCAGCACTTGCATGATTTGGAGATCTATGAATTTGGACATCCGGTGCTAGGGTAGCGGATTGACACCTGGCGCATTGAGTCATGGAGCGCTCCCCATTAGACAAGACTATGCTGCCTGGCGCACAGCAGCTGCAGGGCAAATTGATCGACACGACACGTCAAGACGGCAGACAAAGCACACACTGCCACATGAAAAACAAGCGTGTCACCCTCTACAGTGCTCCCATCACCTGGCAGCATCCACACGCTCGCAATGCGTGCAAGTGCCATCTTCATGTGGTGGACGCCAAAAACGTTAACTTCACCCAGTGACACTCCCGTACCTGCAGGTAGTACAGCGTGGGGTCCCGCACGGCGAGAATCGCAGCGCGCTTGGCCAGTACACTGTACTGGCGCCAGAACCCCGTTGGACTGGTCGTGCTGAGCGCTGTGTCATCATAGTGGATGTGGGACGCGCTCACTGCGGATGCCCTCTCCAGCTTTGCCGAGACCTGTACGGAGGTGTGTTGCAGTTGCAGGAGTGAGGTTCGAGTGCAGCTGTTGTGGGCGCTTGTGCTTCAGCTGTTGTGACGTGGAGGTTCGCCGAGCATTTGAAATCTGTGACACAATCAGTGCCAGGTAGCAGATCAATTTGTATTCGATTCGTATGTGCAGTGTTGCAGTGCGAAGACGGTATTGCGTAGCGGCATCGATCAGGACTGTGCCCTCCTGCCTCCAACAGCTGAGACTCTCAAAACTTTTTTTACTGACTCGATGACTTCACTCACTGACTCAATGAATCATGCAATCACTGACTCATTGACTCACTCACTCACCATCTGCGCCAGCACGCTGGTGGCGAACTCCTGTCGGAAATCCATGGCCACCTCAGAGAACGCGCTGCACCGGTGCACGGCAAGATATATGGGTTGAACGTTGTTGCAGGTGACGGGCAGGTGCAGTTGCTGCCCTGGTGACAGAATCTGGGGTGGAGCTTCAAGCAGCATGAATGCAAAGATGCATGAGGCTGTGACGCTGCAATCATG
The DNA here is from genome assembly GCA_017506865.1 of Tribonema minus. Taxonomy (NCBI): domain Eukaryota; class Xanthophyceae; order Tribonematales; family Tribonemataceae; genus Tribonema; species Tribonema minus. The sequence continues at coordinate 448,450 of JAFCMP010000501.1, forward strand.
CCCCTCTACTGCACTGAAGAATTACGGGGCAAATCGGCAGCCTCATTGCCAGTACACAGTGTCCTCGCTCTGTGCAACACTGTGTATGGTCGTATGAGGCAGTCCTGGCACGTAAGCGCACACAAAAATTGACTCAATGTGATGGCTGGAGTCTGTCTGCTTGCTCACAAACACTCACTCCTCATTACACTCAGCGTGACTTGGCGATATGCTGTGATCACTTGTACGGACGGCTGCCATTGGGACTCGCAGTCACTGGCACTTGCTGCGCATTGTGATCAACAATCATGAGTCATAACCATGAGTTAGTTCATGCCGGAGCAGTGCTCAGCCATTCCTGGTGTCCAGAAAGCAGTTCGTGGCGCACGAGCATGAACAAGACTCATGACTCACGCTCATGAGTCAGATGACAGTCGCACCTGTCTGTGATGTTGAGGAAGTAGTCTGTGGGGTTCTGCCCCTCCGGCAGCTGGTAGCCAAGTCTGTTGAAGTGCATGATCGACTCGTGCAGGGACCCAAAGAAGAGGCTGGACCGAACACCAGAGCAAGCACCGGGAATAAGACAGGGTGACGTTTGAGCGCAGATCCTACTTATTTTGGCAACATGCCCAAGTAAGATACTTTGTATAGCATTGCTGCAGCGTATGAGCGTTTGTGTGGCATGTTGGGAAGTGCGCCAGTGCGCCGCGTGTTCAAGTGCGCAAACTTCAAGTGCAAAACATCTTGAAGTTTACGTACAGTGCCAGCTACAGAGCAACACAGACAGCGGCAAGGGCAGCGCGCAGTCGTAAACGTTTCGCCGCACAGTATGCAAACCCACACAATTACTTCACAGTAGAGAGTAGTAAAACAAAGGTTTGCAGACACTGCAACCAGGGTTAGGGTTAGGGTTAGCCCCGTTGCACTGTGCAACAAATACAATCATGCACGCACTTCTCTGCAAGCGGGTGAGGCACATGCCACGAAAGATGTTTGGCGGTGGGCAGCTGCAGCAACAAAGGGCAATCCACCATGCTCCTCCACTGACGCACATAGTTGCATGACAATGCACAAATGGCAGCAATACTGGGCTTCGAGAACTCACCTGCCACCACTGCCCACCAGCATTATGTGGTCAAACAGGGACAGGATGCGCACGTCCGGCTGGTGGATGCTGCAATCGCACAGCAGCAATAATAGCAGACAAGGTAACAGTGGCCGTTTGCAGATCATGCTCTGTGCCAGGCATGAGTGTGTTCGGTTGGGCGCCATTCGGATGGATGTACTTGACATGCCACAAGCACCGTGAGTTGAAACATATATCACTGTGTACGTGCACGGATTTCTGCCAGAGGCGACCATGTAGTGAAGTGAAGTTATGCCGCACGCACTCAGTTGAACATTGTGCATGAAATAGTCACACAGCTCAGCTCGAGATCATCGACAGATGTTCGTGCCCAAGTATGTAATGGCGTCTTACGTGAGTATCACGCTGAAGTTGCCGTTGCTGTTGGTGGTGTAGTTGCGGATGGTCTTGATCACGTCATAGGCGGCAGTTCCATCCAGGCCAGAGGTGGGCTCGTCGAGGCATGCCACGGTGGGCCTCACAATCAGCTCCTGCACAGTTCCAGGAGAGTGTAATGCGTGTAGAATTAGACAGGGAGGGACATACATATGCAACAGTGACCGTGTGTCTACCGGATGTTCTGATTTGCAATCTGGCAACCAGGCTTTCGCTGTCATGCAGGAGTCCACCAACGGAATTAGGCGATCATGCACTCATCATCAGTACACAATGCATTGAAATACTGCGTAGTACGAGTTTGAGCTGCTCTGTCACAGTAGTAGATGCCAATGCGGTACTCGTACATATTGCAAGTGTAAATACCTTGAGTATGCCGACATACCAGACCAACACAATACCTATTTGCCCAGCCAATGATACCTACATACCTGACCAATGCACGTGCGCCGCTTCTCTCCACCAGACAGCCCCCTCCTGATGATGGTGCCCACCACATTGTCGCCTACACCACCCAGGCCCAGCTGCTGAATCACCTCCTCTGCACTGCGCGCATTTTCCTCGTACGAGGCAGCCTTGCGCAGGTTGGCCGCAATTTCAAAGGTCTCCCTGCATGGACAATTATGCAGCATCAGCTCAATGTCACGCAGTGAACCTGCACATTACACTGGCAGAGCGCGTTGTGACATTCTTCATGCCAGGGGGGGGGGGGGGGGGGGAGATGCTGGGGTGCATAGCAGAAAGCTGACATGTATTGTTGCAGCTGGGATTCTGGCATGGTTCAACGTAACTTGTGCGCGATAAAGCTGCAGTGACGCATCCCATGGCTGCCCTTTCTTGGTCACTTCATGATATTTAAGTCAATGACCACACACAATCTTGTGTTGACGCTGCAATCACTGAGCATCGCTGGTGAATGGCAATGCCGCGCATCAGCACACGGCTGTGGGGACAGACGATACACCTGGTGAGCATTTAACCCTAACACTACCCTGATTCCAACTCTAAACCTAACCCTAACCCTAACCCTAACCCTAACGCTAACCCTCATACTCATGCCTGCGGAGTATCGCTTTTGATGTCCCAACTGATCACGACCGACGTACGTTAAGCACGTTTACTGCAGTAGCTGTCTGCCCTAAGGATCATCTGCATGCAACAAGACTACGCAAACGCTCCAGGCGTGCAACAGCAGCCGTCCAGCACACGACTGCTTGCCTGGCGGTTATGTCGCCAATGAGGAGGTCCTCCTGGGGCGTGAAGCTGAAGCCGTTGGCGTGGCTGCGCGGGTCGATGGCGCGTCCGCTGAGCATCACCTCGCCCGTGAGGTGCATGTGCGGCAGGCGCCCCGTCAGCGTCTTCAGCAGCACCGACTTGCCTGAGGAATCAGCAAATAGCAGGATTTGAGCGTCGCACAAAGAGACTCAGCGGCGCCAAAATGTGATGTTGAGATCAAGCGAGTGGTGATCACAACATGACGTTTGTGGCCGGTTGGCCTGCCATGCTGGGGTCATCGGTGAGCATCACCACATCCATTGCACATGCAGCAGGCGCCTCGTTGGCGTCTTGGGGCGAGTAAAGCCGCTTTGGCGCACAAGACGAAGCCTCATGAACCAGCACATTTCAGAACACTCTGACTGTTGACAATACGACCTGACGAATAGGATGCATCGCACATCAGTACAGACAGGCTTGCATGGGCTCCCTGGCTTCATAATGCACTTGTACCAAACGAGGGACTCGCGGAGGGACTTACGGGGGGTCAAAGGGTGTTTGGCGTGCACATTCACGCAGCCAAGAAAGCACGCGGTAAATTGAGCTGAGCCATAATGTGTTTACGCGCATCTGTGGATTGGCACTGCGCACCTAAAGGCATCATCCAACCGTAAGCCATCAATAAGCCTGACTCTACCATAGCTGTATCCCGTCTTGCTGGAGTTGACACACACCACAGGACGAAACATGCCGGCAAACTGCTGAAGGACGTCGGTGTGGTACTTCAATGCAGCGTATGCGTATGACACGTATTTCTTGAGGTATGCGCAATGCAAAGCACCACAAAGAGGAGCACAACAGAAGACGCTAATTGCAGTACACTCATGTTGGTGAAGGATACAATTACAACTTGAGTAGATGAACACTTTTAAAGGTGTTCATGTGACTTCAATCAGCTCATCCACGTACCAGAGCCAGAGGCACCCAGAATGGCCGTAATGCCGCCCTTGACCACAAACCCGGTGACATCAGAGAGGATGTGCGCAGGGGGGTGGACGGTGCTCACGCTTAGGCTCTGGAACCCCAGCATGATCTGTTGCAGAGATGCAAAGTATAAGTTGAGCTGGGACAGTTCTGTGTTTCGATGCTGGTGAATGGGGAAAAAAGCCAAGATGACCGCTACCTCCCTTGCCGCAAGAGGGGCCAATACCTTGTCAAAATATCAAGATAGCAACAGTGGCCAACCACTTTGTTGAGAACACCTCCAACACACAAAATCATGAGGACGGCTTGTGCTTGAGTCACAGTGCTTATCGCAACAGACAACGGGCCGTGAGCTCACACACTGATGTTCCTCAGCATGAGCTTTTGACGGTACTAAAGGTGATTCTGGTCAGTTCCTGATCACTGAGTGAACAGGAGAAGCAAGTCGGCCGCCTAGCACAGTCATTACTGAAGCAAACCAGACTGAGTGCACCAGTACTGCAGCATGAGCACTGCCACAAGCACATGCAGCGCTCGCACAAGTTGCGCGCCACACCAAACCTGGCGCATCAGATTTTGCAGTGGTGTAAGCCTCAGGGGTTTTGACTTGTTTGTAAACGCGCGAGGCTGCTTCTGTTGGCGCGCACTCAACAGGAGCACTAGTAGGACAGGTTCTTGTGATAAAAGCCAAAGTCGGCTAGCACACCTTCAAGTTGTGGTGCTGATCATGCTTGTTTGCACCTCTAGCGAATGCACCATCATGATATAATACTTGAAGTAGTACCTCCTCAGGCTTGATGTTGACGACGGCGTGCGGGTCAGGGCCGCCCCACTCCACAGCGGCGTCCTCCGCGACCACTGTCTTCAAGTAGTTGGCATCTAGCTGCAGGCCACTGGGGTGCGGTGCGTCACCGCCGCCAATTCCAAATCCAACAGTGATGTTGCTGGCGGTGGTTGCCGATGCCATTTGGGCCTCATCGCGCTCGAGCGCGGTCTTGACAGTTTCGGGAGTAACCGTCATCTGTGTCTGATCCATTTCCTGGGAGCCACTGGTCACGGACTGACTCGCAGGTGGCTCAGGCTGCTCGGGCTCCATGAGCGCGTTGCGGAGCACTGGTGCGTGGCCAGGTAGATATGCTGAGTCGAAGTTCGGCGCGCCAGTCGCCTGCATGTGGTAGTAGGCACCAGCAGCCTGATATTCAATCGAAGTTCAACTTCGCCTGTCAGGCTGTGTCAGCGTAGATACCTCACACTGTTGTGCCACAGTGACCGTCCTGCCCGTTGTTGTGTAGGTGTAATCTGGAGAGCTATGGGCATCACTGTGCCACGCGCACCCGAGTATTTCTTCAATCATGATGCACTCAGCTATCAAGCCTTCTGAATCAGCTCTGACAGTACTTACTATAGTAAGTACCGTCTCGCTATTGGTCTGAGCTCATGACTGCAGCTTATTGGTAGGCGTGTCACAACGCCTAAAGTAGTTCAGGATAATACAGCAAGAGGATCCTAAGCACAACTGCGATTTTAGTGCTTGGCAATGTATAAAGAAATACTGACTCTGAGACTCCCTTTTACGCACACCATAATCATTATGATAATTTGATCAAGGCCCGGACTTTTTGAAGCATCCCCTGTGAGCATGACATGTGCAGCTCTGTAAGACTGCAGTTTTACTGATATCTCTCAGAGGATACATGAGCTGCCTGTGGATCAGTCTAGTTGAATCTCGTTGGAAATTCGTGAGTGCACTGAAAGGCTGCCACTGCAAACCGCAGTACAGCACGCCGGAGAGCATGCTCGGTCAACATGAAGGGGATCGGAGCTTCAAGCTTGAGCAGTAACACCCGAGGCCTGATGTTTATAAATGCCACTTGCTTTTTTGTTGAGACAGCTTCTGACCTCAGTAGAATCGCCTTGCCAACAACATATCGTCACATTCGCGGCAGGCAGTAGCAGCTTGAAGTCCGCTCTTAGACTAGACGTACTACGACGTCTGTCAGATGAGATCAGCGCGCCATACTGTATCAGACCGTGATGTGTCGTCATGAGCATCACAGTGAGCATAGCTCCCACGAGCTGTCGGGGGCACGGCGGGCAAGCATGAAAGTGAAAGCTTTTTGGGCCGATCGACATGAATGATCAGGTCACCCTCACCTGGCGTGGTGTCCGGGATCTGGTATCTTGAGTGTGTCGCGAGTGTGCCACAGACCAGTCAGGCCATAAGCAGCGCAAGTAGTAGCATAAACGACACGGCGGTGGAATTGGAGTTGAAGTAAAAAAAAGATTTGATGTGGTGAGGAAAATGCAATGCATTTTCCATGTCACCATAGTAAAGTGTCACCATAAAGTAGTTGTCATATTCATGCAACCCAACTGCCATGGTATAGAGTCATAGTCATGTAACCCAACTGCTAAGGGTTAGAGTCAGCCGCCACTTTTGAGGTGGCAGCGCTCACCCACCACACTGGCATGACTCAACGACTGTGCAACACATGTGCAACCGATAGCAAGCAATCCAGGTGTGGCGAGCAACGGACCTGCAGGCAAGATATGGCCAAAAGCACGATGCACAATAGCCAAAAATGGTTCACATCATATCGCACCCCTAACCCCTCTGAGATGGTGCAGCTGTCCAGGCAACTTTGTATTCACTGCTATGACATGTTGATATTGTATGGAATTGTAGCAGTCAATCTTCTGCACGTTCGTTCACTCTCACGCTTTTGTGATCAGAATCAGAGTTGACTGGAGGGGGAGGAGGAGCAAGAGGAGGTGATCACGCACCTGCGTTGCCAGACAGACATTCTGCCTGTCACTGAACTCGTCAAGTGCAGGTTCAGGAATGTAGACGCGACAATACGTTCGTTCACTCTCACGCTTTTGTGATCAGAATCAGAGTTTACTGGAGGGGGAGGAGGAGCAAGAGGAGGTGATCACGCACCTGCGTTGCCAGACAGACATTCTGCCTGTCACTGAACTCGTCAAGTGCAGGTTCAGGAATGTAGACGCGACAATGTGCACGCACCTGTGTGCACGGTTGCCAGCGCTCTGACCAACTGGTAGTGATGGTTATAATTCTCAGTCAAGGCAAGTCCAAGTGTGTATGGCGGGGGGGGGGGGGCACACGGTCTAGGCCTACCTGCATACATCTACAGTTACAAGCTGTTACACGAAAGCACCCCCCTCCTGAAGGAATGGGGGGCGAGTGACCCGGAAACAGACAGCTTCTTGTGTAAGTTGCGCTTAAAGCAGGTCATCACCTCACTGCGGCAACATTTGCTTGAATGTGAAACATGTGCATCCCTCATGTTTTCTGTTGCATGTTATGCGCATGGTGCGGAATTACATCTGCATTGCCATTAAGCCGTCCTGCCACGTTAGCACATCAACACCACCTCCAGCGCCGGGTTTTCTGGCCCTAACCCTAAGTAGGCCCCCAGCCCTAAGTTAGGGTTAAGGGGCTCAATGAAGTTGCGCGTATCGGCTTTGAAGTAGACGATGAACTTGAGTGCCCTCGAGAGCAGAGCTCTGCAGGCCGCGAAGCGTGGCCGCAGGCTTGATACTGCAATGCGATACATGCCAAGTGCCAAAACGCTGCATGCGGTCAGTGCCGCCTGTGCAGCAACACCTCGCGAGCCGAGAGCCAGCGCCAGAATCTGCTGGCAGCTTCCTGGATGTTGCCGGAGGTGTTGCCGCTGGGAGCGGCAACAGAACCCCAGCGCGCTGATTGGTGAACGGTTGTAGCGGTACGCACGTACGCATACCCGGCTCGCAAACATCAGCACGCCCAGATGCATCAGTAGTGCGGAGGCTTGCGCGCGCCATGACTTAGGAAGCTCGCGCCCTGAAGGGTCCCTCGCCTACAAGGAAGAAGACGGAGGCGCGGCCGGCGCGAAGGAGGTGCGGTCAGAGGATGCTGGACAGGAAGCGTTGTGCCCCCCTGCCACTGACGTCTCAGGCGAGCTGTTGCATCCTGAGTTCCCACGGGCCGGCAATCGCTGTCGCAGCATAGTTGGCATGCTCTGCTCACGAGTAGCTCAACATCCCATGACGCGCAGCTCTGCCATGCACAGGGGAGTTGCAGAGGCGTGCTCACTAGATAGTGGCAGTTGTTGATGCAGGGCATGGGGAGACCAAACAAGTTATTTTGTGTGAGTCACCATGCTGTGTTGCAAGGAGGCACATACTTTGCAAACTTTGAACATCAAGGGCCATCCATACTGTAGCAGCGGGGCCAGCTCTCCCTCCCCTTGCACAGCCCCCCCCCCCCCCCCCCCCGTCTTCCTGCGCGTCCACTGCTCCACAAGAGAACCCGGTGCCCCAAATCAACGACCCCACCACACCACCACACCCTCTTGCTGGCCCCCCTCCTTAACTGTGTGACCTACTTGACTTGATCTAGCTCTCGCTGTCGGCGGTCTATTGGTAGTCCATCGTCTCTTCGTCATCTTCAATTTCTTCCTCCTCCTCCTCCTCCTCCTGCTCCTCCTCTTCTTCTTCGCGCAGCGTCCGGGCCGGGGGTCTGCCATCATTTTCCACATCCGTCTCGTCCCCGTCAGCCTCCACCTCACCGCCATCGCTGCCGCTGCCAACAACTTCTGCATCGCCGTCGCTCATGCCGCCGCCGCCGCCGCTGTCGTCGTTGCCACGGCTGTTGTCCTCGTTGTCCTCGTTGTCAACGGACAGGGACATGATGGCTTGGTCCTCGGTGTCTGCTGCGGCGGCGCGCCGTTTTGCGGCCGCGGAGCGGGATGCAGCGTTTGGCCGCTTTGCCTGCAAGGCCGAGATACACGCTTAAGTCGAGAGGTGGCTTGTTGCTGCATCTACGATACACGATTTGAATTGCTTCTGAAGACTTTGTGTCACGGTCATCAGGTTTCTTATGTGCATCTGTGACGAATGGCAGTGCTTTGCTTTGCACGCACACCTCATTTGCTGCAGAGCACTGCCTCTTGTGTGTGCGCCCTCAATCACCTTTCATCAATGCAACGCCTGCTGCACTGTATGGACATGACAGAAGTTGCAGTAACCACAATGGTGAGGTCCATGGCACTTTACCAATGGCAATAGACTGCTTGTCCTGCTCTGGGCGGAGCTTCCACGCTTACGTAACAAGTCACATATTGATAATGCCAAGGCAGTTTGAACATCCAAACAACAGCTTACAGGCTCTAGAAGAGTGCTCCTGCGCGAGGGCGCAACTGGCTCGCCACGCTGCCTTTGCTCGTGTAGCCGCAGGTGGTACCATGCAACGCATTCTGAGCTGCACGATCTCCTGAAACAGCCTGCCTTCAGCTTTCACGAGCACATGCTGGCAAGAGCGTACCTGCTTCGGCGCAGCCGCTTGCGCGTGCTTCCTCTTCTTGTTGGGCACCTCTTCAGGCTCGCTCCCTTCCCCCTCCTCATCACTGTCCACAACTTTCGCCTTGCTTTTAGCCTTCCGTTTCTTGGCGCTGCCGGCAGCCTTGGCTTTAGCGGCGTCTTTAGCGGCAGCCGCTCTCATGCTGTTGTCCTCTTGCACCTGAAAACGGATATGCAGTGCGCGAACAGGCCTTCCTTGAATGAGGCGAGGGCACAAGCGCCGCTGCAGCGAATGCATCGTGGGGCAGGCAGTATGGCGGCGACGGCGGCAATGACTGCAAATCAGGTCGCGCGCGGCAATTACGGCATTGCTCAAGCTGCTGTTGTAGTCATGCAGCACGGCCAGACCACGAGGGATCCTCCATTGGGCCATGCACACATGGCGCCACGCACATTCACCAAGTCGAAGAGGACGAACTTCAAGTCACGTGCCGTGTTGGGCGCGTCCCACCATACCCAGCCTGACAATCTCCTGGCAAACAAGGGCTGGTATGTATGCAGCAGCAAGCGCGCACGGCGCCGCGCACCTTGACAGTCTCGGAGTGGACGAGCTTGAAGTCGCGCGCCGTGTTGTGCGCGTCCCACTTCTCAGGGCTAGTACATACGTCACGAACTTGAGGTATACAGCAGCAGCATGCACGGCACCGCGCAACTTGACGATCTCGGAGTGGTCGAGCTTGAAGTCGCTGCCGTGTTGCGCGTGTCCCACTTCCCAGCAGAATACAACTCCTGATACGCTCAGGGCAGGGCTAGTATATACTTCAAGTACTTGAAGTACACAGCAGCAAGCACGCGCGGCGCCACGCACCTTGACAATCTCAGAGTGGTCGAGCTTGAAGTCGCGCGCCGTGTTGCGCGCGCGTCCCACTTCCTAACAAAATATAACTCCTGATACGCTCAGAGCTAGTATGTACTTCAAGTCCTTGAAGTTCACAGCAGCAAGCATGCGCGGGCACTACGCACCTTGACAATCTCGGAGTGGTCGAGCTTGAAGTCGCGCGCCGTGTTGCGCGCGTCCCAGCGCCGCGCGCCCGCGAAGCGCGCCGCCGCCGCCAGCTGCTGCGCGAGCGAGTCGCAGCGCGTGAGCTGGCCCACGAGCTCGGGCATGCGCCGCGCGCAGCGCTGATCGCTGCTGCCCACGGCGCCCAGGCACTCCTGCAGCGGCCTGCAGAAGGCGGCCTTGGTGACCAGCAGCGTGTGCATCTGGCGCAGCACCCACATGCGCCGCGCCGCGATGCGCGCCTTGAGGATGCGGCCGAGGACCTGCGGGGGGGGGGGGAGCGGGGCGTGGGGGGGAGGGGGGGGGCAGGCTGAGATTGAGAGGGGTGTCAAAGCTGGCGTGAGGGAGCTGATTGCATCACAACCACACCGCAATCACGAGGTATCAAGCGTCGGTACACATTCGGGGGTGCTCACCGGCGGCGTTGATGCTTGCTACTGTACACCAGCACTCCATCTCATGAGTCCCTCTCGAACGTTGCAAGTGCGTGCAGCGCTCACCTTGAATATGCGGAAGATAACAGCCAGCAACCGCTCCGTGGAGCGCGCCGGCAGCAGCGCGCGCAGCAGCGGCTCCGCCGCCTCCAGCAGCAGCCGTATGCGCACCGCCAGGTAGTTCTCGCGCGAGTCCACGGCGTCCACCTTGACGCGAAACCCATCATCGTCCAGCTCCTCCAAGTCATCATCCTTCGACTCTCCGTCAGACGCATCGCCGCCGCCGCCGCCGCCGCCGCCATCGTCGCCCTCGCTGTCGGCGGCAGGGGACGCGGCAGCGCCCTTGGAGAGCGCCATCTCACGCGCGAGCACGACTGCGGCGAGCTCGCAGCCCGCCGTGCACTCCTCGAGAGCCTCGAGCGCTGCCTCCGCCGCGGCCTGCGCGGCCGGGGTCACGGGGGGGGCAGCAGCGCTCAGCGCAGTTGGTGTGCGCGTATGACACATGGGCGTACGTCACGTAGACGTGACCTGTGGAGAGGTTGTAGTGCATACTGCGGGCGCTTCGAGGCTTGCGACAGTGCGCCGTGACTAGACGTGTGCAAATGAGGCTACCGCATGGGATGGCGGACCGCCGACCGTCGGTGGCGAGCTGCGCAAGCCTCTCAAAGCGCTGGCTCCGCTGCCGCCTGAGGCGCTCACCAAGATGACGTCGTGACAGGCCAGGCAACACGCCATGCAGCTGCAGTGCTCAGCACATGCCGACTGGCAGCGGACTTACGCAGCGCTGTGCTTTTAATCAAGACAAGAACATCAATGGATCACGTATTACATACTGTTTCAAAGTGCTGACGTTTCCACGGCATCACTGGTTCCGCACGCCCGCCATCACTGCTGCGCGCAGCATACCTGTTTCACCATGCGCTCACAGCACAGCTGCGCCTCTGACGTCCGCGATATGAAATGCACAGGGAAATTGTGGACGAGCCGATGATAACGAAGAAGCACATCATTCGTCTATTTGATGATTTTGCACTTCACCTGTGCGGTCGTGTGCGTCAAGATCCTCAGCTCCGCCGCGTTCGGCGGCAGGCGCCGCGCCCCCTTCCCACTTTCCTTGGCAGCAGCAGCAGCAGATTCGCCGTCGCTCCCCCCCTCCTCGTCCCTCTCCCGCGGCCCCAGATGGTCCACCAGCTGCTTATTAATGAGCTTCAGGTGGACAATGTCGCCCTTGATGGAGCCCGCCGTGAGGTGCGCGCGCAGCAGCAGCCGCAGCAGCGCGCGCGCGACGCCGGGATTCTTGGTGCGCGTCGCCGCGCACAGCGCCGTAACCGCTTTGACAAAGGCGTCGAGGGCGCCCTGAGCGCTGCTGGCGCTCGCGCTGCTGCTGCCGGTACTGGGGGCGGCGGCGTTGGGGTCGCAGTGGGGGAGCAGCGCGCACACGGCGGCGGCGGCGCGCGCGACGGCCTGGGCGGCGGCGGGCGTCGCGCCGCTGTCGTTGACGACGTCGCCGAGCAGCTTGACGAGCTGCGGGCGCAGAGGCGCGGTTGTTGAGCGCTGATGAAAGGGAATCACAGTTGTTCGGCACTGATGGAAGAAAATATTCAGTTCTTCGGCACGGATGGAAGAAAAGATTAAAGAATAGATAAGAGAAAATCACTGTAGACTTTCTGAAGCAGTTGAGCCTTGCGCCTGTCAGCATTTGCGTGTCCAACTGAACCGGTATCTTGTGCATCAACCATATGTCCATGCCACAGTGTGGCAGCACAACAACACGGCCACTTCGACATGCATAACTGCCACAACGCCTATTACTAATTGCGCTGCATCGCCGCACAAAGATGAGCATCACCAGGTCACGGCCTGCAGCGGCACTGTCCAGCCACTGAATCTCAGTCCAACCGCAGCGACAGGCTGAAGGCCCCACCGCAAGTTGTGTCATGGCAGCCAGGATACATTGCGCGCAGGGACATTGAACGCAGGCAGTGAGCCCGCAGCAGCGGGAGCAGCAACTCGTGCCCTTGCCCCTCTGGCGCTCTAACTGAGGGTTAGGGTTAGGGTTAGCCGCTGCGCGCTCGCGTTGAGCGCTGTGCTGCACGCCCCTCTGACACACGAACTCAATCAGATGCGCATACTGTATTGGTGCACGTAGGGAGACGCAGCATGGCGGCGTGCGTGATAGAATTTCACCTGCAGCGCGTGCGCCTGCAGCGGCGGCGCGTCGTGGTCCTCCTCCCCGTCCGCGGCAGCAGCAGCAGCAGCAGCGTCGCCGCCGTGCGCCGCCTCTAGCGCCGCCAGCACGCGCTGCGCGCCGTCTTGTGGCGTCGGCGCCGTCGCAGCGCACACGGTGATGCACTCTTCGAAGCACGTCAGGGCCAGCTCCGCGAGGTTGTCCTGCTTCTTCTTCTTCTGCGCCTTCTTTGCGCCCTTCGGTTTGCCCTTGCCCTTAGCCTGTGGGGTGGTGGGGGCGTGTCTCAGGGTTAGGGTCAGGGTAAGGCAATGGGGCATTGACGTGCATCGAACACGTCGGCGTTTCAGATAGAGGTCAACTTGCTAGACTAGGGAGAACTGCAGGGCCTGCTTCATGTCACAGACTGTCCTATCTTGTCATGAAACATTCACAAGCCTTCTTCAAGGTGCCTCCTTGGGCTTCAAACCCGCCCTGCCCATGCCCTGCAGACTGACGAGGCAGTCTTGTACGCACCAGCAACGCTGCATGTCGTACTGCACACGCAAAACGTGTACACACAACGCTGTGAGAAATACTGTCTTGGACACTCCATTTTCTCAAACACTCACCCGACTTGACCGTATCAACTGCCAAATCTGCGACGCGCAAGAAACATGCAGAACGAGCTCACACGGCAGCGCTCGCACCTTCTTCTTGGCAGGCCCATCCTCCTCGTCGTCGTCATCACCGATCTCATCCCCATCGCTCCCCCCATCGCCATCCCCCCCCTCCGCCTCCTCCGCCGCGCGCTGTACCGCCTCCTGCGCCGCCAGCTGCCGCCGCGCCTCCCGCAGCAGCAGCGGCGCGAGTTCCGCGCACACCGCCGCTGCCGCCGCCCCCGCCCCCGCCGCCGCCTCCGTCTGCGACGCAGGCGCTTTGGTCCCGTAACCGTCGACCTGCCCTGCTGGGGTCCCCGCGTTGCTGCGCAGCGCCCTGAGGTGCGCGCGCGCCGTCTCCAGGACCAGCCGCTGCAGCGGCGCGTCGGCGCGCGCGCGGCGCACCGCGCTGCTGCCGCCGACTTCAACTTCAATTTCCATGTCATCGCCGGCCGAGCCGTTGCTGCTGCCGCCGCTGTTGAGCACCGCGAGCATCGCCGTCACGAAGCGCGGGCCGAGGCACGGCAGCGCGTGCGGCTGCAGCGTCAGCGCGAAGGGGCTGGTGGCGCTAAAGGCGGGGCCGTGTGGCACGGCGGCGGCAGCGGGCGGCGCGTGTTGCGCCGCTGCCGGTGCATTGCCCTCTTCATCTTCCGCATCAACAGCCTGGGGCCAGGGCAGAAAATGTGGCCAGCCATCTTTGAAGTACAGATGCTTGAAAGTCGACTACAAAGTGCGGCTCCAATGCGAAACTCTCTCTGCATTCTCAACAATGTGTGGGTGATACACGGGCTGCTTATCCGCACCAGCAGGCGGGGGACAGGGGCATTTGGCCAGCAACATCGTTGAACTTCATGCTGCATGCACTTCGAGTCAGTGGGTGGCTCAAGTTGCAGGCGCTGAAGGTGTGATGCCAGGGTTGACAGCCCACGTGAGGCGCGCGCGGGGCAACGATGGACAACGACAGACACATGGCTGAAGCTGACGACGAGCATGCTTTCAACAAGGTGCAGATTCAAGTGAGTCGTGCTTAGAATCGCATCCACCTTTAACAATGCAGTCACCTTGCTTTGCTTCTTGCCCTTTCCAGTTCCCTTCCCACCGCCCTTGGCGCCCTTGCCTTTCCCGCCCTTGGCCTTGTCGCCGCTGCCGCAGAGCTCGCCACGCACTACCTCTATCACAGCGCTCCGCTGCGCGGCCAGCGACAGCACCGTCCGCAGCGCGCCTTCCGCGTCACCTGTAGAGATGCAGAATGCCAGTGGTTGAATTGCTCAGGGTGCAGTTGGTAGGTTTTGAACACTAACTAAAACATGTGCAGCACAGGCCGGCAGGTGGGCGCAGGTGTGTCAAGAACACGTGACGAAGGTAGGCAGGCAGGCACCAGCTGCAACCACCTGGGTTGAGGGCACAGCAAGCAGGCTCTGGAGACTGGAGATTGGCAACCCGCGCCTGGGATAAGTGAAAAGGCAGGCACCAGGATTGCTGAGGCATGCGTATGCACTTATTATTGCATGTCTGCGATGATGGCTGTTGACAGCGCAGGCTAGTCCTTTCAGCAATGCCAAAAAAAACACCTCAGTGCACTCGTTAATTGTGGCACAGTACACGTCGACTCAACCGTGTACCCAGCATCAGAAACTTCAAGTTCAACATGACAAAGGACACAACTTCGGCGATGCATGGCACATCACTCACTAGCGTCTGCTGTCAGTGCAGCGCCAACACAGGCAAGGCGCAAGGCACATGAGGCTCTTCTACTTGATGCTTCTGCGGCAGTGCTCCACCAACGCGTACAGATTTCGAACGCTGCAATGAGCACTACTCACACATCGCCAGCACGCTTGTGCGTTGGCACAGCGTATTCGCCTGAAGGGCCTCGCAGCAAGCTTACAGAAGCGTCAGACTGAGCATTGCTGCCACTCTGGTGTCGCAGCAACCTCAAGGTGGTCCTCGCCGCCACCACTGCCCTGCATCCGCCAACCGCCTCTGCTGCTGCTGTCGTAAATATTATGACACTCGGCATGTTTCTCGAAAACTGCAACAGGGCTGTACGACCGCGCATGGAGTGTAGCACCACAGAGTGAAGACCTTGACAGTGACCTTGACCACATCTGCAGAAGACAAGGCAAGGACGACCGTGCACACTTGATGGCTGCGCAGCAGAACTGCTATGTCACCTGCGCCGTTGCCATTTCTGCAGCAGACAAGGCAAGTACGGCCATGCACGCACTCTGGCTGCACAGCAGAGTCGCTGAACTCACCAGCGCCGTTGCGCAGCGCGTCCGCCATGAGCGCCTCGCAGCACCCCACCAGCAGGGCCGCCACCGCCAAATTGCCGCGCCCCGCCCTATCCCCCGCCGCGAAGCTCTTGTGCGCCGCTATGCCGTACTCAGCGGGGTCGAGCGCGGCCAGGTTGCGCGCGAGCGCTGCCATGTCAGCTGCCACAGTGCTCAGCGCTGCTGCCAGCGGATCGCCGCCGGCGCCGCTGCCGCTGCTGCTGCCGCCGCTGCTGCTGCCGGCGGCGGCGGCGATGGCGCGCATGGCGCTGAGCGCTGCTATGAGGTGCGGCAGCGGCTCTGCGATGCCGCGCGCGTCGTCGACGGCCTTGCGCAGCAGCAGCGGCGCGTCGGCGGCGGGCCCCATGAAGCGACGCAAGTGCCCTGAGCGCGGGGGTTCGAGCGGAACGGGCTCAAGTGTTAGGGGTGCGCTGGTGTAGACTCTATGGCATCATCGAGTGGTGGCTAAGCAGACAACGAGCTTGAGGTGTACGCACGTAACCATGACCTCGGAAGTCCACATGATGCCAGATTCGGTGAAAACTACACATGACGCTCAGTGACACAAGGCTATACCTGCCAGCATCTCCACGACGGGCAGGCCCAGCACAGAGCAGTTGCCATCCCGCAACGCCGCCACAAGCCCCGTATACAGCCGCGACCGTACCACCGCCTGCTGCGCGAGGCACCGCCGCAGCAGCCCCAGCCCCTCCGCAACGGTGAACGCGCATCCTCCGCCTACGCTGCCGCCGCCGGCGCGCTCCCGCTGCGAAAATGACCACGAGTCCTCGTTGCCGTCTCCGCCGCCGCCGCCGCCGCTGCTGCCGCCGCCGCCGCCGCCCTGCAGTGTCAGCAGCGCCACGACGCCCTCCGCAGCGGTGATGCGCGTCTCCTCGACCCCGCTGAAGAGCGCCTTGCGCAGCGCCAGGACTGTAGTGTGGATATTCGGCGGATGCACAATGCGCCGGTTCAGTTGGATGCTTGCTGTAGCTCTTGCTGTCTGAGTAGCCATGAATCAGTTCAGCAGCTTCTTGAGGGACATGTGTTCCTTTGTAGACTGTGTGTGTGTATATGACACTGGTGCGTTGTTCCAAGCGCTGTGGGTGTTGAAGCAGAGCCAGCACATACACTGCAGTCACATGGCCTCGATCAGTGTGCATGCAACAGACATGTTCTGTGGGTCCACCTTACCAGCGGAGTCCTGCAGCGGTGGGCGCAGCCGCAGCGGCGCCGCGAGCGCGCGCAGCAGCCCGACGGCGGCGCGCGGCGGCAGCGCGCCGAGGTAGCCGAGCGTGTCGCGGATGGCGCCGGTGTGGTCGGAGAGCGCGAGGTGCGCGGTCGCGGCGCCGCCGCAAATGTCCTGCGGCGGCGGCGGCAGAGGCGAGGCAGCGTTGTGAGTTGAAGATGAAGATGAGATGAAGTTGAAGTGGACGTGGCCGGCAGTGCGCAGGGACGCGTGCGGCAGCGGCAGCGCGCCGGGATGGCTGCGAATGTTGCAGGTGCGAACAAAGGCGCGGGCTGCGGACGCGCAGCATGCCGCTGCGGTGGTGAGTTGGAAAGATTAATTAGTCAACTTGGTCGCCAAGTGGCATCGCACAATGTGTGCTGAGAAGGGCGTCACTTGCACCGGCTGCAGATAGTCCAGAAGGACAGGGGACGAGCCAGCATCGCTCCTGCTGCACACAATCGCCACACGTTGTTGACCGGTTGCAGTGCTTGCATCGTAAAAAGCCAACGGCGGGAGTTTAGGTTTAGGTATAGCATCGCCTACACTTAGGGTTGCCTTAGGGGTGCCTAAGATTAGGGGTGCCTGAGGTTAAGGTTGCCTGGCATAAGGGTTGCCTACGGCTAGAGCGGCCCAGGGTCAGAATTAACCTGCTAGGGTTGCCTGTAAATAGGGTTGCCTAGGGTTAGCGTCGCCTCACCTGCAGCAGCTGCAGGTGGCCGTATAGGTTGGGGGCTGCGCTGGCGCCGCCCTTGACGCGCGACAGCACCTCCTCCATGATGGGCCGCTGCGCCAGCTCGTGCGCCTCGAACGCGCGCCGCAGCAGCGCTCGGCCAACGAGTGCTGCGTCGTTTGCTGCTGCCGCCGTGTGCGCCTGCGCGCATGGGAGAGATGTTGGTGTGTGGTTCGATGTGCAAGTCCGCGTGTCAGAGTAGGTCAGCGCAGCGCTGAGAGGCGGCCGCAACATGCCCAATGCGATCAGATGTGAGCGAGTGCACTACTGTCGCACCAGAGCATCAACATTCCTTTGGACCATTGTGGACAAGCGGTGCACTGGCGGCAGCAGTATCATGCCTTGACAGTGCAGATGACGCCTGGCGCAAAGCGATATTGCAAGTAGTTTAGACCAGCGCGTGGTTCTTCAGACCGGAACCTAGACGCTTTTACATGTAATGAGGACAGCATGAGCCTGAGACATGTACAATCGTCTCGTGACGATGGGGACACTCCATATGGCCATGCTGACAATATGAGCATCCTTGGCCTTTACGTCAGCCAACTCGCAATCCTCAAAGCAGCAGACTGCATGTGCAGTGCACTTGGGAAAAGTACCAGCAACCAGAGTAATGTGCCACAGACCCAACCGCAATGCTTCGTCTAGGCCTTCTTGTGCGGCGCCAGATTAGAGCGGAGAACTAACTTCACTGCGGCCTTCCTCATTTGTAAAAAGTAATAGGCTTTCAAGCACAGAGCTCGAAAATGATCATGTGAGATTCCGTTGTCAGTCGTCATGACACAGTCCAGCAGTTTCCAGAGGTACATATGCTGCTTTTCAGAGTGTGGTATGTTTGTTATTTCAGTGTCAAACAGAGCTAGCATAAGACACTGCAGCCACATTGCCTCGGTCAGTGTGCGTGCAACATACATGTTGCGGCTCTACCTTCCTGTCAGCATCAGCGTAGTGCCATTGTTGTAAACCTACTGTGGTCATATATATACAAGTGATCACCAATCTGTCAGACCTAAGATGTATGCGCTCGGCATTGGAGCCAAGAGCCCTCAACAAGCCACAAGCGCACTGACTGCATCCACCGGGGCCCGGCGGCAGCAACTTGCGCCAACAACAAACCCAATGCCCTGCTCACTGACATCCCTCAAGGCACTCACAGAAGCGGCGTGCGCCCCCCCCGCCGTCTTCCCCGGCGCCCGCCCCAGATCCATCAGCTTCACGCCCAGCTCCTTGAGGCTCGGCAGCAGAAACTCCCAATTACCGCTCCACTCCACCACCCGCAGCAGCGCTCCAAGAATGGCGTCGCGCGGCGCCGCATCTGCGTCCGCGAGCGCCTCCGCGCCACCGCGCCGCTCCATCGCCGCCGCAGTGCGCTCTGCCGTGTCGAACCAGCCGCACGCAGCGCGGCGCCGCGCGTACGCGCATGCCTCCGCGATCGCCGCCGCGACGCCGTCGAGCGCCGCCGCGCTGAAGCGCTGCACGCGCACCAGCGTCAGCAGCAGCGCGAGGCGGAACGGCGACAGCGCGCGCGCGGCGCGCGGCGCCGCCGCCGCGTCGCGGCGCAGCGCGCGCAGCGCCGCCGCCGCGAGCTCGTGGTCCGCGCGCAGCGCGCCGTCGCAGTGCAGCAGCACCGTGCCCTGCACGCTCAGCAGCTCCGCCGTCGCCGCGGTGGCGCTGCGGATGGCGACGCCGCCTCGCTCCTCGCGCGCGTCCGCGGCGGCGGCGGCGGCGTTGAAGCCGTCGAACGCACGCACGACGCCCGCGAGCACCGCCTCGCGCGCCGCGCCGTCGCCGCGCGCCGCCAGCAGCAGCAGCTGCAGCGCGAGCGGCGGCAGCGTGTGGAGGTCCGCGGCGCCGCGCAGGTGGCGCAGCGCGCGCGCCGCCGCCGCGCGCAGCTGCGCTCCGTCCAGCGGCAGCTCGCCGAGCGCGCGCGTGAGCCCCACGCCGCAGGCCTCGGGCCAGGGCGCGCGCAGCACGCGGTCCACCGCGCGCGCGGCGAACGCGGCGCCGTCGAGGCCCTCCGCGGCAGCGCTCACGCCATCGGAGCGCAGCAGACGCGCGTCGCCGAGCGCTGCTGCCGCCGCCAGCAGCTTCGGCAGCAGGTCCAGGGAGGCGATGAAGCCCGCGGGCGACGGCGCGTCGGCACTGGCGGGTGTCGCCTTTGCGAGCTCGCCGGAGGTCTGAGCGCACGTGCCGGGGACCGGAGCGCAGGCGAGCGTGAGCGAGGGGGGCGTGGTGGCTGCAGGTGAACTGCGCCTCATCGCTGGGGCTTTGAGCAGCGTCGGGTACAGTACGCTTCCGCACCTCTAGTGCTGCAACGTGCTTTGACAAATCATGATGGTGCCGATCAGAGCAAGCAGCTCGAATTGGGACTGGGTGTGTGACAGGCAGTTACAAAACGAGAGGCCCATGCAGCACTTCCCGCATCATCGTTGCTTACTGCCAATGTGGTTTCACATGGCTTCATGTGCGGGGGACATTTACGCGTTCAGCACTGCACCAGAGTCGCCTGTTGGCAAGGTCAAGCATGCTCACGACTTTGGGCAAAAGAAGACCTGACAACAGCCCGTAGTACATGGCATACAGGCATGTGGCACTCTGACTCTTGTTACATCTGCAAGTTTGCTGTCCTTCAGCGGCTTCACACCAGTGCGGGCGAACCCCAGCTGTCATCCATCACCGTCAAGCATTGTGACCGAAGAAGCAGTGCTTTGCAACGCGCACATCTGTCATGCCGCTTCGAGACGTACGCTCATGCCCTAACCCCCTCACTCACCAGCGGCTCCAGCAGCTTCTCCACGAGCGCCGGCGCCGCGCGCGGCTGCAGCGTGTTGATCGCCCCCTGGCACTTCTCCAGCAGCGTCCGCGCGTGCCTGTCCTCCACGAACCCACGCTGCACGAGCCCGATCGCCGCGAGGACGCCTGCGGTCGAGCGTTGCGTGCCGCGCGCCCCCGTCTGCGAGTGCGCCAGCACCGCGCCCACGTAGCGCACCGCCTCCGCGGGATTGCGCTTTGACAGCGGGTGCAGCAGCGCCGGGCGGAAGAAGTCGGCGGCGTCGCAGTGCTCGTCGAGCTCACGTATGAGCGCTGTCGCGTTGGTCTCCTTGGTCTGCGTCGGCGGCCCGCTGCTGCCGGCGCTGCAGCTCTGGCTGAGGGTGGTGTTGGTGGCGTTGGCGAGGGGGGTGGGGGGGGGCGCGGACGCAGCCGCCAGCACGTGTGCGATGAAGTCCTCGTCCACCATGGTGCCTGTGGCGTTGTGCAGCACAACATGGCGACAATGATGTAGCTGTGTTAAAGGAGTTGCCGGCAAGCGGAAGTTGATGATGAGTTGCATTGTGTGGTTGCACCGCAATGTCATACAAGAAAGTGCAAACACAGCCTGTTGCACAAAGTGTATATATGAGTTTGTGTTGTCAAGATGAGCAGCCTGTGTGTGCATGGCTTCTAGCAGCAAGCAATGGTTTCAAAGTTTGGATGTAACTTCAACTGGATGCTTGCAAAATTGTTTCTCGATTTGCTTTGGCTCACCGGTCGAGAAGCACATGGCTTTGACGTGTGAACAAATCGGAGTTGATCGTGAGACAACTTCAGCTGCAAAGCGGCTTTGGTGCCGCGATCGCGACGCATGCCTGTTGACGTTCATCCCAATTAAAACAGATCATAGTGCACACCGCATACTGTGCGCCTCACTCACCCAGCGTCTCCAAAAACACAAATCCTCAGTACAGTCACCAGCGCAGCCGCCGCTAACCTCGGCGCTTCTCAGCCTAGCGCAGGGACTGTGTGTGTGTTCACGCTTTGTCACTTCTCGAGAAGATGTTCTCAGACTAGCCAGCCATCGCGATGCCACATAACTCCTGTGATCCAATCCGGGGACTTTAAGATGAGGACAGCAGACTGATTGCCACACAAGGGAGAGAGACGCGCGCCTCCGCCTCACTTGTGTTTTCCAGCAGGACGCGCAAATGGCGCCAATTTGGCATTTTTGAATCAGGACCCTGAAGGCATGCCACAGCTGGACACCGCGGTTAAGCAGAGTAGGACGAACATTCAGGAGGGCGCCGTACGCGCGCCAATTGGCGCTGCAGCTGATGCGGCAGCTCAGCCTGCCCGTGGTCGCTTGGGCACTTGCATCCCGTTGCCAGCCAGCGGTCGCCTTCCACACTCCAAGGAGCCTCGTGCGTAGGCAGGCAGTTCGTGTTCGGCCTCTCAGCGCGGCGAGGGGCGTTCAAGGGCAAGAAAAGCTTGTGGTAAGACTGCCTGCTGCGCTCACAAAATGGCGTTCAGCTTAGTGCAGTCAATCTAAACCAAACATGCGAGCGACCTCCTGTGATGTGATGTTCGTGTTCCGTTGCCATGCTGCAGGCCCAGGAGCATCGCCTGACGGTGCCGCTCCTGACTCCATTCACTGATTTTGGAGAGATTGATTTTGGATCCCTCGAGAGCCACTTGCAGGTGAGAAAGGGTGACTTGACGTTTGCTGCCTTTTGCAATTATTAGGAACATCTTGGATATATTGTTGCTCCTGCTCCCATATTGACTGATTCATGTTTTTGAATATTGTGCATTGTTTGAACCGGCACTGAAGACTTTTTCTACTGGCTCTCTTGCATCTACTTGCAGCATCATACTGTGAGCTACCTGTTCCCAAAGTGACTCCTTGAAACTCCCGGCAACGATTGTCCCAAACATGTTCCATTGCATTGCACGCTTGCTCTGCTGCAGTTCCTGGAGGCCGCTGGAATCAGCAGCATCATCTGCGGCGACAACGCCGGAGAATACCCCTCGCTGACCCTGGAGGAGCGTCAGCGGCTCTTGAACTTTTGCAGGCAGAGATTCAGTGGCCAAATCATCAACCATGTCAGCGCGTCAGCGCTTTATGACGTACTACAGCTGATTGCGTATAGCGGCGGACTGGCGGGCGCAGGGGGGCTGGGGGGGCACTCAACGCGTGCGGACGCGATTCTGCTGCAGCCACCGCAGGCTTTCGCCGGAGCAAATGAGGAGGGAATCGAGGTCAGTTACACTCCCTCAAAAAGTGGCAGTTGGAAGGCGTAGCACTGCACGGTTGGTGAGCAAATTGACTGTGCTGTGCTTAATAATGTCTTTTGATAACTCAGTTGGCTCAATTGCCTTCACAAACGCTATGAATGCGGAAGAAGTGCGCCATGAGGACATGCATGCCCACGACGCCTTCAAGGTGCTGCTGGAACTAGTCAAATGCAACTTTTTCTCGCCCTCA
This sequence comes from Tribonema minus, assembly GCA_017506865.1. NCBI lineage: Eukaryota > Xanthophyceae > Tribonematales > Tribonemataceae > Tribonema > Tribonema minus. The sequence continues at coordinate 471,238 of JAFCMP010000501.1, forward strand.
GGTGCTCCAGGTACAATAATCTATGTAACATATCACGATCTGTAGGTGTACATCATGGTATTATTATGACCGCCACGGCACAGCTTCACGTCTCACAACTCCGCAATAATTCCACGTCAGGGACGTAATTTCTCGCTGTTGCAACTCTGCTTGAGGGATCATCAGACAATCGCAACTGCTTTCTATCCCGCAGGCTTTTCTTCACGAGGCACTGTCCAGCTGTGCGCTGCCGTCCATCATCCTGAATGGGCCCACTGCCGTGCCGCCGCGCGTGTGCGAGGCGCTGTCACAGGACTTTCCGCACATGCTCGGCACGTTTGATGCCACGGGCGCGCGCTCTGCGTCAGACGGTCACCACGACGCCTTAGGTACGTGTTTTCATATTCTGCAGCATTGAGATTGAAGATGTCACCACTTGTTTTGCTGACTTAATTGCCATGCAGCAGTCGGTTTTTCTGATTCGGTGGAGCGCAGCGAGCGGTGCAGCGGCGGCAACGACACCCTGCGTGTACAATTTATGTCTTGCCTCTGCAATACATTGGGTCTGATCGGTGTCGGTGCCTGTACAGCACAGAACGCGCGTTTTCTTACATGCACAGCAGCCAGTACTATTGCTGGCGATTCGTGTTCATGCCAGTTACTGCTGCTCACAACTGCACATGCCTCTGTCGCCCCAGGCTTCTACCGCGACGACTTCGACTCGGCGGCTCCCTCCGCCTCCACCGCGCAAGGCGGCGCCATACTCGTCGCCGCGTGCGCAAACGTGGTCCCGGACCTTTACACACAGCTCCAGACAGCGCTCCGCGACGGCAACGCTCGGGAGGCGCGCGCCGCGCGCGCACAGCTGCGCGCGTGGCGCAGCACCGCCGCAGCCGCCGTGTCCGATGTCAGCAGCGGCGGCGGCGGCGGCAGCAGCGGCGGCGGCAGGGGCGGCGGCCGCGGCGCCAAGGCGCGCGCGCGCGGCGCGGCAGCGCTCAAGGCGGGCGTCGCGTCGCGCCTGCCCGGCTACAGCGCCGCGGTGCGGCTGCCGCTGACGGAGCTCAGCGCGGCGGAGCAGGCGCGCGTGATGCAGTGGTTCGCGGGGGGGGGGCTGGCGGCGGCGCGGCGGCGCGGCGCGGCGGGCGACGTCGCGGCGCGGGTAAGCGCGCGCGTGGGCAGCGCGACGGAGGCGTGGAGCCGCGTGGAGAAGGGCGCGCTGGCGGCGCTGCGGCGGCAGGTGAGAGCGGTCGCCATTTGGCTTGTTGTGGTGTGTTGGTGGTGCGCGAAGACTGTTTATGAGTCGTGCGTCAGCCACTGCGGTGGCGGCGCTGCAGGTTGTGGAGTTTGTTGGCCGTGTGGTGTCCACTGATACATCTTGTTCATGACATAGAAGTCAGGCTCTTGCGATAGCTTTATAGTCTCAGATTGCGCCTTCTTAACGCGAAGGTGTGAGGATGGAGATCGTACCCAAACCTCAACTGTGCGGGGACGGTGACCTGAGCGCAAAGGGCGCAGGCCGTGTGAACATGGTTGCAGCGAGTGTAAGAAGCATTGGTATGAACGCAATGCGAGCCGCTCTGCTGGTGAGGGGACGTTGGTAGCATGCAAAAGCCCCGGCATGTCAATCTCAACTTCTACTTTTGAAGTTGTGTATGTTCAACAACGGAGTGTGATGGCGCATGTGTGTTGGCAGCTGTCTGCAAATGCACTCATTGCATAGGCAAGTACATTATGAGCATTGTTTGTGGATCACTGCCTCTCCAGCACAGGCTTTGCTTCTGCTGAGGCATACAACTGTAAGGCGCAGCATGCCTGCCCTCATCAACCAGCCACAACATTGCTGAAAGCGTTGTACATGATCGCGCAACTTTTGCTTGAGTGACCTGTTCTGTTCAGCAGTGCGTGGTTGGCACTGACGGTGCCGCCCCGTCTGAAGCATCTCAGGCAGGGTTCTTGCAAGGTGTGTATCACAACTGCACAAATCTCAACTGTGCAGCCTCATGGCAACTCATCCTGTTCTGTCCCATGTGTGCACAACAACAGGTTCAGTCCCTGGACGAGTCTCTTGGCGACTACCTGGGGGATGCCGTGGACGCTCCTGCATTTGAAGCTGACAAACCTCAACAAGCAGCATCAGCGGCGCTTGTACCGCCCGACCAGGGCACAGTGAGCCGCCTCGCCCAGCACGCACCAGCAGCACATTCCGTTTGCCACGCAGCGCCGCCGCTACCGGAGTTCGAAGTGTTCGACCCGCTGTTCTCTGAGGATGACATGCCGCCTATCAACGCCGCGGAGCCTGGCGCTAGCAGCGGCGTGCGGCCTGCGGCGGCAGCGCTCACTCCAGCGGCCGCTCACGCAGCTGACGCGCCTGCTGGTGAGGGCCATGTCAATGGCAGCGCTCAGCGCCGCATATTCACGGCCTCGGGCGGCGGCGAGGGGGCGGCGGTGCAGGTGACGGGGGATGCAGAGGGGGGGGCTCTGGCAGCAGCGCACCCGCCCTTCAAGGCCAGATGGCTGGGGATGGAGTCATCACGGCGGAGCTGGTGCCGACAGCCGCACAGCACTTGCCTGTGCAGCACTATTCCAGTAGTTCTGGTGCAATGATCGGGGATGGCGGTGGGGGGGCGGAAGCAGCGGAAGCAGCAGACTCGGAATTCGCCGAGGAGGGCAGCGGGAGCGGCGGCGGCGCTGGTGCGCACGTCGTTGATGGTCCCGGGTTTACTATGATCGCCGACGCGGCTGTGCAAGTGGACAGTGCTGCTCAGCAGTCAGACGCGTTCTGCGTCGACACAGCAGCGCTCGGCAACAAGCAGATCCTGCACTTCAACAGGCACAGCGACAGCCGGCCTGTCATCGGCGGCAGCGCTGCGGCGCCGGTGCTGGCGCAGGGCGCGCCCACGCCGACGACGAGCGCTACTGCTCCTGCTGCTGCTGCTGCTGCTGCTGCTGCTGCTGCTGCTGCTGCTGCATCTCCCAGTGCTCAGCAGGTGATGCTGAATGTGGTCGCAGAGCCCGCTGAGGCTCAGCTCGTCCCGCAAGCCGAAACAGAGACAGAGACTGTTGAGCAGCCAGTCGATGTCACCGCGGTGCAGCTCGGCAGCACTGAACAGCTTCAGCCAGCTACAGAGCGGGGCGATGATTTGCGCACCGTTGAGCAGGATGCCAGCTCCGAACTCGGCAGCGCTGCAAAGCCGGCAGCGTGGTGGCTGCCGCTGGGCGCATTCCGCGCGGCAGCGACCAAGCAAGCGCTGCCGGCACCTGCCCTCAATGCCGCCCCTCCTGCCGCTGCCGCTCCTGCTGCCGCCGCCGCTGACGCGCTCGCCGCAACGGTGGACGCAAGCGTCGGTGACGACAGCGCCACCTCACCCGCTGCGGACTCATCAGCTGCCGCAGCGCTGGTGCCAGAGCCGCCCGCGCTCGATGCGCCTGTGCCCGGGGCGCCTGCGCGCGGTGTCGGCGATCCGCCCACGCTGTCGCCTGCCGCCGCCGTCGATGCAGATGCTGGTGTCAGCGGCTCAGCAGCAGGCTTGCCGGCGGCGACCCCCGCTGCGCCTGTCGCCGGTTCCGACGCGGCGGGGGCGCGGTGGGAGTACAACGGCGCGTCGTACGGCGGCGTGCGCGGCGACGCGGACCTGGCGGCGGAGGAGGATTTCGACGACCCGTGGGCGATCACGGGTGAGGACGCGGCGGCAGAAGTACAGTTCAACAGCAGCGCGGCGCGCGCGGACGGCGGCGGCGCTGCGGCCGCGGCAGCGGCGCAGCAGCGCTCTGTGGGGGCGCAGGCGCAGCTGCTCGGCGGCGGCAGCGCGGCGAGCGCGGTAGGTGCGGGGGCAGCGGCAGGGCCGGCGGCGGGCGTGGGGGCCGCAGGGGAGTTGACGCAGCGGGATGGGGGTGATGTGGATGGGGAGGACGCGCAGCTGCTGCAGGACTTGGCGGCGGCGGTGGCAGCGTCCGCTGGGGAATCGCAGGGGGGCGGCAGCGGCGCTGGCGCCGGCGAATCAGTAGGCAGCGGCGTTACGCTGGGTGATGCTCAGCGGCAGTGGGCGCAGCAGGGGGGCAGCGCTGGCGAGGATGCGCAGCGGCAGCAGTGGCGCGCGGCGCAGGCGGCGGCGACGGAGCGGCGGCAGGCGCAGCTCGAGGCGCAGAGGCAGCGCCTGCAGGTAAGCAGCGCGCGTGGGCCTATTCTAGTTGCAGGATAGGACCGCTACCGCTGTGGTAGGACCGCCGTGGTAGGTTGTTGCATCTTTTATACAAAACCAATCATGCGTGGCTGCAGGACCAACTCCTGATAGCTGACAATTCACCTTTGCACATCATTATCAGCAGCTGTGCTCAGTGCTCCGTTGGCATCAGGGACGCTGCATGGATTGCCTGCACTGGATGCAGGAGAAGACATTGTGATTGTACTGCGGCGTGCGGCGCAGACAGCCACCGCACGCCATGGGCTGCTAATGTCGCACACATGTGTTCGCCAGCGAGTATTACTTCCAAATGCTGGTGATGGACTTGTACCATTGCGTGTGCGCAACTGCTGCATCGAAGAGCGAGTCCCAGGCAGGCCAGGGATGGCAAGTCCTGCAGTACTAGTCTTTGCACTTGAGTTTGTGTTGACTGTCTGCGCTGTGACTCTCCTTTTCGCAGGCCCAGCTGCAGGAGCAGAGGCGGCAGCTGGAGCTTGCGCGCGAGCAGCAGCAGCTGCAATTAGCAAGGCAGTTTGGCGGCTCAGCTGGCGGCGCCTCTGCTGCAAATGGCGGCGCAAAAGTGGGGGCGGCAGGGGCTGGCGTAGCGGCGCAACAGGGGGTGCGGAGCACTGAGCCATACCCGCCGTTTGAGCCCAACGCAGGGCCGACATATGGCGGGCAGAAGTATCGGAGTCCGCTGCCAAAGCCAAGGTCGGTCTTCATGCTGCCTTGAAAGTGGGTGGTTTGTAGCATTCTTCAGGCAGACACTCGGAGATGTAGCTGAAACGAGTGCACTGAGACCTACATATCGATTCTGCCGGTAGTGCAACAGCCGTAGTATCGTCAAACAGCGACATCCATCACACAGGTGATGCTTGACGCATGCGTTGCACTATGGCACATACATAGTGTTTCATGAGATTGCGCAACAAGTCGCGGCCGTCGTGCTGGATGCATATCTCACCATTAAGGCTCTATCTAGATCTCGTGCGACAGCGGGCACCCCTCAACAGCAATTTTAAACACTCCAATTGCTAGCAACTACCTATGCAAGCGTGACTGACCTTCCTGATGTCAGTGAGTGCTGATGCCCTCCCCCCCCCCCCCCCCCCTTCTCACCCCTGCAACAGATATGGCAGGCTCTCGCCGGACTCCGACGAGGCAACACACAGCTCAAGAACAGAGGCAACGCCATCTCGCGTACCAGTGCGTGCGTCGCTGTCGTCGCCGTTGCCACCACGCTCAGCTGCGCAGCAGCAAGCGCATGCGGAGGGCAGGTCTCAACCGCAGGCGCCGCCGCAGTGGCCCGCAAGAAATCCCGCGTTTGTGCCCATGGGCGGTTACGCGCAGGCGCCAATGGGGCCCCCCATGTCACCTGGCAGCGCAGCACAGCATCCTATAGGCGGGGTGGCACCGGGGGGAATCAGAGGGGGTGTGCAGGGGGGGGGTGGGCCAATGGGACTGGGGATACAGGGACCGAATAGGGGGTCAAGTATTGGCGCCTCGTACCCTGTTGGTGGGTCGGCTGGGGGGTTGGTGGATGCGGCGAAGCGCACCGTGAATGCGTATGCTCAAAAGGAGCAGGAGCAGTTTTTTTCGTCCAAGGGGATTGAGGCGGATGCTGACTCGTTCGACTGGGGGAGCCTCCGAAAGGTGCGCGCTGCTGCAGAATAATACTCGGAACAAGCTTGCTTTTCCGTAGCCATGTGACAAGTTGAGGTGCCCTCTTTTGACGCACTGCCACTTCACAGCGTGTATACGTGAGGTGGATGACAGTGGCTCTGTGCGATGTAAGACCAAGAGTTCACGGTGGCTGAAACTGCCCCGCCAGCGCACTTCCATGGCAAGTGAGGTTGCAGACCGACGACAGCCTGCCACTGTGACGCTGACAGTGACAGCCTGCCACAGTAAATTGGGTTTGCTCATTGATTTGGACAGCCATGGTGCAGATACACGGCTGCCTCAAAGCGCAGCTCGCGGCACATTGATGGGTGATTGCATTGACTTGCAATATGCTACAGCAAGGCACTTCTATATGCATCGTGTCCGCTCTTGCTTGCATGCACGTCAACAAGGACAAGTGCCATTGAGTGTCGCCGGTTAATTCGTGCGCTTTCTTTTGCACGCCAAAGCAGTTCTTCAATGATTGCAAGTGTGCTCCATTGCAGTGAACCAAAACTTATGTCAACTGATATGCCGACCTGCACTTTTGAATGCGATCTGCTGTGCTGTCTCAGGGCACCAACATTTTTGAAGACCAGCAGAAACAGATGGCGCAGTCAACAAGACGGCACTACAAGCCCCCCCAGTAGTACATAGGTCTGTAAGTAAATCACCTGTGGGTGTCCTCTATCACAGGTGTCTGTGCACCGTCTATAAATGGATGTGATGTGATCTTGTGATGCTCAGTGCTCAGCTGATGACCTGCCGCAATGCAATGATGTGCTGGCAGTGTTGTGTACTACACCGCGCATCAGGCTTGCATGGCAGGCACTGCCGGCGTGACCGCAAGGCAGCATCGCCAAGGATGTGTGTTTCGGCAGCGCAAGAATTGGAATTCAAAACACAGTGTTTTATATACCCCAGAATGGGGCAACCAATGTTGGTAAACAGACAGGAAGGGCCTGTAGGTGCAAGTCATACTTTCTGCGGCCAAGCAAGGCAGCGAACGCATGCCTACACACAGCTTTGACATCATTACAGTACAACAAACCCATCTACCCACCCACACCTTGGGCACGATGTCGAATAGGTGAGGGAGTCTGCGCCCAGGGGCCAGGGCGGGGGAAAATACACCATTCACTTTTCCTTCTCCACTCAAATGCCAATGCATCTTGACCATATTCGCAATGATTTTGTGTGTGCACCTGTTAAAACCCTACTCTCTCTGCCCGCAATCCTGGAGCAAACTTCAACTGGCAGTTGCCGGAGAATGATTTGGCCGAAAACGGAAATCCATGAGGTTGAACCCAGCTCGTGCCAATACACTCAACACCGCCCGCTTGCAATCAGGGCCACGAACAACAACAACGCAGAAGCGCTCTCTCAGGCAGCAGTGCAGTACACAGCAAAGGTGCATGCCCACAGCATCGGCGCTCTGCCCAAGCAGTTCCCACCTCGGCAGCAGGAAGAGCAGCAAAGTGCACGCTGGCATGGCACAGATCCCCAGCGATAACGACCAAGAGCAGAAGCAGCAGAGCATTGGAGGTGATGTGGAGTCGTCAGGAGGAGGTGCTTATCACCCTTCAGGGTTGAGACTCGATGCCACGTACTTGCAGTCCATCATTGCAGAGGACGCTGCAGCGGAGTGGTCTGGCCCGGATGCTCATGCTGCTGCCGACGTGAAACCAGACGATGTGAGTGTCTTAAGCTGCACACACCTACGCATGCACGCGCCTGACATACACACATGTGTGTTATACTGAGAAATTGGATGATCGCGCATGCTTGTGACCTCATGTCTGCTGAGAAGAATCAGCATGCTGCCATGTTGTCCATGTTAAAGTGCCGTTGCTTAATGGCCGCGCCACGACATGGACGGTCCAGCAAGCTTCCTGGTTCCTCATCATTGTCCTGCCCTACTGATGATGCCCCTTTTTTCCTTTCTGCTGCGATCAACGAATCTGCTGCCAATGCAGATCATGCTGGGCTTCCAGAGCCTCAGCGTCAGCAACACGCACCCGACCAAGGGCGGACACATCCTCACCGACGTCACTGGCTTTGTCGTGAAGGGCGGCATCACAGCAGTCCTGGGGGCTTCCGGATCAGGTATGTAGGTAGGCTGTGTAGGGTGCAGCGCTCAGTCTCGTGGGTAGTGTTGCTGGGGGGCGCACATTGCAGAGCAGCTTGGAGATGTGGCTGACTTGAGTATTGCCAGGGCTAATTACGACTGAGAGTGTGGACTCAGAGCACCGTTTCATATGTTTTCTTGCGCGCGCACTTGTCCTCGTATTAGTCTGCATATGATATTGGCTGCGCAGACAGCTGCAGCACGTGCGCCTTTGGTGCTTCGTCACGCAAACGCCATGGTCCATTGCTGATGCAACCTGATGCTGTACCTATTGCCCACATTGTCACTCGTCGCTCACTGTCGTGTGCCGGTGTATCGGCGTGCAGGGAAATCAGTGCTGCTGAAGACCCTGACCGGCCGCCTGCCGCACATGCACTGCACCGGAGAGGTGACCCTGGAGGGCCGGGCCATCAGCCCCCGCAAGCAGACCAACGGCTTCAGCTTCACCCCGCAAGAAGACATTCTGATTGGCGACATCACTGTCAGGCAAGGGTGTTCCTGAGCACAGGTCGCAGTTGAAGTTACACTTGAAGATGCACACGTGCGTTCTTTTTGTTGTTCCAGCTGTGTGTATACAGACGTCAGACTTTGTGATGGGATGTGGCACTTTGTGCTTCATGTCAACACCCCGCGCAATGGGTCCAGCTCTCAGACGCTTCCTACCACCTGCGGTGATGGGTCAGTGACCCCACAGCCCAATAAACTGTTGAGCTTTGCATGTTCAACATTCTTGCTACCTACAACGTTATGAGGGCGCAAACTGCTCGTGCACCAACACCATCAATATTGTTACAATGATAGAAGTACGTCTTTTCGGGTGTGTGTTGAATATGCAGGGAGACCTTTGAAATCGCGGCCAACCTGCGCAAGGCTGCCTCGTACGAGGAGAATGCACGCAGTGCAGAGGAGGTCATTCAGGGCCTGGGCCTGGGCAGGGTGGGGGACAATGTAGTAGGGACCATCGTCAGGCGGGGGCTGTCTGGCGGGGAGAAACGTCGCACGTGCATTGGTCAGGTACGTAGGTATTGTTAGCGATGTTTGCATGTGTGCATTGGTCAGGTTATGTAGGTACAAACATGTGAGGATTCAGTGGTGTCATGTTTATACTTCTACTTTGAAGTATTTTAATAATTAAAATTATGATCTACATGCATAACAAATGCAGCTTGGGACTCCTGGCACCTGTCTATCCCCAAGACGGTGCACTTGCAGTTTGAAAGACTCTCAACGAAGCACCTGCCGCCATACGTGGGTAGACACGCAATATTTGCATGCAGTGCCTGCAAACATTCTATAAACCTATGTACTTCTACGGTTATATCTGAACTACGCAAGTGTACAACTTGCCTCATTTCATACAGTCTGTCAGACTTAGAGTTCCAGTACGTACACATGCTCGCATACCCCATCATATGTTTTCCGGGGCGTTTGTTTTTTTTCAGTTGCGACTGTATGCAGGCCTGCAGCAGGACCCTACTGTAGGCAGGTGCATCATTCTCTCGTTGACCAATAGTTCTCTCATTGACCAATAGTCGTTGATCCGTGGGGTGCTTGTGTGCACATTTGCAGGAGCTGATTGTGACGCCCACGGTGGCATGTCTCGACGAGCCCACCTCTGGCCTGGATGGGACTGCCGCCTATGACGTGATCAAGACCATCCGCAACTACACCACCAACAGCAACGGCAACTTCAGCGTGATACTCACGTGAGACGCCAAATAGAGACTCGAAGTTGATCACTTTTGCCGCCGTCAGGGCTGAGCGTTGTTGCCTGAAGTTGAAGTATGGAGGGAGGCGGCACAACCTACCACCAACTGCATGCAGCGCATCTCCAACTGATTTGGTGGTCGCCTCTGGCAAATTGATGCCCCTGCGCCGTGAGGTGCGTTTCAACACAGTACTACTGCAGTCAATTTAGTGATTTACATCATCACGGCCAATCAAACATACTCAAGCCAGCGATAGTGCAGGATCTGAACCCGTCAACAACCTCTGATACCTTGTTTGCTGATATTGTTGCTGTGCGATTGCAGCATCCACCAGCCGGACCTTCGCATCCTGTCCCTCTTTGACCACATCCTCCTCGTGGGGAATGGCGGCAGGTGGGCAGCCACAGCTAACCTGTGCATGCTTGCACTTTGATGTTGAAGCTGTTGTGGTGTTGAGGTTGGAGCGTAGGTGTCATGTTGTCTGCTTGCATCTAGCGTGGACAGCATGTCAGGACTCCAAGATCTTGAAGTAGACATGAGGTTAAGTTGAAGTGCAGGTCAGGTGAGTTATATTCTTTAATCATTACGTCTAGACAGCGTGTCTGGACCGGCATTATGCGTCCGATTGGCAAGCAGACGTGCATGCCCCAATTGCTGGGTGCGTCAAGGCCAGCAACAGAAAAACCATTATGCGGGCAGGTGTGGCGCAGGCATCAAGTTGAAGTTGAAGGCAGGTGCCAAACAAGGCAGCCACAGCGGTGTACACCGTGTCTTGAGCTGTGTGCAGGGGGCTGAATGAGTGTCCTGCTGTACCTGACATCACACATGTCCCTCAGTTGTGCACCAATAGTTGCACTATCACCGCTTGGGGATGACACAGCAGCTGTGTATTGGTGCACGGTCGTTAGTTTGATTTTCGGCGCGCACATTGCTGCAGCAGTAAGTCTGGCATGACCTCCTGGTCTTAGAACTAAGCATGCAGCTAAATGCCGCACCCTCTTGTTGGACAAGTACTTGATAGAAACATCCTGGAGAGCTGCTGCATATTTGCTCAGCTCGGTAACTTACCCTGAAAGTCATGTACGTCTGGTGCATCCCGATGCTTGTTCTGCATATGCGCAGCCTGTTCTTTGGCTCCTTGCAGGAGTCCATCACGCACTTCAACAACCTTGGCTACCAGCTGCCAGAGGGGCAGAACCCCACAGACTACTTCCTGGACGTCACAGACAGGTGCGAGTCTTATTCAAGTCAACAAAGGAGAGTCATGAGTCATGTTCATGAGTCGTGTTCACGCTCCCCACCTCCTCGCTCCCTACTCCAGACATGCTGCCAATGTCAACGGCTTCCGTACATGCATGATGAGTTTCGTAGTCTTGAACGCTTGAAGTTTTTACGACCTGCCAGCTTCACACGTGTCGCATGCCGCATGCCCCATTTACATGATAAATTGCTGAATTAAAATGATGGCAGACAATGTGGAGCGTTTAAGCGGCTCCAGCTGCTTCCTTCAGTAGCATCGGGGCAAAACCCTGCTGTCATAGCCCCCCCCCCTCCCCTATCAGCGCATGGGCAGTCATCCTTGTTGATGAACGCAAGGATAGTAGCACTTGCTGATATACATGCGCCATGTATTCACACCAGCGACACTGCGATCGTGGCACCTTAAACACGCGCTCGCCAACTGTTACTACGGCACATTTGAATGTCATATTTGGCGTCTGCGGGGGCAACGGCTCCCTAAACACAACTGCACGACTTGCACTTGCGAGTCTCGCACCGCTCGGCTTGCAGTGACTGCTGTATCCCTTCACTACGACGATGTTGTGTGAGACAGGTAATCATGCTTGCCAACTGATCACGTCCATTTGCTTCGTTGCCGCTGCAGCGCCTTCTCTGACGTAGATCTGGACTTCAGGCAGGAGTTCTCTACAAGCGTGCTCGCCAGCAAGGTACGGACATTGCATGCATAATCGCCTAGCAATGTTTTTATTCCATGAGCGTTGCTTATTGTATGAAGCAACAACTTGATCACGCCTAGACAAACCGAGGAACCTCGGGTGTATGCGCAGCAAAAGTTATGTATTATATTCAACTTCCTGCAGCAATGGTCACCAACAATACACCTAAATGTACCTCTTGACAGCAGCCATGGGCACAATCCCTTACAGCAGCACATTGAGATTCGTGTATAACTGCGCTTTCACGAAACTTGAACTTCCTCAGCGCAAGCAAGAGATGTGTTGGACCTAACTTCCATATAACCCTAACCCTAACCCCTAACCAATATGGCGGCGCGATGCCTCAAGAAGACACTGCCTGCAGATGCCGGCCGGCATAGTGATCCTCCACGCCCTGCATGGGAGCGGCAGTACATCCAGCATCAAACTGCACCGAGGATTGGGTAACCACTACAGGGGCACGTCATCAACTTTTTCAAATGGGTGCTCATGGACTTGTAATTACAAAGGGAGGCCGGGTATTCAGGGCGTTCCTAGGGTTTATATCCAGCCCAACAATTTACTCTGCACTACGTCCCATGACCTAGCGCGCTGGTGCTGCAACGTGGTACGATGCTTCAAGTACCACTCTCGTCAAACGCGTTCTTGCCTTGTATGCTACTACAGATCAAGGACAAGCTGGACAGAGCAGCGGCCTCCGCATCTTCCCAGATCTGGTACGGCGACGACGACGAAGGCCACGGCAAGCTCGCAACGAGCTTTTGGAGGCAGTTCACTGTACTGCTCAAGAGAGATGCCGTACTGGCCAGGCGCGACCCGACTCTGTACTACCTGCAGGTGAGTCGGAGTCTGAGTGCTTTCAGGCACCGCGCTCGATGTGGCTGACACTGTTGCTTTTTAGCACTGCTCGCCATTGGAGCCTCGACGCTTGGAGGGTGTACTTGACAGGGGGTCATGGTGCAGAAAAATGTTGCAAGTGCATACTTGAAGTACATCCTATTGCAGTGAAGCACGCAGTGTTCTTCCAGCACCATCGCTTGACACAGTGCAATGGGAAATGTGTCAGTGCGACCCACTGACTGACATTGCTCACCAGTCACAAAACTGACCGCTTGAGGATGACTCCACTTCTGCACACATGTCGCGTCTGCATTTTCACCAAAGCATGCCTGCAGGTGCAAGCGCATACATTCGTTTTGACCTCTACTTTGTATGCAAGCGAACGGTGTTCTCAAGCGAATCGCGCTCTTCATCTGCTGATCCTTGATGGCACATGCTCGCATGGCACGAATCTGAATGCACGCACTTGCGCACCTGTGCTGCGGCCTCACAACGGGTACTGCAATCGCAAAGAGGCTCAACTGTCCGTGCGTGACTATCGTGCTGCCAATGCACCTGTCTGACTGGCAGGTGGCGCTGCACATGTTCTACGGCCTCATGATTGGCGCCGTGTTCTATCAGCTGACGCCCATCATCGACGACACCGTGTCGTACATGCCAGGCGAGTCCACACGCTGCTTCTTGACAGTGAACTTCAACACAAGAGCACATTCTTGAATTTTGCTTTGAAGTTTCATTCATCACCGCAGCGGTGCAATCCAACTGCATGTCCGCACTCTGCGAGCGACCCTGGGAAGAAGAGTTGAAGTTTCAGGAAATCATACGAAATGGTTTTCGCAGCCAGTCCCTGTCCGAAATTGTGGCTTCCCCATGTAACAGACGTCAACTGCCTTGCGGACGATGAGTGCTGTGCATGCAAGCGCAACGCACCATGGCGTTACAGCCTCACATGCCCATAACAGCGTACTTACTGTCGTATGTGCGTCTAGTGTGGCGCGCTGAGTGTTACTTTACTGGTGTTACCCAATGCACGGCGCCCTCGACAGGTGCTGCCAGCTGGATTTCCTTCATACTTTGATGTACACTTCTCGGAGGTGGCTTCAGGAGGTTGTGAAGCGGGTTCATGCCATTGTTGACCATTGCTTGTTTGCAGTAACATGTGTCCTTCGTATCTGACTGTGTGCAACCGCGTGTGCTGCTGCAGGGGCCACGGTGTGGTTCATCATGCTCAACTCGTACATCCACGTCTTCAAGGTGCGCAGGGGATGCAGACGTGATTGAGCACCATGAACGCGTGCAGTTGTTTTATATACATGTTTGCATCAGGTTCTTGCAGCAAGCCATCTGGCCCTGTAAACATGCGCGCGCGGCTAGACGGCTGAAAGTGTGTGAGAAGTCTCAGCCTTATTGATCAGGGCATCACAACACATTGAAGTATGTAGGTAAGTCACAAGGCAAGCAAGAAGTCAAGTGCAAGCTCATGTAACGCGGAGTTCACTTGAGACGTAAGCACGCAAGCAGAGGCATGCATGCTCAAGCATTCGCAGCCGTCCTTCTGGCCCTCCTTGTGAGCAGTGGTGCTCGTTCCAGCGCATCTTGGTGCCATGGCGCATGTATGCTCAATACGGGAACAGCAAGTGCTATGCTACGCATGCTGACGCTCGAAAGTCTAGTGGTGAGTGCTGCATCTGCAGTGGCACCGCCTTGTGATGGCAAATCTGTATGTGCTTCCCTCGTTGACGCCTGTTGCGCACAACTAAAAGCTACGCCAGAGCTGTTTTCTTTTTTCCTGCGGTCCAGCAGTTCTGGCGCCGCCGCCTCGTTGGCGACATCCTCTTCATTGCGCGCTTGATGAACTGCAATTGCGATGAACTGGTCCGTATCCTGCTGACACTTGTGTCTGTTCTCGATTGCCAGGTGTACTACCTCATGACGTCCAACAAGCGGTTCGAGCACGAGCGCGCCAACGCCAGCTACGGCGTCGCCGCGTACTTCCTCAGCGAGCTCGCGGTGACAGCGATCAGCCACCTGGTGAGCACCGCTCAGCACGCCACGCGCCCCAGCCAACCGCGCAATCGGCATTTCGTAACAATCAGTAGTTTGAAACAAAGTCGATGGCTGCACTACGTGGGTTGTGGCATTGCTCTACTTGCTGGCGCTACGCCTCCGGTGTCTGCGAGCACATCACAGGTTGCACTGTTGACGAGTGATTGTTGGGCGTGACGCTGAGCTGTATTGCCCTGTCGCGTCATTGAAGACAGTAACATGCTTTGCCAGGCTCGTAATCGTGCTGCCGCTGCTTTATAAATGCGCATGACACAGTAGTACAAACTGCAATGTCACTCACTTGTCACATGGCTAATTGCTGTTGCAGCTGTTCATACCGGGGGTGACAATAGCCTACTGGATGGCAGGGTTTGACAAGCAGTCCTACGGCTTCTTCCTTCTGGTCTGCTACGCGACATCGATGACCGCTGAGGGCATGATCTCCTTCATCACCAAGTTCACCCATGACGCAGCGTATGCAGTGGTGGCAGCGCAGGTGACTTACTCAACACTATGATGACAGCACTATGATGACAACACTATGATAATAAAAGTCTCATTCATGAAGTACCCTCTGAGTTGGAGGTGCATACGGTCATTTGATTGACCACTTTACTTTACACTTCATTATTACTCTGTTGTTGGAAAAATCATCCCATCCGGTTTAAGATTGATCTTTAAGCTGGTAGTCTGTGCCTTCAGCGAGGTGAGCTTGAACATTTTCCTGACCTTTGCATCCAGGCAGGACTTTGTTGCATAGCCAACGATGACCAGAATGCTTTACAGGGACGCAAAGTGCAACGTAAGCACTCAGTGCACCTTTTTATAACTGCGTTCATGACGTGTATAAATGTTTGCTGCCAATCGCACAATGAGCACACAAAAAAAAGGTAGCAGTGTTTCTCTGAGAAAGAACATGCATGTGCAGTTGGGTGTTGTAAGCACCCGCATTAATTACAGTTCATACCTGATGATTCAAATGCTGTGTGTTCCTTGTCAGGCTGCTTGGCAAGTTCCATGGCAATTGACTTCCATGACATGAGGCTTCACTGTGGCATGAGCAATATTTGCCAGCTCATGACACGTTTCAATGCTCATGCGACTGGCCCGACGGTAGATCTGGCTTTCTCAAGTGTCATGATTCGCTGAAGCGAGGACACCACTTTCCAACGGCACATGTATGTACTTTATTGACTTCCGCTTGAGGGGCGGAAAGCCTATAAAAAACAAACATGCAACTCGTGTACACATGTGCTATGTCAAACGTTTAACACATGCGCTCTCTACACTATACAACGGTCTCTCACCGCCAAGCCAACATGCATGTACTATCACGCACTCGTCCGCACTCTACCACTGCTTGTTGTGCACTCTAACCGCAACTCTATGTCAACGACCAGGCGGCGCTGGTGATGCTGACCATCTTTGCGGGGGGCATCTTCATCCCCTTCAACGACGTCCCCCCCTACTGGAACTGGCTGTCGCAACTGGGCGTGTTCACGCACGGCACCAAGGCCCTGGAGCTGCACATTTTCAAGTACATCACCTACACGTGCGCGGCGCCTGTGCTTGTGAGTCCTGCATGTGATACTTCTACGTCGCCTGGCCCGCACACAGTGTCGTGAGCTCATACGCAAAAGGGTGTTTGTGAAAGAGCTGTTGCGAGGAGCAATTTGATTCGATGAGATTTATGTAGACTACGCCTTTGCAGATTTCCATGGTGTGTACATACGCAACCGTAGCTCAACATTGCGCATCCAACAGATTCCGGCGCCAGTGTCTTTGGATATTCCTTGAAGGCGCAATGCAGATCACGCTGCTTGAGGGTTCACCTGCCTATCACCATCAACTACTCACACTACAGTCACCCAGCTGCATCGCGTTAAGGCGTGCGGTGTCACTCATTCATGAGTGCGCTGTCATTCATTCATTCATGATTTGGCGTGTACTCGCTGTGTGGTGCGCCCCATCGACTGAGCACTGATGCATTAGTACTGCCTCGTGCGCGCGCAGGACGGCAGCGGCGTGTGCGCATCGCTATCGGGCAGTTACCCATGTGACGCTGGCTTCGATGCCGCCACCGGCGCTTGCGAAGTCGAAGGCCGTACGGTGAGTTCTAACAGTCCATACACTTTTGAACTGAGAGTGTACTGTAGGATGTCACCATGTACTCTCGCATTTGCCAGTACTCTAAGAGTTGTGAGTTTATTGTTATCATGATGGGTTGTGGGTGTGCACCCGATGAATTGTGGTGTGCTTAGATCTAGCGGGCTGGCATGCACTGAGTATAATAGCACTTCAGTACACACTTGATTTCATCTGAAGCACGCCAGGCACATGTGTCTATTACCCGCTGCAAATATTTCCTGGTTTAGGGCTAGGGTGACGTATGTATCGCGTATGCCTAACCGGCACTCAACTTTACTTCTTACCGTCAGACGGTGCTCGTTGTGCAGGGCTTGAAGGGCTGAGTGCCATTCATATTGAAGTACGCTCTCAAGTTTGCATGCTGGACTATTCCCTTGCCCACGCATACTTCTTGTTTGCCTTTGCCATAGTCAAACTTTTGATGAGCACGTGGCGATGCTACTTGCCACAATTGCGTCATGAGAACAGTGTGTGCATGTGTGTCTACACCCGTCCCCAGCAAGCAGTAGGTATAGATACTCTTTTCCATGCACTGTGCAGGTGACGCTGACACACAACCCACCCACTTCCAGTAAATGACTGCAATGGTGCACCCGCTGATGCTATTCACTTATGGATGGTATATATGAAAGCATGCTCTGCTCCCTTGCCACTTGCCACTTGACTTTAACCTAGCCCTGTGCTTCTCTTGGACGACTCACCTAGCTACCGTAATCTCAGAATTGAATTCTGCGCCGCAACGCCTCTACTGCTGCGCGTTGCAGGTGGTCGACGTGCTCTCAGGCGCGACAGGCGACCCCTGGGCCTCGCTCGGATACCTGGCGCTGCTGTGCCTCATGTTCCGCGCCGGCGTACTGTTCATGTACCTGTACCCCCTGGACAACATGCTGCAGGCGCTCAGCGAGTGGCGCGCGACGCGCACGGAGAAGGTGACGCTCCCGCTCAACTGCAGTCTTGCACTGATGCACACAATAGTTAAGCTCCACTCTACCTGTATTGTCACGCGCAGGGTTCTCTGCCCTGGTCTAGTCCTAGGCAATGAGTGACACAAGTAAGCCATTCTGTGTACATGCAGTGTGTGAAAATTTTTGTTGCTTGTGTGCCACATGCGCATTGAAAGTGATGGCCCCAAGAAGGTGAGACTAAACGCTCACCCCAAACCTGCGTCCCAGCTCCAACTCACATCACTCATGCAACTATGCCTGTAGATCTGCGCATCACGCAGACATCTCAGATCTGTCAGGCAGCACGTTCGACAACGTTGCAGCTTAGACGCGCAGACTTGCCTGCGCCATGACTTGAACTCTTCACATACGCACATATATATGCGTGATGACTGTGACCCAATTACCTACAAATGTATGCACATGAAACATGTGCTCACGAAACACGGGCCAGCACATGTCACCGCAAAAAAATGGACCGATTTGACACGCTGATGCCACTCAGATCAAAGGAGTGGCCGGAGCAGCTGACACTACCGAGACAGTTTGAGCAACTCCACAGTCTTCCACTGGCGCACTGCTCTCTAACCATGAGCAACTGATGCTTTTGAAGGAGCGTAAAGAGTGTCACATCCCCCCACTGGCCTGTACCTGACCTGTTGCCCTTCCTGTTGCGGTTCTGCACAATTGCCGCTCGATTCGGTGACGCATGGCCGTGTCTCACTCATGGTGTGCCTTTCGTACCCTCCGCCTGCTGCTGCCAGGTTGTGCTTGAGGTGGAGATGGAGGTGAGCACTGACACAGTTTGTGCGCTGCCATCTGTTGAGCGCTGCAGCTGCTGTATACTTCAAGTAAAGTACATGATGCTGCCCACGGCAACCGCTTCAAACCACATTCGCTGTAACTGATGGACTACAGTAGCAGATGCTGTGCTCACATTGCATGGACGCAAGGCTCACGCGCAATGCAATGCACTTCAGGCAACAGCAGAGCACCGCATATCTTGTTCGTTGGGGGGCAGGAGCAAGTCTTGCTCTGTCATCTGGTAACATCTGACTTTGCAGTGCTCATTGCCCCAGAAATGTGTACTGTAGTCTATTTTCTACCTCGAAGTATTCCAATTTATTTTGATCCGAGACTGAGCCACTGCTTGGGACACTCCAACTGGCATCTGCAAGTTTGCTTCACTCATCAGCAATCATGTAGCCTGGCAATGGCAGCAATTGTAATATCAGGGAGCGTACGCAACACTCGGACTACTGCGTCCTGAATTCAATGCCACTGATGTCATGTTTCACAAAGCTCAGGCCGCAGATGTCATTACGCCGAAGCGCAAAAGTGTTATGGGGGGGGGGGGAGATGCAGCCGGAATGCACGCAGTTTTATATGGTGTGCTATGCTTCTACAGCCGTGACACCGGCCGCGCTACTTGAGCATTCCCGCGCCGCATGTATGCCATGGCTCGCATGGTCTGCCAGTGCTTGCTCATTGTCATCTTGCACTATGACTCGTAAGATCACACCGATAATGGCACTTGATCACCAGGTCATGAGATCACACTGATAATTGCACTTAATTACAGGTTATGCGGCTCCGTGGCGAGGTCAACATGCTGCGCACCAGAGCGCTGGAGCAGGATGCATCAGCGGCTCAGCAGGCCGCAGCAAACGCCACGGCTGACAGCTCGCACGTACAGCCCACCGAAGAGGAGTTTGGCGGGGACCCGTCGATCTACCTTCTCAAGGACCAGAGGGATCGGGATCAGGTGATGATCAAGTTGGTAATGATTGATGTCGACAAATTCTTTGGAGAAAGTAGTACCTTTAGCGTGATGTTTGTTTGTGTGCACAGCTCAGGCAAACCAGCCACATACCATTATCCAAATGACTGAGCATCACCGACCCCTACTTCCCCTGCAGCGGCTGGGCAGCGAGCGCGCGAGCTACAGGGGCCCTGACACCGGCCGCGTGTACCTGACCTTTGAGAGCCTCACTGTCTCCATCCCCACCAAGAACGGGCCCAAGATGCTGATTGACCACGTCACGGGGCACGCCACGTCGGGCCAGGTGCTGGCGCTCATGGGGCCCTCAGGTGCGCACACAGAGCAGCACGGCTCAGCTGGGCCCGCCGAGCATGCGTGATGTGTTCTGTGGGGGCTGAGTGCAGCAGCGCGTAATCAAAGACTTCAATGACACCATCACCTGGGCCATCGCCGTGACTGCCTCAAGGGCACGGAGCAGTCAGAAAGTAGTTGGTTGTGGCTCAATAGACTGATGCGTCTTGCGGGAGAGTTTTGGGTACCGACACATCTCTGAAACTGTCATTTTCAGCGCCGACTGCGCCGTCAGCTGACTTACATCACTCCCGTCTTCCTGCTGTGCGCCAGGTGCGGGCAAGACCACATTGCTCAACGCGCTCAGCGGCCGTGCCGTGTACGCCAGGGTGGAGGGCAACGTGAAATTGGGCAACCGTACGCTGACGCCAGCGGACCTGGACTACGTGCCGCAGTTTGATGACCTCAACGACTACTTCACGGTGGGTTGAAGTACACATCTAGTACTTCAAGTACAAATCTAGTGGGTCTGCGCCACCAGCACCTGCCTCTGTATGGACATTGCCATTGCCAATTGCCAATTGGTAACTCTCTGTGCAGCGACATGTCAATACGCCGACACTTCATGTGGCACTGTGCAGAAACGGTCTTCAACGTGCTGTGACGGCATACTTGCTGCAGCTGTTTGATGACGACGCTACATTGTCTTTTGCCCCTGGTGCCATCGTTTCCCTAGTACCCGTCATATACATACATACCTCTGAAATCCGGTGCTAACGGGCCAGAAGAAGGGGCCAGCGGTCGCATGTGGAATGGGACACTCAATATGTTTGGGGCACCTGCCCTGCTGCAGTATCCTGAGCTGGAGAGTTTACAGGCATGTTAGCGCTCGTATGCACGCGCCACACAGCAGCCTCTCCTGACGCTCCAACAAAGCTGGCCGCGCATTCTTTCTTTGTGCGAGCGGATGCTCATCACACCAGCGCTCCGCATGTCACAGAGCCTCTCATAACCATGTCCTGCTGCCTATGTTTATGCGTGCATATGTTGTGCACACCCGCAGATGCGCGAGTTGCTGACCTATCACGCCAAGCTCAAGACGACCGGCAGCAAGGTGAGCGTTGGGAAGCTGCTGTTGCGGTGAGCGTTGGCAAGCTGCTGCCGCATTGCATCTGTACTTGGTGAGCGTCAGCAGCGCCAAGTCGCATCAAGACTCGTCTTTCACTGATTTCATTTGGCAGTTGGGTGTTCTGCGGTTGACAGTCGGTTGCCATTGTGCGCCTGTTGACCGTGATAGCTGGCCATGCCCTGCTCAGCTTGCTTGCGCACAACAGTGCTCAGCGCACGGTACGTGTGATTGCCACTGTTACACCTGTTTGACAACCGCTCTATTGCTGCAGAGTCGGTGTGCCGCCGACCGGACGGCTTTATCTTTGGTCTGCTGTGCATGGCACATGTGCGTGTCACTCATCCTGGCAGTTTTGTCAAAGGACACTAGCGCTGTGCTTTGTCAAGGCACATCCATCATTAAGCTTGTTGATGCCGACGTAATCACTGCAGGTCGGCCGCCGCGTTGCTGAGCTGATCCACATCATGGGCCTGCTGCCCAAGGCGGATGTACGCGTCAGCGCTCTGTCTGGCGGCGAGAGGAAGCGCGTGTCTATTGGTGAGCACGGCAACTATGTGTCGCCGCCTCTTGAGCACTTTCGCTATGCCTGGGACTCCACGTTAATACGTATTGTGTACCTTTCAAAATGTGACTCAACAACTGTGGCAAGTCAAACCATGTGGGTGTTTGCATGCTGTTAGCTTTGTGAATGTGCGCCTGAGGCTGCATATGTTTAGGGTCAGGATTAGGGTCAGGCCTGTGTGATTTGGGTCTTTGACCAATTACAAGAAAATAAGTTGCACTACGCCTGCGCACTCGGGTCACCAGTCTCAAAGGTCTCGTTGATATAAGCGCATATTGCTGTCCAAGACATCATCGAACAACTACCTGCCTGCTTTCTTGCCGTGCAGCTATTGGCCTAGTGGGAGAGGCAGCAGTGCTCTACGCTGATGAGCCCACCACTGGCCTGGACTCTGCTGCCGCACACAGCGTCGTCAAGTACATCACCAAGGTCAGAGGCCCGGGCATGCTTGACGCAAGTTGCATTCTTGCGGACCGGCCTGTAGATTTGCAGGGATCAGTTCAAAAGGTGCATTGACTGTGCCTAGCGAGATGGAGCTCTGGATCACACAGCAGCAGAATGTGATCAGTTTGCAGGTTATGCTTTCAGAAGCCAGGCATGCAGCATTCTCCGCCTTGGCATTCTCCGCCTTCATACGCACATGTGCATACACAGTACGAAGCACATGTTATCATGTGCCGAGGTGGAAATTCACCAAAGCAAGCGGCACTGCTTTGATTGTGCTGGTAGCAGTGGAGCACTTGCAGCAAATCGCAAGAATGCAGCACGCTCCGTCAATGTGCCACCTCGAGCCGGTAGATCGGCTGTGTGCTGCCCATCTGCAAGTGACTGCCCTCAGGCTGCGTGCACTCTGCACGTTAGGATCATCGCCTCTTCGTTCTCTGTGTCCGCTGCTGATTTCTGTTTTTTGGCTCCCTTTTGCACACCAGATTTTGCCAGAACGTTGACATCACCACACGCTTCGTAATTCGATGACTGCAGGTGGCGCGTGAGACTGGCGTGGTTGTCATCATGACCATTCACCAGCCCAGCGGCCAGGTCTTCGCCATGCTTCAGGTATGCAGAGCACAGCGTCTCAGCCTGACCCCAATTATAGCCCCACATCTTACACCTGATCGTAATCCCAATCTTGACCTCTAGTTCTACAGTAAGTAGGCATGCGCTCATACATATCGTAACTAAGCATGCGCTCATCAATGGTGCAACAGGCCGCCGATACACGCGTCAGGTGCGTGGTGCAATGGGGCTTACCCTGACCCTCACAGCGATCCCAATCCTACTCCTGCCTTGCGTTCAAGCAGTCGCTCATATTGCGTACTTTGGATGACGTTCTTGTATCCCAACGCAGCTCCTGATGCCAGCCTCCTTTGTGTACTTGATGAGGGAGACATCAGCGCTAAAAATTGACATGGCCGCTCTTGAAATTGAGCGATTGCAAGCGCCCTCGGGCTTTGGCAGCTGGAGCAACACACGGGAGTGTCCCCTTTTGTGTCTTTCAGTAGTGTTAGACCTAATTGGCGAAGAAATACTGCAGAATGCATGTTGTGCGCAATGTCTTCATGTCAGGTCATTATGTTGACTGCAATGGACACCACTGACTGGGCGTATAAGCCAATCAGTTGGCTCACCGTTCATGCACGCTCGACAACACTCGCTGTGAACAAAGCAATAGTACACAATACAGTACAGCAAAACTTTAACCCTATGCTGAAGCAAGCAATAGTGACAAGGATCTCGCGTTCCAGAAAGCAATAGTGCACTAGCAGCACTCGTGATTCCCCCCAACACTCACTAGGAAGCGCAGACACACTTGTTTTGCATATCATCATCCTGTACCGTCCCCCATCTTCAGCTCTTATGGTGCACCGTTAACCTTCAGCTCGCGTGATATACCCTTTCACTTCAGCGCTGAGGTAGGTACCCTTCAACAAACATGCTCACGGCGAACACTTTAACTTAAACTGTGCATTCATACCTGCTTGCGGGACGTCATGCTGCTGGAGCAGGGCCGCCTGGCTTCAACTCTTGACCTACGCATACATATCCCCTCATGCAGGACGTCATGCCGCTTGGAGCAGGGCCGCCTGGTCTGCTTACATACCCTACTTAGATACTCTTCGACTTCAACCCTCAAACCTGTGCATACATGCCCCCACGCAGGGCGTCATGCTGCACTGGAGCAGGGCCGCCTGGCCTACTTACCTACCTACTTACCCTTCGACTCCAATACCCTACTTCAACTTCAACACTAATTCCTGTGCATACATACCCCCCGTGCAGGACGTCATGCTGCTGGAGCAGGGCCGCCTGGCCTACTTTGGCAGCCAGGCAGACGCGCGCCGCCACTTCCACTCCCTCGGCGCCTACTGCAGCACGCACTGCAACCCCGCCAACGTCTTCCTGGACCTCATCTCCGCGCCCCCTGTCATCGACAAGGCTGCGCTGAGCACTGCCTCCAGCACCAACTCCAAGGAGGGGAGCGTCACCTGGGCGGAGCTGTACAGGCAGGGGCGCTACACGGTGCCGCCGCCAGCCCCCGGCGCGTCAGGTCGGTGGTTGCACTTCAACTGTCGCACAGAGTTGTTTTGAAGTTGTAGGTGATGAAAGGAATGCTCGCTACTGTAGTGCAGCCAGGTTGGGGATGTGGCAATGTCAACAGGTTCTGCTTGCTCCACACGTGAGCAGTGGCAACTTTACTCAAAACGCAAGCATACAACTGGCGGGCTTCATGGGGATACTGCATCGGTCAGCTTCAGCAACCTAAACAGTCAAATCTTTTGTTTAGGTTGCTGAAGCTAGTTGTTTTTGACTGATCACATTGTGCTTCCCGTAGGAATTGGACTTGCTACTATTTACTTGGAATTTTCAATGCGCGAGCGCTGCTGCTCGTGCAGCAACTTCATGTTGACGCCTGCAGCACTGCTGTCTGGCAAGCACTGACAGCATGGCAGGTGCTGTTCGGCTGGAACGAAAGTGAAGTTACATGATTATCCTGGGACACTTGCCTCCTGAAGCCTGAGAAGCCAGACCAGTTGTGAGCTTCGCGTTGTACTCGATATCATCGTGGCATCATCTGCCTTCAATATTGGTGGCTTATACAGTTCATGTACCGCCCAGCATCGAGGAACCAGCGTAGTCAGATACTGCTGTAGACGTTGCACATGATGCATTGCTTTCTAGTGCACTTGCCTACCTGTGCGTCTCAGACTGCGGGGCGTGGCGCTCCTGTGCATCTGAAACCTCAACTGCCTTGCAGCAGCCATATCTGGCACATTTGCTACCATCATCATTTGCTGCCGCAGGTGTATTCAAGGATGTGGAGGTGATGGACAGACCCGGCGGCGCATCACGTGTCGCAACCATGCTCAGGAAGTGAGTACGCCAACCGCACGCTATAAGCCTTGTGCTGCCTCTTATTTGGTGGCACTCGTGTGCGGCGTAGGCGGTTGTGCGGTGGTTGTCCCGCTAGTGTTCTTTGCTCGGGCTGGGGCGCGCAGCAGCTCTCGTTTTGTGCGTATCAATATATGTATGACTGCAATGCTCGATGAGTGTAGCACCTGAGCAACAGCGCGCAAACGCTGCCCCGGCCCCTCAGTCATGCTGACGCCACACTACTTCCTGTAGCATCCAGACACGTGTCATGTAGCGCTGGCGCCTACTCTGATATTACCCCTGACACTGGGACCAAACACAAACCTCAGCGTACGTGCAGCAAAATGGTGAATGGAATGGCTCCTTCAGCGTTGTTTTTGCGTCGGGTGGGCATCAAATGAAAGTAGTGGCTGTTCCCCCATGCGGGACATACGGCCTTTTGACAATTTTTTTTGTCGTCTGTGACGCTCCATGGAATTCACTGTGCCTTATGGCCACACCCTGCCGAAACCAACACACAAAAGCCTCCTGCATCTTGGTTTCATGAAACCCGCTACCAGTACCATCCGATTCTCCCTTTCAACGGCTATTCTGTGCAATTACTGGCCCTTTCCCGCATGTGATACTAATTGGGATACAGTGATGCCAAGTTCATTCTATCACCCTGTGCCTTTGCCGACTGCAGTCCACTTGTGCCGCTGGTATGCAGACAACATTAACCCTATCTCTCTTTGTACTGCTGATACTGAGCACTGATACATGCTGAGCCGTGTTGCCGCTGCCTGGTCTCCTGCGCGCCCTCCGCAGCTCCGTGGTCTTCTACTGGCGCAACCCGACCGTGTACTGGCTGCGCCTCATTGAGCTCATCATGGTGGCGGTCTACGGTACGTATGCTGTGTTCTGTGTTCACAGTAGTTCTCGGGTGCCTTACACACAATTACTGGTGTGCCGCGCACTGCGCTGCTTCAGCACTATCAGCTCGGTATCGTTTTGCTGGTGGTGTTGAAGCATGCCCCCCTCCCCTTGCGAGCGGAGATCATCATTTGCGTGAGCGGGTGGAGTTGAGTAGCAAAAGCACAGAGTGACATTTGTGACAGCCTTGCAAGCTGCAGCTTACAAGCTTGTCGCTGTGCAGAGTCAGAGGTAGTCATCGAGGTGAATACAGCAGCAAAAGATTAATGCAAGTCAAGGGGTGAACCCACCAAGCATGTAACTTTCATCCTGCTCCAACATCGTTGCTGAGTGAATGCGTTGATTGATCCGGCTGTTGATTCAGCGCTGTCAATGGGTACGTGTGATCATTGGAGGTTTCTGATTGCATTATGGCTGCTGTTCACACCCTGCCTTCCCTGATTGAAGCTGACCACCCCCCCCCCCCCCCCCCCCCCTCGCCCACCGCCAAAATCTCAGGGGCTTTGCCCCCTGGGCTTTGATTGCCAGCACACAAATGTATACCTGCTCATGCACTTCTGCCCCCCATGAATGCCCCACATTGCACATTGTGCAGTTGGAACGATCTACCCGCGCCTGGACACCACAACGGACAACATCAGCCAGATCTCCGGCGCCGCATTCTTCAACACATGGTGAGCGTCCCAAGTGCATACTTCAACTGTTTCAAGTGAAGTATCTGCAATTCTTGGGGCAAATCCGCATGTGTTGATGGACTTGTTGAGCGTACAAGCTTGAGGGAGGGCAAGTCACATAAATCCGTCGCGATGTGTGGGGCCTGTTTCATGCAGCGACGCACATAACAACACCCAGCAACATGTCGCTCTCGTGGCGGCGGCAAGTTTCACACAGAAGACTTCAACTGGGGCCTTCACAGTGCAGAGATGTGCGCATGAGTATGTAGAGTACACGTTTGTACTCATACGTCACATGATACTGAAGTACCATCCACCTTGAAGCAGGTGGTGTTTACACTGCGAAACATTTTGTCCATTCTTTTTGCCTGCAGGTGCGTGCTCTTTGCGGTGGTGGCGGCCACGTCGTCCTTTGACCTATTTTTTGAGGCATGTGGTATTTACACTGCGATGCGTTTTGACAATGTCTTCTCGCTTGCAGGTGCGTGCTGTTTGCAGTGGTGGCGGCCACGCCGTCGTTTGTGGTGGAGCGCCGCACGGCCCTGCAGGAGATGCTCAACGGAGCGTACACGGCGCCCATGTACTGCCTGAGTGAGTACCTTGCACCAAAGTCTTACTCTTGCTGCTGTTGTTTGTGCTGAAGTGGACATGCAGCATTGCTCAACGGCTATTTGCGGTGTGCCTTGCTGAAGGGGGTGTGGTGACGAAGGTGGTCTGCTGGTGCAGGTAGCACCGCTGCTTCGTATTGCAGACGGCTTGCTGGGAGGGTTGCCGAAGTACCTGCTGTCTTGGCTGCATGTACGGCAGCACATGTGCTGAGCAGCGTTGTGTACAGCTTGATGAAACTCGATACATGTCTGTACTGGGGAGTGCTCGATAGTGTGACAACGCAAGCGGTCGCGGCAGGTATACTGCTAGTCACATCATGCTCTCTTGCGGCCAGTGCACTTCTGGGTAGGCTACATTCTGAAAGCACTGCCAGATTGGGCGTGACCTTGGGATCTCAAGTAAGTATAGACGTACAATTTGAGCCCCTCCAACTATGCGGATGACCGCCACTTTCTGCATGGGCAGTTGCGGGCACCACACCTCAATAAAGGGAATTTATCAGCTCACCCTCTGTTGTACTGCAAGCTCTTGCGCTGTGAATCTCTGAAACCCTAGGTACGGGCAGTCCGGCTCTGTGCATCGCTGACTGACAATAGCAACATCCTCATTGTTGTCAGGAACTTCTTGCGCAAGGCTGTGGGCCTCAGCATTGTGCATCGGCACTCGCTCAATTTATGGACCACGCATCGAAGAGCATGGGCAGCGAGCTCACGATTTACGTCGCGACTGTTGAGCGTGCAGGCCAGTTCTGCGCATCGCTGCCCTACACGGCCGTCACAGCGATCATCTACCAGGCCATCTTCCACTGGATCGTGGGCTTCAACCCGGCGTTCGGCTCGTACGTGTACGCAGTGCTCATCACCGTGGCCCTGCTCCTCATGATGGAGGGCATCATGCTGACAGTGGTGGAGGTGCTGAAGAATGCCATGATGGCCACGACGTTCAGTATGGTGATCCTCGGCATGCTCTTCCTCTTCCCAGGTGAGTTTTTGCTCAGAGACTCTCCCGTCATGTTACTTCAAGGTGTTTAGCATTTAGAGTTGTGCACCAAATACTCTCTGATCAGATTTGACCAGCTGTCGTTGTAGTCAGTCCGAAGCCTGATGGCACTGCAAAGAGGGGGCGTTGACATCCATTCTTTGCTGATAGCTATAAACCCGTCTTGACATCTGCACAGTACGCTGCGAGCAAGCAAGGCACCTACTTCAACTTCAACAGCATATGGGTCCGTATGTCTTCTTCTTCAAGTCATCAATACTTACAGTGGAGCCACGTGTAGTTACCACAACTGCTCAGCTCGCAACTTTGTGCTCTCATCTCAATGACACTACTACTGGCGTTGTATCTGTGCCGCTTTTTGCAGGCTTCTTTGTGAAGACGGAGGACCTGATTCCAGTTGTGCGGGTGAGAAAAGTGTGCAAGAGATACGTTTGCGTACGCTGATCTGGAGTCAGCCCGATTTTGAGCATGCATACTAGTCAACAACCGGTCGAGACAGCAACTCAGAGCATGGCACTTTGCACTGCACTTGATGACTGGCCATTGGTCTTGCTAGCTACTTCTATGTGCTTTTCCCAGCCTGCCATTCCGCCTGTCCTAGAAGTTTAGAGTTGGGGACTCTGTCCCGCACATCACAAAATGGTTTGATTTTCCAACGCAAATGATTCGAGTTCTGCTACATATATAGCGTCAGCTGGGTTGGATGCATATTCGCACAAGCGCGCCCGACTGCGCGTGGCAGCACACATGGATGACTCAAAACGCCACCACAAACTATTGAACTTCACTGTTCTGTCTTTTCTGCCCGCCGCAGTGGATCAGTTACATCATGCCCACGCGCTACAGCTTTGGTGGGTATTTGTACAATATATTCCACGGTCAAAATTTCGAAGTCTCTGGCGCCCCCCCCGGCTTTCCCCCCGTGAGCGGCGATTTCATACTGCAGAACGCATTCGGCCAGTCGCCCAACAGGGACAAGTGGGCTGATTTTGGGGCAGTGCTCGGCTACGTGGCGCTCTTCAGGTATGCGAAATCAACCGCTGGCTGTCTCATACGGTGTGAATGCAGATAGCGCTGGGGCGCAATTCCACAGCAAGGGTTAGAGTTAGCTGATTCCAGCCCAACTGTTGCACAGGAACTGAGCCAATGCAGAATGGAGATGGTTCAAACATTTGGCGCCTCTGCTCGTAGGACGCACTGCACTGTACGAGTAACTGCCGTCGAATCAAGGTAAATTTCAGGCTGTTGGCGCTGCAGATGATTTTCATGCAGCAGTTCAGCAACCACTGCTTGCTCTTCCAGATACTCTGCACTCGTTCTCAAAGATTACTTCTGTTGACGTCTACTTGGGACAAATGCTCATGGCGGGTGCCAGCAGCAAAAATTCTGTCAAGTCTGATCATTCTCCATGTGTGTGCCCTGCGAATCAATGCCCCTTGCAGGCTGTGTCACCTGGCCATCGTCATGGTCACCGTGCACCCGTACACCAAGAAAACAATCGCAACCGGGAGCACCATTGCCCCGGCCGGCGCTGCTTAGGCCAACAGGCCTCTGACTGAAATGCGCCCACACACCAACGGACCAGTCAGCTGCAGCCGCGTTGCTCAGCACAGCGGAGCAGCTTGGCTGAGCATGCCGTTATTGCGGCTCCAATGCGCCTGTTGCACTACGTTCAGCGACGCTGTCACAAGCGTATACCTATGTAGAGGTTGTGCCGCAAAAGAAGGCGTGATGCACGGCCTCAGTAATTGGTAGCTGTGGGACGCGGGTTTCGATGGGACGCGTATCCATTGTGGTGGTTTCTCCGTTTCTGGCAGGCAAATGGTGCCTTCGTTTCAAGTGTGTTTCACACTAGCCGCGGGCAGGGTTACAAAGTCAATGGCCACTGGCACGTGCACCATTTTACTTGCGGGGTGCTTTCTGCAGTGCCCCCTTTTCCACTGTTGGATACATGTGGGAAAAATGCGATGCTGCTTGCATCGTCAATGGGCCTCAGGTAGTTGGTTTGCCACAGATGAAGCGGTCATCAGTTGAGAACGTAAGTCATGGCAACCACTGGATGGCTACTGGTGACAGCATGCAAGCAAAATGCGACCCATAGCACCGCAATCCACAAATCACTGTCCAACGATGTGCATTTCATGCCTTCACGAAGCCGTTGTCAACCGACATTTTCAAACTGTGGCTGTTGCCAGACGTTGGCTCAGCCTTCAGTGGCAAGGTTCAGCGGGCGCACTATAACTGTACTCCTTCGGGTCACGAAGAATATGACACTGAGGAAAATGATGCATTGGATCAGGCTGACATGCAGTGCAAACATCATGTTCAGTTGATTCAAGAGGTGTTGCTCAGACAGCTCATCGCGCAAAGGGGAGGATCTAATGCACAGCATGACAAAGAGCGGCACGTATTACAGCGAGTACGATCTCAGATGCAAAGTGGCATCTTCAGAACTACCATCAACTGCCTATTTGAGAAATTTTTCATGAGACAATCGCCTGCTGTTGCGAACAGGGGGGGGGGGGAGCTCGAACTTTGCTCTGCACCAAGCGGGCGTCAGGGCCGGTGATTGCACCGGTACACCCTCAGCTAGCCCGGGGTCAATTGGCCATGGGGGTACGCGCAGTGCTTGGGGCGCGCTCTCCAGGCACACAGGGCACTAAGTGGGCGCCAAAACACAGCCAAACAGCACACACCATCAACGGCGGCGCGTCAACTTCTAAGGCGCTGTCAGACAGGATCACTCTAGCGCTGCACTGCGAAGCACATCATGTTGCGATAGCACACAGGCTATAGGCGGACTGCGCTAGGTCAAGATGCCAGGGCACACCATGCACACCACTGTGCTGGCGGTCCTGGTGCTGGCATATGTTTGCTGTGCAGCGCTGTTCCCCCAGCAGCAGCAATGCTTGCCAAGCAGCACGTTGCTCAAGATGCTACTGAAGAGTTCCATGGCGTCTGATACCGCCAAGCAACATGAGTACGGCAGACTAACGGTGGCTGCGAAAGCTGTAGCCTCCAGCGTACAAGATCAGATGGTCACACAGTCCCCGGTTGACACTTTTACCATTAGGGGACGCACTGTCCTGGTGAAGAGGGACGATAAGATGCGGCTGAAGGGCAGCGGCATCAGCGGCAATAAGGCTCGTAAGCTCTACACTTTCAATGCCACCCCTGCGGATCAGCTTCCTGATTTGGTCGTCAGCCACGGTGGCGCCCAGAGCAATGCGATGCTGGCTCTGGCAGCAGTGGCCACCAGCAAGGGGAAGCGGTTTAGGTACTACACCAAGGCGGTGGGGCGCTGGCTGCGCCGCACACCGAGGTGAGCATCATGCGCATTCACAGTGGCAATCAAGCTCCGCTTCTACTTGGCGACACCACCAGTCTACGCCACACTGCAACTTACTATGCTGGCACTTCTGTGTGCACTCGCTGATTCACTCACTGACCGATGCTGCCATGTACCACTCTCTTTGCATGCAGCGGCAACTTTGCACGCGCAATGGCGCTCAACACAGAGATCATCGAGGTACACGCAGAAGACTACGCCTCCGCATTTGGGGGGTCAGATGGACCCCCCCGAGCACCCTCCCCAGACATCTGTCCAGAGGGGGCCATGTGGGTACCGCAGGGGGGGGCTTGCGCCGATGCGGAGGCGGGATTGAAGATGCTCGCTGACGAGATCGCTGAGTACTGGGGGCAGCACTCGGGGGAGCGGGAGGGGCGCGAGAAAGAGCTGGTGGTAGTGGTGCCGGCGGGAACAGGCAAGTGAAGACTTGAATCGTGCTAGCGCGCGCATGATCACTGCGTTCAAAATGTGTTGTTGTGGTGGTGGTGGCGGTGGTGGTGGTGGTGGTGGTGCCCGCGGGCACAGGCAAGTTGTGCTTGCGCGCGCATGATTGCAGGTTTCAAAAAGTGTCGTGGTGGTGGTGGTGTGTGGTACTGCCTGCGAGAAGAGGCGAGTGTATTGCGCGCATGAGCGCTGCTCAAAGTGCGGCTGCGTGAGGAAGTTGTTGTCGCTGTGGTGACCAGCAGCAATGAGTGACTCACAATTTACAGCGGCAGTGAGTGACTCATGAGTTGCCCGTGGTCATGAGACCATCAGTTGCACTCATGAGGCTGTGCCTTTTCACCGCTGTGACAATGAGGCATGCATATAGCATGTGTCACACGTGGAATGAGGCGTACGTGCACAACACGGCACTCCTTGAACTCCCCTACTTGTCTGCGTGTGGAGCGTTGCACTGGTACGTACTGCAACAGACCTTGCTCTTGTACGTGATTCCGACCATACTGCGTCAGCGACAAAGTTCTGAGAAAAGCGTCCGCAAGTGCCTCCATGCGTGTAAAGTTTGAGTCAGCATGCACCCGGCTGCAAGCAGCCATCCCTGCACACATCACAGCTCGTGTGCCAAAGCTCGCAAGCAAGAGTTTTGCGGGCGCACCTTGCTCCATGCCTACGTTACTTTGGCAAGAATGTTCTTCGCAAATGAGGCCATCAAGCCCGTTTGCATACATGTGGAGCACTGTGCGAGGCATGCCTCAGGCTCAACACATGACCATTGACTACACTGCACAAGGCATGAGTTGCGCTCCAACAAACGCTGCGCAGCGTGCAATGCACACGCAGCCAGTGCAGCCAGAGCCTCCGAGGCCCACCTGACTGCACCACGCAACGCTACAAGAAAACGCGACACTGCATCACCCCCTACCTACAACTTCTCACGCCCTGCCCTCCCCCCGATCCCTCGCCCCGCAGGCACGACGGCGGCGTTCCTCAACCGCCACCTGCGCCCGCACGGCAACATCTCCGTTGCCACCGTGCCCTGCGTCGGCGGCGCGGACTACCTCTCGCGGCAGATGCGCAGAGTCCTAGGGGCGCCGCTCGAGCCGCTGCCGGAGATCCTCGACGGCGCGTCAGCGCTCAGTAGCAGCACTGCAGCAGCGCTCAACACCGGCAAGCGCGGTGCGCCATCATCGCTCAGGAAGCGCAGCGGCACGCCCGTGTTCGGCGCGCCGCGCGCAGAGCTCCTGGCCGTGTGGCAGGAGCTCAAGGACCTGGGCCTGTTTGTAGACTTGCTCTATGCGGCACGCGCGTGGGAGGTCCTGTTTGAGACGTGGGCTGCGGACACCAGCCCTAGCGCGGGGGCTGACGCGGAGGGTGGGGGGGAGGGGGGGGACGAGGGGGCCCCCCGGGGGGCGCGGTTATTGGAGGGGCGGACCCTCATGTATGTGCACTGCGGGGGGCTGGAGGGGGTCAGCAGCCAACTCACAAGGTACCGGCACCTGGGGCTGCTGGAGGCGGACGCGGTGCAATGACGAGCAATTATGAGGTTGCAGTTGAAGTTGAAGGACACGGGAAGAAGCACGCTTATTGCGC
Source organism: Tribonema minus (assembly GCA_017506865.1). Classification (NCBI taxonomy): domain Eukaryota; class Xanthophyceae; order Tribonematales; family Tribonemataceae; genus Tribonema; species Tribonema minus. Next base: position 504,523 of record JAFCMP010000501.1, read on the forward strand.
GCAGAACAAGCCGCACGATGCGCCAGGAGCATTGGCGAAGGCTGCTGTGACACCCTCGTCGAGCAGCAGTGCTGTTGCAGCCAGTGGCAGCGGCTTGTGACAAAGTCTGCTTGCTTACATCCAAGTCTGACGTGGTCAGCTGATTCAAGTCGATGTGGCCAGCATTTCATGGCCAGCGCAGATGGCTGGTGCACACGATGGGCTCATGCGCAATTTGCAGCCAAGTTCCACACCCGCCGTGGCTGATGTAAAAATTGAACCTGGCGTCTCTTGTGCATATGCACAAGTGATAGGGGTACAATGTGTTGCTCCCCTCTCTCATGTGCCATTACCGGCACATAGCTGGTGCACATACAAAAGTCATCAGATGCATGCCATTGCCTGTCGCGCATGCCAAGTGTGTGATCACGCACGCTGCAAATAATAACTTTGTTTATCGGGTACGCTGCAAGCCTTGCTGCTACGCCCTTGTTTTATGCTGATGGCTTGTGTGCTCAAGGGCGAAGGCGCTAATAAATGTTGCATGCGCAGTGTCATACCTAAGTAGAGTGCAAGGTATTCTGAGCGCATGCCAGCGTTAATGCTACTGGTTGTGCAATGCAGTGCACTTAACCCGCGACTTGAGAGGACACTGGTGTTGCCTCCAATATGTTGCCCACGGCCTTCGCAAGCTAGAGTCTTCAGCTTTTGGCCAAGCTATCCCCTGCATTATCTGTTCCACTGCATCTTCAAATGCCAGCCAGTGTGCTATGCTGAGCTAGAACTAGTCACTGCACAAGGTGCTGAGACATATAGCATGCGCTGCGCTTGCTTCACTGCTGATATGCTCCAGCCAACCCCAAACCTCAAAGTACAGCATGAGAATCGTTAGCAGCTGATCGACACAGGAAAAGACAAGCCATGTGAACATTATGACACGTCAGCGACATGTGGCGCTGCGTTGAGCTTCGTGCATTTGTAGGCATGTACCGCAAGTCATTTCCTCATGTGCACACATTGGCAGTGAGTGCACTCATATGTACTACTTCTGACAATGTCACACAGCAGCATGACTGTGTCTGCCTCATTGAAGCAACTGACGCTGTGGACCGGGCATAGTCCTGAATCGTGGCTGCTGGGGCAAGTCATACTACCAGTTTGAAGTGAAGTACGCAATGCGTGATGTGAACAGCTTGCAACTGCAGCACCATCTGACTGAAGCCACGTGCCACCGCCGCTACAGCGCCACTGCCGTCAACAACTTCAAAACCCTGTTTTCACCCTCTGTGCGCCCTCTCCGAGCAGCCGCACCACACAGCAGCACCCAGCGCACTGCTCAGTAGCCATTGCGGCGGCGGTGGTATGAATTGTACGTGCTGGTGTCGCGCTGCATGGACAGCCCCGCAACAGCGGCTATGTTGGTGTAGCCCTCCTCTCCAATGCGCGCCGCTGCGCTGCCCGCTGCGTCCTGCCAAGGCTGCCTGCACGCGTACAACAAGAGGTCGCAGCACAACTTCAACATTCAACTGCAGGCATCGTTGAGGCGTGCCAGGTCCGCACCAATCCGCATGAAACTTGCAGGCGGGGTGAGGTCCTGTGCAGAAGGTATGCATTGTATGTGCAGGTAGTGTACCTTTCTAGTCAACTTTCGTGATCTGCACCATGACGCCTCAAGCAGCAAATGTTTGGGCTCGCTGCAGCCAAGGCCACCGGGGCTCCACCTGTGCTCATCGCCACTGGATGCGCCCGCTGTGCAACGGCCGCTTTGCTTCATAACACATTACAAAACTCAAGCAAGCAACCTTTGAGCAGGTGAACCGAGCACTCCGCGCCACGAGGCATGACACATGCACCACAGGCACTTCAACAACAGCGGCGTGCAGATTCACAACACAAAACATCTGACAGTGCCCAAGAGACTCTCGCCGTAACTTGCCTGCAGTAGGGGCACGAGATCTGGCGTCCCATGCGCGACTCCGCCATCGCCCAGGCACCCTGACACTCCTTGTGCAGGCTCTTGCCACAGCCGCCGTTGCAGCAGACCAGCGGGCGGCCCGGAACGGCGCTGCCAGGCTCCGGCAGCAGGCCCTCAAAGCAGATGGGGCCTGCAGGGGCGGTTGCGGAGGGCGTGAATGGGAGCAAAGAGGCACGAGGCAGCGCTCGTATGAAAATACCGTAAAACGGGACAGAGGGGAACGCCAGTCATCGTGCTCGTGTCCTGCCAGCAGCGAGTTGTTGGCGCTCACCGCAGGCAGTTGCCATGCATACATTTCCATATGCATAGACTACGAGCCATGGGCCGGTGCAAGCTTAGGCCCAGCAGCAGGGCGCGAATGCAATCCAGTAAGTCCCAGTCCAGTAAAGCCGAAAACAACTCTGCCAGCACCCGTTTCGCCGTCACATACCCCCCCCCCCCGCCCCCCCCCCCCCCCTCTTCTGCATGAGTCAGCGCTCATAGAAACAAACAATAATCATCGATGTGCTAACATTATCGCTGCGACAAACCGGCCAGCGGCCCGTGCTGAATGCAACAGGATCAGTCGATTGTGATATTTGTGCTCCAGGCGGCCAGGCACGACCCCTGAGGTTTGTCATCAAGCAAGCAAAATGTGTAATCTCCACGGGCACTGCAGCATGCAACATCGCGCCATGAGTCTTGTCTTGAGTTGTGCCAACACACCGCCATAAGTACTCAATGCGACAGTTGCAGATGTGAATGTGGACCCACATTCATCATCGGCTTCAATAGCGCGCCCGCCCTTCTGCTCCTCCTCTGCGGCTTCGCCGTCTGCCACCTTGCCGCTCAGCTTTTCAAACTCCTTGCGCACCTACGCGTCGCCATGCAGATGACAGTAAGATGCTTGTTGACGCTAAAACTTGGTAAAGTGTGATGATAATTTGTGCGCAGTGCGCAGGCGCAAGCGTGCAGAGAAATGAATGGCATGAAATTGTAATGACTATGCGTGCACCTTGGCCTACTCCTACTCGCTGTGATGACCAGCTTGTATGCAATGCTTACATCGAGGGGGGGGGCAGCACGAGGAGCATGAGCCCCTGAACGTGGGACATGGTCACAATATTCACGATCATACGGACTCCTTACATACATGACTGCAGACTCGAACATCGGCATCCTTGGGGGAATGAGCACAGGAATATCTTTAACGCACAAGCTACGACAAGACAGTTGCCGCAGGCAGGCATACAACTACTTTTCAACTGCCATTGGGCAGGCCCTGGCAATCTGCTGTTCTGAGGCTGGCAGTTGGGCACTGTTCAGTGCGGTGGAATGAGCACACGTGGGAGGTGTAGACCAAACTCTAGGGTTGCTGAATGTGGAGGCTAACTACTGTACTGAGAATCGGGGTATATAGACTTTCACTCGGTCGTGCGACAGCCGATGCAGAGGTCCATGCTGAAAGGCAAATGGCAGAATGACGCATCACCTGGAGCCATCTCATGTACTACGCGCAGTTGCCATGGACACACCATGCACGCATGACGTTTACATACGCTTCAGATACCTAAAGCAAAAAGGCGTCACACACGCAACGCCGACAACATTGCACAGGCTCATGGTCCCACAACAACTGGAACAAATTATGAACCACCTCAAATTGCTGAATTGATGTATCAAAAACGCACCCTTTGGTTGGCCAGGACGTCAGCAGCGGAAGGCGGCGCGTTTTCGAATATCTGCATGGACACAAACAAGCAGCAGTCAATTTGAGACTCAGCACCCATCCTTTCCGGTGAGTCTCGGGGACAGGCAGCAGAATGAGCTCTATAATCCTTTAATTAGTTTCCAGCATCCTCAACAGCAACTGCTTCTGATGGCTTCATAAATTGCCTCAACGTCTGCATAACGTATGGACGGTCCTGGCGTGTATTTCAGAGTAAAGCACTGATGCAGACCTGCAGGCGAATACAATTCTTTGCACAGGCACGAAACATCAAATTACATTACATTCACTGCAGGTTGTATAAGATCTGCTTGCGTGCAGGTCACAGGAGCCTGCAGCAGCACCTCGCTGACATCTCTTGGAGTAACAGCGGTAGAGACGGCGGTTGAGCATGCAAGCAGCGCAGCCATAACTGCTAACTGCTGAGTCGTGAAAACATGATATGAGACGTTTCTAAGAGAGTACTTCAAGGCCATTGAGCGGTTGCATGTACGCACAGCATGTATGTGTGCGCAACGGCAGAGTGCGAGTTTCATCTGCGCTGTCACAGAACAGACTCTTCTGACCGACGCTCACATGCGTCTTGACCTTCTCATGGCTGACTGCTTTGGCTGCAGCTTTCAACGCAGGTACATACTTCGAAGCATTGTTGAATGAAATCATTCAAAGATTTGCAACACATCGTATTGAGCGCCCACCTACCACAGTTTTGCTTGCACAAAACCCCTCTGACAAGGGTGCTTGGCAGCTCATAGGCATCCACCACCAGCAGCATTGCACATCTTGCATCAAGCTTTGATGATCAAAGCAGTGAGTCAAACTTGGTGCCATACTGCGAATATCATGTACTTCCGGCAACTACAAGGTGCTGCGCATGGCGCAGCGCACGCGTCTCACCTCCTGCAGCTCGGACTGCAGCAGCGCGGCCTGGTAGATGTGGGGGCTGTCGAGGGGCTGCTTGAGCACCTTGAGGTACACAAACAGGATGTGCTTGCACAGGGGGTTGCGGTCGGGGCAGTCACACGACGGCACACTCGCAATCTGCACGCGGTACACGTTGCCGGTGGATCTGTCCGCGCATGCACAATTGCAAAACGAAGAATAGGTTACTTCAAGGTGAAGTTCGAGTATCCTGGGCACACACACTCGCAATCTGCACGCGGTACACGTTGCCGGTGGACCTGTGCGCGTGTGCGCAATAGCAGGGATCAGGGAAGATCCAGTGGTCACTTCGAGGTGAAGTTCAAGTATCCTGGGCACGCAGAGGGGAAAAAATACATGTACCCAACCAATACTGCAGAGCACGCAGCTGTGAAAGGAACATGCACGTCAAGGTGTGGTGTGTACAGGTGTACGCCAGCACATCTGGGCACTGAGACGGTGAATTAACATGCTTCTAATCATAAGCGATCGATCGCTTGTCACAAGAGCACGGCAAGCACAGATGACAAGGAGTTTAAAACTTTGAGCAGCAAAGCTGGTCATCCATGTGATATGTCCGTCATTTTGGCATAACTTACCGCGTTCAACATGAATTTACGGGTGACTCTGCAGCATGTGCCGTGTTGGCAGCCGTGTGCATAAACTCAACACAGGAACCACGGGGCATTGGCAACCACGACGTACTGTCTAGGCAGCCATGCAGAGGGCTGCATGACATCGTCACAAGAAGGCTCTCTAACATCAATGAGTAACTGTTGACATAACTCACCCGATGACGCCAAACTCGTGGTGGATGTTGTCTGGCTGGCTGAGGTCACGCCTGCAGAACAAATGCCAAGTCAATGCTTAGAGAAAAATGGTACTGAATAGTTTGAAGTGTATGCCACAGCTGTTCAAATGCTTTGCACAAGTGTTAGCAAAATGCAATCTTGAGCGGCACCGCAATGCATTATATATATACACACCATATATCGGGCATGCTGTACAGCTACTTTGCATGAGAAATGCACGCGAGAAACGTGACATCATTTTGTTTATTGACTGCAAATTCAATGCGTACAAAAGGTGCTCGGCTTTTGCACCAGTGCCTGATGCTAGGTTCAAGCCCAGATAGATGCAACAACGCGGCAGAACCATGGGAGGATGGCATGATCGTTGCTGATGAACCGTCACAAAAACATGATTTCTGATGAACCGTCACGAAAACAACGTCTTTTTTGTCAGTGAATGTAGCGTCTAATCTTGTTCACCAGCATCACTTACTTCCCTGATTTGAAGTTGACCGTATGAGCTGCGTCCAATGCAGTCTTCGTGCTCCACACACAGGACCTTTGCCTTGAACACGTGAAGTTAATGGCAGCGACAGCGCTCAAGTACTTCAACTGGAATGCATAGCCTACTTACCTTTCCATTCCTACTTCAACAAGTTCACACACTGTGCATACCTTTCCAGCAAGAACATCCGCTGCGTTGCCGCCCTCTGTATGCGCTGCATGATGGGCATGGGGCAGCTGCTGCGGAACCGGGCCTGGCGCTTCTCAGCCTGCAAGATGACGAGTGCATGCGAGAATGAGTCAATGCGCGACGCGCACTCGCAGACTCTGTACTGTACTCATATTTCAAGTGACACTCTGATCACGACTGTGCATTTCATATCCGCGTCCAGTCTAGAAATGTGGTCGCAGCGACTGACTTGCAGTTCCGCCACTTCAACATGTTGCCTTGTCACCTATATATGAGTAGAGAGAGACACTTTGCAAACCACAAAACCTACAGTAGCCTGCTACCTTCCGTGACGTACGGTGCCTGCCCTAAGAGCCCGACAAAGTGATCATTTTCAAACATGCCATTTTGCAATTTTGGAGGCCATCGCAGACACAGACCTTTTGGATACTGCAGTCGACTGATAAGTGCCGTGAACATCTCACACAAAGGCTGGCATGACTGAGCTCTCGCCGTGTTTCCTGCGGTTTGTGTCAACCATCCCTCTCCAAGCTACATATACCCCTCGGTTTAGGTGAGTCACTGACCGATGCCTTCTTCTTGGAACTGCTGCCTCCCTCCGCCGCTGCACGCCGCCGCTTTCGTGGCGTCGTCTCCGCCGCTGCTGCTGCCGCTGCGCCCGCCGCCATCGCCCCTGCCGCCGCAGCAGCAGCACCACCACCAGCGGCAGCAGCAGCAGCGCCACTGGCGGCAGCAGCTTGCGCCACATACGGCATTGGCGGCGCTGCAGCAGCAGCTGCAACGGCTGGGGCAGTGCGCAGCACTGCGCCGCTGTCGCCGTCGCTGTCGTGAGAGAGGTCAATGTTTGCGCCGCCAGGCGCCGCCCTGCGCAGCGGAGGGGGGGTGGAGGTGCAGCAGTGATATGAGGCTGTTGAACTTACTCAGAGCAACCTCAACTTTATCAGGTGACGCACAAGGGCAGCAAAAGCAGTGTGAATTGCTGCAGCGGCAGGAATGGATTGCACAACTGCACAACAACTTCAAGCGTGGATGTGACCGGCACCGCACAGTGTGATCTCTGAAAGCAACAGCAGAGCGCCTCAATGCCAGAATATGAAAGCCAAAGACAGCTACTGGCCACTTTGACTATGCTGCTGTCAATGAGTGAGTCATGTGCGAAAACCAAAGCAGAAGCACATTACTCACCCGCTTGCATCCGCTGAGAGGTCAACCACATCAGCTTTTCGCTTCCCGTTGGCCTTTCCGTCCGGCGTCGCTGCCGCCGGGCGCTGCACCATGTGGATGAACATGATGCCATTGTGTCCCTGCAGCCAGATGCATACAATAAGTGTCGCCAACTGTGAGCTTGCTTTGCTCGCAAGTCTGCAACTATCAAGAGGCAACCTTCCCAACTATATATTGATACATCAGGGCTCATTGACCAGTTTGTGTGATGTAGAGTGGAACGCTGTTGAGGGTTAAATGAGAGAAGAGGTGGTGCCCAGCCTGTGATTGATGACAGCCATCAAAAAGCTGACAAAAACCCATATGCTCCAAGTGCAAACTGATTGCTTGAGCTGTTGCGATTGCCGGCAATAGAAATACGAGCAGGAAACCACACATGTTGGTGGCCAGAGTCCATCTACAGGGTCAGCAAGCCAATTGTGAGAATTACAGGTTTGGTCGAGCACGTGGAGAGGAGTTGCTGCCTTGTCTGATGCTTTTCTCCCTATACCTGGTGCGCCCCACTCCATGACTAGAGTTTGTGAACAATTAAGCAGTGTGCACAGTGTTCACAACAGCTTACGAAGCGATTATCTCACTGAGAATTTTCTCAGCAGCCTGCATTCGGGCTCAGACAGTTCCCACAATGTGGCGCGGGCAGCATATGCTAAAGATGCCACCAATCTCGTCAATAACAGGTCTGCATGCACCAGTAGTACCACGTGGCTGCCTCTGATGCCAACAGCGCCAGCAACCGCTTGTTCTGCATTACTGCAGATCTGCAACTGGTGTGCAAACGGGTTCATGCACCTCCTTGCATACGAAATGCTGCCCATTGGCAAGGCTTCGCTTGTCAACGCAAAATGGCGACTAGTGAGATCGCAGTGGGCCCAGACTCGCCGCTCAAAGATGCTCAAAGATGATCAAGGAATAAATATCCCGATCTGGATTCCTCACACGCAGAAACACACGCACGCTTACCACGCCCATGCTTTGTATGGTGACACTGTCGCCACGCAGCTCCTTGCCACTGAAGATCAGCCTTTGCAGCTCGGCGGCTACGTTGGTCCGACTTGATATTTCTCGCCGAAGCTGCGCCAAGGTCATTTGAGGGGCCGAAGGAATCTGCACTCTAGAACCATCCCCAAGTCCGATGGTGATAACTGGCATCGCCTCGCCTGAAGGCACTGCCGCATCAGTGCTGGCCATCGCGCCGTGTCAATTCGCTCAAGCCAAAAATAATAGGGTTTGGCAAAACCCTGTGACGTCGTTTTAGGTCTTGCTCTGAAACGAAACCGTTTATTCCTCGCGTTGGTGTGTGTGTAGTGTGTGCGCGACAAGAGGACAATGGCTGCGGAGGAGCAAGAGGCCTGCTCTTGCAGCCAGTATCTCGAAGCTAGCGAGGACTCCTTCTTTGATTGGAGTAGCACGGGCTTGAAATCATTCTGTGCGCTGAGCTTAGGAGCGACTGCGGATGACCTCAACATGCACCTAGAAACAATCGACGATGCCTCAGCCATCACTGGCTATACGGCCATGAATTTTCAAGGATGCAACATGGGCAAATCCAATGAGAGCATGGAACCGCTACAACAGCTGCTGGAGGTGAATTGTGGGACGCTCACGGCTCTCAATTTCAGCAGGCAAGCGCTCGGAATCATCGTTCATGCCTCGCTGCTGACCTGCCATTGCATTGTTTCAAAAGATATCACCCCGTTTGGGGCAAAGTTACCAAAAGAGCGGTTCAAGCAATTACACTGCCGCTTTGACATTATGTTCGGTCCCGCACAGAGGGCAGTGCAGCAGAGTCGTTTGCAAGGTGTTGGACCAGGGCCGACCAGGCCGTGCGTGCAATTGATGATGTCCCAGCGCCTTCATATCATGCTGTCATCGTTTCAAATTCATGCTACATCTTGATGCAGCGACCATCTGACATTCTGCGGGTGTTGCATTCTTGCCTATTCGACACCCCAGAAATCAGATGTGTGCCAAGCAGCAGACACCCCTCATCGCCCTCTCCCGATCGATTGGGGCACTACCCCATCTAGCGGTGCTGGACGTATCCGCCTGCCAGCTGCTGGGGCCCAAGGGCATGCGCTACCAGAGCCTGATCTGCTTGTGTGAAGCCCTAGCGGCGGCAGGAGGGGCGCTGACAAGGTTTCGAGCGTGTTCCAATGGACTACACGCCGAGGGCTTGATGATCTTGGCGTCGTGGATGCACCAACTGCCAAACTTGCAGGTGCTGGACCTTTCCAGGTTAGCAGCGGCTAGAGCAGCCTCACACACCATATGGTTCTGGTGTATGATTGTGAACAGTGTCTCTCAGCATTTGTGCAGTGCCACTGAACAACATGCAACAGCTGTCCTTGTACATCGTGGCTTACGCGGACCCGAGTTGGGAAAATCACCAGCACCAAAGCCTTGTACCCAAGTGTCACTTCACGAATCCTATACATTTTTACAGTGCCACAGCTACTGGCACCATGCTATACCCTGCCTTTACGTCACGCTATCAGAGTGCTGGGCAGAGTGCCTGCTGACAACACTACCAGGAACCTCAGCATCTAGGCCTGAGTGCCACCCACCAAGCTCATTTAGACCATGTGATGCTGCGGTCCGCAGCAACCCCCTCATGGAAGACCCCCTTGGCAGGAGGACACCCACGGGGTTCACAACGTTCACCACCGCACTTACCACTCTACCCAAGATTTCTGTGCTCAGGTGAGTGACCCCAGCCCTGGCAGCTGATGCAGTTGCTGGCACGTAATGCAGCATTGCACGCCGTAATGTGCTACACACAAGGAGCCTTGCCAAGGGGGGTCAGGATACGGAGTCACCAGAGTTGTGAGATGCGTAAATGCTGTTTGCCAGAGGGTCTGGGCATCTATGACTTCAAGTAGGCCATCGCGAGGAAGTAGGCCATCGCGAGGGTCAAGTGACAGAATCTTCGATCACATGATATCGTGCCACATGGCCAGCAGAGATAACACGAACGGGTACAGTGTTTGCACCCACTGAATAATGACCCCACTGTGCCTGTTAACAGGGAAGTATGATTGTGGCCGCATCACGACTCAATGAGCGACATATGAAGTTGCGCAAGGTGAAGTTGTGCAAGGTGATCTCACTTGCTGAGCACGGCAACACTATGTATCTGCACCAGCCACATTCCTGGAGGCTGGTCTGAGTTTACGTTGCCGTGACCTACCCACTACAATGCAGTTGCGCAACAGCACTCGAGGATCAAGCTGAATGCTGTTGACTGCCCAACAACACCTTGCCCTGTCCCAATGCTGTACAGGCTGGCGGACACCTCTTTGCAAGATGATGAGGCGCATAGTCTAGCTGCATCAGCGCTCAACAGCTGCCCGCATCTCGTTGAACTAGATCTGAGAGGCAACCGAATAGGACCAGTAGGCGCGGCGGCACTAGCTTCCGCGCTGAGAGGAGGGTCGACTCTTGAAGTGCTGAAGCTCAGCGGAAACTGCGTAGGAAGCGAGGGAGCTCAGGCGTTGGCTGATGTCATGTGGCAGGCGGAATGCCTTGCGGAGTTGGAGTGAGTGATGAACAGAAATTGAAGTTGTCATTCTTTGTGTGGTGTGGTTTGGCTTGCTAGCACAAGCGCTGGGTGTACGTGGCAGTTGTTGGGAAATTCTGCCCTTTTCTGGACAGGCCTTTTTGTTTGTGATGCATTTTCTGCACCACAAAGTGCGTCAGAACAGCGCGAGAAGACACGGTGGCATGGTCCATATCATACAAACTCAACACTGTCGCCAGAATCACAGGCACCCGTACTATCATCAGTAGCATGTACGCGGCACTGCCTGTAACCATGTAGCATGACATGGCATAATAAGTGTCCCACTGCAGATTGCCCCTCCAAAGCATCAGCGCTGAGTCGATGGCAGCATGCACAACGTTGCGCCAGCTCGGCATTTGGTCATTGTCCAACTTGCGCGACAACTTTGTCAGGCATCTGTGGCGACACCTACCACGGTCATTCCAAGTACATTTGCCTTTCAGACATGTCAAGCTTGAGCAGAGGAGTTGGCTGTGCAAGGCGTTGACAGCTATCAACCATCACCATTGTGTCGATGCTGTCATTTTGCCAACATCCCTGACCTGACACAGCGCTTGCCAACCATCGATGCTGCCCTCCTCTCTGCAGTCTTGGCGCGAATAACATCGGTGCGGATGCCAAGGACAGCCTCATTGAGGGCGCCTTACGCACATTGTCGCTCATGCGCATGCCATTACAAGCCAATGCTCTCAGCGAAGCTGACGAGCAGCTAATTCAAGGTGAGATGCAAACCTTTTCTACGAACTAAAGCACTTCTTTTGCACAACAAAGCCCGGTGCTGAACACCATGTTCATGTTGCGGGGGCTATATTTTGGCACAAGTGTTTCAGCATGGTGTGCAACCAGGAAATTGGTTCATCCGTCGTTTATTCCAGCGCTTCACAGCAGACACTGTTGTTGATACCCGTGTGTTCTACAAAATAGAAGTGTGCACATGCCTGCCTTCAATGTTGCATGCCACATACGAGGCATATTCATCTCACACGACTGAGCGAACCTGGAACCCTGCAACGCTCGCGCCTTCATTGCTTCTGCACAGAGTACATGCAAGCGAACGCAGAGCTCGCCAAGCTCATCGCCGACCCCGAGCACTACGACATGCTCTCGCAGAGCGACGCCGTCTACGAATCCGTGGTCTGCAAGTTCAACTTCATACCCGTGGCAGCGCTCACCCCCATGAAGCGCAACCCCTCCATCATGGGCACTCCCGGAGCGTTGCGAGAGGCCCTGCTGCAAGCGGCGCCGCCTAGCAAGCGGGAGCTGCTGCTGGCTAGTGAGGGCGCAAAGCGGAAGGCCGCCATGGTGAAGCGCACGAGCAGCAGATGGGCCAAGAACGCGCTCAGGAGCGTAGGCAGTTCCGGTTTCTTGGGAAAGTTCTGAATGAACGAAATGATGATCTGCTGGTGGCGTTGCCTAGGCCTTTGACCGTTTCACCAAGAGCATTAATTTATAAAACACAGCAGCCATGTCGTCTCTGCACCTCACCTGAGTAGCTCACAAGTGACCCACCATCGATGGCGGCGCTTGCTGCTTTTGTGCGTCTGATTTGCTGTGAGCGTCGTTAACTGGAGCAAGGCATGATTTGCAGCTCAAAAACAACACATTGTACACACAGCACCAACAGGCAATGCCGCGCACTCATTTCCTTCAAGTGTAATTCTGTGTATTCGACGATGCAACGACAGCCAGGGGGTGTCCTTCCCCAGACACACAATGCCGCGGCCAACGCCGCTGCTGCAAGCGCAGCAGCCACCACAATCGCCGCTGCAACGGCTCTAAGCGGAGCACTGCAACACGTGCCCGAGCAATGTGCGGCATCGCTGCTGCAGCAGTATTGCGACTTGTACCACCGCACACCTGTGCTGCCCAGACCACGGCATTTGCACGCAGGGACAGCCTGTAGAAATGTGTGAGGCGCGCCATTCCACTGAACTGCAACCTGAAGTTGTACAGACATGAGGGCGGGCCGATTCAAAACCACAGTCGCCAGCGGGCGGGCACCACAGAGCCCCCTTGTAGCTGCCACTGCCGCAGAATTCGATCCTAAACCTAAACTGAGCCCTGCCTGTGTACGGAGCCATGATCTTGTGTGCTGCACATGAACGGACTCTGAACTTTGAATCTGGACTGAGGCGGGGATTGTTCATGCCGGGGCTGCGCCTGCTGCGGCTGCTGCTGCCTGAGCATCTGATGCTGCTGCTGCAGCGGCTGCGACTAGCAGCTCCTGACATGCAGCCTGGGCGGCAGGGGGCATGCTCCGCTGTGGGGCGCAATTGCAGACGGAATGTACAGTCAGCGATGGTGCATTGAGCTCAAAATTGTTGCAGCTGTTGCTGCTTGAGCACATCCTCGCGGGGACAACCAAGTATAAGCGCACACATTGCAAGAATTTCATGAAGTGCCTGAAAGACCTTTGATGCGAGCCGGGGCGCACACAGAACGCGGATGCAAGCACACTTAAGCACATCACCAGACTCACAACATAGAGCGGAACAGCCCACAGCACCTGCTGAGCATCACCAACAACCAGCACCCAAACAAGCTCCATCTGTAAGACACAACAGTCACCTGTATGAGCGCGTAGGCCTCCGCCTCGCGCGCGTGCGCAGCGCGGTACGCATCGTAGAAGAACGCCACGGCGTTGACGGAGTCGATGGCGCTCTCAAAGTCATCGTCATCGTCCTCCTCCTCATCGCCGTCATCGTACCACTCGTCGAAAGGGCTTGACACGTTGTCGCCGTTGATCTGTGACAGTGTTGAAGTTTGTGGTGGGGTTTTGATGGTGCACTGATGGTCGGAGCGTTGACGCCATGTGCTGCGTGGCTGTGTGAAAGCGCGCTTAGCACTCAGCATGTCACCATCTTTGTCATTGACTGCCTACGACAGCTTACTGGGTATCGCGCAAATATGTGTCATTGTTGTGTCGTTCATTCTCATCACGACTGTGCCCCCTGATCAAGCAGACAAGAACAGGGCGCCACTACTCCTGCGACAGAGTACCACAACACAAACGATTCTCACCGTCTATGGCTGCCTGAAGTTCATGGGTTGAAGTTCATGGGTTGTGCTCTTGCCCCACTTGCAACAGCAACATCAAGCAACAACCGCGTCGCTCACCTTGCGCATTTCATATGCCGTCTGCACGGCGGGCACATCCTGCTCCTCCGCAAACCCCTCCTCATCGTCAAACTCGTCACCCCCCGCCCCCCCGCCCCCCGTCCCCCCCCCCTCCCCCTCCCCCTCGCTGTCCTCCCCCTCATCGCCCGCGTCCCCCTCTCGCTGAGCCGCCGCACTCGCGTCAGCGCTCACCCGCGCCAGCAGCGCTACTAGTTGCGAGAGGATGAGCGGCATGTGGTTCTGGACTATCGGCGGCAGCGACGCCAGAGGGATGTTGAGGAGGCTAGAGAGGCCCAGGCAGATGGCTTTCCGGGGCCCTCCCACGATGGCGCCCGCGCCCTCTGTGGTCATGGCCTTGAGCACCTGGCAGGCGAGTGCGACGATGCGACGATTGTCGTCGTTAGCACGTTTACCTTGCAGTAGTTTGCCATGTGCGTATGATGTGGTGGCAGCCGTCAGCGTACGCAGGACTACCTCAACTAGCAAGATGTGGCCTTCAACGCCGATGCATAACTACCACAACGTACAGGATGCAGACTTGACGCCTGCACAAACTCTAGTACCTCAAAGTGACGCTGCCTTCATTTGCACCAATGCAACACTACCTCAACTTGAAGTTGAACATGCTGGAGACTCTTACACAATAGCAGCAGCCGCTCCATGGCGCCCTGTGCCTCCCATGAGAAGCAGTGCTTGTCGCACGGCAAAAGTACTTCAACTTGAAGAGGAGAGACTCAGTCACCACCGCCAGCAGCCGCTGCGTTGTCCCCTGCGCCTCCACAAGGCGCAGCATCGTGAAACAACCTCAAGTTCAAGTATAACCGCAAAGGGGGACTCACCACCGCCAGCAGACGCTCCGTGGTGCCCTGCGCCTCCATGAGCCTCAGCGCGAGCGCGGCGTCGTAGTGCAGCGCCGCGCACAGCGCCTCGCACAGCGCCGTGAGCAGGCCGTGCGTGTTGGCCATGCCGAGCATGCGCGCGGCGACTATGTCGAGCACTGCTGGCACATGTGCGTCCACGAGGCCGCGGCAGTTGTGTAGCGTCGACGACAGGAGCTGCGCGACGGCCTTGCCCTCGGCCTCCGTCTGGCGCTGGTCGGCCAGCACGGCGTGCGCCATGTTGACCACCAGGGTCACGTAGGGGACGCCCTGCAGAAAGGGGGGGCGCGGTTGCGGTTGTTTATGAGTCAGGCAACACAGTGCCTCAAACTTCAAGTATCAGGAACATCAAGTTTGGCCCTGGTCGGCCAGCACGGCGCGCGCCATGTTGACAACGAGGGTCACGTAGGGGACGCCCTGCGGCGCGGGGGGGGGGGGGGGGGGGGGGGGTCGCATTTGTGCGTGTGTCACATGATGCAGTGCATCATATTTCAAGTATACTTTGAAGTATAGGACATTCAAATTTGGCGCTGGTCAGCCAGCATGGCGCGCGCCATGTTGACCATTAGGAAAGCTCTGAAGCGAGCGCGGTTGCGTCAAGCAGGGACCAACGCAGTGCACCATGGTATTTATTTGCACCATAGTGCTGGTGTGCGAAGTACCCTGTTTGCAGTAACTATACACGCGCTGTTTACTTTGTGTGTGTGTATAGATGCCCTGTCCATCGCATATTTTCAAGTATGGGCTACTGGACACTACGTCGACTACGTCGCAGAGATTTCGCGGCAGCCAGCTTTGAATGAGAGGAGCCTTAGGGTTCGGGTTAGGGTTAGCAAAAGTGCCAGGTCTGCCCTCGGCGCAGGTGACCGTGGCAAAAGTCACCGATGGACCAAGGCCACAGGCGGGCGCTCCTGCATATTACATGTATTATACATACCGGGCATTCCTGTGTCGCCGGTGACTGTAACTGCACATGGTGAACCTGCAATCCACTACTTGAACGTGCTGTTGTGAAAAGCCGCAGCCATGCGCATCATATCGTGTTAAGGCCACGTATGGAGTGCGCTGAGTTGCTAGTTCGGCTCGCATGCGCACATCAGGTCATTCAAATACTTCTATTCAACCCTGCGCATCGGCAACGCAAGAGTGCTACATGAGTGAGCGACCGACTGTGGACCAAACAACTAGTAATGATCAGCGCAGCTGGCCTCTGTCGAGTGCTGGTGGCGCACGACGCACCAGCCACTGACATGACTAGAAAACGCCTTGTGGACATCAAAAAGCAAGGCATCTGAAGCTTAGCAGGCAATGCAGCTGCGCGTGAGCCTTTGCTGTTACTGTGGAGCGCCTTGAGCCGCAATGTCTTCGGCGTAAGTTGGGTGCGTTCTGCTTCGTCAGCGCTTCACAGCCGGTGGGCCCTTTTCACCTAGAGTGAACACTGGCAGAGTGCATCTTGTTTACACAATTTTGGTGAACCCCGAAATGCAAAACTTCAAGATCTGACAAAACACATGTGCGCTCAGGACGACAAGTTCATGACCTGACAACTTCACAATCCAACTGAAACAGTCGTGCGAGCACTGCGCTCGGTTGCGGTCAAGTCCACAGGTGTGATGCTGAAGGCACACATCCTGCTATCCTGCATCACCCAAGTTCCGGACATAACCACATGGTCTTTCACTTGTTCCAGGTTTTCGCGCTTGCTGCCTGCCGCGCATTGGTAACTTTATTGTCAAAAAGAAGTTTGAACACCATATGCATACGTACCTGAGGCGTGGCGCCGCATGCATACGTCTTGCTGTCCCGCGAGATGAAGTTCTCAATGGGAGTGCGAATGTTGGTGACGTAGTCTGCGGCCCACTTGTCAAACGCGTCAAAGAGCAGCGGAAACGTGCTCCACAGGGTCGGGCTGACGTGCGCGCTGCATGTGTGAGAGAGGTGAACAAGTGGCGCTGTTTGTGAGGAAAACAGCTACATAATGGTAAAATCAAAGGTGGACAGACACTGTCATTGTTGACAAAACTTGTCGCTCGAATGCCAAGAGAGACAAACAAGTAAAGCCGTTGTTGAAACAGAAGAGATGATGCACGATTAAATCAGCGGGGACTACAGTACCCAGTGTGCAACCGTGTCTGCCATCATTGGACAACGCAACACGTTGATACTGCCACATGTTTCTTGCCTCTATTGCAATGACACAATAAATTTCTGTGACACAAGATCGTCTTGTGTGCCTGTCGGAACATACATACTTCAAAAAAACATGTACTTCAAAAGTACTCTAGTATATCTATTGCAGCACAGCATGCGCATCTTTCAAAATCACTTGCCTGTAATAGGAGAGGTACGCAATGACCTCCACGGCGTTCTCAAAGTACTCAATGTACTCGCCGTCGTTGGACAGTATGGTGCGCAGCATGGGCATCAGACACTCCTCCATCGCAGGGTAGAGGTTTGGCGTCTGCACAGCGACAGCACATAACACAATCATTAGGTTTTGGGTAAAACATCGAGGGTTACCATATGGCAACACCATCGCAGGGTAGAGGTTTGGCGTCTGCAGAGCGACAGCACGTCAACATGGCAGCAAACGGCAGTTTAGTGAAGACATGGAGGAGTTCCTTATGGCGAATAAGACAAGACCAAGCAAAATCATCGTTTGCAGGCACAATCAACACTAATTGCGTCAGGGCCTCGGCCAACAGCTGTTTGATGTTTGAGGCTCTGAAGTGATAGCATTTTCCTACAGCACCCAACAACAATAAACATCAAGAAGCACTGCGATGTGTCCTCGTGAGCGACAAAGACCATGACAGCATGACAGCAAGCACTCACGTTTTCAAGTACTTCAAGACACAATTTTGACTGGAATCAAACCCCCCCCTCTCGGCTCTTGTGCCAAGGCCGCCCAACTGTGGGTGTAATTGCACCGGGTGGCCTGCGGTGGTGCCGGCATTTGCAGTTCGGGCGTTTGCAAACAAGAGCTCCAATGCCCAAGCCCCCCCCCCCCCCCCCCCCCCACACACACACACACCACACAAGAAACCACACAAAACACCCACCCTGTGCGCGCTGTGTAGCACTGTGGTAGCCGCCTCCATGCACTGCCCCGCAGCACCCCAAGACTTGCAGTTTGGACATGACAACATTGCACAACACCACTTCCCCCACCAAAAACACACAAAACACTGAAAATCACCCACCCTGTGCGCGCTGTGGAGCACTGTTGTAACCGCCTCCATGCACTGCCCCCCGCCTAACCCTATTTCATGCAGAACGAAGATGACGCAGGTAGTAAATGACTCCTTCCCCCACTCAAAACAAGCAAATCACCCACCCTGTGCGCGCTGTGGAGCACTGTTGTAACCGCCTCCATGCACTGCCCCGCAGCCATGGCGGCGTCATCGTCCTCGTAGCCCTCCTTGGCGTACTCCATGAAGCAGTCGCTGAGCTTCTGAATGAGCGTCAGCGCGTGCGGCCCAATGTGGTCGCCAAACTTGTCGATGATCGTCTCCAGACCCTGACCACATTGAAGGGGGGGGGGGTTCAGCAAGAGACAGCGTCAGCGTTCAGGGTCGCCAGTGTTTGTCCATAAGTTTGGGGTGATGTCAGCATAAGAAGCGCAAGCCCTGGGTGTGTAGGGCTGCGAACAGTCAGCGAGTGCTGGCGGTCACGTGCATCGTTTTGTCATGCTGTAAACGATCAGAGAGAGATGGCGGTGACCTGCATGTTTTCAGCCCTCAGGATCACCAGATAAGGCGGATTGTCTTCATCTGTTTTAAGCATACAGACCAGAAGGCCTGTAGGGTAGTATTATTAGCAACCTACCAGACAGTGATGACAATGATGGATCAGGCACCGTCTGCACGATCGAATGGCGTCATGTGGGCAATGTTCAGCGATGAGCAGATATGGCGGCAGCCATGTGCAGAGGGCATGCAGGTAAGCCAGTAAGTTGCAGGGAGCTCATGAAAGACGATCATGTGCATAGCTATGCTCCTTTTCAAACGGAAAATTACAGTCAACAGGTGGTGTCATTGCGTAGCAAAGTTGATCATAATCATGTACTGCCTGCCTGCAGCTCCCCTGGCGGTCAGCCGCAAAGAGCTTCAACAAGCTGGTGGGAGCACCTTGAAATCAGTGACTCAGAGGCTGACTGTTGTGACAACAGGCTTGAAATGGGTTGGCAGGTCGCAGCAGACGCGCTGCTTCCAGCACTCTCTCATCAGCCCAGCCGGGGCAGTGCATGCACTTCCACCGCGTCCATGCAACTATCGACTGCGTCACCATCGTCACGCATGTACCCGTTGTTTTTCATGTTGCAGATAATGCTACAAAGGCGTGCCATGCCGCTGCGCGTCTTCTTTCCCTTCTGATGCCGTGGATCGTCCTGGCCCTCGCCGGCATTGCACGGGCCGGCCACAAAATGTACAATGCATCTTGTGTTGCGCAGTGGTACCCTGTCCCTCGTTTGGACCTCGCTGCCAAAAAGGAGGAAAAGGACCAACTTCAACTTCCCCTCCTTCCTCAAGGGAGATCAGTTCCTCCTCCTTCTTCGCGGCCCCAAATCTGGGACAGCGTACCACTGCGCAAGCACATGCATTGTGCCTCGATGGCCACTCGTGCAATGCCAACAAGGGCCAGGACGACCCACAGCATCAGAAAGGATAGGAGACGCGCAGCGGCACGCCTTCTGCGCCATTTTCTTACTCTAGGCCATTAGAGCAGACTCTCACAGTATACCGATTATTGCAAAATTCAAGTTAAACTCTGGCAAAGCCCCCGTGTAGCATACTGGACAGCAGCGGCCGCGCAGCTGTGAAAAGTTCAAGTTCAAGTTCAGTTTTTTTGGTCCTCAAAAGAATGGCGCCAGCTGGCGCGTCTGACCTTTGTTGGAGCTGTCCTTTATGTGCCCTCCATGCTTACCATCAGGGTCCTTCTGGAGGACTTTCGCATCAGGACAGCTGTTTGGCTTATTACGCACAAGGGTATTACATGTGTGTCCCACAGACGATCAAGGACACTTTGTTGTTTACTGCAGGTTGTCAGCTGATTTTGGACATCATCTGTGAAATGCTACTACTTCAAGTACATCAAATTAAACCCCGAAGATAGGGTTCCGGCCAGGGCAGCCTGACCTGCACCACAAGGTCATTGCCGATCTGCTGCATGATGGCAAAATACTGGTCCAGCATCGCGGGCAGTATCGGCAGCAGCGCCGTCTCCGCAGCGTCTGTGGACTCTATCAGGAACTTGAGCGAGTTGGCTGCTTCGATCTGCACCGGCAGAGCTGCAGAGCGGCAGAATGCAATGGCGGAATGACAGAACTCAGTGCGGTGATTATGGGAACCAGTCATCGGCCACAAATGAAGGGCATGAGTGATGGCAGAAGCTGCACGCATGTCGACAATGCATACAAGCACGGATCCAACGCCCTTGCGCCTTCCAACGCACTACACACACTGCTCAGAGAACAGGTGTCGACGCATGTACTATCGCGCGCGCTCTGTGGACACACGTGTTGATGCCATATGGTTTGCAGCAGTGCTCAGGACCTCTGGCATGAGTAGGTTGTGAGGACATAAGCTGACAGAGAGCCTGTGCTTGCACTTGCATCTGCAGCCTCTTTGATCCCTGATTGTCACAACATCAAACAAGGCGCACGGGCAAGGCAGAGGCAAGCGCGTTCACACAGCGACACGGTGCACCACCAACGAATGCTTTCGCGTCGCGTGCGCTCACATTTATCTTGCAGCGCGTTGACCGTCAGCATGAGGCACTGCAGCTGGTTGGCCTCGTTGCTGAAGCTGCAAGCGGAGCGGCAGACACAGACAGACAGACAGCACAGGCACCAGTCAGTGCTCAGTAGTGTACCTGGCTGCTGATACAGCGCACAGAATCGTTGAAGCTTCAAGCGGTCTGCTTGCCGCCACAACCTGTGGGAGCCTCCCCAATGGCTTGATATATGAAGCGCACCGTGCTTACAGCAGTGAGGCACCTACTGGCGGTGTACGCCCCCAAGAGGGCTCATAGAATGCGATTAACAGGGCAAGTGTGCTGGAAACACCGTGTCCAGAAGGCCTGGCCTCCATCAACGGTCGCGATTTGTACCGCATTCACGTTGCCAGCGCGAGTACTCAAGAGCGGCATTGCCGAGATTGACGTAAGATAATGCAGCTCGCAGCAGAGGGCAGCTGTCCCTAGGAGGATTGATGCAGGGTTGGCAGTGGCTCGGTGCTTGCACGCTGCAAGGCGTTGCAGCAGCTACCACACGGACTTGAACTCAACACACAGCAGCTTGTATAGCGTGTCCTCCCCTGCGTGCCATGACCCAGCCACAGCCTGCAATTTAAACACATCGTCCCAGCCCCCAACTTGCATTAACAAAACCCACCCAGGGGGGGTAGTTGGGTTCAGATACCTAGGGTTAGGATAAGGGTTACCTGATGTCTGCAAAGTGCTGCATCATCCAGCACGCGCGGCTGCGCATGAAGCCCAGGGGCGAGTGGAACTCTGGCAGCACGTGTGCCACCAGCAGACCCTCCAGAGACCCCGCGTACTGCTTCTTCTTCTTGAGGAACTCGTGCATGGACCTGCAGCGCACGCGCGTCGCAAGGCAGTGATCAGGAAACACACTATGTCCGCGGTGCGCTGGAGGAAGTTTCTCATAACTGGTGACTGATAGTTGTAGGAGAGAAATGATGGGGGCAAGGCACGACGCTGACTACTACATTAAAAGGTCATAACTGTACGTGATCGGGGAGCGCAGCAAGAGTCAGATGATCTTTTCGAATCAAGTCCACAGAAACTTGTCAGCTGCTGCTTTTGGGCAGTGGGCAGCACAGATGATATGACCTTGACCAGGCCAACACAATGTGGTCAATGCCGCTTCAACTCGTGCACTCACTGTGAGCACCTCGTGCGTTCATCAGATTCAAATTTACTGTGACACAGTGCGCAATGTGCAAACCCAAACGTGCCATAAGCGTTTGATCCTACATGGCACTGCGAGCATCGATCTGCTGATGAGCAAGTAGAATGGTCAGTTGTATTGCTCGCACAGAAAGTTAAAAAACGCTGGAAAGTCGTATATGCATACATGCATGTCTTGACGATGTAGATCCCAGGACGACAAATGCAGTGTGATAAATTGCAAAAACCTTCAGACGTCATTGCAGACGACCGTGGCCAGCCTCCTAAGCAGCACTGCCTTCACCGCCGATGCCAACAGGCGCCTCCACTAAGTAGTGTAGACCCACGACACTTCTTGTGTGCATGCCAATCTTGACATCACCAACATTCAACCACGTTGTGAAAATTCACAGCGGTAGGTATCAGCATGTGCATATACACGTACCCCAGTGCCACCAGCGCCCCGTCCTTCTGGCGGTAATCTCTTTGCTCCGGGGGCGCTGCTGCGTATCGGTTCAGCACCTGCAGCACCGCAAGGCATGACAGTAGGTCATGGTCCAGTTTAGTACTTGCAAAAGTATTCTATTGTCGGTACTGCAGTCACACGGTGCAACTGTCACGCTGGGACCACCTAGAACTTTCAGCGCACATGGGCTACCTGCAAAGACTCATGCACGTCACAACATCCCATTTGCCGAGAAAAGGCTTGAGCGCCAGAGCTCGAGCACATCCAGACAGGTCGGTCGTCGCTGCGTCAAAAACCTAGTGAGGCCCAGCACTTGGCCTGACCTACCTGAGCACTGACTTGTGCGATGAACAGTCCTACGGACCCGCGCAATCTATCTGAGAGCTGGTGTAATAATCCAGCTGCGCGCTAACACGATTGATGACCCAGCTGAGCACTGACTGCGTGACGTATCCGAGCACTGACTTGATGTTCTACTCGAGCGCTAACCAAGGTAATGACCCACTTGAGCACTGACCAGCGGAGCGCGTCTGCGCGCTGACGGGAAGATCCACCTGAACGCTGAGAGGATCGATAATTTATCTGGGCCCTGACCTGTGTGGACAAACCTGAGAACTGACGTTATGATCTACTCGAGCGCTGATATACGTTGATGTTGATGATGTTGATGTCGATGATCCATCCACCTCAGCACTGCGTGACGCATCTGAGCGCTGACGTGATCATACTTCAACTGAGCGCTGAGACAATCTGAAGCGCCACCGCCTGAGCACTGACCTGCGTGATGAACGTCAGCAGGCTGTGCAGGCTGTCCTTTGGCCGGTACTTGACCATATCCAGAATGAGGTTGATCGCGGGCAGCTTGGGATCCAAAAAGTCCTGCATTGGGTCGTTGGCCCTGTGAACAAACTCGTGGGGGTCGCTCTCAAACAGATCCAGGTCATCGTCCCGTAGGCACAGGAGCGGGAAGACCACTTGGAAGAGGAGGAAGTCCTGAAGGGAGACAGGTGCGCAGATGGGGAGTGATGGAGGGCCATCAAGTGGACCAATCTGACATGACTCGATGCAGCATTGACAGTTCTCAGTGCTGGTGTCCGCAATGCACTCCTGAATGCCCCATGATTGCTGAAAGGAGGTGTGCCGTCCTTGTTCATAGCATCATCATTCATGGCCGCAAACTGGTTACGTGGCTTATGACAACACCCAGCCTCACATCACAAAATCTTCCAGGGGCCTCTAAGTGCCTGGAATTCATAACTTCAACAGCACAGCAAGCCTAACCTAACCCTAACCCTAACCCTAAGGGAGGTGGCGTACGCTCTTGATCATCCGCACGCTGACAGCATCCTGCAACCTAATGAGAGCGGTTCAACACTCATGAGTACAATGCCGAATGCCCTGATGTCACAGCCTCCTTCCTTGTGTAGAATCAGTTGACGATGGCCTGTGTTAGAGCAACAATGCCGTCACGATGATACATTTCAAGGCATCTGCCCAACTCACCAAGTGCGGCTTGAGCAGCTTGTACGTGTGGCTCAGCTCGATGGAGCTGTTGACGTACGTGATGCAGCAGTGCACAACGCGGTCCGTGCAGTACTCCCCTCTTGGCCGCAGGGCCAGCAGGTGCATCACCTGAGCAATGCCACGTAAGCGATGACACATAAGCAATGACACGCAAGCGATGACACATGAGCAATGGATGACACGTGAGCGATGATACGTGAGCGATGATACATGAGCAGTGACATGCATGGCACTAGCAGCAAAACCGCAAAGTGGTCAGGCAGGAGCACGCAGTCTCCGGACACATTGATACGTTTCGACTGAGGCGTGAGAAGACAAAGTCAGGCAAATGGAAGTCCCCTCCACTGCTGCCGTTTGCCGGAAGTGCTGGGGATGCACAGGATGCAGTGGTGCAGTGCTCAAAGTGGCAAGCAATCGGGTCGCCGTCGTTGCGCAGTTGCGTCACCGCCTGTACTTCAACTCTGTTGACGACAGTCAGCATGGCTCAGCACGGCTGTGCTCAGAGGAGCAGCCACCTCACAACGGGCTGCCAGCACAGAATTCAGCATTCAACACTGTAACTGCTGCTTGAGAGGTTGGTTCAAGCGGCTAGAGTTGCCATGCTCCTCTCTAAGCACGATCTGCAGGCCAGCACGCATTGCTGTGCAAGTGCCGCTTGATGGCGCAGCCGCAGCACGCAGTGCTAAGGAAGTATTGCGAGCTTGCAGGCCCAGAAAGTGACATGTACAGCTCTTTGGATATCCGCATTCACAGCAGTTACCCCTGGGTGTGCGTATACAAGCATACAAATATAACTCGAACGCTGCTCGCTGTTGCAGGACATATGCTTACCTTTTCCAGCAAGCGTGGCGCCATGGTCTTGCTGAACGCTGCTGCAAACTCTGGATGTTCCTCGCCAGCGAAGTGGGGGTTGCCGTATCGTGAGAAGATCCTGCAATGGAGCATGTGTGAAAGGCGAGTGAGACACATAATGGTTGTAGATTTAGTTGAAGATCCCGTGTCCCACATCGCTTGAACAAAAATTGAAGATGACCAGCCTGACTGCGAGAATGCTCTAACCTTGTGTACTTTAAACGCGGTTACCGCAACATTTTGTAAGGACTGTGCGGCCAGCTACATTCGTCTTTGCGCCGCTGCACAAAAAACGTGCAGCACATGCAGTGATTTAATGATGCAGTGATTGCCCTCGTCCACCGATCACGCTTAAAACTGCACTCATGCCTGCAACAACCGCCATTTCTTGGCTGAATGGCACTGCGTCATTTCCCAAGCATTCGCTCATCTTCAACTTCAACATGCCCTGCTCTGTTGAGAGTCATTGCTACACATGGTGCTCTGGAGTGTCACTCCTTTGTCAAGATGAAGGCTGCCTTCTGATGCGTCAATGATCAGGCTTTGGCTAACTCCAGGATTTGAAGCACTGCCGTTTTTGTTTTGGTGCCTTGACTGAGTGCACCTGATGCAAATGCGACCTCATCCCAAGACGCGACCTCTGCATCAATCCTTGCTTGAAAGTAGCGCTTGTATCAGCATTACACTGCACAATAGCCCCCTACCCTACCCTCAAACTCAAAAAGGCGTTGAATTGTGATGTTGACAGGGGATACCAACGAAGCGCGCTCGTTCTCCAACAAAACACGTGTGTACAGTAAACAGCCTCGATCGGCGCATGCGATGATTCGAAAATGTCGCAGGACATGATACTTCTGCGCTCCATAGCAGCAACTGATGCGAGAGGCGCAACTGGCTGTGGCCGTCACCCGATCAAAACAAGCTGAAATGGTACACAACAGAGACTACAGTACAACATGAGAAAGGCACAACAGGCACGACTTGTTGTGACCTTCACCTTAACTGCGTCAACCAGGTGGTGACCAAGCGGAAATGACACACAACCTGCTACATTATCAGTTGTGCAGTTTTGTGCTTCAACAGGCACGAGTTTGTCCAACAAGACTGTTTCAAAAACGGTTTCCACAGCGGCCGCTGAACGCTGCTGCTTCCTGTACAGTAGAGCTGGATGACACTGCCTCAAACTTGCAGTGATACCTTCCTTTTCACTGTGTTTCTGGCGTCAGCACCGGTGGCACATTGTGGCACGGACGAGGTCATGTACATGCCCACTCTGTGTGTGTACATGACCTTCATGAACGTCGGTAGGCCAGTGCCAACGGAAGCAGCGCTGCCATGTCGCGGCCTGATTGTTACATTTGTTTTTGGCCCAGAAGTCAACATCATGATAGAAGCCATTGCCGCCTCACTTCACACTATATCATGAAGCTCAATGCAATCAGCGTACTGCCCAGCACGAGCCGTCCAGGAACCTTCCAAGCGCAAATGTGGGTATGTGAGCGCCACCACCAGCCACACCAGAGGTTGAGCTCACAATGTTCAAACACTTGAAGTTGTTAACTTCATATTCATATATCTGACTATGCACCACCAGCCACGTTACATGTGTCTGCTGAAAAAGGGCTGCGTTCTGAAGATTTTGATCACTTCATGCATCTGGCAACAGCTGCAGGTAACGCTTTGAAGGTCATCACTTCAACTTCAACCTGACTGCTAAAGGTTATTTTACGGCTCAGCAAGTGCATCCCTCCGGCAACACCTTACACCGCTTCAAGCGTGTCGCGGTCATTTACAAAGCTAATTCCTTGATGTTGGGTGTTGTAATTTGAAGCCGCACAGAATGCACAGTGCTGCATACGAACTGCAAACATGTCCAGGCACTATTGCCACTGCAGTGCTCAGCCAACTGGTTTTCCTTCCTGTGATCACCGTGTCGCAGAATATGCTCAAGCTCTCAAGTATTCGCAACTTGTCGAGGCAGCTGACAGTCCACCTCTGCTAGCAGGCCTCTGCTAGCAGGCAAGGCCCGCCACAATCTCTGGCACGCTCAAGTGGCGCCAAAGTCATATTGAGTCGCGAAGTCGCGCTCCAGCACCTGGAGCTTTTTGGAGGCTGGCCACTGCTCTACAGAACTGCCCTGGAACTGCTGCCATCGTGCCACCCGAAACTACCATTATACTGAGCACACCTACCACGCAAATCGCAAGCAAGTCTCAAGTGCGCACCTGCTCGCAATCTGGCACGCCCACTTCTTGACCTTCCAACCCGGCCAATGCGGCCTCTGCGACAGATCCTCAGGCTGCCCCTGCACCGGCCGCTCCAGTGCTGCCCCCACCATCTCCAGCCACGCATTCAGGTCCAGGGCCTCCGGGCCCACCGCCGGCAGCGCAAACTGCGTGGTGCTCCAGAAGATCTGGAGGCCGTATGCGAGTAGTGACTCGGGAATGTGAATTGCTGGGGGTGTGGTGATGCTCTACCTGCACGAACGATCGCTGCTGAGGTACTGGGCAGACACAGATGAAGTGCAAAGCCTCTTAGAACTAAGTTAAAAGGTGGGAGGACAACACATGAAGTGCCGGCGCCCATGCGCGTCAGACGAGCACACGCAGCTTTGTTGCACATGAAAAGCTGCAGCTGTACAACAGGCTGCTCATGCCGACACTTCGTTGGCATTTGAATTTCTACAGCATGGCGCACGCAGCACCATCAGCGCAAACTTCCATATTCATCAATTGAAACAGTGGCAGCTTTGCGCTCTGGGCTCCTGCATCTTGCCTTGAGGATCAGGTGCAGCACTGCCGACGCGTCGTCGGAAGGGTTGGGCAGCAGCGACGCAAACATGCGCTGCAGCAGGGGGAAGGTCGCAATGATGATCTCGTGCAGGGGCTGGCGCTGGTCCGCCGCCCTGTACTCATAGCGCTTGACCACCTTGCGCACCGCCAGCAGCGAGTTGCGCACCCTGCACATCAATCAGCAAACATAGATTTTACATAAGAGATTAACATCTGAGTCGAGAATGGTGTGCTAGTGAGCATAGCAGCGCTGCTGCCACGGCCCGCGATTAGCAAACAATTATGACTTGCGAGCTGGCAAAGTGCTGTGCGCTTCTCAAGTGCTGTTCAGAGTAGTGCTACAGATACACGTAAAACAGAGGTGAGGGGAAAGAGCAAGTGTAGAGGTTCAGCAGGCTGCAACTACCTTGTGGCAATTTAGTTGGTTGTTGCGTAGAGAATGAGGCTGCAGCTGAAGCAGTGCTCACACACTGTTCAACGATCGTGTTCGCGTTTAGTGGCAGTCTGCATTGCACAACGAGCGGGCAAGGCTTGCGTATATTCGAGTGCAGCTCTTGTTGCTGAAAACCTCTCTGATGCTCACCAAACCTTTTGTCGACAGATGATGCAACCTGGTGCCCACAGGCACACAGCAAACATGACTGCTCAGACAGAAAATAGTTTGCAAAGTGAGCACTGTACCTTGTGACATCCCCCGTCTGTATATGTCCCACCAGCACTGGCAGGAACTGCGGCCAGTGATCAGGGAAGTCCACTGCTGCCACCTCCTTGACAGCCTCCGCCAGCAGGTCTCGCAACGAGGTATCCTGCTCTACCGCCAGCGTTTCCACCAGCTGCGCCCGCGTCTGCTCTCGCTCAGCGGCACTGAACAGGCTCTGCTGATGAGCATCCTGGTTCTCCGGCACTCTGTAGTCCCACTTTTCTCGCAATACATTCTTGATGGTGATGCAGGCGGCCTGCCTGACATCGCGAGGGGCGCTGGGCTCTGCCACTATCTGCAGCAGTGGGAGCATGGCGCCACTGGGGCGGATCTTGATGGCGGCGACATGCTGCTCCGCCAGTTTCCTCAAACGTGGATCCGAGCTGAAGGTGCTCTGCAGCACCTGATACAGCGACTGCACGTCGAGCTGCGGCTGTTGCTGGTGCTGTGGCGTTGGGGATGTTGACATCGTGAGCGGTCTCACCGACAAAGGCGGCACCCACTAACACCACACCAACTGCAGTGGTGCGGCACAGCGGCGCGCTCTGTGTGTGTGTCAATGCGGCACCCCGATCTGCAACACTGGTAGCCCACGCTTATTCGCCTCCCTTAACAATTGCGGGCAGTAGCCGGCTCTCTGGCTCGGGCGCCGCCTGTCCACCTTCACACACACACACACACACCCGGAAATTTTTGGCGATGATGCTCAGCTTTTTGAGGTTGCAGTTTTGCAAATTGAGACGGGAGGTTGCTAGAGGCGATGGCGAGCATCCGGGACACCTACCACCTCGTGGACTTTCTGATCTGCGGGTCATGCCTGCGAGAGACGCTCGGTGAGGCCCTCGTCTGGCAAGGTTGACCTCGACTTAAACATATTCGTTGTGTTTGAGGGAGATTGAGCTCACCTCTCGCTGCCATGTCGCTCCTCTGTTGCAGGCGTGCTGCTGATGCTGGCTCTTCCCTCCGTCAGCTGTGCATTCGCGCCAACGACGACCATCATCCTAGGTGAGCTTTCTGTTCCGCCAGAGCGCCAATGCCAACTTCAACCACATCGTCGTTGCTGAGATCCCTCCGCCTCGCTGTGCTTGCTCTCCCGGTGCAGTCACTGGCGTCTATCTGTTGCTGCCGGTGATGCTGGGCTGCTTCTGGAGCGTCCTGCTGTGGGGGGTCTGCTCCGTTCTTGTATTCCTTCGCCTGCTCCAGGCTTCGGCCGAGATATCTCGCTACCGAGGACGGGGACTATGGTTCAGAGCCCTGCAGCTGCTCTCCATGCACGACCTCACAGCGGTATGGTCCATAAACGAGGCGGATGACACACCTGTTCCACTTCTCAAAAAACCCGCACCGCAGTCCCCCTCCTTCCTGTCCTCCGCCACCCCTGTTGGGCCGGCCCTCGGCGCCGACACTCGCAGCGCCGGCGCGTCGATGGTGGCTGCTCGTAGGCTCAAGCGGCGCTTCGGCGCGCACCTGTGCTCGCGGCTGGGCGTGCTGGGCTCCATGACCCTGGAGAGCCTGGCGTTCTTCGGCGTGGGGCTGGCGATGTGGGTCAGCATCCCGCTCCTCTCGGGGAGCCTGCCGGAGCCCGCGGCGCTGGCGGTCAGGACGGCGATGGCGGCGTGCTGCATGATCGTGTGGCTCGACGCCATAGACGCGTTCCTGGCTTCGGCCGTGATGCTCGCAGGCAGCATAGACACCCCCCTGCGCCGCACGCAGCTCGACCCCCTGCAGTCCCTCTCCCTGGGAGAGTTCTGGAGCAGGCGCTGGAATACGGAGATGTCCACGCTGCTGCGCACGGCGGTGTTCAGGCCGGCGCTGGCGGGGATGCGGCGCGCGCGGTGGCTGGGGTGGCTGCCGGACTCTGTGAAGCGGCAGGCGGCGACGATGATGACGTTTGGCATGTCGGGGCTGCTGCACGCGTACGTGCACGCGCTCATGGGCAACGCGTCGCAGTTCGGCTTCACCATGGCCTTCTTTCTGGTGCAGGTACGCGTCTGCGCGGAAGTAGCTCATGAACGAGGCGCAGATAGACAACAAATGGCTGTGGTTCACGAGAAGGTGATGGAGTTGAAGTAGGTCAGGCAGAGGCGGCAGTTGTTGCATTCAGCTTACATCTGCAAGATGCAAGCGCTTGCTGCTGCAGCAACTCGTTGGGATGCTGTATGCCTGGAGTGCGCCCATGGCTCATTCACACCTCTGAGGTCAATGTGGTCCTGAGCTCATCCACAATATGTCGTTTTGCGTTGAGGTGTACAAGGCTAGGTCGCTGTACTGCAGGCCAGTTGCTGCAAGCCGACACTTGCTGCACTTGCACCTAATGCTGCGACGTATTTGAGGCGGCATCATGTGACACCACAGACGTATGGCGCTGCATATGTGTTGCATTTTGTCAAAAATGACATGCTGAGTGTGGCGAAACAAGTGTTTCCAGCAGGATCCACACGGCGTCTCTGATGTATGCAACACACAGTATAAACCTTGCTGGCTGGCGTACTTCTGTGTCTGCAGCCTTGCAGCGTGTGGTCTCAAAAGCTTTGCGCGCTATGGTATCAGCAGCGATTGCATCTTCTGCTGCCCCGCAGCCCACAGCACTGCAGTGTTGGTACGCATGGCATTGGTAAACTCATTTCTCGCCGTATGCTTTACTGCGTTGTTGTCTATTGCCGCCAGTGTGACGTGGCGAGCACCCACAACTGCCGTCCTCCCGCATTGAAGCCTCGCTGATACCCTATTGCCCACCTGTTGCTGACATCCTGTCGCCTGTTGCCTACCCGTCGCTCACGCGCAGCCCTGCGGCATCTGGGTGGAGCAGCAACTGAGCATTGCGCGCTGGCCCAAAGCGGCGCAGCGCACCTGGACCATCTGCTTCCTGCTGCTCACCTTCCCGCTGCTCTCGGAGCCCATGCAGCACCTGCTGCCACCCGACATCAGCTGCATCGTCGGCGGCGTGTTCACGTGAACTGCCTGATGCCGCCACTGCCGCAATCGCAGCTGCTCAGCAGCAACGGTGCGCGGCAAGCTGCTGTTGCGGCGAGCGCCCTGTGGCCGCCTGACGGCAACGGCCGCGGCGCCAGTGTGTCATGATGGCCAAGCCGCTGCGGCGGCGGCAACGGCATGGGGCACGCAGCTCTGCAGCAGCGACCAAGGCCACGGCAGCTGCTGCGTTGAACGCACAATACCCCGCGGCATCAAGGTCATTACAGCGCAACTAGTCGCGCTACACACCCGTCACATTTCGGCAGCAGCAGCGCCGGTGATCCGCTGCCGAGCACACTGGTGTGCCGCAGGCGCGCCCCAGAGTACCATATGCATGTACAGCGAAACGCGCGGCCGTCACGGGAACGCGCGCCAAGTGTTCAACATTGAAGTCTGCAGCAGTCAGCGCAGGCGCGCACGCGCCACAGGTAACCGCCCCACCCTAGTACTACTCCTTTTACACCGCCAAGTAGTACTAGTGCAGTGCGTCCCGCGTCCCGCGTGGCCCGCGCGGCGGAGCGTTATGTCAGTGTCGTCAAGACGTGTTTCGTAGCGCAGCCGTAGTGAGCCGCGGCGCGTATCAGGTGGCAGTGTAGTAGTGGTCCAATAGAACAACACAGAAACGAAAAAAGGGGTTGTTTGTGGGGGGCGGGGGGAGGGTTGTTGTCAGATCGTCATACTCAGGGTGGTCATGCTCTGAAGTCACAGCCGTTTACAGGGAGGCTCAGGGCGCAGAACAAGCCTCTATTTCGGAGGTGGGCGCTCGGTCCGCTCTGCGCGCTCTGCTCCGTGCAGCAGCGCTGTTGTCCCAGTGCTCAGCAGTAGCCTGGCCCCTCAACAAGCGGCACGGCCCAGTGCGTGAGCCTCCTTTATCACCACATGTTCACCAAATTCCGGCTTGTGATGGTGCCTCTTGCGCATGCCCTGTGCTGCACGTGTTCTTGACATTGATGTGCACTTTGTCACCGCTGTTCTTGATGTGCACCTGCAAAGCAGAAATGTCTCTCTCAAAGTCTACAGAATGACCCTGTGCTTGCCTATGACGATCAGCAGTCACTCATGTAGTAGCATACAACAACTTCAATGCGCCTTCAATTCTGGCATAGCATGTAATGTCAAAATTGACCATTGTTGACCGTTTATGGCATCCTGCTTTCTTGACAAGTGGTGTGTTGGCCACACTTTACTTGCAGTGCCTCGCTACAAAATGATTTATGCTCTGAGACCATGCGGATCAGCTTGGCACCTTGCTCTTTCAATGGGGGGGGGCAGCGCTGCAGGGTGTGCAGTCCCTTTGTCAATGCGCTGCTGCTGCCGAAAAGATGACTTGCTTGCTGTTTGATGTGGCTACAGTACCTTGCTGTCATGTCCGTCAGCAAAGCTCAAGCCTGTTCTTCCTGCAGGGATCAAAAACAACTGGATTTGCAATGCTTAGAATAGGGTACATCTGTTGTAAATATGGTTTGCCGAGACTGCACTCCAGCACAGCTTGAAGCTGTGGAGTTGATGCAACTTGATGGCATGGTAATGTCGGCATTCAAGTTGATCTGGTCACGCAATTCTACTGTAGTTCCTGTTTGCACTGGCTGCCGTGGAAGTCATGTGTTACTGTTCTTCATTCAGCATGTTGTGCAGCGCGGGTGCAGCAGGCTAAGCAAATGATGGCACACAGTGTGAAGCAGTGACGAAACGGCTCATCAATACGCCCAACAATAACAATACATTCAAGGTAGAAGGGAAATGCCATTCAATGCAGTCTGTGGCTAGTATGCCACTACAAGAAATCTTTTGCCGCGCATGAAATGAGCCACGCCTTCTCGTACCCTGCCATTGCCGAGCTCCTGATGCCATTGGCTGTGTCACTAATGCTCAATGATGTCGACTGCACCGGCGTTGTATGTCTCAAAGTCTCTTCTCTCACGCTGGGCTCTTCTGACACCGCACTACTGCTCCCTTCGCCACTGCCGCCCGCAGCCACGCCGTTGCCCTCACTCTCCAAAGAGCAACCATTGCGATCTTCACTGACAGTGCACAGTTCGCTGTCGTGTTGAGCCCTGCTGCAGCTGGCGTGCGCGCGGCGCGCCCCCTCAATCACCCCCCTGGGGCCCAGAATGCGCATGCACACGCCAGCGCTCAAGCTGCGTTCAACCTGCGCCCTGTCGCGTGCGGCGCACACCTCAACTTGCGTCTCGTAGATGCGCCTGAGCGCCTTGTCGCGGCGCGTCCAACCTACATGTTGATCGCTGCTGCACTCAATGGGGGGCGCCTCGTCCCCTGCGCCTGCATCGTTGCTGCGGCGCGCCGCCGCGTGCTCTGCACTGTCTGTCTGCTTACCCACGATTGACGGTAAAGCTGCAGCGGTCGATGAGCTGTCATCGCGCCAGGTGGTGGCTGCTGATTGGCCGCTCT
Organism: Tribonema minus; assembly: GCA_017506865.1. Classification (NCBI taxonomy): domain Eukaryota; class Xanthophyceae; order Tribonematales; family Tribonemataceae; genus Tribonema; species Tribonema minus. The sequence continues at coordinate 537,997 of JAFCMP010000501.1, forward strand.
CCCGCTGCCGCAGTGCAACCCTGCTGCCCATCTGCTGAGCCGCAGGCAAAACCTCGCTTGATGAGCTGTCATCACGCCAGGTGGCGAACGCTGATTGGCTGCCGTCCGCCGCCGCGACGCTGCCCTCCCGCTGCCACAGTACGTCCCTGCTGTCCAGGTGGAAGCTGGGCGCGATGGGCAGCTTGCCGCCAAACCACGCGTCCCCAAACCGCGCCAGCAGGGCGTACTTGTCCCGGTACCACCCCCACCCGCAGTTGATGTAGTGGAGGATGCAGGGGCAGTGCTCAGGGAGGGGTAGGTACGCCCCCATGTCCATGTTGCGGGGGTCTGCCAGGGCCGTTCGGCTCCGCGGCGCGCTGCCTGAGGAACTGTCTGATGGGAGGGGGGGGGGTAGTCGCCAGGCGTGCACGTTGCGTGGCAACGCTCCGCAGCCGACGCGTACCACGCTCTTGCCGCAATCTGCACAGAATGTTCCACGGAGAACAAGGTAAGTAAGTATCTGAGTTTGCGAGGCAGATAGTCATGATGCTGGCAAGAGCGGTGCTGCCCTGAGTCAGTGCACACAGTGGCTTGTCACTACATGGCTTGTGGAAACACTGTTGAATGTGCAATGCAAGGCACGATGGTGCACTATTGCCGGAGGCCTGTGCATCGGGCAGATTTGTGCACGGGACTCACACATTCATGCGAAGCTACAGCTATGTGGGCACTGTAGATACAAGTGGTATACAGCATCTCCCGTGCGGAGCTTTGAACACTTAAAGTGTTCACTTTGTACATAGCACTAATGTCATTGTGGAAGTGTGTATGGGCTGCCGTGGTGGTAATCATGCAAGGTCGTTGAGGAATGTCTTGAAAGTATCATCAATCACACCATCTGGAAGCCGGCTATGCAGCGCTTGGTTCTGCATAGCCTATCACAACTTGTAGCCCGTCGGCTATTGCTCGAGGTTGGTCCGCAGTTGCCACCAGTCCATCACTGGCACAGCAACGCCCATCAACGGCCGCAGGTCGGGGGCTATTGTGATGCTACACTTTGTCCAACAACGACTGACACTCACACAGATACTGCACGTCTCCCCTTCCACATTGCAGTCAATGTAGTGTCAAGCCTATGCTGCCCCCCCCCACACTAGCCAAGCCTATACCGCCCCCTCCTGTGTCTGCTGGCTGCACCGCCCAACGCAAACCCCGCCTCAGGGCTCCGCGGCAGCGACAGGCCATCAAAGCCTCATGAGCGTGCCATGCAACTACCACACAACGAGCTGCCGACGCCGGTGCTGACAAGTACGCCGCATAACGCCGCTTCCGTCTCCATCGCGCTCACCATAGCCGAGCATGTACTGGCCGTGATACGTGCGCCGCCGCCACCAGTCCATGGCGCCCCTCGCATCGCCGCTCAGCGGCAGCGACATGAAGTGCCGCTTGAACAGCGTCACGGCCGTGAAGCAGTCGGCATAGTCCCGCAGCGGGGCCTCAGGGACCCCCTCATGGTTGGTGTACGTCATCTGGTAGACGTCGCAGCGCCTTAGCATGGCAAAGTGGGACTGGATAGAATCGTCTGGGGTCCAGAAGAGCTCGTCGATGTCGATGTGCAGTAGCCAGTGGAGGCCGGCGCGCGCGGCGAGTTGAAGCGCGAGTTCGGCGTTGAGCGTCTGACGCGCTTGAACTTCGGTGCTGCGCTCAGAGCGGGGAGGAGGCCACAGAGAGCGTGGAAACTGCAGGTTAATTGCATGCAACCGTCTCATGTGGCCTTGAGTTCAGTGCGGCCATGCAGCGGCCAATGAGTGCGCGGTGGCCATGACGAAAAAACAAACAAGGATGGTGTGCCCAAAAACTAGGCGCTCGCTCACATGCGCTAGCCTGAGAAGTACACCATGATATGCAGGGCAGTTCAAAAGCGCAGTTGTGCAGAGGACATGTAAATCAGAGACACAATAACGGCAGTGCTTGAGTCCAAGGCAACAGCTGCCCGACTATGGTGCATCTAGACTGTCTTCTCTCCGTACTTGTAGAATTCGCCGACAGTGGCCCAGGTGCTGCAAGCCTGCAGTTGTGTCCGCAGCCGCTCGTCCCTCGAAGTAACAGTAACCGCCTCGCCAAATCTCGCTGCTGTCTCTTGCGCCAATGCAGCGTGCCCGGGATCAGTGCCGTCGAAAAAGAGGTATAGACGGGCAAATCCTGCAAACCGGGTCGAGGAGCGGTCAATTGAATCAATTCTCAGAGAAGCGATTCGCAAGTTTGCGTCAGTAAGATTGTTACTACCTAATGTGTGCGCGGAGCGTCCTACCAACATTAGAGCTTAGGCTCACTTACCCTTAGCTAGATGATACAGCACAAAGCTCTCGAGGGTCCGTCCACAATCGCTACAGCACTGAGCAAATGCAAGCGTGGTGACGATGCCCACTTTTTCTTCCTGCAGCATAGTCACAGACGTCTCACCACAACACAGTCTCACACAAGGGAGAGTTGCAGTTGGTGACTCTCCCCGTTGTGAAGTTGGTGGCCTCGATTGCTGTCTGGCTTTCAGGCGGCGTTGCCACTGCGGCTGCTGTCGCGCATCAGCACTGCGCGTGGCTGTTGTGCAGCTCGGCTCGCTCCTCCAGAGCGCCGCCTGGTGTGAGAGTCGGTGACCACGACAGAAAGCGGTGGAGGTGTTGCGCGCTGCCGAGCCGAGCGCCCCGCCGCCCGCGCCGCTGCCTGAACCCTGCCGTCAATGCTGCCACTCTGCCCAGTTGTGGATTCTTTTAGGCTCTTCACTTCACTCTCCACTCCACTCTTCTGGTCCCGCTGCTTCAGCAGCGGGTACACTGGCCTCTCCCATAGTATACCCGTGCGTCATGTCGCGGCGCGACTTGCGCAGCTTCAAAAACGGTCGCATCACGTAAGTGTCCCGCTGCATCTTGAGACTTGCAGCAGACATTGCCATTGACGAATCACTGCCGACAACTGGTGTTGGTGATACACTATGGCACACTTGCGCTTCATTACCAGCCGCTTCCCTGTGCCATCAGCCGCCACTAATACTTTTTATTTCAAATTCTCGCTTGGGGCGCGAATACGCCCAAGATGGATGTCTAGCTTGCACCAGAATCTACATGTGCCTTGAGAACACTTTGAAAGCGTCTAAATTCGCATTGCCAATCATATCAACTGACATCGCCAAGTGCCCCCCCTCCCCCATGAAGTCGTCAATCTGCCCCCCTACACTGCGTCATGCGCGTCATAATAGTATGATAACACGCAAAGAGTACGCCATGTGGATTGCTGCCGACATAGCTGATCCGATGCGCGCTAGTGCTATGCCTTTTAGGGCTGGTTTTGGCTGCTCCGGGCATCAATATCCTGGTCGCATACTCCTTGGCGACAGCCTCCAGCAGCTTCCGCCCCTGCACCCCGATGCTGCCAAATGACCCGAATCACAAGTGGCAGGCTTGTACTTCGAACGAAGTAGCATTCTGGCCTTAGTGACCAGGAAAGCGGGTCTTTTTGTCCGCCTCTTGGTGGCGGCAGCCCCTCTAGAGATCCTCCGTAGTCTTCGCCGCCCCGCGACTGCGCCTGTTCCTGGAAGCTAGTGACGTCCACCCTGAGCGGCAGCTGATGCGTCACGTCGTGCGTCACGTCGTCGTAGCCGGTGGCCGGAAGGGTGTTCGGCAGGCAGCACAACTGCGTTCCCCTGGAGATGCCAGGAATGGCGTGCAATCCTCGTTGACTAGCCGCGTCTTGAGGTACTGCCGCAGGATGCGCTGCGTGGCCCGCTTGACGCTGTTGTGACGAGGGTGTCATGTGCCTTGATGCGCAGTGTCCTTGACAGCGCCGTGCGTGCAAACTGCCGCCCGGCGACTGCCTGCACAGCTTGCTGCGCGCTGCCTGCTGCTCTGCTCCGATGGACCGCTTAGCGCCAGCTGCCAAGGCATATCATTAAACGCAGCTGTTGTAGGGTACATAGCTTGACAACAGGCTGCGGGCCAACCTCAGAAACAGAAGATCAAGCTCTGTATTGGTGTTGGCGCAGCGCTGTGCCGGCACAGTGTGAGAGGTGTTTGAGCAGTACGGTGATGCACCTGCATGTCATTTTGAGATCACAGCGTCCATTGCATATGTGCAAGCTGCTGGCTTGCCGCACCAAAAATGCACAATACATGGCTGCGTTCAGGGCAACCACACAACAGCAGTTGAAGAACGCCAGAGGTGCAAAGAGCGTGAGTCGCAATCTCTCAACTTGTCGCAACTTGATGATATCCAAGGAATGGGCTTCCCACCAGCTTTAAAGAAGGCGCGCCTTGGCCTGAAATGACATGTGACCCGCCTCCTTCAAGCAGTGCTTGTATCCCATGTGGTCACTTGTATCCCATGTGGTCACTAGGACTTTGAAGAAGTCATGGTCACCAACCATGGTGCTCGCGTTGGCGAAGAATGACTCCGTCCGATGCACATACTGCCGCCCATTGGCAGCGATGCAGGTGATCGCAATAGAGCGATTGGAGAAACAAGGTGCCGCTCTGTATTGCGCTGGCCCTTCAATTGCGACATGGTGGGCGACATATACGCCCAATGTATACCCGACGATCTTGTGAGCGCGCGTCTTAGGATACGCCCCAATAACCAGAACCCACTGGTAGCCTCCGCAATATTGCCCGCCATCCACCGCAGCGATGTGGCGATGGCGCCTTTCTTCGGCTGTGCGGAAAGCGGCCGCTATAAAGTCCATTGAAACGGAGACCTCAAAGTCGACCCCGGGGAGCGAAGATGGGGGACGTGGGACACTGCTGGCCTGTCTGATCAGCTCAGGACAGCTGCTGGTGGCCTGCACAGTGTGCCATTTGCTGTCATCCGCTTGGCACATCGACAGCAAAGCCATTGTAGCGGGAGTCCACTGCGGAAAGAATTGGGCAACCCCCGCCATAAAGCCAGCTTCGACATACGCTATCCTGATGCACGCGGCGATTGGATTGGGCACCGTCGTCATGCCTGCATTGGAAGACACACAGGGGCGCACGGGCTATTCATTGTTGACAGGCAATGATCACCTACTGTTGGGACGAGGACCCGAATCAGGGAGCAAATGTGTTCGAGTGACTCATGCAGCAAGCGGAGTTATCAGGCCCAGACCTTGGCGAGATTCACTTCTAGACGCATGCTTCAAAGTGCATCGAAAAAGGTAGATGCTTCAAATGCGCAAGATACTGCACCGGCTGTGAGCGGGGAGCACTTCTTGACAGCGCAGCCCATGAGCATACCACACTGAAACATCTAGGAGAACACGAGATTTTGAGATGGGCAGATTTGACAGCTGCATGCTTCAGCGGTGGGCCTCAAAAAAGAATACTTCAAGTATGTATAGAAGTATATATATATTTACAACCACTACTCACTCTATGGGAGGCAATGAGATTTCAAGCAAACGTTGGTCCATGAGTATGATGAAGATACACTATGTACCACATCACAACAGCTTCGGAACTGCATGCACAAACAAGATTTTGTACCAGGCAAGAAGCCCTGCTTTGCAACCACATGCTGCAACGAGAAGTTGGACTTAACTGACTGCGGATCACGTGGCTGCTCGGAGGTGCATCAAACTCTGAGAGATGACCGGGCAGGCGATGAGGGACAGGAAGAGTTTTTAAAGACCGTCACTTGCCTCGGTGCAGTGCCCAGCCCAGCGCGACAACCGCCACAGTGCTCTCTGCCGCAACGGCAAGCGCATCGCTGCGCAGCAGGGTGAAAAGAGCAGGCTGAGGCAGCGCCAGCAGCTCCTTCTTTTGCTCCGGTGCGATCATGGAAAGCTCTAGATCTCCCAGCTGCTCCACGAGCGTGCTCATCACACGCTCCTGCACTGTGACCGGATAGCGTTCACGAATGCCAAACGGTGCTGAGCATACTGCCAGCATCTCGTCCCAGCTGAATCCGCCCTGCTCACCGAGCCACGCGGCACACATAGACATGACCCTTTCCACGACATACTTGTCGGCTGTCTGCGCTATTGACAGCGCCCGAACAACGGTCATCTTCTCTGCGTCAGGAAGTCTGTTGTGATACGTGGCCCACAAGACGTCTTCGAATGCTGCTGTTTCTTGATCGTCCTCCATCTTGAGGTAAATGCGGACGGGCCTCTCTGGGCTTGTCCAGCGGCGCAATCTCGCTTGCAGGACACCACTGCTGCTCATGAGGATAGCAGCGTGAGCATGCAGCTGCTTGCCAGATGGTGTTACTGCGCCTGGCTCTGTACTGCCGGCGCTTCATCCGAGAGTTTCCGCTTGCTGCCTGACAGCGATTCCTCATCGCCTTCGCGGGTGCCAAACGTGATGATGACGTCAGAACAAGCAGGATCATCCCACAAGGACTCGCTATTGGTGACAGTGCCAGGCCTGTCCGCCATATGGCCTCTCTCTGCTTTGTGTGCATGCAGCAGAAGATACGAGATTTGAAACTTAGGGCGCCAAAACAGTTGAAGTTCGAAGGCAGATGGTAACAGTTGAGGAGAAGATAATGAGATGAGGCTGGCTGACCAGCAGGCAGCAAGGGATCGTAGTGCTGCCTTCCAGCAGCTGCCACGCTCGCTGGTGCATGCCACGGTTGTGGACACTTGGCCGAAAGTGCTTGCTGGAAGTGCCTGGGCATGCAGCTGATACTTTCGATGGTAATGGCGCTGAACTCCGAGTTTTGAGCTACAATTTGCTTGCCAGCTGTAATGCAGTGGGCGCTTATGCACCGCCGGCACTGCTGACCTGGCCCGCTCGCAGAGCGCAGCTGCTCAACGATATAACAGAGCTGGCCCCTCATGTGCTGGCGCTACAAGATGTTGATGACTACAACGACTGGTGGAGGCCGCAGCTCAGCAATGCGGGCTATGACACCTTTTTCAGGAAACGGACTGCGGCGGTGAGGATGATTTAAGTTGTCGTGCTTGGCAAGCTGCAAGGGTGTCTATTTGCGAGTGAAGCAACTCTGTGGCCTGTGCTACATGTCACCTGCTGACAGATCGTGATTATCTTCTTGCTGATACAGCTTGCAGCTGACATGGAGCAGGCAAACGTTTCGTCGGTTTGTCAATTCCTTGGTTGTTTGACCAGGATGTAAGAGAGCCACACACATCAAAAGCATAATGCCACTGGCATCGCAGGTGTCGGTGCATCCGGAAGGAGTGCTAGCGGGCTGGCGCAGGAGCCACTTCAAGCTAGTGCACAGGTATACCCAAATAGAAGTAATTGAGATGAGGAACTATTGGAGGTGTACAACTGGCCAATTGTTCATATGGATTCAAGTCATGGCGGTTCTGGTCCAGCCAAATCTCGCAGGTCTTGCCTCGTGAACTTTGGGACGGCATTCGCCATGACCCGGTGAAGCTAACGGTATCTCATTGCCACGCTGCTGCACACATATGCTCACAACTGTGCTACGCACGCATATGCATGCGAGCATGTCCAGCCTGACACTCTCAATTGCACCACTCGGTTGCAAACAGCTAGAACTAATTTCACATACTTGTGTTGCGTATTCAAAGTACTGATTCTGCAATTGCTAAATTATGAGGCATCAGCACAGCATTTCCCCTCGCTCACCGAGCGTCTTCTGCTTAATGTCGCAGTGAGTCACTGGAGCTAAATCGACTGGCAGAAGATGATGCCATGCCATCGTTGCTCAAGGGACGTGCTGCATCTGCTGACAATGTCGCCGTAATGGTCATCCTTCAGCCTACACAAGTGAGCGACTGCCACCAATTGCTGTATTCTGTCCATGGCTTCTTGCTACACTGTTGTTGCCACTTTGTTTTGCTCCAGTACCCACAGGTTTCTCCTTTATTGTTACATCAGAGGTGTACTATCATGTGGCGTGCAGTCCAGCACTGCTTGTTTCTACTGTTTCACCCATGTGGCCGCCGCTTGCAACGTAGGGCACAATGTCTAAGTGCACACCGACAGCCTCCAGCTATGACAATGCAGCTGCTGATGATGTCGCATCGCTGCCGCAGAGGTCTGCACCTGCTGTTTCGGTCCTCAACATGCTCAGCAGTCTGCAGCTCCAAGTAGCTGCATGCTCTTCGGATGTACTTCTATGCGCCAAGCACTGGCTAGATTGAAGGCACCATTGCATGAGCACATGCTATCGACGCTGCTTCCCACTACAAATTGCTGCTGACAGCATCAGCATGCAGAGTCGATGCTTACACAACAGGACATAGCTAGCGGCATGTGAAATCAGCTTTGTCAATACATTGTAGCGCACGAGCAGCATACCAGTGCCACATGTGTGCCGCACTTCACATAAGCACGTGCTCAAACTGCCAACACGCTTGGTGCTTTGCCGCTGTGTCACTGTAGGGTGCGCGTTTGCCAACAGGCCTGTGTGCAGTCAGTGCTCAGCTCTGCGATGATGCACTCAGGTAAGACACCCCAACGTCCACTTTCAGTGCAAGCTGGCGGGAGCACACGCGGCATGCAGGTCTGCATGATTTTCAGCCGGATGGCTTCTGTTGCTGCTGCTGACTCCCTTGGCCTGCTGATGACTGACTTGGCTTCTTCAAGATGGCTTGCAGCTACTTGTTGCACTTTTGCTTCAGTGGATCTCCTGACTCCTTATTCACATCACCGCCCCTGCATCTTTCACCAGACACCATGTACCTGTAGGGTAATACGTTCGTGTACTTTGAAGTACTTGTTTTGCTGCTTGTTGGACCAGGGCTAAGGACAGCCAACATGCTGTGCAGCGCTCTAGTGATGAGTACTCTCTTTTGACTTTGATGTCATCATGTTCATGATGACGGAACTGTGACGCGCTCTGCAATGGCACTCGCGCTTGTGCTGCAGAGGCACACCTGATGGTGAGGATGCGCTGCTGATGCTGCAGACCAAGGGCCTTCTACGCACAGTAGAAGGTGGGCTTCTTACAGCTGCCAATTTTTTGTTTTCCACAAGCACAATGGCTCACTGAACTGCTTGCTAGAATGCTTTTATTAGTGCCTATAATGAGGTGCTCTGATTCAAAAGTATGAATATTACAGGTACCTCACGAAAGGAATAGCAGAAAGCATGCTTCAAGTACTTCTAGGAGTTCTACACTGTTTCACGACCTCTGTACTGCCCTATTCGAGCATTAATGGCTGCATGGCGCAGGTTCACGTACGGCCAGCGGCCAGTGGTATTGGAACTCTATGTGTAGACATCCACCACGATCTGGCGGCTGATGTTGTGGTCGAGCACCTCAGGAAGCCAACAGTACGTGTCGCGTTGCTCTGCTGCCGACATATGTTATGCCGCAGACCGTGTGGTCTGGAATCATTGCTGCTTGAAATTGCTGCAGAGTGCGAGTGCACCTGCTTCGAAGTATCTTTTCGTCGCACACACGCATGGGTGTCATGCCGCTGCTGCTGCTGCTGCTGCCGCCACTGGTTGCTGCTGCTGCAGCATTCAACAGGGACTTCTGCATGCCAGTGGTGCTGTGCGGCACCCTTGGCTGCCAGCCAGGCACCGCACCGCATTTGGCGCTCACCAGGTGGGTGATGATCAGCAGGTGCTGTTGGTGCCACTTGGGTGTGTCACCGATTGCAGCTGTCTGTTTCTTTAAGTTTGGGACTGTTCTGCTCAGTCGCGGACAGTTCTTGGCATGGCAGTTGCAGATAGTTGAGCTATTGACAGAATTGACAGCACACTGGAAATGCACAACAGCACTAAAGTGCGTCTTAAGGCTGTCACTCACGCTGCCCTGCTCACCCGTAGCACAAACCCATTTGACTGATACCACTGCAAACAGACGCAGTAAAGTGTTGACCCGGCATTGAATCCTTACGACGTACCTCAACACCGAGCTTGTAATTGAAATTGTTGGCGGCACACAACTAGTCATGCGGATTGCATGATTGTCCTGCTTGCGGTGGTGTTACACTAAACAAGGTATATGGCGGTCAACTCCCGCATACCATGGCTCTGCTTTTGACACAGATGTTGGCTGAGGCCGTCAACATCAGGCAGCAGCACATCCTTCTTTGCCAGCAGCAAATTCACCAGAGCAGTCATGATTGCTGTGTTTTTGGGAGCAGGAATAGCTTACTTGGTGCTTCTAACTTTGTCATGATCATGTACATAAAGCCGTACATGCAAGCTTTGTCCACCCCACACTCCTATCAAAACGACTGTTTTGCTAAAATAAGCAGCACTCCGTCTGCTAGCCCTACTCACAATCTGTATGTATGTACGCTGCTGTCAACGTCATATTTATATACGTGCGACATGGTATGTACGCATTCATCAACACGTGCTGACAATGAAGGATGCCCTGACTTGACACAGCATTAGCCTTTGGTTTGGTTTTCTAATGTGATGCGGCAATCCTGCTTGTATATCACAGGGGCGGACGCGACGAACAGAAGGATCCTCCAGTGCCACCGCCTGACCCCCCCAAAGTGACCTCCTTGGGACCCACCATGGTTATGCTGGAATGGACCGCTGTCAAGGGCACCAAGCGCTATCCCGTCACTGCTTACAGAGTGAGCTGGTGCCAGGGTGGCAATCCGTCACTGGGCTTCTCTCAAGGGAGGGTGTTCACAGATGCGGAGTGCTTGGAAAGGACCCTCAAGGCTGAAGCGGAAGCAGCGGGCGGCCCCCCCCGCTCCACACAGAAGGGGGGGAGGGGGGTTGGCTGGGGCAGCAACGAAGGCAAATCCGGGGGCGAGGATGCCGCGCTAACCACAACAACTCAACGCCAAGCTGTGAGCCCTGATATATGACGATGCAACATTTGGTGAAACAGCTTATTACATGATGGTGCGCGAGCTAGAAGAAGCATGCAGTTTGAGGATGGCCAATGTGCTTGGTAGACCGCGTAGGCTGATTTGTAGAAGTAGAATTTACCACGTATACTTTCTTGTCATCTTGTCCAATCATGCGTGCCTGGCTGAGCTGTGTGACGTCTGCATCCTCACGTGTCAGATATGAGGCCCTGTTGTCATGTCTTGCGTGCAATTCATGTGCAGCACCATCACGTTGCGAAGTGCAACACTGCTCTGCTGTTCATGTAGCAAACACCGTGTAGCAGTCTGAAACCATTTACACTGATGCCGGCTGCGCTGTCAATCTGTTTTGCTGCTCCTGCAGATTATTGCAGGCTTGAGCAGCGGTGTGGTGCACGAGTTCAAGGTAGCATCGCTCAACTCCGTGGGGGTTGGCCAGCCTGGGCCGGTAAGAGCGCATGCAGCTCGTGATAAACCTCCACCTGACTTGGCAAGTGACTCTTTATGGCACTGATACCTTAGCGCATAGGCTTGGTAACCAAGTGCTGTCGAGTGCTCAAGTCTTGCGAAAGCGTACTCGTTCACATTGCACTGCCTGTACTCAGCAGCTCAAGGAGCGTTTAGTGCCACCATTGAAGGTATGACCGGCATAGCAAGCATCACGGCAAAAGTCTGGCATAATGTTTCCGCCCCTGCCGCAGGTGCCCTTTTCTGTGAAACAGCAGACTGCCGTAGCAGGCGCTCGCCACAACTCAGAGCGAGTGCACTGCTGTCAATCCAACAGGGCACAAGCCAGCTGCTAGCTCACGGTCACACGCCTAACGCACTGCAGGGCTATCACAATGGCCTGCGAACACCTGCTTCTGTAGGCGTGTGAACACGCATGGTTCCCTCTCCAGCCGCCACGCCACCGCAACACTGACACCGTGAAACAGTGTCGCGTTGAGCGTTAAGACATTTTCAAGTACATCTTCATGCGCTTCAGTCCACAAACCACAAGAGCAGGGTCTCATACTTTGTGTACCGGTGCAGGCCTCGCCTCCTGTTCGACTGCCGCGATACCGCGACAACGAGCCAGACGACAGACTTCTACTGAGCGCGGAGACAGTGCAGCGACTAAGGGCAAGGCAGGCGGCGGAAGCGGAGGCTGCTTTGGAGAAGACGTGCCGGGTCGTGCGCAGGCTTGAGATAACGTGAGTACGGGGTGTTTAAAAAGCGAGGCGCTTCAGTCTTGAAGTTGAAGTACATAAGCCCAACGAGCCGGGCATGGTGACTTGACATACAAGCGAATGCTTTATGGAGTTGTGCGGCGTGCAGTGTGACATGGCTGTAACTGGTTTGCGCCAAGCTTTTGGAGTCTAAAGCGTCTAGACTATGTGCCATGTACTTTTTTGCTTTTGAATGTGCTCACCATGCAGGACCCGGGCGCGCAAAAGCGCTGTTGTCACCGGTCTAGTAGACAGAAATCATTTCTGTGTTGAAGTGCACGTTGGGACACTTGCTACGTTGCCTGCTCTGCATGCTTGCAGCAACCTCGCCGCAGCAGTATACATCTCGAAATTGCAAAATGTGGCGCTGATGCCCCTGTGCCCTATTTCCTTGTGTCTCCACAGCAAACATGTCAAGGTTCGCGGGCTTGGCGATGAGACAGAGGAGCAGGTGCGCCGTCATGCCGAGCGCTGTTGATCGACCGCAGGCCCAGTCCTGATGCCACACCCCCATCTAGTTATGTGCATCGGTTGTCATGTCACAAGTTGTTGCAGTATGCCCATTCCTCTGTCAGTCATCAGTAGGCTCCCTTGTTGCACAAGGCCTTCACTACAATGAGGCCCGTGGACATAGCGCCAACGCTGCAGCGATGGAAACTTCTAGGCATGTTGTGCTTGGCCATTCACCCCCAGCTGCGCTTGGGATTACAAACTATGTGGCTGAAGTTGTTTCTCTTTGTTGTGCTGCAAATCTCTTATGTCAGGGACAGCAGCTGGGCACCCTGTCTGGCTACACCCCTCGTCTTGTGGATGGGACACTCAACACAGAGCAAGCTACACACAGAACCTCAAGGTAAAGTTCACATTTGAAGTTACACACTGATTCTCACATTAAAGTGCACTCTAGAGATGAAGAAAGTGTCGCAGACTTGTCCCTGGCTGATGAGAAAAGAGTTGCACCTGCGCATTGGAGCGGAGTTTGCTGGCATGGAGGAGCCTGTCTTTGAGTCTTTGTGGGTGTCAATGGCTCCCTGGAAAACTTGGTGAAGTTGTGATTTGATAATGGTCATGTATGAGAGTCAACGGGGCGTCATTTTACAACAAGGAGCCTGTTACACTTTTGATGTTGAGACTCACCTCAGGAGCATGAACACGTTGTGGCTCACGTCGCAAGTTTGTACTGTGCGTTGCTTGTGTCACCCTGGCGCACACCAAACCCACTCAGGCCAATGCTAAGCTGACAGTTGTTCAGTACTTGATTTTTTTTTGTCCAGCACTTGAAGTTAAATGGTCCTCTGTAATGTGTTCTGTGTGCAGCGAGCTCTTCGAAGGTGCAGCTGCCAACACTGGCGCTGACGCTACAACTGCATCACCATCCACAGACGTTGCGGTGAGTGCCATACGTTGGCTTGTCAAGCGACAAGTATCATCGGGTTCCTCTGTGTGAGCGCCTGTATATCATCACAGTACCGTGCTTATTGCCTGAAGCGCGTGCTTGATGATCATTAATTCATCTCGGCATGCCCACATCTGGCGGCTTGTATCCCTTGCGCACTCATGCCTGCTGTTTTTGCTGCGGGCATTTCGCGCCGATGTAGCAATGGATCATTATCTTGCTGTGCAAGTGCTTGTAATGCTACCCATGAGACAGCCAGTTTCTGTGCCAGTTGCCATCGCCGCGCAGTTTAGTGGTGTGGCACATGTGCCTTGCAGGGATGACGTTGCGCATTCCATTTGTACTGCATGACATCAGCTGCATGCACCAAATGTTTGCATGGCGCTATCCGTATGCTAGCGTACAATATATGGTGGCTCGAGCGGGTGATTTTAAACATCTGCGTCTCTGCTCTGTCGCTGCAGACTGGGCCTGCCAAGTTGCCACCAGCCATTGGCGCACCTGCAAAGACGACACCAGCAGTGACTGGGCTTAGATCCAAGTTTCATGATCACAGGTGAGAGTCGATGATAGTTTCGCAGTGGTACTCAAGATTTGACAGCTAGGAGCACTGAGAAGGAGCTTGCTTTAATGCAGTAAAGTGCGCCGCCAAGTTGCAGGCAGCGCCCACAATACATACCTGGTGCATGCTGCCTCTGTCACTCCGCCCGCTTACAGTCAGTGCTAGTGGAGGGTCGCATCAGCACGTCATGCCAGTTTTTGAACGCTTTCAGCCTGTGCAACTCAAATGGCCACTCCCACCTCAGAGGGCGACTCATACTTCGCGCCTCCTCGCTGTACTTGCCACCGCTCTCAATGCACGTGATACAAGTCACTGCATCTCAAGCAATCTCCACAGCAGACAGCCCCCTTTCTTCGCCTTCGCTTTCACCATTCCAGATGCACCAGGCCTTATCTTAAACTTCTGAATGTTGTGTTGATTCCATGCAGCTTGGGACTTGTCAGCGCGTACCGTGCTTATCGCCGCGGCGGCGAACCGGCATTTACCACTGCAACACCGGCCTTCATGGGCACTGTGGACTACATACTGCACAGCGCGCACGCACTTCAGACAACGCGTGTGCTGTCGCTGCCGGAGCTGCACGAGATTGAGGGGCGTGATATGCAGGCAAGGGACCACCAAAAGTGTCACTTTGGTGCTTGTTCTGTGGTGCACAGTGTGCTGTGCTGTTGTGCTCGATGGCCCACATGCATGTAAATGTTGATACAACCCATGTGCGCGTCTGAATCAGGACTACTTCGGCGCTGGAGCGGAGTCGGAAAATCCAGGTGGCAGGCTACTGACAGGGCGACTGTATCCAGTGGTCAATGTCCTGCCCAATAGGAATAGCTGGTGGGAGCGGGGCTTCCGTTAACTAATCCCTCTCATAAGCCCCCCTCATGTTGAGTTTTGGATGCTCAGAGGCTTGTGTGTTTAACGCAGGGGCTGCGTTGAAAAGCTTGAGTGTGTGTGGGGGGGGGGGTTCAAGCACGCCCCCGTCACATACTTTGGCCACCTCAATACACTTGATTGCTTGAATACCAATGCTGGCACGACAAGTGCCAACCTTGGTATGTACCATTGTCCTGGCCTCATGGAACCACCGTGCATATTCGGCCACAACAATCATCCTGCACTTCAGTGTCACCCTTGCGAGAGCCCTGGCATGACCATGGCTTTGCCTTTATGTTAATAGGGGGCAACTTCACTTTGAGGGCATATGATGGAATGATGAACAATTCCCCCCCCTCGCTATGGCCGCGTGCTCTCGGCACCCAAATGGTCAAGTGCAGGGGGCAATGTCTACAGGAGAATACGGCATCCCATTCCTCCAGGTCTCTTCCTTGCCTGCCGGTAGGAAGAGGGACAGGCTCTTCGCCACCTCTTTCTGCAGCTTGACAACTTGACCTGTGATGATTGATGCATGCCTCCTGTGGGTGGCTCAGATGTTTCGCAAACATGTGGAATGCTGTCAACACGGCATTGTCAACCAAATATGTAAATCTCTGCTTGCACTGTGTGCTATGCTGCTGGCATTACCCGCACTGCCTCGCTCAGGCTGTGCTCGTGCGCCCACTGAGCTGAGGGCGAGCAGCGCCGTGATTGTGCTGCCTCCTCTTTTTGTGCTTTTCAGGAGCTGAAAATGGTCCCAGAAAGTGGAGACACGGCACCACCCGCCTCCTGGTGTGACGACCCTACTAATAGTGATTATTATCAGGGAGAATGGGCCCCATTCCTGGTCTCGAATGACAGGACGTTGCGGCATTGGCTGCCCGACAAGTACCATCCCAGTGACCACCTGTTGCTGGCTGCTGACCTGCGGTTTGATGCGCAAGAGTGCGCAGCGACTGTGCCGCTGGTCAGCACAGAAGGACGCAAATGAATGCACAATGTCACAGATGAATGCACAATGTGCGTGTGTGTGTCCTACCAGCTGTGCGGTGCTGTGTGCTGTCGGAGTTTTGCATGGCTGGCTCTTGAGGCGTTGAGCACATCATGATGACTGAAAGGTGATGGCGACCCTATCGATGGTGATCACTGGTGCGATCAGCTGCCCCTTGATTCCTGCTAAATGAAGTGCTTGACATACTATAGTGATGCCACACTCGGGCTGCAGAAATGGGAGCAGTGACTCCCCGAGAACCCGTGCCACAAAGTTTGCATTGCAGGTGAATACTGTCATTAACAAGCCTTGGCGTAGCGGCCATCGGGTACCTCACATTCATCAGCAGCAGTGCTCAATCACATTTGACTCAGCGCTCATCACGGACAACATGGCTCCGCGATTTCTGTACGCCGCCACTCCCCGTTTGCGTCAGGTTTTGCAATGCGCAAAACACAGGTGAATGAGGTCATGCTCAACAGCTGTCCTCAAATTGGCACAACCATAGCATAAAAGTTGGTGGCGATTGATGACCTCAACAGCTGTCCTCAAATTGGCACAACCATAGCATAAAAGTTGGTGGCGATTGGCCGCTTACCCAGCATGTGAGTGCATCAGGTGCTCCAACTGCATGCCAGCTGCAACGAGAGCAATGGATCATGAGCATCACCGTGCCGTGCTTCACATACTCGGCAGCTCGCCGCAGCAATGCAGGGTGTGATGCAAGAGCCAACCATTGGCATCCCAAGCCTCACAGTCCATGAGACAGCCGTCATTGAAGGCTTCATTACGCGAACAAAGGTGGGTTCGCGTCAGAGCATAAATGACACAGATGCGCCAGCACTCTTGAAAACATGGACGTCAATCGTTTGAATTCATCACATCTTCCCTATTTTGAAAACAAGCAAAATCGCGGACACACAACGAACCAACTGTACTGCTCAGAATTTTCAGTGGTGCCTGTGCCAGGAGAAGGTCTAGTGTGCATGGCATGGCACAAAAGTTCGCTATAGCGCTTGTGTGACAACGGTGCTTCTTGTGGCAGTCTACAACGTCTGTGAGGATGTCAGTGACACAGCGCCTGCACTCTCTCTAGCTTCCAAGCAGCAATCAGCGCTATCGCTTGCGTCTGTGTCACTTGCATGTTCTGTGCCATATGGAATATTCCTTCTCGCACTGCTCTTCAATCTTGCACACGCTCCAACTGTGGCCTAGTGCGCCTTTACACTCTCTGTGCAGATTGCCAGGCCACTATACCACCTGCCTGTGTTTCATGCAACCGCACATTGAGGTGCAAAAAAAACACCACCACCTCCCCCATCTGCCTTGACTGTTAACCTGCAGTTGTTGTCAAACGGCCAAGGCCACTGCAGCACCGCTCTGAAATCTTTCTTGCCACTCTGTGAAACAGGCAGTGCCACCTGGTCGCGGGCGCCAGCGTGTAGTCTCAACGATCGCCCATTCCAGGTGCGCAAGTGACGCGTACTGGCTGTGAGCGCTGCCGCTGAGACAAACCTCTTTCAAGTGCGTGCATCAAGGGCGTGGAAGCGGCCAGCGCCAACTTCAACAGTGCCAACTTCAACAGCGCCGCTCAGCTCTCTCAGGCAAAGACGTCGCTCCACACGAGCTCGTACTCGTTGCCGAGCACGTGCCTGACCGCCACCAGCTGCTGCGTGCCGCCATGCCCGTAGCGGCCGTTGTAGTGCGCCGCAAGCTGCGCCAGCTGCGCCGCCGTCAGCGCCGCCGTGGGGTCGGGCCGCAGGTCCAGCAACGGCGCTTGCTTGCTCGTGAAGAAAGTCTCAATGTCGAAATCCCGCATGAGCTCTTGCCAGCGCTCGGCGCTGAGGAGGTACTCGCGCGCGCGCACCTGCGGGAAGCGCGGCAGCCAGTCCCACTCATCCCCCGTGTGACAGCCCAGGATGGGGTCCTCCGAGGCGTCGACGGCGCGCGCCAGCATCGCCTCCAGCAGCAGCTTGCGCAGCACTTCGTGGCGGATCTTGTTGGCGACGGCCTGGATGACTGCGCGTGCGGGCAGCGGGCCCGCCAGCTCCAGCATCATGCTGCGGTGGCGGTAGAAGGCATAGCTGCCCTGCGCCTGCACCGGCCTGCAGTCGCAGTCAGGTGAGCCCAGGGCGATCAGGATGGCCCTCCCCTCGGCAAGCACTGTGGGGCCGGCCGGCACTGCGCCCCTGCGGCGTTTGCTGTGCTTGGCGCCGAAGGCATGGCCGTGGATGGTCGCCACCTCGTCATGCTCGCTGCTGCACTGCCAGATGTAAGCACTGAGATGGGCGGCAATGTCGTCCGCATCTATCTCATAAAAAATCAGGTCTTCCTCCAAACTCTCGTCCTTGGCGTCCTGGACTTTGGAGCCCGCGGCGAAAACTGGGAGGGTCGTCGTCCCATCTCTCCACCTCACTTTCCTGGGGCTGTGCACAGTGATACACTGTAGCCGGCATGACAGGGCAAGCATCCCGCGCTCTCGCTTCAGGGGCTGCAGTAGGTGCAGCTTTGAGTGGTGCAGCTGTCTCGGTCGTCTGCCGCAGCAGATCCGTGCCGGCCACAGGTGCAGGATTGCTGCTCATGCTGGACTTGCCTTCCCTGCCCCCCCGTGCTGCTGCACACCGCCACCCTGCTGCACACCACCTTTTTCAAAATTTTTGTTGCTCGGCAATTGAACTTAACCTTGAAGTTGTCGTCGTCGGGTGACATTTAGTTCCGAGACCGAGTGCGTGCCAGAGCGCGCCGAGCACATCAGCGGACTGCGGCATTGACTATGAACTAGATATACGCTGCGACAATCGAGGCATCGTGCAAGCTGGCACCAATATGCTGGTAGAAGAAAAAGTGTGTTGTTCATTCCGTCGGGCAGGCGATAGATGGAGCACGCGACCGATTGCGACTTGACTTGCGCTAGGCTTCGGCCTCCCGCTCTGATGCAGAAATCCTCCGCCTTGGTCGCTCGGTGCCACGAGTCGGTGGGCAAGAACCATAAGAGTTTTGTTGTTGCAGCGGTGGCGGGTGTTTGGCGGCAGGCGAAGAACACGGAGGAGAACACACACTGCTGCCATGTGTGATCATTTACTGACACGCAACAACTGCAAACATGGCTTTCCTGCGTACCGCTTCCCTGCTTGCGCTCGCGGCATGTGCCGTGACTGCTACCTACCAAGGAGAGCCAACTGTCGTGGTAAGTGTTTCGTGACAAAGGTGATGTGCGCGTAATTCCTACTGTGTGTGCGCAGACGTGCTCTCACAGCAAGAGCACAACCCGTGCATTGCGTACAATAGCTTCACACCTGGCGGGTGCGGCTCAGTGCGCAGTGTGCAGGACATCAGAACCGACATTGCGCCAAGATAGACTCGTCATCATCCAGTGTTGTGAAGTCTGGTGCTGCTACTGCGTGCACAATTGCCCAACGCGATCAGCTTGAGAAAGAGTCAACGCTCACACTCACAGCAAGGCTCACCGTCTCCTGCGTCCGTTGCCCTGATCTCCCTCGACGCAGGCCGGCACACCTTTTCCCAACATCGGCGTTTACGTGGACGGCGCATTCAGCTTGGCGGGCTACACTGTGCAGTTCCTCCAAGATGACGGCACCCCGGGCGCGGAGACTGGGCACTACCTCACCCACACGTGAGTGCGACAAATTGGCGTTTTTGATGCCCTCTGTCTGTAGACCAAGAAGTCGCTGCTTAGGGCAGTAAAAAAAAAAATGCTGCTTTAAGGCTGCCTCATGTCATTGATCCTGTTTGGGGGACGTGTAATAATGCACAAGCCATCTTGTTAGCAAGTCCCATGTTCACACAAAGCTGTATTCAAACTTGCTCTTGCCCTTGTGTCCATGTCTGCTGAAGCAACAAAACTTGTTCCACTTGACTCTTTCGTGGTCTACTAGCAGTGCGTTGGTCAGCGCAAGCCGACATGAATGTTTCAAACTGATCTGACACAACCGCAGCAAAAGCAAAGAAAATCACACCAACCCCACACCCTCCTCCTTCTCTGTAACTGCCACAGCTGCGACCCATCGGCCCCCGGCGCGTACTACGCCGTCTACGAGAGCGTCTTCACGGCGCTGTCGGCGGACGGCCTCAGCGTCGTGTCTACGAGCCCAACTACGCTCTACTGCGAGCACGGCCACTTCAGCTACGCGGCCGACAGCAGCCTGCAGGTCACCTTTGCCGCCATCCCCGCGGATGTCACCACGTATTGCCCCAGCGTCGAGATGGACCCCACCGCCTTCAAGACAAGCACCAGGCTGGCGGCCCTTCCCGGGACCCCTACGGGCGAGTTCTGCGGCCTGGTCGTC
Organism: Tribonema minus; assembly: GCA_017506865.1. Classification (NCBI taxonomy): domain Eukaryota; class Xanthophyceae; order Tribonematales; family Tribonemataceae; genus Tribonema; species Tribonema minus. Next base: position 558,060 of record JAFCMP010000501.1, read on the forward strand.
TCCTAGACGTGAGATGAGACGCGGCACGGCTCAGGTGTCGGTGGGACCTCATTCGCCACTTCAACGGCGCGCTCCATCAACTTCAAGCAACGCGCACCGTGCGCTGACGCCGAGCGCTGCTGCGCGCACAAAGTTGTGCGGTGTGCCAGCGCTGTCCGCGTAGAGCTGAGTTGAGGGAATTATGCCGCCTAGGGGTGCTCGCGAGAGCTGCGTCTTGGCCTTTTGTAGATGCTAGATGCAATTTTATTGGATTGACACATGGGGGGAACACCACCTCGCTGTCATCTTTTATGGGTCGTTCAAATGACAGCATTCGGAGTTTATGAAAGCAAGTGTAGATGGCGTGCTTGGCCAGTTGCAGTGAAGCGAACAGGGCCCAGATATCACAATGCACATGTGCTTTATGAAACCACTGGCTTCCAGAAATGCTGCTTTGCTGCTACTGTGATATGCACCACTGGCGTGTACCCATGTTGGCTGGCTGGCACATTGCCTTCAGGGTATCAGTGCTACATGACGTAAATTGTGAGCAGGAGCTCTTACGAGGCAATGTGAGACCAATCGTGCTACATGCACACAACACATAAGGTGCTGCTGAGTATTTGGCATGCCTTAGTGCAGAATTGTGAATGCGTGCACAAAAACCATTGGATGCCATGCGCATACACCTGAACGAGACATGCGTCAGGTAGCCCGTTGCCGGCAGGGATGACTCTTGACTCCATGGGCGCAGTTCTCGAGTCATCTGGCTGCAGGGGTCCTGCTGCCTCAGGATGCACTGCCATGCATGACAGCATGTGGCGGCTTCGTCGGAGACTTAGTCGGTTTGAGGCCTGTCTTGATGCTCCTTAATACCGTCTCACATGTCTCATTCAAACACAGCCACCAGACGTGTCGGTGCTGTCATATCCCATTTGTGGCTGAAATAGCACTCGGTGCCGTACAAGATGCGTACAGCAGCCTCCATATGGTTGTGTCAGTTGAGCCTAGGCATAACCAGTTGGCAATTGCTTTTGGGTCACATCCCATGTTATTTACGACTATACAGCGCGCTGAAGCTGTTGAGAGTACTCGCTACATAGCCCTGGCGCATGCATTTGTCGTGTCTGACAATTTTGGCGCATGATTGAGACTCTGTTGTAAAACATGGAAGACCTGCATACTTCAATCATGATTCTTGTCACATCCCTACCTGGTTGACTGCATAGCCGCAGCTGGCCATCACAATCGCATCAGTGACCAGCCTGTGCAAGAACGATTTCACTCCTCCCTGCTTTGCCCGTTAACAATTCTATCATAGCATAATGTCAATGAACGCCGTTGTGCCGTTTCAGCTGTTGTATGTCCAGAGACAGACGCATCGCAAGTTTATCTCTAGCAGCTCACAACTCTGCGACAATTCCTATTGCTCCAGGTCACCTTGATGTGCACCTGTTATTGTAGACAGGCACTTAAAACATAGAACTCTTGCTGCTTTTGTCGCCTGTATGTTGTTCCTGCAAAGCACGACTGTACAGGCCACAACACATTACTGCATTGTCAACATCATGCCAAAGTGGAGTAATGTTCGCATCAGATGATGACGGCCCTTGAACGATGTACTTCTAATGCATTATGATGCAATGCACAGGTGATGCCTGTTTCATGCGCATGACCACAACGTCTCTGCACTGTATTCCACCAGAGCGCACCACACCACCTGCCATGGCAGCCTGTGTCGCCGAAAGATGGCACCTTCAAGCAGTTTGTTCTGTACGATGTACATTGAAAGGCACATACATGGGTGGTGCGCAGAAACAGTTGTCAGGAAAAGTCAACCATTGCATACTCGAGGGCTCCCATACTTCGATGTGACGTACAATCAATTGTACTTCCAGTTGCGCTACCTTGCCTCAGGCAACAAAGAAACTGCGCTACAGGCTTCAAGTCTGCCATGTCATGCAAGCGTGACCAGACCGCATTTGATCGACAAAGCAGTGTACAGCCGCGGGCCTCAAGAGCACGGCCGCGTCGTCAATTCCATGAGCATCGAGCATCTGGCGAGCTGCATGTGCGATGTGAGGGCGAAACAGAACAGCTACTTTTGACCCTGCCCAGACCCGACTGTGATAGTCGCGGCGATGCCGTGCGCGTCCACGTCACCCTTGGCCCTCTCCGCAACCCGCGCTCCCCGAGAGCACAGCGGCACCGTTGGCTTGATGGGGTTTGCGCTGTGAGGCAGAAAAACGACCCGTCGCGCAGGTGACTTCAACCTCAACAGCGCTGATCATGTTGCCTGGGTCGTCCTTCGTGCTGTGCGTGACCTGCGTTCGCACCACGGAAGTGAGGAGTGCCGCAAGCACCGCGATAGTGTGAGCTCAACTCCGGAACGCGGATTTGCTGTCAACTTTAAACTTCCATGCAACTTCAACTCTTGACTTCAGACATGAACATTCATCCAAGAAGATCTCAAGGACGATGGTGGCAACAAGGAAGAAGACTCGTGTCCTGGCTCTCACTGCATCTTGTGACGCCAAAGCGGAAGCGAGCCAACAGCAACGTGGTGAGATGCGTGATCCAACTGTGTGTGTATGCGGACAACTGCTCCCACACAATCTTCACCCACCAGGCAGTGCGATATCCGGTCGTGCAACATCTGTATTTGGCTGCATACACGAAGCTTGTCTCCAAAGTCATCCGCTATGTACAGCACATGAATGACACCGCACATGTTGAGCACATTTTCCGAAAACGGCGTGTGTTTTGAGCTCAGGGCCTACCTCTGCTGCTGGTTTCTAAGGTGAATGTGACTGATTGTAATCACCTCCTCCTGCTGATGGTCTCAGACATGTGGATGAAATCTTCGAGTTCTTGCCACACGGGCACTACCTTCAGCTTTCATCCGTGAGCACAGCATGGCGGGCGCTATATGCCAGGAGCATGCAGCTGAGGGGGCTGGCGACTCATGAGAAACAAACCGATGCGCTAGCCATGGTTGCATCAACGCCCCTTGTAAAGTGGGCGTTCACAAATGCGTGCAAAATGACCGCGGGGGTACTGCGCCACGCCGCCGTATGCGGCACTTTAGGAGTGATGCAGTTCGTGTTAGCGAACATTGCTCACCAGCGCGGCACAAAATTCGGAATCTGCAAGTATGCAAGGCCGCTGCTGCACGGGGAGATTTGGAGATATTGCAGTGGGCACGCACCTAGGGGTTTTACTGGGACAGACACACAAGCGCAGCAGCGGCGCGCGCGGGGCATCTGGAGGTGCTGCGGTGGGCTCACGCGAACGGGTGCGACTTCGATTGCAGAACATGCGCTGCCGCGGCGAGTGGAGGTCACTTGGAGGTGCTGAGGTGGGCGCGCGATGCCGGATGCGACTGGGACGAGCAGACATGCAGCGACGCCGCAGAGGGCGGCCACTTGGACATCCTCCAGTACGCTCGAACCCACGGCTGTCCGTGGAGCCGCTGGACGTCCTGCAATGCGGCCTACCACGGTCATCTCCAGCTTCTACAATGGGCGCACGCCAGTGGGTGCCCCTTTGACGCAGAGGCATATTCAGGGGCCGTGCGCAGAGGCCACCTGCATGTGCTTCAGTGGCTGCACGAGGTAGGCTGCCCCTGCGACGAAGATGCGTGCATGTGGGCCGCCGCAACGCGTCGCCTGGACATCCTGCAGCTGCTGCGGGCGCAAGGCTGCCCCTGGAACGGCGCGGTCTGCACACAGGCGATCCTATGTGGTCACCTGGAGATGCTGCGGTGGGCGCGCGCCAATGGCTGCCCGTGGGAGGGAGCGAGGGCCCTTCAGATTCTAGAATTCTACTTCTTCAAGAAGTATAATACAGATTCCACGTTGTCGACGGCAGAGTGGGCGCTAGCAAATGGCTGCCCATGCAGCAACAGCAGTAGGGCTCTGCTTATGCGGCTGCGGCGCAGAGAGGACTCTGCGCAGGCACGGGGCGCTGGTCAGCAGTGACAAACTCATTAGCGCGTGCGGACTGCTGCAGTAGTTCGTCGCTGCTTGCGTGCGTGCCTAGCACATAAATACATGTACTTCTTTTTTTAAAGTACTTCTATCAAAGCACCACACATGCACGGCGCCAATATGCCAAGGCAGGTTCTTCATGTCGTTTCTGCTCAGCGTCTTGCTTCGTCTGGTCTGCCATGTCTTGAAGTTGCACACCGCACTGGTCGTGCAGTTGACAGCACTATCTGTGCTGAGCGATGATGTCAGCAGGCAGTGTGCGCGCCTCACAGGTAAGATTGAATGGTTGCAACCCTAGTCGAGTGTTGAGAGTGTTGACCATGCTTGCGTGCATGCATGCATGGCATGCTTGGCTGGACTTGCTCTGCCTGGATGCAGTGTACACACAATGATCAGGTTGTGGTGATATGCTGTAGTGCAATTCAGTTCTGCATGCAGATGCGCTTACAAGAGAGCATTTGCATTGTCGCCAGCAGGAATACTATGAAATGACTGGCAGGCCCAGAACTTTCATGCGCACGTGGTTATGAAATGCAGTACTGCCATGCTTGCTACCATGTACTTCTACACTGCAAACAGTCAAACCAGCTGTCCCCGGCCGTCTCGGAGTCATCAAGCTGTGGTCACAACACTTTTTCAATTCTCAGCTGCAGTACTTACAATGTACGATTAGAGACTAGGTAACACTTCCAGGTGCATCTTTAAACCACAGAACATGACATTTCCATCTTCAAACCGCAGAACATGACATTTCATGCTGAATATGCAAGAATTGGCAAGCAAAGGTGCACGTGACCGGAGCTTCCCCCTTTGGTCAGCATTGACCCACCAGTAATGTTTTGCAAAGCAACTGCTTGGCGACATACTTAACAGGGCGGCGTAAGTCATCTTCACGCCCGTGATGCTTGACTTCTGTCAAATGACAGCACAATTACCTCTGCCAGCTCAACAACAGTACACGCAGACATGTATATGGCCTCACTGCATATGCATAGGTACATACCATCCTGACAAGCAGTCTAGGTCAGTGGAGGCTAATGGCGTCGTAGCGTACGTGGCTGCAATGTACAACAGTCTAAGAAAACACATTGCAGCAGAGCTTCTGCTGACCAGACGCCAAGCCAGAGGGCAAGGGTATTGTACAATACTGGACTGCATGCTCTCAAAATGTGTGCGGCTGTTTTCACGAGCGTTGCACAGTGCAACAGGAGAAGCCTTGAGGCTGTCACTGGCCTGCGCTCTATACATTTCAAGAACACCAACAAACCGATTAATCAGCTGTGGCAGTTGTCATGATATCTGCACTGCCGCCATACAGGAAGCCGAGCGCCAAAATATGTATCTAACATGTTGAATTTGGGATCAACTCTACCTGTTAACTGACATATTTTGAAAATACCTTGACTTGAGGTGTCAATTTTGTTCACCTGCTGAGCCGTGCTGGTGATTTCTATGGCATGAAGCGCACTGGAATCATGTAGCATTATACATGGCACAAGCACTTATTGTTTGTATTCACACGGCTGTGTCAACTTTGCCTGATCATAATGCTGCAAGTACACATTGCCATAGAAAAGACAGCTGCTGTTGGGACCCTCCTCTGCTTGCACGACAAAAGAAACAGATTGCGTTGGCACAAAATAAGGGCCACATCTGCTGCTAAATTCATGCCCAGAACTTTTGCTGGCATGTGATTGAAAAACTCATCGCATCACCACATGGGCAGCCGCATAGGTTAACCTAACCAATCAAAATGTTTGCACAGGAATATCGCCCAAGTGGTAATTTCAAAACAATTAGCCATGTACCTACGCAGGTCAACACAGTATGTGCGCGTCAACCTCCCCGTGCAACCTCGGCAAAAAATCACTACTCGATATATCTTACGCATGTGTCATGCTGTGACCAGCTTCAAGACTGTGATGTTCTCATCGTACATACCTTGAGTGAGGAGCCCATCCTGACCCCATCAGCACCGGCAGCGCCTCCGTCCCAGCTGAGTGAGCATCCTATCCTTGGTGCCTGCCCGTGCGCGCTGAGACATGCCACTGCCACAGTTGCAGCAGCCCAGCCAGGATAAAGCGCAAAGAAAGTGTTGTAAAATGCGCTTTATTTGCTTCCACAAAAATACATGGCGGTACAGAGGGAGTCATGTGTGCAACCCCCTCAGGACCTCCCCCCCCCCGCAGCATGGCAGGCACCAACTTGCAGTGCTCCGACCTATGCGTTTGTTGCATCCGCAGGCAATCTCGTCGAGCGCCACGCGCACCAAAAAATGGGCGCGCGCAAAAATGGCACTTGAACTCTGACGACTCAGCAACACCCCCCACCCCCCAATCACCACCTCTATGCACCCGTAGCTGTAGAAGGTGGCGCTTAGAGCGAGGACATGACGTCCTTGGCGGCGGCGATGGTGGCGTCAATGTCCGCCTCCGTGTGCGCGAGCGACGTGAAGCCCGCCTCGTACTGCGAGGGCGCGAGGTACACGCCCTTCTCCAGCATCGCGCGGTGCCACCGGCCAAACTTGGCCAGGTCGGACGTCTGCGCGTCCTCGAAAGAGTACACGGGGCCCTTGGCGAAGAAGAAGCCGAACATGCCGGAGATGGAGCCGCCGCATACGTCGTGGCCGGCGTCCGCGCCCGCGCTCAGGATGCCCTTGATGAGCTTCGAGGTCACCTTGTCGAGGTGCTCGTAGCTGCCCGGCCGCTGCAGTATCTCCATGGTCTTGATGCCCGCCATCATGGCCAGGGGGTTGCCCGAGAGCGTCCCCGCCTGGTACATGGGGCCCGCGGGCGCGACCATCTCCATGATGTCCCTGCGCCCGCCGTACGCGCCCACTGGCAGGCCCCCGCCGATGACCTTGCCCAGCGTGGTCACGTCCGGCGTCACGCCAAAGTGCGCCTGCGCGCAGCCGTAGGCGATGCGGAACCCCGTCATCACCTCGTCGAACACGAGCAGCGCGTCGTACTGGTTCGTCAGGTCGCGCAGCCCCTGCAGGAACCCGGGCTGGGGGGGGATGAACCCCGAGTTGCCGACCACGGGCTCCAGGACCACGGCCGCGACGCCGCCGGTCTTAAGCAGCTCCTCAACGGAGGCGAGGTCGTTGTACTTGGCGACCAGCGTGCCGGCGGTGGCGCCCTGGGGGACGCCGGGGGAGTCGGGCAGGCCCAGGGTGGCGATGCCGGAGCCGGCCTGCACGAGGAAGCCGTCGGCGTGGCCGTGGTAGCAGCCGTTGAACTTGATGATCTTCTCCTTGCCGGTGAACGCGCGGACCAGGCGGAGCATGCCCATGCACGCCTCCGTGCCGGAGTTGGTGAAGCGCACCATCTCTACGGAGGGGACCGCCTCGATGACCTTCTTGGCGAGCTCGTTCTCGAGGGCGCAGGGGGCACCGAAGGAGGTGCCCTTGTCCATGGTGGCCTTGACGGCGTCGAGGACCTCGTCGTGGGCATGGCCGACGATGGCGGGTCCCCAGCTGCCGACATAGTCGATGTACTTGTTGCCATCGACGTCCCAGGAGTAGGCTCCCTTTACCTTGTCGAAGACGATGGGGTTGCCGCCCACGGACTTAAAGGCGCGGACGGGTGATGACACGCCGCCTGGCATGAGGTCCTGCGATGAGCAAAAGCATTGCTGTGAGCTCTGGAGGCGGGTACATCGGGATTTGTGATTTGTGGCCCGAAGATGCGTTGTGGAAAACATGCACGGGTGTTGTTGCAGTACACGCATACAGAGGTTGCGGTGGCAGCACACACTGCAATGCGCGCAGGATGCCAGGAAATGGCAGAGCAAGAGCATTGCAACAACTTCTCACCTTTGCCTCGGTGAAGATTGCCTCTGACTTGGCGGTGTTGTACTTGGTAGCTGCGACCATGCTCATGCGGCCATTTGTGGCCCTAGCGCCCCGCGCCCGCACGCCAGCAAATGCGCTGCCAGCGCTGAAGGCCTCCGTTTCCGAGCCGCTCAGGGCCAGGAAGGCCGCCAGCACGCATGACAATGCTGTGGCTTGCATGGTGCTGCGCAAAGTGAACACTGTCAAGGCGTCTGCGGTTGCGCCCAGTTGAAGTCGCGCAGTGAAGAAATGCACTTTTACTTTTGCTGCAGTTGGAAAGCGGCGTTGCGCAGTGAGGGCGTACGAGCGGCGAAGACTGGCTGCTGTCTAGCAGATTGCGGCAGCTGCAGCAGCCTCAGCACATCACATTAAGGAGCCAGAGAGGATGGGGGATGCCGATGCATTTGCCAGGGAAGTCACTACGCAGGCAGTGGCGCAGGCTTTCACCGCTCTGGGGGTGAACGAGACCTTTGCGAGCGTGCTCGATAGCCTGAGCGATGTGACAGCTCACTACATCGAGGCCATAGGCCGGATGGCCCATGACAGCGCTGAGCGAAATGGCAGATCACCCTCGGACGTGACACTAGTCGACATCCTCTCAGCGATAGGCCAGATGCCGCAGCACGGCGGTGGCGTGGCGTGGAGGGATCTTGCGGACTTCGCCTTTGGCACCGGGGACTCTACGGATGCCGGGACGTCAACCGGGTGGGGACAGCCCTTCCCTCACTCAGTTCCCATCTTCCCAATTAGCAAGGAGCAAGCTCATGTGGGGGACGCTCCAGCAGCAGCACCACCACCGCCATTTGCCGCAGTGCAACAGGCGGCAGATTCGACAGCGCCACCACCAGCAGGTGTTGGCAATGGTGCCGCTGCCATTCCCCCCCCCTCACAACAACAATACATACCGCCCTTCCTCCCCCCGCTCCCACCCGCCCACACGTATTCTGCGTCAGTCAAACGCTCAAAGGCGGGTGGCGTCGATCCCAGCGGGCTGCGCCTGGAGCGGTTGAAACGCAAGCGGCAAACCGAGGAATCGCTGCGCAAACTTACAGCGGCCAGCAATGGCACCGGCGGCGGCAGTGCCGGTGCCAGCGGCGGCGGCAGCAGTGCCGCCTTCAGCGGTGGCGTGCGTTTCGGCGAGCTGGACATTGATGCCACGGAGCTGCCGCAACAACATAGGAAGAAACCGCCGCTGCAGGCGCAAGGGGCGCCTGGACGATCAGGGTCACAAATCCTGCGGTTGAAACCGTCTAGGCTGGCGGACGGCGGAAAAACGGAGCTCATACTGGAGGGCATGTACGATGATGGCGGGGATGCGGATGGGTGATAGCGGCTTGTAGCAGCCACCACGTTGGAAGATCACATCACATCTCAATCACACGCTCTGGTACACATAGCAGTCATTGCGTGCTGATGTCGCTTTGCCTGCACAGGTGAATATTGCGCATTGGTCAACGCTGTGCAAAATGTTAACTTGATGTGATGAGCATGGCTGACCAGTAGCAAGCGCCACTGCTATGCTGATGGTGCATGCGTTTGCTCAGAACGCTGTGTTTGGTCCTTTCCGAGCACTGCGCGTAGTCAGGCTTTGCGGTTTGTTGTGTTTCACTACTTACCACCCATTGTTCAGGGAGGTGATGGGCCTGGATCCGCAGTGCAATTAGGCATAAGCAACCTGACGTGGTTGCCTTGCACGACAACAGAATCAGTGCTCTCACACATTGAAGAGCACCTGGGCCTGGGTGGCTGCCGCGCAGACAGGCCAACGCAGTTGCACGACACCATGACAGCATCAACTGGTGAGTAGTTGTTCCATGTGGCGGTCACGGTGTGGCGAATGTCAGCTACGGCTACCGCACAGTATGCATCAGTGGGTACGGCAAGAGTCAACTGCAAGGTCCGGTCAGCAGGTAGTGTTGCCCCCCGCACCACCAGCAGTTGTTCACGACCCTGTCTGGTGTGGTACAGTAGGCGGTGCTGCCACTGCCCTCTGAAGAACAAAACAGACTGACATGGACGAGTGGTTGTCCAAGCATCGAAGATGGTGAGGACGAGCAGCCAATGCGTCACAACAGCAGCGCTGTGTCACCTCAAAGACACTTTGTTTTGTTCTGCTCAAAATCGTGCTTCACCATTTGTGCCGATCACCTTAGGTCTGATAGTCAATGTAATGTGACAATGATGGCGGTCATGTGATAACGATGACGGTTATGTGAGAACGATGACGGTCATAAAGCATTCTACGTATATACTGTTGCTTGAGGTGTATGCAGTTCCAAATTGAAGCAGCTGCTGATGTACATGGTCATCTTGAGTCCAGGATCATGCAGTGCCTCATAATCTGCAGCAACGACTACAGCGCAATACGATGGTAACCACAACCGCCAAACGTGTGCATGCACTTTCGTACAGTAGCACAACCAACACACATCAGGAGAGAGGCCGGGGGACCAAGATGCATATCGTGCATGAATGGCTCTATTGTATTATTTACACTGCTAATTACTGCCCTTTGCGCAATTGTGGGGAAAGGTTTTACATCGGTTGGTGACCTTCTCTTCACCGCTTCCTGGCATCATGAAACCTGGCAAGCGCAAGAGCCTTCCCCCCCCCCCAACGCGCCATGATGTTGTGTAAAACTCTCCAGTCTCCAGTCACAGCTAACAAACCAAAGGGTGTGGCGGACTAACTAAGGGCCCTGAAACCGCAGGGGTGGTAGCATCCCCTCACCCCCGTCCCCATTTTGAGAGCCGCCGTGTTTTCGCTATGATGACAAGACCTCCGTACGGAATTCCCTCCTTTGCCCCATCCCCCCCCCATACATCATGACCAATCAACCATCAAACAACGCATATACCGAGCGGGGGGGGGGGGGGGGGGGGTCGACGGGCCTTAATATTATGTTGAAGTTGTGGGGACTGTAGTGGTGCAGTGGGTGGGTGGCATTTGCCAGTGAAGCTCACTGGGCTTTGGCCCGCTTCGCTGAGCTTCAGGGCGTGCATATACAACTTGAAGGTTAAGGAGCTGCGGTGCGCGCGTGCGTCAGGGGAGGGGGGGGGGCAACTTCGGTCCAGCGCCTGGACCATCTCCCCCCGCAGGTACGTATCAGTGAACAGGTAGGTAGGTAGTGGTGGGTCGTGCTTGCTGGTCACTGCTGCAGCAGCGGCACAATCCTGCCGGCCGGTGCCATATGCGTGTGCGACTCCATCATGGTTAGGGGATTTGGGATGGGCTCGTGATCGGGGTAGATGGTCCTGCGACATGAAACATGGCAGTTGAGGTGTGCGATGAGTGACCAAGCTGCGGGGATGGCAGCATGCTTGGTCGTGAGGTGATGCAGATGACGTGAAGGTGTGCTACAAACGCGCTGCTGCGACAGGTGGAGCCTGGCAGCGTTCACCGGACTGTGCTACTTCAAGCCTGACTTCAATATCGGCTGAAACGTGTTGACCCAGGCAGGCGGACAGATATGCCCTGTCAGCACAAACTGTGCATGCTATGCAGAATTACACCTCAATGCCTTCTTGCATCCACATGGACACTCACTGGACTGCACAGTACTGCAGTAGCACACTCACTGAACTGCCGACGTACTGCAGTAGTACATGGACACTCACTGAACTGCAGATGCACTGCAGTGGTACTACACGTGGCGCATTGCGCGGCGCGCAATTGTATGAACTCACATGAGCGCTTGCTCAATGTCCATCTCCATGTCCTCCCACTTGCTGCAATCGCGCGGCGCGCCGCTCAGCTCCAGCTCCATCACAGAGCGATCAATCACCTGCATGATACGATACAGAAGCAGAACAGCAATGTCAGCCGCTGCCAGTGCCCTGCCAAGCGCTTGTCAACGCCTTGCCCTTTCTGCATGCTGTAAGAAGAGCATTATACAGTACAGGGGCATTGATCCTTTGCGCACTGAAATGCAGGCACCTCAAGTTACGGAGATGTGGGCTGTGCTGCTGACTGTGATTGTATTGCCCAACGGGGCGTGGGATGGGTGCGTGACGGCATTCCGCAGCTCACACCCAACTTCAACAATGTGAAACAGGCTCAGAACCCAGCATTGATTACCAGGCGGCGTCCCGCATGAGGAATCCACATATACCAGGCATCAAAATACTCTTAGGTTGCAGTTCCATCGTAGCGAGCTGTTGCACACCGGACTATTGCTGCAGATCGTCACAGGTAGACACCAAGATGACTAAAGCAACAGAAGATAGAAGGCTGATGCTCTACCCACCAGCATGCAACACCCATCAGCATGCAACATCTGTATCAACATCATGCTCTGACAGTTACACTTGGGGTATGTATGCTTACCCGCTGCACGCCCGCTTTGTCCATGAGGCCAGCCTCGTAGGCCTTGCGAGCAGCGCCGACGTACGTCTTGAAGAACAGCACGGGCACACCGTTGATGGTGTAGTCATCCGGTGTTATGCAGTACTCCGAGTCGCAGCTGACGGCGTGCATGAACATGGCACGAAGCTCGCGAGGGAAGGTCCTGGAAGGATGGTGTAGCGGGAGGGGCGTGGGTGAGATGATTGAAGTTAGAAGTTGAAGTACAGTGAACGCTGCATGCGCCTGTTCCAGAACGTCCAGGATGACTGCTAGAAGCGCAAATGCAGCCACTGCTGCCATCTGCTCCGCAACAGCCAAGTACCCAACAAATGCTTTGAGCGAACTTCATGAAGGGATGAAGCTGTGGCAGCTGTTGGTCATGTCCATGAAGCGAGTTGCCAGTGCAATCGCCAACACTATGAGTACAATGTGCAGCCAGTCCAGCTTTTTGCGTCTCAAACACCAGAAGCAGCATAGCTGGTGCAGGGTGTAATACCGTGGGCCGCATGCAGCTTCGTTGGACACTTGAACAAAACACCCCCAATCCCATACATTTCCAAGCACTGCCGCCTTGCAGAAGAGACTTGAGACTTGAAGATTATTTCATCAGCTGACTCATTGAACTGTCTGCTGCAGGTACACATCATTGTGTCTGCACTTGAAGAGTACTTGTTGCACTCAAAGTGTACTCACTCGCACATCTTGACCCCCGCCTTAGTGTCCCCCTCCCCCGTATCGCCAATGAAGATGTAGTCTGTCGCACACCCCCTGGCAGCGGCATGTGTTCCGTCAATCTCCATCAGCCGCTTGAAGTTTTTGAACTTCCGCCTCCCCTTGCGCGTCTGAGGAAAGGGAATTGCGGAGCAAGAGGAAGGTAAGGACTTCACTACATTACATGGCAGCAAGAACAGTGCCAACCTGTGTATGCTGAAACACTGTTGTTGTGGCCATCGTGCAAGGTATACAGACATAATGACAAGTGGCTGTGCACGCTTGCAAAAGGGGGCCCATGATGCTGAGATATGTTGCACACATTTGCTCAGCCAGGCACACTCTGTGTAACGGAGAGGCTTGCCAGCTCTATATTCATGGCAGAGGCAGTTCCTCGAGTCAATGTTGGGTGAGCCACATGTGAACCTCAACTGTACTCTTCGTGCACTGCGGCTAGTTGAATTTGCAGATCAACTCAGCGCAAAGTCATTGCCCGCTAGCAGCGCATGCGGCAGCAATCATCCACTTACCCACACAATCCATTCCTTGACGCTGCCGTACAACACAGGCCCAAGCCCCCACCCATCAAACCCATTGTCGGTGCCACATTGCCTGCGCCAGCAGCAGCAAGCAGAGTTGGCAACATTCATCAGCAAAAGCATGCTGACACGGGGACCCTCCATGTTTCGCTCAAGCATCTCCATGTACAGTAGCGGGTGTGGAAGGGAAGCAGCAATACCTATGACAGGATTCAAGCCGCACACAGCGCATTCAAGCTGCATGTGCACCATGCCTGGACATACACATACCCATGGTGATGTGACACGAATTTGAGAATTTGAGACAGCGCAGTGTGTGCACCAAAGTCTGGCTGATATGCAGCACAGGCAGCTACGTTGCCAGAATGGCCTAAGACTAGTGGCAGGTTTGGTGAGGCAGATATGTCTTGCCTGGTGGCTTACATGTGGTTATGTCATTGCGCATTGGCATCAGCTCTGTACCAAAATCTGGTCGGCACAAGTGTATTTGCAACCCACTGTTTGCTTGCTGCGCATCTAAATCATGATTATGCCCGTGTCATCTGCTAGAAAGAGAAGAGCGTTTGCAAATTCAGCACGCCTGAGGAGCGACCCACATTGTGCTACAGTCATGTTCTAGAAACAGATACTACGTATTGAAGTACTGCATTGTGAACGACCATTGTGTTTACAACGCATACCTGTACGCAATGCTGACGGGGTGCTCCGTTTTCAGCTCCAGCGCAAACAGAAACTCCTTCGCCCGCGCTGTGAGCACTGCCACAGGCAGTGGCAGCAGGCCCTGCGGGGTGCCATGTGCTGCCAGCTCCAGAGCAAATTGAAAGACGCCAGGGTAGAACTGACCCCTCTCGTACTGAGCGTCGATGCCTCCTAGAGGAATCAGTCCTGCCAATCGCAGGTTGCCGCTGCTCTTGACAGTGTCATCGATGTCAGTCACCACCTGAGGGAAGGGAGAGCAGCACCAGGGAGGGGGCTTTAGCAGGGAGTGAGGCTGTGACAACAGCCAAGTTCAGCTGTAATTCACAGTTTCCTCACTTTGACAAATGCTTTCCCATTCCCAAATGTAGCTTTACGATGGATCAACAGGTTTCTTGTATTGGCCACCGCACCTGTGATGCGGTCGGCTGCGTGCAATTACGGCAACTTGATTACAGGGACAGAGTGCGCCAGTTACGAGCTGATAACTCAGAAAAGGGAATTCGCAAGCAGCTCAGCGCATAAGAATGGCGTGGCGTACCCGTAATAATGACGGCTGAGTGGGAGATTGTGAAGCAGGGTCTTGAGTAGGTCGAGGAGCTGTAATCCGCTTCGCCCACCGGATGTTGATGGGGCGCGAAGGTCTCGATACGCAGTGCCGCGAGGGTCCTTGTAGCCAGGCGTGACTCCAGCTTCCAAGGCTCAGCAGCACCACCAGCGTCAAGCAGAGGGCACATCGCACAGACGAACATCGTCGCCGAATCATCGCTGCGACTGCAACAGTTGCCGTCTTGCCGTCGGACTCCTCTGCTGCCAGTTGTGTACGTCAGTGACTGCAGACAACGCCGAGTACAAGTAGCCCGTGGGGTGGTGGTGGTGGTGCTGAGCTGCCTCGACGCTGTACTGTCGCTTGGTGTAGTCCAGCTTTGTATCCGTCACACAGGTGATCCACAGGGAGAACATCAAAATCATCATCGATGAAATCATCACAACCTGAGCATCACCGCTTCCTCCGTCATGCTGGTGTGGTGTTGGCGTACGTAGCATAGCAAGATGCTGGCATTGCCACGTTGCTGCGCCAGGGTGCGATGGCTGAAAAGTTGCGCGTAGCGTTTCAAGCCAGCGCCGGTAGCCCGCCACCGCACCGAATCCCCCTTCAGCCGTTGCGCACTGCGTCACGACGAGCTGCAGCGGCGGTGCGCACCTTGGCGCCTGCCCTAATACGCAAGCCCTCCATTAGGGAGGTGGTGGATCTGCATGCTGAGGTTGAACAAGTGGCGTAGTCAAGGATGCTGGCATTGCTGTGCCGGGGTGCGAGGCTCAGCAGTAGTGGCTAGCGGTTCAGGCCAGCGCCGGCGGCCTGCCAACGCACCGATCCCCTTCAGCCGTTGCGCACTGCGCCAGCTGGTCATGATGGACAAGCTGTGGCGCCTGCCCTGGTGCGCAAGCCCTTCATCAAGCTGCAATCATAAGTGAGTGTGCCCCTCCTGCTGTTGCCGCATCAGTTAGCCTTGCATCGAGCGTGATGAAACGGTGGGTCGGTCGGTGGGTTAGTGTTGATGCAGACTTGTTCGCAGCAGACCAGCCAAGCAACACCTGCAACACTCAGCTGGCAACACAATCGCCAAAACACCAGGGACAGCAATGGCAAGGAAACACTGATCACTGGCCCCCAAACTTCCAGAGGACCGCTCAGACAGCAGTGCTCGTACCATTATTCAACGGACCACAATGTGTACGACAGCCCAGTCATCTTGGTGCTCCCTGTGCCGCACGCTTCGCCGCAGCCTTCTTTCTCGAGCGAGGGTTCCCTCTCTTGGCAGTTGGGACTAGGGCTTCCAGCGCCAGCTCTTCAACCGTGCGCACAAAACGCACATCGCTAGGGCGCACCGCTGCCGCCTTCGCCTTGCCCTTTGGCTGTGTACTCTTGGGTGTCTTGGTCACCTGCGTCACACATGTGGGAGGCAGTTCACACACATTGCTTGTCAACAAGCATCACCACTGCGGGTCGCTAATTGAGCAACATTGCCTGACCACTTCATTGATGGAAGGTCGATGATGCCATGCCGTGACGTACATTAGAGTCAACACGGTGCAAATCAGGTCAACAGTGCAGACAACAATCAAGTTGTCGTCAACCACAACTACAACGTACTGAGTTGAACTTGATTCCCTATTCTCGATGTAGTCTGTCACCTGTGAATGCCAGTTCCTCGCAAACACGCGCTTTCTTTGGTTGAGACTGATGCGATGCTCTGCCGCCTCGCGAACAAGAGAGCCACTGCAGTGCTCTCACCTCATTGAAAATGTTGTCTGTATGCGGCCCGAGGTGTATATACCACATGCCCACAAATGGCGAAGTCTGCAGCAACATGCGGTCAGCGGAGACAGACAACAGAGTGGTGAGCGATGATGCGAGGATCCGCAAAGCAGCAGTGCCATAGTGGTGCAGAGTTGAGGAGGTTGCTTACACATGAGGCCCATGAGGACCATCTTTCGCAATGAGCCAGTTGTTCAACAAGTGCTCAAGGCTATGAAGTGGAGCCCTGGTGATTGTACACCAGCCACAAGCTACCACTCAGAGTGCTGTGTACAACATACACGCATCATGAGCAGCAAGCTCTCCCTGTTTTGGCGCTTCAATATGCAATTTCAAGGACTATGCCAAGCACTGCAGCATGCTTGACAGCAATGGAACTGCCTATGACTATGGTGATACTGTTGTAGGTGCGCCATACATGAACAAGCACTGAACCAGCACTGGCAAGCCCCTACTCTACTATACACAGAGTGAGTTGATGAGCCTGCTGCAATGCTGGCGTCCAGTGCCTGCATGGCTGCAAGTTGCACTCTACTGTATCTACTAGCCAATAGAGCTCACGCCTCTGCATAACATGTTGTGGTGAGGCGACTGCCTGAACAGCTAGGGCGCACATTCAGTCTGTTGGTCTGTCGAGAGAGCAACAGGCAGGTCATCGTGCCATGTGTGGTACCCGCTTGTGCACACAGCCAGTGTGGAGGAGCGTCACGCGTCATGCAAGCTACTCAGGCTCCTATCTTCAACATGACATCACAAATGCAGCAAGCATCAACCATCTGCACAAAACAACTCATGGGTTATGTCCTGAGGGCAGCAAGCAGGCACCAGAGTCTGCTCAAGCAGACTGCTAACGCACCGCAGAATGGCATGTTGAGCACTGCTCAAGCCTCTACTTGTAGATGCCTCTACTTGTAGATCCTCACCTCGTGGCCGGTACCCTCAGGGTGGTCAAACTCGTAGCGCACACGAGGTACCACATAGAAGGGGTGCACCTTCTGGCTGTACACAGCAGCCCGCTTGTAGTACTCCTGCATTCGCAGTAAGCCAGGTGAACAATCCAGATACAGCTTTAGAGGATCGTCGAGTAATATGGGCACATAGTTTGCTCGAGGCAAACTGGCGAGCTGCACGCTTCTTTCACTTGCGCATGATCACATCGTTCATAAGATATGGCACAATGGGCGTGCACATGTCAATTGAGGCTCACTACATCAGCGCTAGACTGGGTGCAATCTGCTGGACTCAATAGCAATTGCAGTCACAAGCAAGTTCGCATCCATGAAATTGGCAAGACTTGCGCTCTTGTAAACGCTCATAAATGCATGCAATCCGGAAGCAGGCTAGGTCATGATTCAGGCGAACCGTAACGCGGATAATGATATGCAGATGCCCACCTCCTCCAAGTCATGTCAACACACAGGTAGCAGTAATCATGCTCGTCAATAGCAGTGGTGGCTTGTGTATTCGTAGCACGCAAACGCAGACACACGCTCAGCCATCAAGTCACTCCGACTGCGTGTTGGTCAAGTACGCATATGTACTGATGATGCATCATTGTGTACGATTCTTGTACAAGGGTCCAACTCGCCATAGGCTATAGCTCACCTTGTTGGCGATGTAGTTAGGGACCAACACCAGCCATGGCTTTCCGCTGCTAGCAACGTATTCGAGGCACCGCTGCTTGTGATCCTCGCTGGCACACACGTATACAAGGAAAACATGACCAAAACAAAATGAGCTCATGCATTGTTGAAAGAAATGTTCATGCATTTTTTTTTAGAAAAACACTTTTTTTGAGCAGGCAATGCCATACTTTATCAGTCTTGCAAACGAGGAATGCAATGCCATGAACGGCATACATAAGGACAGAACAAGCTGTACATGCATGGAAAAGGCAGAGGTGCGACAGCACAGCTGTACACAAAGGTCCTGACTGTTTACGCCTTGTGCAGGAGCTCCTGCAACTTTTCAAGGGCCGAGGCACAGCACCTGTACACTGCTGCCAAATGCAGCGCCATCAGTATACATGTCGTTGGCATTACTCATTGCGGTCTTCCAAATCCTCTGCGCTACAGAACGGCATGAGTGCTGGATTTCAAACTCTGCAACACCTAAAAGCGCCCCACAACCCCGGAAGGAATGCAGTGCTGGAAACATTTGATGACAATTATGGCTACACTGTAAGTCACTGTGTGATTTGACACAACCTTGCGCGAACCCTTCTTCATGCCAAAGTATCATCAGAATGCTGGCATCTGATCGTTTCGACAAGTGATCAATGCGAATGAGTGCATTTCATGATATGAGTGTAGTACTCAGTGCAGTGTGATGGCCTTACGAGTGTCAACATAGATGGCATGCCAGACAATGCTAAGGTACAAGCGATAGCTTCACACAAGTGCCACTTGCAAAACACGGGGAATGGGGGCAGGAGCGAACCTGTATGGAGGATTTGTGACAATGACATCGTGCTCTGGTTCAGCGCCATCTTCAATGACGCGATAGAAGTCTGCGCATACAAGGAGCAAACGTGAATGCAATGAGTCCATGTCTGACGAGCACTTTGCAGCACTGGGCGCTGCCTACTTGTGGCACCAGGTCCGGAAAAATGACAGCCCGACAGATATGAATCTGTCACAATGTCATTGTAAACGCGTCAACCATTGCAATTCTCACGTAGGAGAGCACTGGTCAGCGCACAGCAAATCAGCAAGGCGTGCACATAAAAAAAAAAAATCACCTTTACAAGCATCAATAGCCGCACGGGAGTATGGGTACTTGACAGACCCCGGGAGGACAGGTTATAGTCATGTGCGAGTTGGTGGTGCAGGCAGCAGTCACAGATGAGTGCACTTATATTGTCAGCTCGCATTGGCTCTCGTTCGCTGCTGCTACGGCTGTTGTGTGTATCACAACCTAACGCCCTATTTGTGTGCGTCAAACCCTAACGCCCTATCAAGGCTGTCCCACACACAGCAACCCCCTTATCTTCAGCAGCAACCTGCGCCATCCTCATCATTGCTTGCTGGGTACTTGGCATTGGCACAAAGGTCGCCACGCAGGGATTGGCAATGCAGTAGACCCCCGCACCTAAGCGCTGCTGCCGTTGTGATGCAATGCACTTTTAAAACACCTTTTGCATGCATGTGTCGTGCCAAAATCGATGCACTTCGAAGTACAATATTTCAATGTGTACAATGAGCGCTGCTGCACTCACGACAATCGACGATGACAGACTGTCTGAAGCCATGGCATCCTTAGCGTATGTTAACAGACAAGCTCATAGACATAGGCGCACCTGCGTTCTCATTGTGCACACTGTTGAAGCCCAACGTGGCGAGGTGCTGCTTCACCCTCCCCTCGCAGTAGTACGGATCCCATATGCGCAGGTCCTTCTGCTGCTTCCCGAGGTGACGTGCCAGCAGGCGGAGCACTGCTGCAACATCCTGGTACGCTTTCAACGGCGTCTCAAAGTGATCGCAGTAGTCTGCAGTGCTCAGCATGGCGGCATGCAGCGGCGGCAGGGATGTTGGTCAAAGATGCAGCTGGTCACAATGGCCGTGGTGCTGTCACAATGCAGGTGTGCCAACGACTGTTCAGTAACATCAGCTGTTTGGAGCTGTACAGCAAGCTTGAAGAGTCGGTAAAATGCATGGACTGCAGCGTTGGTCATAAGAGCGAAACAACCAGCCCTTACATCCTGCCTAGGACGTAACCTCTGCTGCTGCAAACAACCGCAAGTGCCACGATGAACATGGCCTTACTGGCATCAGTATTGAACTCTGATCACTGCACAACTCTGAGCAGGCACGCGCTTCCATGCATTGTTGGTGGCTAATGCCGCGGCTCCATTTACCTGCTTCGAATGGGTGGTCGGCCATGGCTTTTTTTATGGGTGCTGCCGCCGCCGGGGCCGCTGCCAAGGCACCAGTCGCTTCGCGTTTCCGCTTCTTGCCTGCACCAGCTGTTGATGTTTCCAACTTCACCGCTGCCCCGGCAGCGCCCTTACGATTGCGTTTGTGTTGCTTGCCGCTGTCAGCAACCGATGAGCCTGTGTTCCGTGCCATCGAACCTGGTGGGTTGGCAGAGGCATTAGTGCGCTCTGGCTTGATGTGCTTCAGCGCTTTGCCGGCAGCTGCCGCACGCAAAGGTGCATGAGAGGCCTGTGCCGCTGGCCCTGCCGCTTCTGGCGCCTCCAGCCGCTGCTTCTTGTGCTGGTGTTTCCTGTCGCCATCAGCTGCTGCTGGTGGCTCCGTGCCGACTGCTGCCGTGGTGGGAGCGGCAAGCTGCTTCATCTTGCGCTTGCTCTCGTGTTTGACACTGACGTCACTCGCAGATGGCGCTGCCAAGCCTGCTGTGCGAGGTGCCACAGCCTCTGCTTCTCGCTTCTGAGCCTTGTGCTTGCGCTGCATGTTGCCATCAGCTTGAGCGGGTGACGGGGATGCATTGACAAATTCAGCTGGTTGCGGAGCCTCAATGGCAGCAGTAGAGGCCTGTGATCGGTGCTTCTGCTTCCGTACGACTCCATTGGTGTGTCCTGCCAACTGCTGAGTCACGCCTGCTGATGCCGCCGCGGTTTTTGGCTTCTTATGCGATGAATGCTGTTCAGCTCCTGCTCCTGCCGCAGGTGCTGATACGAGGGTCTTACCATTGTTGTGTTTCTTGGCAGCTTTAGGCACGCCATTCAGCGCCGCCGGTTCTGCAACATTGACTGCTGCTGGCTTATGCTGCACCTCTCCTGCACTACTCCCCGGTGTCTTGGCTTTTAAGGCCTTCTTCGCCGTGAGTAGCTTTTTGCGTTCCAGTTTACGCTGCTGCCTTTTAGATGTGCGATTAGCTGCTTCCTTGAGCTTTGCTGCCGCTGTAAAACTGGGCTTGGCTGCTTGTGGCCTGTCTGACGCCATTTTGCAGGTTCTCTCTCTCCTCCTCAAAAAGTTTTAAAACTCAACTGAAACTTGAACCTGAAGTTGAGGAAAATTAACTTCAACCTGAACTTGATATTTGAGAAAATAGGTTCACATTCCCTCTCATCCTCTCGCGGCGTAGGACCTCAACATCGGGAAGCATGCAAATCACCATGATCCATGGCATGGCATAAGGTGCCAGTTCAACCTTGAGTGCAACATCAACTTCAGCTCCCTGGAAGATTTCGGATCTCTTGACGCGTCCATGGGATGCCAGGACCAGGGTGACGTCGACGAGCAGATCGACTCCTCGAGCGACAGCAGTTCTTGCGATCTGCGGGTGAAGCGCCGCAAGGTCCAGGTTCCCTTGAGCGACCCTGAGAGCGACGCAGAGCCTGAACTGCAGCAGTATGAACAAGAAGACGCAGCAGCAGCAGCGGCGCACCTGCCAGAGGATGCAAACCTGCAGTCGCAGGAGGCTCAGCAGCAATCAGTGCAACCGTCGAGAGTGGTGCTCAAAAAGGTCATCGTGAGGGGGTTCAAGTCCTTTCGCGATGAAGTAGTCGTGGACCTGTGCCCCGAGTCGCCTAGCGCTGCCACCGCCTTTAGAGGCACACGCGCCTGCTTCACATGCGTTTTGGGCGGCAATGGCGTGGGCAAGAGCGCCCTGGTAGATGCAATCCTCTTCGTTCTGGGCCATGCAGCCAATCAGCTCCGCTCCCAGAAGGCGGCCCAGCTGATCAATGACGAAAGCCAGTCAGCCAGTGTGAGCATCACGTTTCAGCGTCTTGGATCAGAAGGAGATGGCGGCACTCTGGTGGTATCTCGCTCAGTCGTTTCCTCTGGGACATCCACCTATGCCCTCAACGGCTCTGCTGTGGCACGGGGTCACATGCTGGAGGAAGTCAGCCGGTTCTGTGGCTGCAGCATGGCCAACCCTGATAGGTTAGTTGCCACCGGATAGTGCGTTAGGCCATTTTGATGCACACTGCAGCTGTGGTTGTTGGCGTGTTATGTACGGTCCACTGGGCAACAGGACAGGCAAACTGCAGCATTGCACATGCTCGGAACAGTTGCCACCAAGCTGATGAACACGGGGACACACCTGCTGATCGTGCTGCACGGTGACATTGTTGCTGTATGCATATCAGGCACGTGTAGCTTGTCAGTCTAGCTAGCACACCTTGTTTGCTCATGGTTTGCACAGTCACAGCAATATTGTAAGGAACGCTTTGCAGCATGCCTTCGATCAATGCATGAACGCACAGGGCTGACATCACACAACACGCCATTCCTTTCACTGCTGCACCGCTCAGATTTGTCATGCGGCAGGGAGTGACGCTCCTCGCGCAGCGCGGCACTGCGGAGCTCCTGGCTTACTTTGAGGAGCTTGCGGGCACAGGCACATTGCGCGATGACATAGCAGCGGCCAACAAGAAGCTGGAACAGGCTCAAACGTCACTCTTGGCAGCCGAAGAGCGTTCTCAGGACCTGGCGGAGAGGAGGGCGCGCCTGCGACCTCAGGTGTGGCGCATGACCGTCGACAAGAGTTCACCCTTGATGACAACCGGAAGCCTTGTCTGAGGTAGCCGCGACACTCTTCTGCCAAAGCGCGGGTCTGGCAGAGCATGTTGTTGTGGCAGGGCCTGGTAGCATCTGACAGTTGATGCTGGTCATTTTCTTTAAGGCTAATTCAAATGCACCAGGTACTGTTGAGGCCTTGCTGTACATTGTGACATGTCAACTCTACAAGCAGATGCTGCCGCATCCTGTCATGCCATTGAGCCCGAATTGGCCTCCACGATGTCAACTGTCCCCTGCCAGGTTGAGCGCTTCCGCCAGTACCAGGCGGCGCTGCAAGACGCGGACGACGCGCGCGCCGCCGTCGCCGCCCGAGAAGCGGCGGACCTGGCGGCGGAGGCGGAGGCACGCGCTGCCGATGCGCGCGCAGCCCGCGCCGCTGAGAGGGAGGAGATGAGGCGTGCAGCAGCGCTCAGAAAGGGCATCAAGGACGCGGAGAAGGCGCACGAGGCGGCAGCGCGCGCTGCTGCGGCGGCGGCAGCGGCGCAGAAGGAGGCGGCGCGGGGCGATGAGGGTGCGCGCGGGCGCGTGGCTGCGCTGGAGGTGCGTTGAAGTTGAAGTGTGCAAGTCGCATCATTTCTAGTAATGTGATGCCAAGGAGGTCCGGTGTTAAGAGGCTCTTGTGGCTGTCTAGTATGCATGGCTGGTAGATTGCGCAGCATGAGCAGTGGCCGGTTCATTGCCTGCAGTATGACATTGCACCCTGGCACTTATTACCCAGTCAGATAACTTCTTGAGACATGCAGGCGTGGCTGGTGCTCCTGATGCATCCGCAGGCATGCGCTGAGGCGTCACTTGCATGTTGCGGGTTTGAGCAATTGTGGCGTGCATTCAAACGCTAGTTTGAGGACGGCCTCCGCAATGCCACCCCCTTGAGTTCAGCTTATTTGGCTGCGCTGCACGCAGGCCAAGGTGGCGTGTGCGACGGCCGAGGTGGCGGCCAACAACAAGGAGGTGAAGCGCGTCACGCGCATTGAAGCCAAGGGCGCAGCCGAGCATGCCAAGCTCACCGCAACACTGGAGCAGCTGCAGCACAAGAAGGAGCAGCTGGAGCGCAAGGCGCAGACAGGCGAAGGCGACGCAGCAGTCGAGGAGGATTCAAAAGCCAGCGCTGACGCCACTGCACAGAGCGCAGCGCTGGCGAGCAGCGTGCAGTCAGAAGAGGAGAAGGCGGCGGCAGCAGCGGCGGCGGTTGTCGCGGAGCTGGAGGCGCGGCTCAGCACGGAGCGGAGCGCTGCTGCGGAGACGAAGCAGCGCTGCTCCAGCGCGCAGCGCGAGCAACGCGACCTGGAGGAGCTGCTGGCGTCCAAGCGCACCGCCCTCTCGCGCGTGCACACGCGGCTCGCTGCTGCGGAAGCGGAGGCTGCGGACGCCGCCGCCGACAGTGCCGACAGCAGTGGCACTGATGCAGATGGCTCTGGCGGCGGAGGGGGCGGCGCTGCCTCCGGTCGTCGCGCCGGCGACCGTGATGCGCAGCGGCTGGCGGCGATGCGGGAGCTGGCGCGGCGCGCACAGTACAGTGGCGGTCAGCGCGGCAGCGGTGGCGCAAGGGGTAGCGGCGGCGGCGGCGGCAGCGGTGGCGGCGGCGGTGAAGGGAATGGCGCAGTGCTGGGAGTGCTCAGGGATCTGGCGTGGCTGCGCAGCTCGGAGTCAGCTGTTGCGGTCAATGCGGTGCTGGGCGGGCGCCTGCAAAACTCTTTTGTGGTGCGCTCGCGAGCGGACGCCAGCTCGCTGCTGAATGCTGCTGAGCCGTGGCTTGGAGTTCTCAGGTGGCTGCCTGCATGCATGCTCCGAAATGGTCCTGGTGTTGGTTGGGGTCGTCTGCACTGATGGGGCAACCAGGTTGCATGCTGCGCTTCATGTAGAAGAGTTGAATACTTCATTTCTTGCTCATCAAACGGATTGACAAGCATCATGTTTCAGGCTTGTGATCGAGGTCAACCAGTGTGCTTCAAAAGACAATACCTTTGTGTAGCAGTCACTTGCAGCACACAGTCCAACTGTCACCAAAATGCCCGCTCAAATGTCCAGCATGAAGACCCTCTTGTCAACAAATTGACTTCATGAATGTAAACATGACTACTCGAATGGTACTCTGAGTTGCAAGAAGTGACAATTTCTTGTTGCCCGTTTGGTCATTGCCTCACGCTTCCAGAGTACTCCGCCAAAATGTGGCAGTGCTCTACGGCAGGAGCTATCACTTGTGCACAGCATGCAGCTGATCGCCCCCTCTGCTCTACTTTCGCCATGCTGAGCAGGTGCGACATCCTTGATGAACTGCCTGCTGAGCCGAGCAGATCCGCCCCCCCTGTCCCCGGCCTCACGCCCCTCGCTGAGTGCGTCGAAGGCGCGGACGACAGCTGCTCAGCGCTGCTGCGTCGCAGGCACCTCAAGGGCTGGTGGCTCGCACGCACGCGCCGCGAGGCGCTGGCAGCGCACCGCGCAAATGTCGTGACCCTGGACGGGGAGCTGTTTCGCGCTGACGGCGAAGTGGCCAGCACACTGGGTGCTGCTGCACACGGCGCGCGTGGCGCCACATCAGTCTATGCGCTCAGTGTTCAAGGCAGCGGCGGCAGCGGCGGCGGCGGCGGCGGCGCTGGGAGCGGAGGCAGCGGCCCAACGGCGGCGCAGCGGGCAGCGGCACAGAAGCGCGCACAGGAGGCAGCGAGCGCTGCTGCAGCACTGAGGAAGCGCGCGGCAAAGCTGGCAGCCGAGCTGGATGACTTGGTGGCCATTTGCATGCGTGCGGCAGAGGCGGAGGAGGGGGCGCGCGCTGCCGCCGCGCGCGCCGCGCAGGGCATGGAGGCGCTGCAGCACGACGTGAGCGCTGCGCGCGCTGCCGCCACAGCGCGCCAGCGCGACGCGCAGCTGCTGCGCAAGATCGCCGAGTGCGCCGCTGCAGCAGCGCCTGCGACAGTCGCGGCAGCAGCGGAGCCGCCCCTGGACGCGGTCAACCGCGAGCTGAAGCGCGCAGCGGCGCGACTGCGCAGCCTGGAAATGCGCGGCGAGGCTCAGCGCGCCGCCGCCGCCATGGCACAGGCAGCGCTCAACAAAGCGACAGCGCGCGCGGCGGCGCTGGCGGAGGAGCTCGCCGCCGCGCATGAGAACTGCACTGGCACCAAAGCAGCGCTCAAGGCGGCGCTGAAGGACAAGCGCGCCGCCGACAAGGCGCGCGAGGCGGCGCGCGCTGCGCTGGAGGACGCGCGCGAGCAGCAGCGCTCAGCGGAGGCGGAGGTGGCGGCGTGCCGCGCGCGCGCTCGCGCCGCCGAGACCGCCTGCACCAGTGCTCAGTCACGCGCCGACGCGGCCAGCGCCGGCCTGCCGGCTGACGCGGTGCAGCGCGCAGCGGAGGAGAGGGAAGCTGACGCGGCGGCGTTTGCGGAGGCTCTGCGGGCGGCGCGCGGCGCTGCGCGACGGGCGGAGAGGGCAGTGGCAGAGCTGGAGGCAGGGCTCAATGCGGACGCGATAGAGGAGGACTGCTGCCTGGGGGAGCAGGCGCGGGAGGTGGCGGGGGAGGTGGCGGCGGCGAAGGAGGCGTGCACGGCGATCAGGGGGGAAGTTGAGGGCATGGGACGGGAGCGTCACACGCGGCTCACTACCGCACTTGAACAGGTACTTTCAGAATGACTTTGAGGGGGCAAACCTGTATGTGTTTCAGCGGCACACCTAGAGATGCTGATTTTTGTAGGTGGAAGCGCGCCAAACATGTCTGGCGTTGTGCGGACAATGTTGCGGGTACTGCTATGTCTGCACAGTGGCAATTGCAACGGCCATATCTTGCAGCATGGTGTTCACACTGGACTATGGAAGTACACTTGCCAGCCTTGCATACCCTCTCAACCATTTCTTTCGAGAGTGCCCTGCGCGCGCGCGCGCGCGCGCGTGTGTGCGTGTGTGTGTGTGTGCAGGCGTTAAGCACTCCTTTGCCATGTCATTCCTATTCCATCAATTCCTGTTTCATATATGTAGCCGTTGCGTTCCACAACTGCGCAGGTGAACAAGGAGTTGAGCGGCGCGTACAGCCTCCTCACGCCCGCCTACGGCGAGTGCTACCTCAGCTACAGCGCGGAGCCCGTGGAGCTGCTGGCGGGCGGCGTGCTGCTGCGCGCCAAGACGCACCGCGGCGCCGCGTGGCGCCCCATCATCCAGCTCAGCGGCGGGCAGCAGGCGCTCTGCGGCCTCGCGCTCGCGCTCGCCGCGCAGCGTACCTACCCCTGCTGCGTGTACATCATGGACGAGCTGGACGCAGCGCTCGATGCGCGCAGTGTCGCGCGCGCTGCCGATTTGCTGGCTGCGCGTGCGCGCGGCGGCAGCGGGGGCGGCGGCGGCGGCGGCGGTGCTGGTTGTGAAGGCGGCGGCGATGGGTGTGGCGGCGGGAGTGGCGGCGGCGGCGGCAGCGCGTCGCAGGAGGGTTGGGGCGTTAGTGGACAGGCGGAGGTGCCCGCACAGTACGTTGTTGTGAGCCACAGGTGAGAGCTGATTGATGTGCAAGATTGCAGATGGGCGCAATGGTGGTGAGTGAGTGTTCGGTGTCGATGAGAGCTCGTTGCATGCGTCTCTTTGGCTGCGTGAGATCAGACAGGCGTGAGCGTTCAATTAGTTGGCGCAACCTCTGAATTGCTGCATGCTCAGGCAATTTGCAATTTCATGCCATCGCAGTATGCAAATCTCTGTACATTCATAGCCAATGTTGATCGTATACGCGGTGGTGCTCAATTGGAAGGTGATGCCAGCAGCGTAGTTCTTTACATTCTTTCTCAGACAAGTACACCCGATGTGCACTTATTGTGTGGATTGTGTGGTATGAATGTGATGGCACATGCGTTGATGTTGCCAAGATATGTCAGACGGCAGCAGCAACCTTCTACCTGTGGCGTTGACTGAACATGGTTTCGATGGCCTGGCGCTGTACCTCTCACCCTGACCCTAACTCTGCAGCCATTTTGTCACCGGAGCCCTAACCCAAATCATGCCCTTTTCTCTCTATGTAGGGCTGAGATGCGTGAGCGCTGCTCAGCAATCGTGGGCCTGTACCGGTGCTGCAACTCCGCGGCGGCGCTCTGTGTGCCAACGCAGTGAGCACAGATATCACACGTTTGCTGAGCCATATGGGTACCTGGTGTAGAGCACTGCTGTACGCCAAGCACTGATGCAGGCGTGGTCTCGAAGAATGGGTGTTGCAGCATTACAGCCGTTCATCGGCTTGTTCTTGTTCAGTCAGCCATTGAGGGCCACTTCACCGGTACTCTGCATGTCACCACGATGCAGCAGCTGTGGCAGCTATGGTTTGCTTTTTGTGATACTAGCTACGACACCGGCCTAGTGATGGTACTCCAAGTTTGCATCAGGGCCAGTGCGCATGCTATGAGGCCTGCATCAATGGCGCCAGCACCGGCAACGCCACATCAGCCATTCATCGGCTTGTTCTTGTTCAGTCAGCCATTGAGGGCCACTTCACCGGTACTCTGCATGTCACTACGATGCAGCAGCTGTGGCAGCTGTGGTTTGCTTTTTGTGATACTAGCTACGACACCGGCCTAGTGATGGTACTCCAAGTTTGCATCAGGGCCAGTGCGCATGCTATGAGGCCTGCATCAATGGCGCCAGCACCGGCAACGCCACATCAGCAGAGAACACGTGGCTGTATCTCACCACAACAAGATCATGACGTGACTGCGCCAGCAGCACACAGCATGTGCAGGTCTGCAGTAGCAGGAGTTACCCACATGTCATATGCTTCCCATAGCAGCATCACAGCGCACCGGTGTGGATGCTGGGGTGTTTGGAATGGGCTGTTGGAATGCGTTGTAAAGTACATGGCAGTGGAGGGTGGGGTGATCTATGGCGCGGGAGCCCAATTGCATTGGATTAGTGAGAGGGCACGCGCGCAATGAGCTGATGGTGTGGCTGCACAGAGAGCTGAGCACTGTGGCTGAAGACACCGTCTCTGTCATTGAACATTCTGTTGTTCTTGAAGGCCCTCTCTTCTGCCATCATTGTGCAACTTGGTTTGCATGAGTGCATGCAGGATGTAGGAGACTAAGTTGATTTAGGAGACTGGTGTGCGGCGCTGTGCACCTCTGATGATGCTGGACTTGTGAAGCGAGACGGCCTGCGTGCTTCCATGTGTTTGGCACTTCATTACACGGCGTGTAGTCTATCGTAATGACGTTGACTTTCGACCTACTCTATGCATGTAACTGAACACTCATGATTCATCACTCACAACTCTTGCACTCGCTTACACGAGTCAGTTGGCTGGATTTGAAAGCTGTGTTGCAGGAGAAGAAAGCAGGCGAAGGAAGGCGGTGTGGTCAGACCTAGTAGCTCACGGAAGAAGCAGGAATCATCATGAGTGCCGCCAGGATGGCCATGTCGGTGTGTGCCCGGCGTACTTTCGCAATCCGGGCTTTGCCTACTGCATACCGCATGGTAGCGGCGGTGCCACGACTGGCGCGGCCAACAGCCCAGCCAGTGATGGCGCAAGCAGTGCGTTCATTCCACTACACCTGCAGGGCCAGCGACGACGCAGCCACGCCGGCGAAGGTTCGTGTTCCAGTGCATCTGTGTCACATGGTGTTTGGCTGCCACCTCTATAAGGCTGAACTCAGTTGGCTGTTACCATGACAGCTGACTTCGATCATTGCTTCACTTGTTGCTGTCATGGCTGGCCACGTCTCAGCCTGTTTTTCTGGACAAGGAGGAGGTGTTGGAGCGCGTGATGACCGTGGTAAAGAGCTTTGAGAAGGTGAGACGGAAGTTTTGTTGGTAGTTAGGTGCTGGCTCACCACCACTTGTGCTCAGTTGTATTGCAATTAATTTACTATGCGCTGACACGAAACGCATATGCGCAAACATTGCTGATGCTTTGCTATGATCCAGATCTGAGAAGGTGGAGGTTTTGGCATAATCAATTGAAGTTGCAGGCTTATCATTTTCGTTTTTTTGCTGCAACGCATTCAATGCAGAAAGCCTTTGGCTGTCAGCACAAGCACACAACGATGATGTTTGCCAATTTCCGAGGGGAATGATTTTAGCAATAAGATATATTCAGAGTTGTTGAGCATTGCAGCCCTTTCAGGCGCAGGGATTGTGTGTGGTGGTGACACGGCAATCATCCTTCCGCTGTCTACACAATGAAGGCCGTAAACCACAGTTTGTTCAATTTACAACTGATCAGTGCGGTGTGCCAACGTGTGCATGTTGAAGTTCATGTCATGTGGTAAACCCTAAGCCAGCCCTAGTCCTCACTTGATTGTGACGCCATGGAATGTGCCGCATGTCAATGGTGCAGATTGACCCCACAAAGGTCAGCCCTACTGCTAAGTTCAAGGATGACCTCGGATTGGACTCGCTGGACTCTGTGGAAGTGGTGATGGCTATTGAGGATGAGGTATGTATATCACCTGTGTGTATTGCCGTGCAATGTCACCAACTGCGCTGCCCAGTAGGCAAGATGTCTCTGAGTGTGAAGCTGGAACGTTTTTACGCCCGCTGGTTTGGGTCACTTGGCAGCCGGTTCAGTTCGCATGTTCGAGCCATGGCACACTGCATTCACTCTTGAGTGAAAGATGTATTTAGTCTGTCCAGCGCATACACCGCATTGTGTGGCATCTTCCCTCTTGGTGGTGGGTGCCTTGAGCCGCATTTCGCAATGCTTAGCTGCCGCGCCCACTCTTTCACATCATGATAAGCATGGTGTCACAGCTTCGCTTCAAAACGGAACCACGCTTGGTTTGAGTGTTGATCTCGTGTGGTCGGCATGTATCGACGAAGGTGCCACTGTTTGGCTGTGACTGGTACGTGTGGCACTCCAAATGCACGCATAGCTGATTTCAATATGTCTATGAAGCAGTGCCTCCCCTTCCGGCTGGAGTCCGCAACGACTGTGATCGTGTGCATGGTGCACGACAAGACTATCGTATGCTCAAATGATGTAATGCTGAGCCTGTGAATTTGCTGAAAGGTCTGGTTGAAACTATGTCGATCGGAGCCGACTTCCTTCAGGGGTGTGAACCATTGCTAGTTCAACTTCAAGTTGTACATTGGGCTATGTCCGTGCTCACTCTTTAAAAATGTTCGACATGTGCG
This sequence comes from Tribonema minus, assembly GCA_017506865.1. Lineage (NCBI taxonomy): Eukaryota > Xanthophyceae > Tribonematales > Tribonemataceae > Tribonema > Tribonema minus. The sequence continues at coordinate 589,046 of JAFCMP010000501.1, forward strand.
CTGCAGTGTAGCTCGAGTTATCGTGTGCTTCTGCAGATGCTGCTGCTTCGGCTGCGGCTAGTTACGAAGACCTCACTGCGATGACGCACTCAACATGTTTGCGGTACCTACTGCAAGTCTCTTGCTGTTGGTTCTCTGACGTTATGCATCAAGTCCGCATAGTGACAAGCTCTTTGCCATTTCAGAACACGGCATCTGCAGACTCATGAACTCATTCCGTGTCTCGCATCTCTTGCCCCGCCGCCGTGCTGCAGTTTGCCATAGTGATCCCGGACGACGAGGCGGATGCCATACTGAGCGTTGAGGACGCAGTCGTTTTCATCTCCTCGCACCCCAACGCGCACTGATCACGCGGTGACAGCTGCGCCAGCAGCAATACTGACACTGTATGCATCAGTGTGCAACAGTGGCTCTCTGCGCTGGCAGCTCCTTCTCTACCAACGCCCACAAGGCATGTTGTTGACGTGAATGTCACTGCGGTGCACGCCAAGGAGGAGAGGAGAGCTGGGTGGGGGCGTGGGGGCTGCAGAAGCTGCCTGCTTTAGGCGCCAATGGTGAGCAGCAGATATCATTAGTGCACCGGCAGCAGCAGCAAGCAGGGCGGGGTCTTCTTGTGTTATTGAGAGATGGTGTGCGGCGGGGGTGGGGAGTTGGCCTTGCGCCAATAAACAAGGTGCTTCATGTACATACTATGTGGCGACGAATATGTCTTTGTGCCCTCCTGTTGCGATGTGATGTACAGAGCAGAAGCATACGTATTCTGGCATGTTTTTGACCGTCCGCGCATGTGTATGTTTTGTTATGCTAGTCTTGGCGCACAATGTTGATGCGTTTCATGATATTGCGCCTTGGTTCGCAGGTCTAGAGTCGCTCCACTGTGTCTGCTGGGTTTACCTCCTCACTGCCTGTTCAATCCACACTTTTACAGTTGCAGGCAATCTCCACTATGTGGACGCTGCTTCCATACCCAAGGTATACCCTCGTGATTCTATGCCCGCCTGGCTCAGCTTGAGCCTGTTTGCTTGCTTCCTCGCGTTGTTGACAGCTGCAACACCAACACTTTGGTGTGCACAACCTGCTGAAGCATCGGGCACTAGTGCATGTCTGCTCGCGTCCTTGCCTTGTGAAGAGCTGCAACGCCCTCGCGCGTGTACTTTGCCAACACCATTATGGTGTACAAAATTTACTGAAGCATAAGGCACAGTCGCATGTGTGCGCCAGTAAATGGCTCGTGTGCCTGCATTGCCCGCACTTGCAGCACCTTTTACCACATACTGCATACTTCCTCCCGCCTCGTACTGACAACAGCTTTGATGGAGGCGCTAGCAGGTCACCGGTGTATGTGGTGTCTTAAGCCTGACATTTATTTATGAAGTCAACTGCAGGCACTCAAATTAACTTCAACAGAACATGCTGCTCCACTCATGTGAAAAAAAATTCACTGTGAGCACTTGCGCAGTACTGATAGGTGCTTCAAGGTGACAAAATACTTGCTCCAGCACTTCACGAGTTTGCTACCTGGCGGGTGGTTTGCAATTCGTCTTGCTTGCTTTCCTGCGCTTTTGCAACTTCAACTTGAGGAGAGAACTAAGAGGAGAGAGAGAGAAATAGAGATCATCATCATCATCATCATCGTCATCATCATCAAGATCAGATCACGATCACACGAGAGCGAGCCAGCTGAAAGTGGACTTGTGGTAGTCGTTAGTAGCATGGCCTCTGCATCCGGACGTTCGCAAGCCGCTGCGGCCGCGTCCAGATCTGGGCAGGAGGTGCTTGAGGGCAAGCTAGAGAGATCCGAGAAGGAGAACACAGTTTGCAACGGCGATGAGACCGACGAGGACAGCGCCGAGGACGATGCATCGTCCGATTTAGTCTTGGCCGCCGGCCTAGACGATGTCATGATGGACCTTAACGCATACATCCGTCAATGCTACGATGACCACATGGAGTGGGTGACTATTCACGGAGAGCCTTTCGGCCTAGACAAGAACGGCAACCTCGCCGTGCCCGAAGGCCCCATGATCTTCACTGACGGCAGCTCTGTTCAAATCGACCTCGCTGGTCCAGAGGGGAACTGCTGCCCCTCGATACGCGCGCCGGCCACGTCTTCTACCGCCACCGCAGCATGCTGCTGGAGCTGACGGGCCCACTGTCTGCTCGCGCCGTCATGCAAGCCGTTGCCAGCAAGATCCGCCACGAGAATCTGCGGCAGCTGCTGCTGCAGGGAATGCTGATGCGCGCCCTCGCTGCATCGCCGATCTACCCCTGGGAGCGTTTCCATCGCAAAAAGTGGGAGTGGCTGCCCCCGTTTCCACAGGCGCAAGCGCGCAACTACCTCCGGAGCAAGGAGTATTTGGAGGCGTGCAGGTTCTCCCATGCTTGGTTCTACGAGAAGACCTCTCCGGTTCTTGACCTTGAGCCAGACCCCATGGCGGCATTGACAGCGGCGCAGCTCGCGCAGCTCGGCAAACACTACGACAGGTACTTTTCAAGTGGCTGCGGAGCTGACCTGTTGGCGGTGTGGCACTTGCGCGGGAGCAAGTACGAGGTGGTGTGGAGCGACATGCACAGCTGAGCACTGCTTGCTTGGAGGCGATATGGCCGCAGGCGGCGCATGCAGGTGCGACCAGTCACTCCCGTTTCTCGTACGGAAGTTCAGATTGAATTGAAGCAAAGATGGAGTGATGCATCAGGCTGCGATGACAACAGTGCGGAAATTCGCAGCAGTGTTTTCAGGGGAGGGTGGCAGCTGCTTGTGCCGCTGCACACATGTTGCTGCAGATGGACAAAATTGAAGTTGCAGCAGAAGGCGGGTCGCAGCTTCTCACTGCGACGCCAATAGATTGCACCGAAAGCTGGCAAGTACGGTACACACAGGGCGCGTGCATGCAGGCAGGCCGCGCTTGCAAAGGGACAACATATGAGTAGACAGCATTGTTTTTGCTTCACACGTGGAATGTATGCAAGAGTGACTGCGTCAAAAGCAAGTGCAGCGATTTGAGAGAGGGCCAGCAAGCAGGTTTTCATTTGCTGAGGGCATCATTGAGATGAATGATTTCGGCAGCCCAGGCTGAGGCGCACGCACGTGCAGCACTCAGCGCCAGAAGTCACATCAGTTTTGTGTGTGCGCATGTGGCAGATTTGCTCAAATGAGAGACTGGATTGCATATTGATGGCACATGGTGGTATCTCAACTTGGGCGGTGCGGCAGCCTACAGATCGCATGCCGCAGGTGTTGCCAACTCGGAGCATGCTTGACCTGCGAAGAATACATGTTTGGAAGATCCACATGTTCCACAATGATATGTGCTCTGCTTTGCCTTTGTTTACTGTGTGACGCATGCAGCAACTTGCTGGCCTGAATATATTTGTTCGCCTGCATTAGAGCCTGCGATCGGTGCTGGTAAGCTCCCGAGGGCCACCTGATGCCTTCAGCTGCAGCATGGGAACGTACCTTGAGCCAGAAGGCATGCATGCACATGCAGGTAGGATGCAATTACATGTATAGACTGCATATGACACATCGCCAGCCGCTGTGGGCCAGCCGCTGTGGGCCATGTACCGTAAGTGGACAAATCTTGTCCTCATGATCTTGCCAACAGTTGCGGAGGGCATTGAAATTGCTTCATGGACTTGTGTGTGCTGCTCATGAGCACATATGCTACATTTGAAAGCAGAGGAGGAACAAAGTCTTTTTTCAGAGTGAGCACCGCCCTGGCGTTCACCAAGCCCAAAGGGCACGAGGATTAGAGCCTTCGCTGCCCCGCTCTGGACTAGATCCGGATGATGTGCAATTGCCAATTTCAATTGTCACTTCAAGTAGTTGAAGTTTGCGATTCAATCGAAAAGCAGCCAACCTAGCTGAGCTGAGCTGGCTGTAGCTGTAGACCGCTGAGGGCCAGAGCTTGCACGTACTGTATTGGCAGCAAGAATCAAGATTTTCGCCATGGCCTCTGCCGCCGCGGAGCAGGATCCTCAGCACAGGCTCGAAGGATCCACAAAAGAAGAGAAGAGCTTCAACAGTAAAGCGACTGACGAGGACAGCGCCGACGACGATGCATCGTCCATTTCAGCTGACGTCTCCAACTCAGACGACGTAGCAGTGGAGCTCAACGCGTACATATATCTATGCTGCATTGACCACGACGCGAAAGTGGATAGCCACGGGCAACTTGAACCATTCGGCCTGGACATCAACGGAAATCCCAACGTGCCTGAAGGCCCCACGATTGCTGCCAACGGCAGCTCTATTCAGATTGACCTCGGTCAAGCAGACGGCAATCGCAGGCCAGTGAAGGTGCACGAAGGCTTCGCCTCTTACAGACACCGCAGCGCGCTGCTGGAGCTGACAGGCCCGCTGTCTGCTCGTGCTGTCCTCCAAGCCATCGCCAACAAGATCCGCCACGAGCTGCTGCGGCAGAAGCTGCTGGAGGGGATGCTGGCGCGCGCTCTTGACGCATCCAGCGACTTCCGCTTGAAGGCCCTTACGAGGGACGCGTGAGACTGGCTGCCTGTCTTGCCGCAGGAGCATGCGCGCCAGTACCTCCGCAGCGAGGAGTACTGGCAGCAGTGCGGTTGGGACGATGCTTGGTTCTACAGCAAGACCATGCCGCTTCTGGACGCTGAGCCAGACCCCATGACGGCGTTGACAGCGCCGCAGCTGGCTCAGCTCAACGAATACTACGAACGCCGTGATTTGAATGGCGGCACGCAGCAGCTGGTGGCGGTGCGACACGTGCACGGCAACAACTACGAGGTGGAGTGGAGCGAGATGTTTGCCTGAGAGCGGCGTGCTCTAAGGCGGCATGGCTACTGACGGCGTGCACAGGTGCTACCATCTCCCTCCCGCTTTGTGCAGGGGCGTGGATAGTGAGTTTGAAATTGAAGCGATCCCCGTTTTGTGTTCATGGAGGATGCGATGATACCGCGCTGGTCTTGAGATATCTGTAGCCGGAAATGACAGCAACCGCTGGTTCGCCGCTGCACATAGGGCAGGGATCGCTTGTGCAGATGGACAGAATTGGAGTTTGCAGCTGAGAGGCCATCACAGCTGCACCGCGGCAAGGCCGGCACATTGGACGCAAAGCTGGCAAGTACAAACAAGGCGCATGAATGCAGGCAGGCAGCATTTTCGCATGATGGAGGTCTATAGAGAAGGGGGGGGGGGGCTTCATAGCGTGACATTTATGCAAGAATGGCCACACGGGTGTGAGTGCAGTGGTTGTGAGGGGGCCAGGCAGCAGTTTGTTGTGTTTGCTGAGGGCAAGACTTTGGCAAAGACAACATGGGCAGCACGAGTTTGTGTGTGGCATAGATCTGCACAGATGAGCATTGGGTACGCACATTGCGTGACACATGACCATACTACGGCATGATGAGCGTGATAGCCTACTGGCTCCATGCTGCCAGTGTCGACAAATGTACAACATGCACGGGATACATGCATGGACCGGACCACTCACATGTTTTGATCGGTTGTGATGCCCTTGCTTGCTCTTTGTGGTAGTTGCTGATTTTGTGGCCTGTATGCATGCATGTATGTCTGCCCATGTACGTTGCGTGAGAGACTGCGGTCGCCACGATCAAGCTTGGCCATATTGTGCCTGCAGATGGTGCAGTGCATGGCATGCATACCTCGCGAGCGGTTCATTGTGCCACAAGGCATGCACAAGTGTTTGCGTACTGCCAGCCACCGCGAGCTATTGAACAGCGTATGGCATATCGTGATGTCCAACTTGCATGCGGTCAGAATAGTGCGTCCATGCTTTGGGTGCGTCACCCGCCTTGAGGTGCTCATCATGCGCCTGTATAGAGCTAGTATTGAGTGTGTTGCAAAATGCCCACTTGCGAGAGCAGAGGGCTGTATGTTGTGCCATTGTCATCCTTGTGACGTGCTCGCAGCATCATCTGCCCCAGCTCTGCATCAAGCCACAAGGGCATGCGCAGGCTGCCCACACCCAGATTGAATCATCGCATTGGGCGCTGCGGTGGCCGTGCCTTCCCATTTCATGCGTGTGCACCTAAGAAAGTGCACATGTGCCCGTATGCGCATGCATATGCAATCGGTGAAGTCAACATCCCAAGTACATGCCATCCTCCGTATGGGAACAACGGGCGTCTCAAACGTGCCAATGTCAAGACACAGAAAGTACTTGTTGAGGTCTGCACCATCATGCACAGCACGACAACGAGATTGCTTGACATGCATGATATTGGCTGACGCAGTCGCTTTGATGCAAGTTGGCACACTGCAGGGCGTTATCACTGAGCACTGAGCACAACACAGTTGAAATCGTGTTGCATCACTCGAAAGCGCATTAGAAATATGTAATCGTCTCATTAGTGCCACAGCATTGCGTGGCGCTCCGCCATTGCTTACGAACGGGCACGGGCGCGTCTGACTGACACAACGTCGACCACCAAGTGCTGCTGTTGGGCGTCGTGCCGCAAGGGCAAACTGCACACCACGGATCAGCATGTGGTAACGTCAAGCACCACGGCAACCATGTTGTCCAACCTGTGTGTGCTGCAATACACGCTGCACACCCTGCCAAACGGCAGTTTGCGTGCTCACGGTTATGGGGGTAATGTGGTTCAAGCTTGGAAATGCCTCAGTGGCCGTAGGAAAGAAGTCACGGGTAACAATGTGTGTCAGAGGGTTGGAAGCCCCTGTCGGTGGTCATGCCATGATTGCAGGGGCAAGGGGGTCTATACCCGTCGGAAGGGGGGGGGAAGGAGCTGATGAGGGGAATGGTTCCAACGTCACAATCCAGTAGGCAGTGAGATCATATGGTGGCGACTCGAGCTGGCAGCGAGCACCGTGCCTGCGCTTCCACTACTTGTGCCGCCCAGCCCAATGTGTCGTGCACCGACTCGGTTGTTGGCATCAGCAGGCGGGAGCTGTGTCAGGCAGTGAGGCTGCGCATGGCGTAGTAGCCGTCCACAAACCCTTTGATGTCCTGTGAGTAACGAGGAAGAGCGAGGGAAACGCTGCAGCAATTAATTGCACATAAGGCTTAAAGTGTGCTTGATGTGTCTGTCTGTCCCACTCTCTGGCATGGTTCATATGCAGATAGCAATAGTACAACCGCTGGATGCAGCAGAAGAGTGCACTGCGTCCATTGCCAAAGGCCAATTGGCTTGCATCCAATCCCACGATGTCCTTGTGCGCATGCACATATGCCGTCGGTGCCTATTATACACTGGAAAAATGCCTATGGTCATGATTTTCAATGGAGGTAGAATACATGCAGGTTCGAGAAAAAGTATAACGATACGGTTCCAACGCTGTTTAATGTATGAACCCACGACAGAGTTAACCCGAGGTGTAGGGCTGACCTCTGGCGTGTTCAGATCCCAGTCTAGATTCTTGCCCTCCAGCACCTTGTTGTACAGGAAGAACGTCACTTGTTCCACGCGAGGGAACTGCAGCGCAATGGTTTTGAATGCGTCCCGGTACCAGTCAGGTTTGTCGGTTCCGTATGATGTGGTGCCTGCAGCGTTGCAAGCAACACATGTGGCAATATCACAGTGCATGAGTGAGCGCGTGAACGATGCACGAGTTTTGCGTAGAACGGCTCAACAATCACGGGCTGAACATGCCCATGACACCACTACTGGCAGACGTGAGAGTGGGGGGGGGGGGGGGGGGGGCATGGCGCTGAGCACTGCAATATCAACCTCAAAAGCAACTTGTGGCGCAGCGCACAATCTGAAGTGTGGCAAAGCTTTCAAGAAGGTCGCCCTGCTTCATCAACTTCCACTTCACTGTTGCGCGCTGTTGGCTGTCGCACACACGACGCGAGTGCAACGCAGCAGCTGCAAATGGAGCAACCAGCCAGCAGCGTCCGTCGAGCATTGCCAACGTGAGCACATGCAGAAATCCTACACTTTCTACACCGCGTTGACACGTGATGGCCATGCGTGTACATGCATGTACATGGGTTCATGCAGGGCTTGGGTGCATCATGAAGATTGAAACATTGAGCGCTGCTGGAGGCTAAGTGCTGCCCCTTGAGCTGCACTATGTATGACGCATCTGCTTCAATAATAAGACAGCACAGTTTGACAATTACTCTCGAATTGTGATGGTCACCTGTCTCCGCCACCCAGACGGGCAGGTCTGTAAGTTGCGTAACCTGTGGTTGCAGGAGGAGAGATGGCACACAAGAGGGCAGATATGACATGCAAATGTGAGCAAAGGGCCTTGATGCAAGACAAAGCTGCCACTATGGTGGCTCAAGACACCCTGCTGAGTTACAAGATGCATGGTACTTCGACGTACTCACAATTGTACAATTTCAACTGCAGCTGGCAAAAGATATACTCACAAGTTATACCATCAACGTGCAAGGTGAGGTATGTATTGTATGCGTCATACAGGCCAGCCTGTCTGCCTTGCAGCGTTATCCACAAGTCAGCGGCCAAGTTGTGCGATCACCCTATCATACTGCAACGCTCAGGCGCACAGCTTTACACCAGAAGAGTCCCTACATTCCCTTTTGCGACGTCGATCATCCGTTGAACAAGGTCCAGGATACGAACTTGCCTGATAGTACGATGCTTGGAAGCCTTCACCAAAAGACTCTGAGAAGTTGTGTGCGGGCGTACTGAAGGCGCGGTTGTAGCTGGTGATGGCCACTGAGGACAGGCCCTGTGTGCCTGGCCAGAAGTCGCTGAAGGGACGGGGGTCATCGTACCCTGTTACGATCGCGCGGTGACATGCGGCAGAAAGTGCAAAATGAGGGATGTCTATAGGTGTAAAAGCCTCCTGATTTTACATGCACGAGCTGAGGTGCGTGGAAGTCAAGTCTGGAGGCACTGTTGTTGTGCCATCCAGACACCCCTGCTGTATGTCAGACTTGTGATGAAACGGGTGACTTGGCCGCCTGCCAGTTTGTCAAACAACACTGGCAGGCATTGAGTGTGTCAGCCGCAGTTTGTCCGTACAACAAACTAAATGCTTGCTCTGGTGTGCTCTGTCTGCAGTCGTCAAGCTTGCACATTTGTGCCACCACTTGCATCGTTTTGCATGGCACAACGTGATGTCACCGCAATGCACGCAATGCTCAACACTCAGAGCTACGGTGCTCACCATTGTTGGAATTGATGTTCAGCTGGAAATCGATGGGCGCGCCATGATGCTCAAAAATCCCGATGATCCGCGAGAAAGACTCCCGCAGCTGGTGGACCGTATTTTTGTCGGCAGTTGGGTCGTGTGCATTGTAGAGCAGACCCCACTGATACCAGTTGCCTGCGCCACAGAGAGAAATGCTCAGCAGTCAAAGAAATTAAGTTTGCTGTACACTTGTGCAATGGTGGATGGATGCAGCAGCACACAGTGGAATAGTAACTGCCATTGTGTGCTGCTGTGTGAACTTGCGCAGGCGTTGCCCTCAGCAGAAGTGCAGGCGTAGAGTGTGCTTTCAAAAAACAAATCTGCAAAACACACATTTCTGCTGGCAATCGGGCAGCTGCGCCTGTATTAGCGTTGGGTATGGGTTGACAAGTAGAAGGGGATTGTTGGAACGTTAGCGTGTAAAAGTTTCCAACAGCACTGTAAAAGCACAATCTATCCATCAGCACTCTCAGCTGCACCCTACAGAGGCGATCACAGGCTACCAACATTGGGGCATTAGCAGGTGTGCGGACCTTTCCATGCTGAGTTCCGTATTTTTGTGTCGGACCTCACCATTGAACTCGTGCAGAGTGCGAATAGTGAAGCGCCGACCAGCTGCTGCACACACCTGTGCAAAACTGCAAGGAAAACAACAAGAGAGAAGCAGCAGCAGGCAACAACAGTGGCCTCAGTGAAGTGTTTGCATTCCAATGAGGCCATCGTCGGTAACATTAAGCATGACAGGGTACTACGCGACAAGATTTATCGCCAGTTTCTGCATTGTACAGCGGCACTATTGCAAGTTTGTTCCCCCTTGCACACTCAGGCATTGCTCGAGGCTGGGCGGCGGGCTGTGGCGCTGCTGCTGAGTGCGCATTGCTAGATATTTGTTGGCGTTGGAGCCTGCTGTACCTGACACTTCTAAATCAAATCAGAGTGTCATGTCAGGTGCACAGTGAATCCTTTGCAGCGCCACTGCGCACAACAAAGTGCAAGATGTGCATTGTGTGCTTGTGTGGCGGTGTCCAGTGAGAAGGCAGCAGCAGTCTGTAATGGTGATTGCATTGAGGTTCATGCAGTCCAAGAGAGTGAGGCGCGCCTCAAATGTAGGCCATGTCATTGAGCGACAATTCCGCTCACAACACGTTGATGAGTTGACATGATGCAGCAACTTCCAAAAAATGACATTGGTATGTCAGTCCTGCTACCTCGGGCTTACCTGGCAAGGGGGGCATCGAAGAGGCCAGCAACAATGTGCTGCAGCACTGGATCAGTGTTGGTGCGGTCTTCCATCCAGAACTCCATGTTGAGGATGGGCTCGCGTCCGCTGGCAAAGATGGCCTCGATTTCGTCATACCGCAGCTCATACACCGGCTGCGCAGTCCACAATGACCAAATGTTACTTGGTTCAAGATGACGTGCTTGTGATGTTAAACTGGAGCATGCTTGAAAGTGGTGCTGGTCACGGGCGCTCCAAGAATAATAGTAGCAAGACTGCCCAGTTGAAGCAGTGCCGGCCTGGGACGGCCCTGGCTGTTCCATCCCCCACAAATGTACAGCACAAGCGAGCTTTGAAATCACCAAGTGCTGCACAACAACATGATGAGCAGCTGTGATGCATCTCGAGGATGCATGCAAAGTGCATTGTCCAATCAATTCTCTAGCGAGCTGACTAGCCTGAAAGGTGAGCTGGTACATTAGGTAATCAACCAACTGCAGCGGTACTGGCATCTCGACGTCTGTGATGGCTAATCGGTGCTTGTAAAGTGCGTTGACCATATAGTCTCAGCCAAGTTGACTAACCTGGAAGGTGAGCTGATAATCAAACATCTTC